>JAIXMN010000015.1:0-617500 GCA_025716815.1 Dichotomocladium elegans | reverse complement strand
CTCGACTTTTCAGCCTGGTATCAAACACACTTTCTGATTCTGGCACAGCTAAATCGGCCAAGTCAATATTACAGGACCGCCAAACCTTTGTGGAACAGTTTGGAAAGTCAAAGTTGGAACATCAGAGGGCAAATGGTAAAACGAATCGTAGGGAGGAGTGAGGGCGGGAGAGAAAAGACATGGACAACCTTCGTAACGGTTTCTAATATGTACTTTGAAAGATGATCATCTGTTAGAATGGGCAGCATGTATTTGGAAAGACCGGTATTTCTTCACCAGCATTTATCGTCTATCTACGTATCAGCTGATTCAGAATAAGGTATGCATATGTTGGCTAAACGAACGGTGGTTACAAAGCATATTGAATCTTCGTTCGACAGAACGAGATTGCGTTCGTTCTTTCAGACGACCCTGAGTCTCCTGCGCTCATGTCGGCGCTGAGCAACAGCTTCATAACACCTCACATGCTAGGCTTTGTACAGCCTACACATGGTGGATCGAGGTTTAGGTATGTCCGACGGAGATGATAGTATTGATATTTATTAATGACTTGTCCGCAGTGTGAACGTACGCAGTAAGCTAGCTCTTGGCTGCATCGCTGATACGGACGACAAGTGCAGATTGGAGGCATTGGTGGACAGTGATATGGCTCTGGAGCTCTTTCGAGATCGACTGCTGGGAAATCGTAGGTCGTGGGAGCGGATGTGGAGGAACATAAACAGTAGCGAGATCGTTTAACTGTTCGTCGACTGACCCCGCTTATGCCGCATCCAATCTCCACCTAGTCTATGCTTGCGATAGGGATCTCCGCGAGGTAGGCCGGATTGCGACAACCCTGGGAAGCTATGGCAGACGGCGAGCGCAACACCACCACCACCAGCAACAATCACCCATCAAATCAACCATACGAAAAGAAATGAGTCGGCGAAGAAGCATGACAACATTCAAGCTCTTTGGAGGTTTAGGATCACCGCCTACTACGCCTTCAGCGAGCACATCCATTGCAACCCCACTGACCGCACAACGCCGCCGCAAAAGCGTCGGCAGCAACGAGTATCCGCACGCTCAACAAGGGTTTTTGGAGTCCAGGATATCCAATCACACGTATTCATCCACTAGCACGCGGAGCAATGATTCCCAGTGTTCCCTCAGTGCATCCGAAGAAAAATTGTCGGCTGAAGGCTCTCGGATGGATGTCAAAAAGAGCCCAATGCAGATACGAAGAAAATCACTCACTGAATCCATTGCATCCATGTACAGAGTAAGTTGCTTAGAAGGTCACCAGAAGAGAATGTCTCAATTTTTATATCATTAGCCGAGTGTTCATCCTTCGCAGTCAATGTCGTATGAGCTACTGGTACATTTATTATCCAGACTGAAAGATATCGGTCGTAGTTTGTTATAGATGGATAGGATTGCATGACTCACATACAAACTTTCATATTCCAGACAGGGACGCGTCCAGAAATATCACGATCTAGCAACCCGATGCCAAACGAAGCCGAGGTGCTCGGAGATCGCGTAAAGCAAATGTGTACAGCATTACAAAAACAGATGCGGAGCCCTCTGTCAAGCAATGAGGAGGGGGCTGCCACTATATCACCGTCTACTGCACAGCAACGACTAGCACGGCCGGAAAGCTATTCACCAGCATCAAGAAAAAGCTGGAGCGGGCCTCCCATCTCGGATTCATTCAGATCTGTCCACAATAACCAGCCAGACAAAGACTTCCTTCCCTGCGTTACGGGGCCCACTACGCCGTTGTCCCATGACATATTCTTTGGCAATGCAAGTACACAAGTCTTTTTGTTTAAAAAAAAAAAGCTGGGAATCTTTGCTGATTGCTGATTCAAATTGGCGTTTTATTATTTCTCAGGAACAGTTTCATGCGGACGAAAGAGTCACTGAGCTTCTCGCCCACATCAAAAACCAGTCGCCCTTATCCTCATCAAGCAGTGAGAGCTGTCAGACACCGCCGCTACCACCACCACCACCATTAGCAACAGTCGCCGGGGAGGAGAATGCAATTGAAAAGTTGATCATAGAAATGGAAACGATGAAGAGTGAGTTTAACCGCAAATACACCAAGATGATCGAAGACTATGAGGAAATGGGCGGTATTGTGCGCCAGTTTACACGTGACCTGCAAAAGGTAGGTGATCGGGGCCATGGTCTCTTTTTGTCTGTCATACGGAGATGAGAATACTTTTTTCCTTCTAGAAGGACGAAGAGCTATCTACCATGCGAATGCGCTACCGCAACGCTATGATCGACAATGAAATGCTTTACGAGGTACTAGATTGGATAGACATCAGTCATTAATATACATAGCACTCATGGACCTTAGTCTTTTAACCATGAACTTGATCAATTGTACGACATGTTCTCCCTTCGACAGCACCCGTGTCCAGAAGAGATATGCAATAACTCAAACGAATCTCGGCCTCAGTCCTCCAGCTCAAGTTCCGAGTTGCTTATTCAAAAGAAGCTTGAGCTGACAATCAAGGAACGTAACCAATGGCATCAGACAGCATGGTAAGTGGCCAGATGGAAGTCGGTTTATACCCAAACTGATGTGAAAGAACGAAACAATAGCAAACTTGCTCGAGAAATCCAAAACTTGAGTCAGGATCTCATGATGGACAGTAATAGTAACAATGACATCCGCCCTATAAGATCAACCTCATCTCCTTCAAAGCACCACCATCGACGATCCACTGCAAATTGATCTCTACAGCACATACGCGCGCCTTCTAAGTATGAAGTCATAGCATCATAAAAATTGAAGTCGAGCTTTGCCCAGAAATCGATGTGTGCGATGACAAAGTAAATAGCACATGCCTTTTCTTTTATACCCATTTTCAACATTCTGAAATGAGCGGGTCTATTTCCATATGAAGATGGCCATAGCCATGTCATTGATAAGCATGGGCTGTCCTGAAAGTATGGACTATGTTATTGACGAGGAAATCTGCTCTTTGCAATCTGTTTGCAGCGGATAACCCCGTCCTTGACGCTACGCACATCCCCCAAACAAAAGAGACATAGACATGCAGATGAAAGAAGTAAGACTTTAAGCGCCTAAATAGTTGTATTACATGACAACGATAAGATCAGGTTTTTTTTTTAAAAAAAAAAAACTGCATGGTTGAGAAGGCCTTGAGTGTATCTGACGCTGCAAAGCAGCTAGGAATTCATGTACGTTCAGCGCGGCTGTGGGCATTACAGTTACTCTTGGTTTATTTCGAGTAGTGTCGGTTTTCCAAAACTCCGGTGGAAAAGGTCAAAGCCCGACAAAAAGCGATACTTAACAAGACGTAGTCTCAGCCGAGCGAAAACCGACACTACCTGAAATAAACCAACGGCAACCTCTCAATTTCTGTGTGGTGAGAAGAGCACAAGAATGTTATTTTGGAATGCGTTGATGAGAAATCCATCCATTGTCCTAGAACGCCTGATGGAGCAATAGCTGCAGAGACTTGTGGGCTTTAAAGTATCCAAAATGACGCTTCATCGATTTACGAAAAAAAAAAATGAAAGCAACTTGTTACGCTAGCCTTGATTGGGGTGCGCTGATCGGATATGACCATATTAGCATGGAACGCAGCATGAGATAGTCCAAGGAAGGGTTGCTTTCAGTGATTACAGTGCCAAAAACAAAAGCGAAAAAAACTACGATCTTAGGAGCAACATCAGCATTAGGTATCATTAAATGTAGCTTGAGGGCTTCCACAGCCTTATTCTTTTTCCATCTGTATGAAATTTATATTGGAAAATGAAATAGATCTACGTCTATCAAAAAAAAAAAAAAACAATCTAGAAGGTACTCCACTGGAATAAAAGGGATTATAGAGTATCAAAGCGTGGAATGGAAACATAAGACGGGTTCTCCTTGGGCCGAGTTCCATCTCAGAACTCGCGGGCGGAAAGTCGCAATATGTGCTGTATCAATTCGTCATCATCCTCCCATACATCATGTACCACCGGCTCAGAAGAAGACTCTCCTGGTGATTCCTCTTCTCTGTCTATTGATGCTGCTTGTCTATCAGCATGCGCTTCGGCTACCTGGATAGGACCTTATGGATCAAAAAGCATATTTGAGGTTTGATGCTTGAAACACTATTTTCCGCATCTGTAATGACTTACTACTCATCTGATCGAGCGTCTCTTTGGACACTATAGCAGACAGCTCCACTTCGATCACTGTAATGCTGCACCCTATTGGTAGGTGCCCTAAATATTTTAAGCGCTTCCTCATGTCCTAATGAGTAGGGTCTCGCTTTAGCATACAAAATGTGTATACTATCGCATATAATATCTGGGCTATATGCAGCTTTTACGGCTTACCTCAGTTAACGTCACGTCTTCCATGTGTTGGATGACAGGGCAGATCTGCGTTGGAAAATCAGCGTAGTCGCCAAACTCGTGTCGAAGTACCTTGATGGCATGAGAACTCAGAAAGAAAAGTTGACCGTCTGCGGCTTGATAAAAATAGTATTCAACAGCAGGCGTTGTCATCGTAATCCCTGCTGTCATTGAGTTTCCTTGCCGTCTCACCCCTCCATTAGTTTTCTTTATTGGTTTTTCGCGCTGACGTTCCTTGTGATGGTCGAGAAAATCCAAACTCATCAAAATCGCAGCCAGTTCGTCATCTTCCTCTGCCTTCTCTGCGGCGTGCCTCAGACATTCTTCCTCCTTTCGGAACTCTTCTTCCATATATTCGGGTCCAGCAAGCATGAAGCGCGAAAATGTCATTACATCAGGGGCTGTGTTCCAGGGGACTTTCAGCACCGGTTTATTCTTCTGGTGCTCCTGAGCCGGGAGAGCGAACATAGAGCCCGCGCAACGGTGCACGAGGACCATATCGATAGGGTCGCCAGTCTGATAGGTGCGACATGGCAGTAACCGCACAGGTTTGAGGTCATGCGATCCAGACATGTCATCCCAGCATATCGGACAGGCCCTTGTTTCATGCAAATGGTGAATAATGCAGGCCAGACAGAACATGTGACCGCACCGGGCGATCCGGGGCGCTGTAGGCGTCTCGAGGCAGATTGGACAGGAAGAAGCACCGTATCCCAGCTATATCCATAGAGAACCTTGCTAAGCGCGATCTCCCCTTTCTCGATGCGCACATTACGAAAAACCTACCACTTGTTCAATCTCATCCCAGTCAAAGCAAATATCTGGATCTGCAAGTTGTCGGGTATAGTCGCCCAAAGGATCGAGCAAAAATCGGAAACTGGATGGTTTTTTTTTTTTTGTTATTATTTTTTTTTGCATGAGCGACCTTGCTGTCGTTTAAGCAGGTAATATAGCGCTTACTTTGCATTCAAGAAAGCTTCCTTTTTGTACGGTTTATAAGATACCTCTGTAGCTACATCATGTTCATGATCAGCTAACTCCACAATCTCACGCTCCGGTAATTGGAAGTCGATCAAGTGATTCAGCGACTCCTGTCGTTTCTTCCGCCGTGGCCGCCGTTGGGTGTGGTCTGAGACACATCCTTGTCAACATATGCAGGACGTACAGCCGTATGGATGGGTACCTGAACCGCCCTGGCCAAGGCGGCTACCGTCTGTTGACGGATTGCTTGATTGTGCTCCATGCATGGAAGACATGCTTGAAGTGTTTAGCAAGAAACAAGAATGGGAAAAAAAAAGCTCGGATAAGGAAAAATACAAGTTTTTTATTATTATGATTATGCGCAGCAGGAGCAACCACCGAGAGAAGGGAAAAACTGCGCACATGTTTGTGTACTACATTTATGACGGATGCCAGCTCATACGCGCCATAAGCAGGGCTATAAACCATTGTTCTTCCGTCACTGCAAAGGATCTTTGCAGATAAAGCTTGGGATGGTTTGTAGGCGCGCCTTAGCGAATGTTGCAATGGTGAGAGACAAAGGACCGGTGTGTGGCTCAGCATGGGGAATGTTGCGCATAGTGCTGTTTCGTATCAAGAACCAAACGGAATTGTTGGGCCGGTTTCACACTCATGAAACCTCCCACACCCCCACATGGGTTCCTCAATCGAGTTGCTTCTATTCACCCCCCAACAGGGCGAGAAGAAGAGCCATTGCGCCGGCCCTATCAAACGAGGGTTCTTTTACTGCTGTTATTTCTTTATCCAATAAGAACTAAATATTACGATCATCATCCTTTTTTGGACCTGCTTCTCCGAAAGTGAAAAAAGCGCCCCTCCTTACATCGCGCGTGCGACATTGGGATTTCTCTTTGATTAAAAACATGGAATTACCTCCCGCCAAAAGAATCAAGCTCTCTCTTGAGCCCTCCATTGAGTCTGTCCCCACGGACATTACCGATCTAGGCGAAGAGATCTTTAAAAAGTAACCGGCAATACAGCATTGTTCTTGAGTGAATTGGACATTGACCTCAGAGCTCTCTCGTACGCGTGTGTGTCTGTTACGCAGTGATGCACCATTACCTACGCGATTGATGGAAAAGGTTGATCGCATCTGGTTTGAACGTGGCGAATGGCGCAATATCACAGAAGAAAGCTTAGAGCGATCCATTGCTGTGACCGATGATGAAAGCTCGTCAGAATCTATCGAAAAGGACACGACGCAGCCTGTCGTCTCCCAAGCGCCCGGCTTTGACTTGGCAAAAGTCCGTGATTCTGTTACGAACAAACTCTTGTAAGTTTGACAAGTCGGCATCCAAGTTGGCGCTTCCATTTATGAACATGGATATACTTCTATACATATCACTAGCCATGCAAAGAGCGAAATTGATGTCGCCTTAGATGTCATTAACATTCTTCTTGCTCAAACTCGTTCCAAGGATGTGGTTTTGCCCTTGCAGCCAGGCACCCTTCATGCCACCTATGTAACTAGGCCCAAACCTACCTTGAAAGCGCAGGCGGAATCGGTTCAACTGACACTGGGACTAAAGCGCAAGGTAATGGCAGTCCAAAGAAGATCGGCCACAGTCTCTAACTAAAAGTACTAGCAACAAAAAAACGCGTCAGAATTCTTAAAGTCGAGCGCAGCAAAGCTAAGAGCGCTTGTACAAGGAGAGCGGTCATTCTGGGAGGAGGCTCTTGATTTACGACGGAACAATTGGTTGATGCAAGCCAACAGCACAGCAAATGGAACTTCTTTTCTTGTACGCTACGGATATTCAGATGGTAATGTAGAATTTCCTCGAGGCTGGTTTTGCTAAAGCGGACAAGCCCAGTTTGATTGATATTTGTGGGATATAGCGGGCTCAGATTTCAGTGAAGCATCGTCTGCCGAATTCAGTCGAGCAGATGATGACAGCGACGAAAGCACGCAGCTTACACTACCTCATAGCTTCATGCGAATGACGGTTGCTAATGTAAGCATGTCTCGTATGGGCAGACTTGGCCGCCAATTCGGAACATCGTCTGAAGTCATCATGGGCATTGCGGATCAGACGAGTGGAAGGGAAAAGAACAGTAAGGATAAATAGGTAGTAGGTTTTAAAGGACTGTGCCGAGTGTAATTATCCTCTCTTGTATAGCTCCATCTATACCTTTGACGATCAGTCCACAGCTGAGTAAAATCCAGCGGAAGCTCGCCGAAGCGCAATCCACTATTTTCGACTCTGAGCTCTATACAGCCGTACTCTCGGAAGCACAGATACTTGCTAACAGCAACGACGTACGATTCAATGAGGATGAAGTCATCGTCACGATCGACGGGCATGTGGATCTCTCTATCAGGAGAGTGGATGGTACGCTATTGTCGAATGGAACAAGTACCAGCACCACCGCTTCGGGTGCGACAAAGCACATTGCGGGAAGAACGCTCGATCATGCATTAAGATTACTGCTTATACAACGGTATCGGCTCAACATATGGAAGAACCGAGCCCGGCTACTGTGTCCAAACCGCAAAGTCCAACTCTTGCTGGCATCTATGGGATCGGCGCAAACACAATTAGCGGCCGCCACGGGAGCTAATGGATCAGTAGCCAGCGTTTCGAACAGTGCAGCAAATAGACGGTCGTCTCCCGTGCAAAACAGCGCGAAACAATCACTTATTCCGATCTTACCTCATGCACTGACAATGTGCAAGTTCTGGGTACTCTTCGATCGAGTCCGGCAGTTGGTGTACGATGTGATCGAACCCTTTAGTGGAGAAGGAGGTGCCGCTCTGGCTGTGCATTATGAGATGGATTCCCTAACCCCTCGCAAACGGGCTAATGGCTCGATTTGTGACTCATACCCGGGCGTCGGTGAGATGTCGATCAGCCTGAGCATAAACATCATGAAAGGGTAAGTGAATGGTTAGAGCGAAGGACATAGAGAAGAGTTTCTCCTAATTCGCCATACAGCCAATTTTTGTTGTTTGTGCTCCATGAATCGGGTAACATCACAGTGCGTCTCCCGCAAGGTCTGGTCACATTGAGCAATATTAGCGAATTCCAAGCGCTTTTAACGCGTGAAATTAATTTGATCTGCCTTCGGAGAGTGTGCGATGTTGCTAACGACTACATCCGACGAACATATTCCTTTAAGAACGCAAGCGCGAGTGAGCAAGCGCGGTCTTTGTGGAAGGTGGATGACATCGAAGAAACCATCAACGGCTCAATCCGGTGGGCGGTCGATCCTCCAGAAAATCAAGGCTCTGATCATGTCTGGCGAAGCATGTAAGTGGAAGTGGGCTGGTTCTCGCTCGCTCGCTCACTCTATTCGTCAACTTTACTAATGCAATGTGCCACTCAGAAACGTCCAGCTGATAAAGACCCGGATTGACAATAACCCAGCATATCAACTTCAGTTCCAATTGCGATCTCATGAACATCCTGCCTTACCTTCGGTTACGCGAGAAATTTTGTACTCGAGGACTCACACAAGCGATGCAGGGGTTCTTACCTTTGGTGAGAAGATAAAACTTGTAGTGGAACAATTAACGAAGGACGCCTTAGCTTTTTCTAATTGAGACTTTTGAGTTGAGTTGTGTATATAAATAAACGTAACATGTCAATCAATGAATGCTTCTGCAAAGGTTACAAGACAGCGGTGGTCTTGTTTATTAAATTTAACTGAAACCGGTAGGGGGAGAGGGGCGGGAACATTGGCTATTGCTGAAGAGAGCAAATTGTGCATTGTAAACAAGCAAGCGCTTCGCATCTACATCCTCATCGTCGCAGTGCGATAGCTTCTCCAGGGTCGGTAGCCCGCACGACCGTAAAAGTCAACGAGTTCGACCCAGTCTACATACGCTTTTCTCACGCCACGTTGCTTCAGTAGCTCATTTGCTTTGGCAACGAGCCCTCTCCCGATTCCTCGACCACGTTCTTCTGAAGCTACACCGACACAAGCCATGCCTCCACTTGCTTCTCCAAAAAGTGTTTCGTCGGTCCAGATAAGATCGCCACGGTCTGGGTGAGAGACATGTGTTGTGTTGAGTATCAGACTGCCGACGATCTTGCCCTCTCGACGCGCAACGATCAGATCCTGATAGTCACCCAGCTCGGCATGATGCTTATATGTGCCTAGCCAGAACGGAAAGTAATGTTTCTGGAACATGCAGAGCTCTTCTATTTGCGAGGGCTTGATCCGCTCAAATACGATACGCTCTTTCACCATCTGCATTTGGATATCTGTTGGGATCTCGTAGTCCTCGAGGTCTCCCTGAAGGTCATATATGAGCTCTTGCGATATATCCCACCCGCGATGCTTGAAGAAGACGGCATTGGATGCATTGTCTTCCGGTACGCCTGGGAAAAAGCGGGGCATTGTCGCTCCAAGTCGCAAGGTAGTGCTCGATCCCTTCAGGTATGACATCGCCTTCTCGTACAGCTGCGTGCCGATACCGCGATTACGCTCGCTAGGCGAGACAAGAAGGAGCATGAGTTCGCCATGGCGCTTCTCAGATTCCGCATCCTCAAGGACTATCTGTGTTGCGACAAACCCTATCACAAACCCAGCCAAATCGATTGCCACAAAATGTCTGCTCGATGTCGCAGTACGCAATACCCGATCTAGTTTGGCCGATGAGAGTGGCCATTCTTTGCCATAGACTTCGTGCCAGAGATCAGTCACACCTTGAAGGTGGTCTGATGACATGTACGCCTTAATATCATATGCAGGTCTTGTATCAACAGCTGCAACTCCTGGAATAGTCACGGGTAGTCTGCTTGTAGGGATTGTCTCTCCAAAAATAGTTCTTATCGCCGCCTCGTGCGCGGGTGGGGTATACTCATATGTGACCAGGTAAGTATTAATATCAGGGAATGCCATGAGATCATAAGGGTTAATGACTGCAACGACGGCCAGACGATCTTTTGCGAGCGCATGGGCTTGCTGAACCATCCGGACCTGGAACGGATGAAGATTTGCATTTGCCGTTCCGAGAATCACATAGTCTGCGCGACGAATGGCGTCTGACACGTCCAAGGAAGATTCGTTGTAGACGATATACTCGACGTTAGCGTGTCGGCGGATCAAGGACGCATGGAAAGAATTGAATGGCTCTATCTCTGAGTCGATAGCTAGGGTTGTCGGGACATGCGCCGCGAGGAACAAGATGTGATCTTTCGGCTCTGGTCGGATAGGCAGCAGCTTTGAGCGGTTCCGAACGACTGTTGGAATGCGGTCGTACAGCGTCTTGCTCAACGTCTTATAGGATAGCTGTGGTCTCTCGGCAAATACACTATCCCAACTCAGGAACCTATCCTTGAATTTTGCCACCCGGCTGACCGATTCCTCTAAATCAAGTCCGGCTTCTTGGACCCGCTTTATGGATCTGATCTGGAAATCGTGAGTGTGGGAGATCATGGCCATATCATTTCCTGCCTTGAATGCTAACAGAGCGGCTTCAGGAAAACCGATAGTGTCTTTGACCGCGTCCATTTCCAAGCAATCAGTCACGACAAGTCCTTGGTACCCCATGTCCTTTCGGAGAAGACCCCTGATTATTTCAGGGGCTAGGCTGGATACCTGTGTGGAACCGAGGCGAGGCAGGGACACATGCGAGATCATGATGGAGCTTGCAGTGGACATGATTTTTTTAAAAGGGACGAGCTCTGTCGCTCTGAGTTCGTCAACGGTCTTTTTGATTACTGGAACACACAAATGCGAGTCGGTTGCGGTGTCCCCATGGCCTGGGAAATGCTTTATGCTTGTCGCAACGTTGCCCGAATGGTATCCGAGCACCTGAGCCATTCCGAAACGAGCCACTTCTTCAGGGTCTTCGCCGAACGACCGAACACCAATCACCGGGTTCAGCGGATTGTTATTAACATCCACCGAGGGCGCAAGGTTCCAGTTCATACCAAGCGCCAACAGTTCCTGCGCCGTCGCAGCCGCAACATGCTTCGCTGCTACCGCAGATCTTAGCGCACCAAGTGCCATGTTGCCCGGCAGATACGTTGCGCTGTGTCCAAGGCGCCGCACAACGCCATTTTCTTGATCAACTGCGATAAGCAGTGGCCGCGTGTGCCCTGCCTTATGCGCAATCTTCTGAAGTGTGGATGTCAAATGTCGGACCTGGGCAGGCGATTCGATGTTTCGCGAGAAAAGAATGATGGAACCGAGATTGTGATTCTCAATGAGGTCGATGATTCCCTGTGTGGGCTCCAGGCCGTCGAAGCCACATACAAAGAGTTGGCCGATTTCCTTTGTGTCCGTGATGACAGTCATTCTGCTTTATATGCTGAGGCAGGTGTAGGGTAAGAGAAAGGAAGAGCAGGAGGTCGACAAACGGGTATGGAGAGGACTGGACGCATTTAATTTAGCGTCTAGTCAACGTTGCACTATGCATCCCTTCCCTTTAGTGCTTAGAGCCTCAAAAATCCCACCCTATTGCCAGAGTAAGTCATCCCTAGGTCCTAACAGATGTGTTCTATGTATGTGTGCATGCGTGCGTCAACGTGTGGGCGCACAAGCGAATATGCAATGTAGATTTGGATTACGGCCGTGCGGCGACGTCTTTGTTATCATGTGTTTATTTGGCTTACTTTCAACAAAAGATCAATTTCGTGCAAAAGAGGCGAGGTGGATGAAATGGTTAAATGACTGTTTGGCTCTATTCTGAAACAAGATTCAGCGTCACCACACGAACTGACGGAAGCACTTCCATGGATGGGCGTCATGGGATGCCAACTGATCACTTATGACGATTTTCGAGGAAAAAATATAGAGTTTAAAACCCTCCCCCCAAGTAAAAAAAAAAAAAATAGAGTAAACAGCATATGGCAGTTGGTATCTGCTGGGGGCAACAGCAGAAGATGACTCGAGAATGGGGATGGCACAAATCGCATCATATCATCCGACTTAGGGTGAGGGCTCAAACAGTTGAGGAAATATATAATGACGGAGTGTCGCAGCTATTCATTAATGCACCCCTCTGGTGCACATGCATTGAGCTTTGCGCGAGAAAAACCAGTCCTTGGGCTAATCATCTGAGCGAGCGCAAGGTCTCAGGTAGATAATGTATCCTATATTGGCACACACATGCAGTACTAGGATGAGGCAACAGGCCACAGGGATGTCATGGGCAGTGGATTTTTAATAAAACCTTATTAGTAAATAGGATGTAAATAAAGGATAGAGCAAGATGACATTTTCCGCTGTATAAATACACCACTTCTGCGACTTGCTCGTTATCCCCGTCTCGTTCTTACAATTATTTTTATTTCAGATGGACAGCTCTTCGCTTCACCGCAATTCTATTGCTTCTAATCCTCCATCTCCTGCTAGCACCAGTACTATTATTCCCGCCGTTCTCAGCCCATCTGCTGAGATGACGAGACCTACTTCTGTGCTCCAGCAAAACCGCCCCATGTCCATCTCAGCTATAACAACTACTGCCGCACCGATCTTCCCGCCTTCACCCCCACCTTCCGCTAATAACAAATCATCCTCGCGCTACTTTCCTTATGAACAACTACCACAGCTTGGCTCGCCTCCGACTTCACCGGAAGACTTCGATTTCTCGTCTCCTCCAGCATCACCCTATCCACACAGCAACCCGGTGCCTCTGACCCTCCAGGAACGCCGAATGCGTAACAAGGCAGCTTCCGCAAAATACCGTCAAAAGAAGAATCAACAGCAGAACGATATGCGACAGTTGATTATTGTGCTTTCCGAGAAAAAAGCTGTGCTTGAACGACAAGTCCAGGAGCTTCGCATCGAAAACGAACGTCTCCGGGCTGATGCCGATAACTTGCGTGGCAAGATGGTCGCACAGAAAATGTTACGACAATGGATGAATCGCTATAGCCACCAAAAAGGTTCCTCTGCATTCCGTGCAGTGTCTAAAAATCCTCGTAAAAGCAATGGCAACGACGCCTGCGACGAAGACGACTTTGATCTCGATTTTGATGATGATGTTGGTGCCCCAGAGTAAAGGAATGGGGGAACAGTACCCTTGGAAATCGTTGTGGCACACATACGCATATCCAAAAAAGAAAAAGAAAAAAGTACACGCCATCCCTCTCATACACACGACATTTCGCACATCCTCTTTTAATTTTACCCACTCCACTCTACCCCTCTCTTTTCTTTATCGACTTGTCTATATAGGCGCTGTTTTTTTTACATATGCTGTTGATGTATACATAGTTTTTTCTCGATGCAATAAAAAAAGGACCAGAGACCTCTTGTGCACTTCTACAACGCCGACTACAAGGTGGCACCCTGTGCTACTATTGTGATGAACAAAGCACATGGACACTCGTCGTTCCGCATGGAGAACCGAATCTCCAGGCCCCCGCACAACCTAAAATTTCGCTGACAGTCTTGGAATAAGTTTCATTCTTGTATTCCTACCCGGGCGGACCAGACGAGCTTAAAACCCGATCTATGTATCGAAAGGTCCAGCACTGCACCATTTCCACCTGTATTCGTTACATTATATATGCGGAGAAGGTTTTTCCCGCCTTCGGAGGCTTCCTTCCTCCTTCGCACATGTCTGACATAGTGGTCATTATCGACTCTACGCAACATACTTTCCATAAACATGCTTTTGTTATTAGCAAAATCGGGACTGTATCAAATGACTGTTAAAACGCCAGTCAAACAAGCCATGACCTTATTCTTCTGATAGAAGATTCGGACAAAATAAACATAGGCAGCAAGGCGGATGATCGTGGGTAAACAGAAAGCGCTCACTTCATTTGGGCTGTCATCACGGGGACGGAGGAATTGAACAACTCTGAAACGTTTACATCTGGCGTCATCCTTCGTGAGCAGTCCGCTTGGGGGGGGAATGCACAGCTATCGTGGCGGTGTATTGGCTTTTATCCACGACAAGTTGGGGATGTCTGTGAGGAATTGATCCAATAAAAATGTGACTTTCCAATATGCCTAACGATCTCCTGCCTACATCATTGCCAGCCTCACCTACGCCAAGCACCTCAACCTCAGGGTCTGCTTCATCTACCGCTCAAGTTTGGGCTGACTTTACGAGAAGTACTTCTGCAAGTGCACTCGCCTTGCATCAGAAGCAGACTACATTGTTGCCTTCGATACCTGCGAAGCCTGTACACCGGCCACTGCCGTAGCACGGGTGCAGTCCTTAACGACACTCAGACTATAGTAGGAGGCATGCCGCTATTGCCATAAATTTGGCCATGAAAGGGGCAGCTTTCCCGAAAAGGAATCATGACCGGAAGCTGTGTCACAGGTGTCAGGGTTTTTTACACACCCCATCGCTAATTGTTTTCAGGTGAAAGAAAATGATAGGGACAAATGGCCCCATCAGGTTTTTACGCGACCGATAACGGAGAAGGAAAGAGAGCACTCCGTCCGTCTTGGTGAGCTTCTCAGCAAGGATGTTTACGCCGCCCCAATTGCTGTTATTATTGAGGCCGAAAATGCGAATATACACGAAATGCTCATATGAGACAAGCAGGTTGATGGGAAAGAAAGGAAAACAGCAAGAGATTGATAAAGATATTGTGTGCAAGAAAAGGTTGCAGCATTTGAAAAGAAGATCGCAATGCTGGCAAATGAATAGTTATCCACAAGACTCGATCTCAGCTACTCAGCTGAAGTGGATATACAAGCAATTTAAAGGCTCAATCCTCATGCGTGATGAAGCAGAGTACTACAAAGCAATGTCCATTTGATCCTCAGTCGTCCCGTGGCGAGTTGGTAAGATCTGCTCGGATTTACTCCCAAGCCGCTCATCGTCAAAAACTCTGCCGCCCGTTGATACAATAGCAAGGATGCATATAGTGGCGGTTTCAGCCGTGAAGGGACTTGAGGAAAGTATTACCGCCCCAAGGTCAAGCTGATCTTGAACGGCGTGCACCGGTTGCATGAGATGATGACCATATACGCCATACTGAAACACAGTCCTGTTCTTGGTCCAAATCTTTGGTCAATATGCTTTTCTTTGATTAGGGCCCCATTTCGATAGGTTTGGATGCCCTCTTAACACCCTAGAAAATGGCCCCAATGGAGTGTACGTCCTGAAGTCAACGACATCTTTTTAATTTTCTGACTTTCTTAGTATTTGATAAACCACCTATCCTATTTCCCCTTTTCTCAACTTGACCTTTTCACCCATGAGGAGGGGGTCCTGTACCGTATCTGGATGTTTCTCTTGTGTGCATGAATAGGAATAAAATGGTTATTATGTTAAATTATTCCTTTTACTCTCCCGAGACCATGGCAGATACTCTAGCAACTCGCGTGTCAAGTGAAGTGATATAAAATAAATAAATGCTCCAAAACACATCGGTGCTCCTTGGTGGTATATTTGTGACAGAAACTTGATTATATCAACAATACACCATTCGCAATTGTCCTTTTCGTAAAGGCATCGATGTACGCGTAACTCCACTATGTGTCTGATTATAAAATACAAGGGATGGGTAATAAGAAGCACAGCTTGACCATGGGCCAGAATTTCTGCCGGACCGCACAATACTATCCAATAGACACTTTCTGCTTCTGGTCAAATGACAACCAAGGGTTGGCACATTCTACTGCTAAAAGAAAATTCTTCCAAACCGCACAAGATACTTCAACAAGGCAATCTTAGAAAGTACCTGTTTCTTCAATTGTAAGGTAAAAGGCATCCATACGATGAATAAAGGTGGTATTAGGAATGAAGATCCCTCAGAAGGAAGAGAGACCAGTTGCACTACGCATGCGATTGAATTCTTACAACCATTTCGCATGCATTAATGATGGGAAATTTCTTCTAGGACGTCCCCCAATTGGAACATACCCAGTGGGTCTTCCTGATCACAGAGATTTTGCGAGGACAACTTGTTTGCGCGTGGGCAACTCGAAAAAAGGATAAAATTTCAATACGCGAGACTCAGGATGCCTCATTGACGTTTAATATGGCAGTCTTAATAAGTGCGATGTAGTCAAGTACAGATATATGTGGGAGATCATTCAAGCCATAGGAGAAATGATGTAGTCATATAGATCTAGGAGATGATGTAGAAGTACAAGGGAGGTTGGAGATAGATAAGATGGAGGTAAAGTGTGCGGTGCAAGGCATGTCGTCCGATTATTGCCGTATCTGCCGGTCTATCAGATATCCATTCTTTAACTACTGTGCTGTGGACGTCTTCTAGATTATTCACGGAACATACCTCGAAACGAATGGTGCAAGGCGTGCCGCCCGATTATTGCCGTATCTGTCGCTCTATCAGATGCCCATTCATTAGACACTGTACCGTGGACGTCTTCTGGATATTCATGGAACATACCTCGAAACGAATGGTGCACTGGCTGCGAGAGTCAACGCCTCTCTCTCGCGGTATTCGGTTATGGCCGCACTGTATACGTCGGCTGCCATGTTCAACCGATCTACAAGGGAAACCACGATTTCCATTTAATTTAATAAAGAACGGCTGTCTCGCTGGGACCATTAAGCGGTCATCAAATAAACAATACCTTGTAAAATATGACATCCTGCAGGAACATCTCCCGCTGGCGTTGTCGGCCCAGCCGACGGCCCAAGATCATCCCCAACAGAGCGTCGACGAATAATCTATCCAAATCTCCAAACGCATAACATTTAAGTTATGGGTTTGGAGATTTGCATACATTATTCCCCGAAACTCTCCTGGCGATGGTCTTGGGTCGTCGTGCACGGCCCACGGCGTAACTGCATCTCCAACGCGACCTCGAAAAAGAGCACATTCCTAACCTCCCAACGCAAATCTGAAAGATCTACGCTGGGAAAGTGTCGAATATGCCCGCTTCGAAGCTACGTTGTGACACCCTTACGTCGCGGGACATGCACCGGTACTGCGATGAGTGTCCATTGTCTATGCATGTTGAACAGGTTGTTAGATCACTGGGTATCTCTTCTGCACTGGTCAGAGAAACTTACATCATGAAGCGGTCGTCATTGCTTAGAGAGAAGCTAGGTCTCTCTCTTCCTCTGTCTACGGCCATGGATCACACTGTAATACGTCGTGTGGCATGCAACCGGACTTGAGGGAATCTTCATTTGACAATACCATGGATATAGGTTAAAAGAGTGGTTAGATTATTGACCGTCGTTCTTGGGTTTCTTCATTCAGCTTACTTTTGTATGTAGGAGATTCCTGCTTGTAAAACGCAAATCTCTGTCACCCATGGCAACTGGCATGGGTCAAAGCACTAAAGGAGCCTTACGCTTCAGCGAGAGGCAAAGCATCATGGTGAGATAGAACGGCAACCCAAGAATGGACAGAGCCGTAGATTTGAAAGTGTGATTAGATCTCTGAACGCAGTGCAACGATCATGCAGCAACCATACCTGAGAAAGGAATTGATGCAAGCAGCGAGAGAACATCTCTCTCCCGTTTGTCGTCAGGCTGGCATTGCTCTGAACTGTCGGTGGTACAACCAAAGAAAGCATTCAATTCCGTGTTTTTGTTTCTAAGATAAAGTGGTTAGATCACTAGGCTTCTCTCTCCGTTGTCACTTGGATAACACACTTGAGGAGATGGACGACCGCGCCTCAAGTTCAGAGGCTCTTTAGGGGGAGCTTGACTATACACTATAAAGCAATCAGACCACTTGATACATTTAAAGTGTTTCTTCTTAAATCAAAATACCTTAAATAGGATGTCATGTACGCATCTCAAATGCTCTCCTTTCTTCTGATCTTTGCTGTCATAGACAACACAGTAAGAAAATCATTGAGCGTGCACCATTCTACAGCCAAATTATGATGAGCAGGCAATAAATCAATAAAGCAGTTAGCGAAGAGAAAGTTGCGCATCTATCTTGTTTCCTTTACCTTTGCCAGGAGGGTAGGGAAAGAAATGTAAAAAAAGGGATAATCTGAGGTATCACAAGGGGCGGCGGGATATCAAAGAGTACCAATGAGCTTCTACGCCAAGAAATAGAAGAGTAAGATACGCTGTTCCTCCACCCCAGACAGATCACAACCACTACAAATTAATCAAAGTATCAGCCTATCTAGCTTGACCAATGCACCCATCCCACTTGCTTCAATAATGAAGTACAGCGAAACGGGAGGAAGAAGAGCAGGCATGCGAGAAGGACCTACCAAAATGGATGACTAGTTCGTTCATCGCCCAAGAGACGGAAGCAACAACCAAGATGATGCTGCGGACAGCAACTGTTCCCTGGACATTGTCCATTGTCCATCCCTCTTCACCGCTGAGGTTGCGCCATGAAATAGCTTCTTCATGTGTGCTTGCTCTGTTTCCTAGATGAAAATTGCTTAAACATGATCACGCATTTCATTCCGGTATGTTCGTTGGACTTATCTTCTTAACATCGATTTCTGCATGATAAGTCAATGGTATGACACAACACCAACTATCCCTTCTTGCTGTTGATTGTCTTTCCAACAGCTTTTGGGTTGCTTGCCAATGTCAGAGACTACACCAGCGCTTTGTCAAGAGGGATAAAGAAGACATACCATGAGAAAAAGTAAAGCTGCGATGGCGCCATTGTTGACAGTGTTGGGAATCGGGAAAAGGATGTAAAGCTTTGCGCAGCAGCATTTCTGTAATTTTTATCCAAAGAGCATGATCACGTGCTGCTTTTACTTGGACCAAAATCCCTTTCTGCACACTTCGTCTCTCCACACTGCCTCACTCGCTTTCCCTTTCGGTTACATAACATTGTATTTGCTGTGAACATGGACTTTCTGGTTCTTGTCGAATTTTCCCGGTCTTTTTCCGCCAACGCTTTGTCAAACTAGCATTTGCATACTGTTTGGGATGAATGTGGGGTAGCTTAGCATTCCGGATCGGGGTTTCGGGACAAGATAAATTGATCCCGACCGATCATTTTGTTGATAGGCTGCAATACACTCACAACAGCGCTTACGAAATATGAATGTATCGGTCTGGTCATTGGAGAGGTAAGAATAATCGCGAAGGTATAAATGAGAGGCAAGAAGGTGTGTTACATAGCAAATACCATCGACGCTTGCAAAGTCGTCGCCGTATTTTGGCTTCCAGTGCTGTTTCCTCCGTTTTGGGAAATCCACAATATACGCAAATGTTTTGAAATCAGGTGGGCCTGACAACATCGGCGGCACATGCAAAGGATCAAAACTTTACAGAACTGATCTTATGTATATATGTACTATGCACACATACGAACTGTCGCACCATATCCTCGTGCACGGCCATGGCTTCGACTCCCAGGGAGCTCCTCGATCATATAGTCTTGCATCATAGTTTCCCCGGAGGAAGACCATGCACGAGAATGCCAAGCCGTCGACCAAGGCCATTAAGGATGCTCATACAGATACGCCCTCGAGGACTGCCAATACTGAGCCTGAGCAACATTCCCCAACATGTTCCAGATGGCGGATTCTGTCAGCACTACCTTCATGACAGCCTGCAAGGTTAATGTCAAGCAACTGTATTGTGGTTAGCAGCGATGAACACGAGTTTTGCCAGAGTCTGTGAGAGAGAATCTGGAAGCCAGCGCGCCGAATGAAGAAGACACTGCGGAGCAACATCTCCGATTTCAGCGAACTCCTGTTTATTTCATCTCAAGTCGAACGCATTCAATGACAGACATACAAAAAGCTCTTAGGATTAATGCTGACAAACGAGAATACCTGTATCATCGTGCTCAAGACCAGTGAGGCAAAGAAGAACCCTAGTCACAAGCGAAATAGGTCTGATGCCGACGGGATCACCACTGATGGCATGTGTTGTGGAGCATTCACACCTTCGTCGGCTATGGCAGTAAATCGAGCGAACCAGGAAAAAGGACTTGTACTTATTTGCTGATGCAATGGTTTATCAGTGCCGAGTTGTGGCTATCACCACCAACACAACCAAAAGGCATGGATGATTCGCTTTCTCTTCCGCGGAATCCTTATGAAGTGAGACACAAAGGTGAGCATAATATACAATGGTGAGGAAGCTCTTTTGTTGGTGGATAATAGCACATCTCACGTCAAACGTCGTGTTGACTTCAAGCAACTTATTCTATACTATGTTGCCACCAGATATGACCTCTGAATTCCAGACTCTTGATGGTGCTCCAAGTCCTTGGGAAAGATCCGTTGCCATTCATATGGCAATATACACAAGGTTGGATTGAGGCAAGCACTTGACAATGGTGTCACTACAAGGATACGTATCTCCAAAGACACTGTTGTAAACTCCAGGAGTCATACAACATTTCTTGCTGATCCGCGTCAAGATCAGACAGTTTCCAACAGAACTCATCCTTGAGGTATTGCACCCCATTTGGAAGAAATATCCCGCCATTTGAGTGTCACCCACCAATGGCAGAACACATCCCGAACCGAATAGATGATCTGGCGACGTCGAGGTGGGATCGATACCCAACCATCGGTGTATACCACCGGGAAAGCTGTTCCCCTCCTGGTCGCCAAAGATAAACCTGAGCCACGGCTTGGAAATGCTGTATACATTACTCGACGGCACATGCGCATTAAAAAAATGCACATCTCGCCAGATCGTTCTTTATCTCAGCACGTCCACAATCCTCCATTATGACCTTATTGTTGTCATACGAGAAACCTATAGGGACAAAACTGACCTTCACAACAGCTTTCATTTATGCTGGTAGGCATTATCCTGTATCTGCACTTTTCGTTGTGGCCTTCTATCATATAATACTTCGCTCACTGCAAATGTCTCTAGTATCGACCAGCTTTGCGCTGATCTCGTCATACATGCCTTATACTTCTGCAGCCTAAAAGGCAACATGACAATCCTTTTTTTTGCGACGTTGGTATCCATATTCATTCCTCCTCGCCTCCAGCACCTCGCAGCATTCCCCTGAACTGTCCGCCATAGCCATGATCTGTGGCCTCAACGGCGATAGGGGTAGGACAGATACTATTATTGTATTAATTGTCGTTAAATCGGGCCTGCCACTGTTCCTTATAACCGCATGCTTAGGAGGGGTCAGAGTGGCAAAACTACTGTCATCTGGATTGAGCAACAATACTTATACATTTTTACTATACTTTTCGTCATTGCTACATACATCCTTGCGCACATGGCTATCTGCTAGACTAGGACAACTGATCGTGATATAACTATCGGCGATGCGTCTGCCTGACAAAAAAAACATCTCAAGCAAGGTTCGATGGGAAGATGATATGACAGTGAGGTTGTATATTTAGAATAAAGTGGGCAGCTCGATTTAGAGTCGGTCATAGGCCACGCATTTGGATTTCTAGAAGAAGCATGGAGCAATAGTTACTCACATTGTCACGCAGGATGCTGATAAGAATACAGGAATGAAATGACGATCAATGTCAGGTTAATCCAAAAGTGGGTACATCGAAACATGTGGTGATAGGTAGAGCACGGGAAAGGGATTTTGTAAGGTTCTTTCATGGGCTCCTTTAGAGGACCGCCCTTATATATTCTCAATACATCATCGCTGTATCATTGGACATCGCCTACGTGAAAGCTTGCGTCGGGGAGTTCAGGTTGTAAGCGCCAGACATTCTTGAGAAATCCGGCGAGAACACACTGTATAGAGCATACGTATTTGGCTAGTAAGAAAAACAATAGACATGTTCAGTATGTATAGCTAGCGTACATCATGTCTCACGTCTCTTTCCTCCTTTCGGAAAATAAAGTATGTGTAAGTAGATACATGGTATGTTTGTAGCCCAGGAGTGCCCGAACTAGCTTTACCCTTTGCGACTTGTCCACAGGTGTTAATGGATATCACTATCGTGGTTTCCGACTCTACTGGCTTATCTTGTGTACACTTAACGATATTGATTGCCAGGCGGACGTGAATCCAAGCTGTCCCGGTCCATTTCTGCTGGATGGATGATTTGCCGCTTTTAGCTTTACAATGGAGACAGCAGCTCTAAAATCGCCTGACTTCCCGGTGGCGACGAAACAACGCGCCACAAGCAGCCCCACCCAAGAAAAAAAGGTTTACCGAGAGAGCTGAGAGAATGACTTTTGTATATCCTTCCCGACCTCACGAGAATCTATCTTGGTCTAGCAAGAATGCCTCGCTCGGCAGGATGTTCTTTGGAGATTAGTTCTATACATTTTATCATGGATCCCTGTATAGGGTAATAAGTGCAACGAAGATATGGATAATGCTATAAGCGTCAGGGAGATAGTGTTTGTTGACACGATATGACATGACATGAGAGATAAAGATAAAAGAACTTTATATAAACACGACACATGACTTTGCGTCATGTGACAAAAAATACTCTTGGACCTTTTGCCTAATATAGAAAATGACAGGAAACAAGCGAAGAAATACAGGCTGGGTGCTTTCGTGGGGTATCCCCGGTTAAGCTTGATTATGTTAACCTCAAGTGTATGATTTTAGATGCCATTGTGTACAGTGGAGCAACTTATCATCACATGAGTGGGGCTACCTCTCGAGGCGAGGATAATCCGCTCTAGGTTTTGCACGTGGTGGCAGAATGGTTACGGGTAGAAGAGATAACTGGCAATTGGATGCTCGTCACTTTTGCTGACAACGTGTGAAAAGAAATGCAAAAATGGAGCGATGCAATAGATTAAAGGTTGTGTTACAATGGATACACAGTCCTTTTTCAATGCGATAATGGATGATAGAAAGGAAACGAGAAATGGAAACTATCCAATCTTGACATTATCATCCCTTTGCAAAGGGCCATCAACAATAATCGCTTTCTCCAGTCTTGCGCATATCCCGTGACCGCAGTAGCGCCTGGATAAAATAGGAACGTCGGGGACGGTTTTAGCCGAAAAAGGAATGATAGCGGGTTTGTTCCGTGACACAGCGTGCTTAACCAACCCCCTCTTTATTTTTTGAGCGATTTAAAAAGATATATCCGTGTCGCGTTTCGTTGGCGATGCGCAAGGGTTTCAAAAACCCATAGGCGCGTCCCAGTGGATTTGTATGTTTGCGAACTGGTGAATTGAACAATAGATAACAAGATCATATCTCATCTCTGGTACACGGCCAACCATGTGATGTGTTTATGCAAAGAGATCAAGAGATTTGTATGGTAAAGGGCATTATTTGTTATACGCGAGCTAGGGTGGGAAGAAGAAGGTTAGGAAATAGGGTATCTTATCTCGTTTCAAAATTTATACCGCGGAGTGGTGATTATCGGAATGAACCCAGGTGCCTATCGGAGTGCATCTCCTGTCTTATCTCTGTGCATACGCTTTTGTCTTATCTATTTGGATTCCCTTTCTTGTTTAGCCCGACCCTCCCTGATCGTTATCTCGCTTACCGTCGTATAAAAAGACCTTCTCCCCGCATTTCTTTTCCATACCACAAGTTTCTCCGCATCTCCTCCTCCCCTCCCAGACCAGCTAAAGCATCGATATAACAAAACTTACCTCAAATGGACCCTGCTGCTCCTTCCTATACCATCGACTCGGGAAACACCGCCTGGGTTTTGATCTGCACAGCTCTCGTCTTCTTGATGGTATAGCGAACTCTTGCAAACAAAATAAATCAACCGACACGTGGCTTCTGACATGTTCTCTCTCTAAACGACATAGACCCCAGCTCTTGGTCTCTTCTACGCTGGTCTTGCACAGGCCAAGAACGCGCTGTCATTGATGTACTTGACTATGCTATGTGTCGCTGTCGTATCATGTCAGGTACGAGCTGCTGTTGGTGTTATTGGATGCGGATGTATGAACCAACCTGCTCGTTTTTGTTTCCATAGTGGTATACCATCGGATACTCCTTATCATTCTCGCCCACCGCCAACTTTTTTATTGGTGATTCAAGTACGTCCTGGCTTCGTCCGTGTATAGGATACGCGTCGTGAAATTAACAACTGTAATCTACAACTAGCTCATTTCCTTCTGCGCGGTGTTGGCCTTGCTCCAGCTTTTGAAGGACAATCTATTCCCGCCATGGTGTTCATGGTTTTCCAAGCTATGTTCGCCTGCTTGACGCCTGGTGAGTTGGATATAAATAACTGATGCACATCTTGCTTACTCCCTTTTTCCTTACTTCATGCCTGTAGCCCTTGCATTTGGTGCTGCTGCTGAGCGCATGTCCGTAAGTAAATCAACTACTTTGCGCTCTTTTGGAAACAAACTGATAGACGCCTTTTAGCTTGGTCCCTCCATTATCTTCGTCTTTGTATGGACAACATTGGTCTACGATATTATCACATGCTGGGTCTGGAACCCGAACGGTTGGCTATTTAAACTTGGTGCCATGGATTTCGCTGGCGGCGCCACGGTTCACGCATCGAGCGGTCTTGCTGCGGGTATGGTCGAACTCTTGATTGTTTTACTAGATCTTATTGCTAACACATGGTACTTGTAGTTGCTTATGCAATGGTCCTCGGAAAGCGTCGCGACTACCATGAGAACAACAACACCCCTCACAACGTCTCATTCATATACATTGGTCTTGCCTTCCTCTGGTTCGGATGGTTTGCATTCAACGCCGGTAGCGGCCTGGCCGCCGACGCCCGCGCTGCAAACTCATTTGTCGCCACCCACCTTGGTGCATGTGTTTCTGCCGTAGTGTGGGTCATCATTGACTGGCTTCACACTCGAAAATGGAGCGTTGTCGGTCTGTGTACTGGCGTTGTCGCTGGTCTTGCTACCGTCACTCCCGGCTCCGGCTACGTGTCTCCCAGCTCTTCGCTTCTCTTTGGTCTCCTTGGTGGTATCGCATGCAATTACGCTGTCCGATACAAGCACAAGTACGGCTTTGACGACGCACTTGACGTGTTCACTGTTCACTACATCGGCGGCATTCTCGGTCTTTTGCTGACCGGCATCTTTGCTGAGCGCTACATTATCGGTCTCGGCATGCCGGAGGGAACGCCCCTTGAAGATATCCAGATCGGCGGCTGGCTTGACGGCCACTGGATGCAGGTTCCCATACAGCTTGCTATGATCGCAGCCGTCTCAGGCTGGTCCTTCGTGGTGACGTATATTATCTTGATCATCATCAACAAAATTCCATACATGCAGCTCCGTCTTGACCAAAGTGATGAGGCCATTGGTACGGACTGGGCTCAAATGGGCGAGCGTGCATACGGCTATATCGAGTGGGAAGAAGAAATGCTCCGCGTCAACAGCCAAATGCCCACCGACCAGGCATCCCAGCATTCCAAGCACGGCCCTATTCGTGCCATTCGGCGCTTCTTGATGATAAACGACCGAGCGACTGTTAAGGGAGTCCCATCACTCGTCGAAGAAAACGTCCTAGACTATAGCCAGCAGAAAGACCTTGGTTCCATTCCACTAGGAAAGATGGCCACCGGTCAGGATATCATTACGTATACTGACAATAATACGAAACGATTCTCCCAGCTACATGCGCCTTCCATCATTGAAGCGCCGTCCATGGCAATGGAAGAAAACAAGCGTCAGAACAACAACAGCAGTAGCAGCAGTAGCGGAACAGCTGTCCAGGAGAGTAGCGGCAGTACCAGCAGCAGCAGCAACAACAACAGTAACACTGTTGCATCTGAAACATCCCATTAGAACGACCCGGACCAAGTTTTGCTTTCTATCATTCGCCTTTGTGTTCATAACCGTTCACAGTATATCCTAACATGTTCTCTTTTTTTCCGGTCTCTCTTTCTCTATTCTTACCTTTTTGTATATCGTCCAGCATGTACTGTTATATTTTAATTGTAAATTATATATTATAAATCGCAACGCATCTTGATTTTTGACATAAACCAGACTGAATGAAAATTCCTCTTCCTTTTTATCTCATGTCATCAATTACCAATACGTCTCATTCTTGGCCGCTTGTCACCACCATCAGCCTTACAGACTTTGTCATAGTCATTGATGAGCGGATAACGACCACGTCAACCCCTTTATCTGCTGATGAAAAAACCTCGCCGGTGACCATCGCCATCAGCAATAACGAAGGCCATAGTGGAATCCCATACCAATTATTTCCGTTCCTGAGTGTTTTTGCCATCATTGGTATCATCACCGTGTTGGTGGCGCTAGGCTTCCTGGGTTACCGATTCTACCGGTCGGACCGAAGGCTTGTTCACCATAATGACGGTGGCACCAGCGGTGGCGGACGCAGAAACAGTAACACCGTCAGACGAGAATCCGATGTACCATGGACGGAAGCCCACAAAGTAAAATCACCGACCCTGACACGATTCATTCGAAAATGGCAGCATCGCGAGCAGGAGCCACCGATATCAGCCACATTTATTCCCATGGCAACGTCCCCCATGACACTCGTTCCCAGGTGGGAGATCTGGCGCGATCCGCAACGCCGGCGCGGCATCGACGCACTTGATTTGTGGGAGAGAAAAAATACCAACGTTTGCCGGTCTTCCCATCCTTCTTCAGAAAGAGCCCTACATCTAGAATCCCAAGTATTTATAAGCATGAAAGAAAGAAAACAAAAAAGATTCTCATATTTTTTGTCTAGAAACAGCCAGAATCTACTGTCCACGTATCCATGGCAAGAAACGCACTGGAAACAACACGGTGCGAAAATAAAAGCGAAGAATGGTATCATTAACGGGGACAAAATTTAAAATATACAAACAAACAAAATATTTATTTCAAAAGTATTAATAAAACCTACCTGAACCGCGAACGAAAATGCGGCCACCCAAGAAGCTTAAAGGGCCACAAAATTCTTGCCCACCTGTTCAAACTATTGCCCAAACGCGACGGCATCTAAAAAAAGCGTTTTTGCAACTAGAAAATTTTCCAGCCTGGACACCGCATTCTTAATGACGCTGAGATCGCCTTGCAATTGCTTCGAGGTACACCGTTGAAGAAACGCGGCATTTGCTAACCAAGTCCTATTGAAGTCAAAATGAATTAGACGCAAATTCAATACATCAGACATAATGTTGCTCTCCTCAGCTTCTGTCTCTCCATATCAGACCCGAAAGATGGTTAACGATTTGGCAACATTGCTCGTAAGCTAGCCAAAAAGATGGCAAAATGCCAATTCATCATACTGGAGAGAGAGAGAAAAGAAGGAAAAGCAACCACAAAATAAGAAAAAGATACTTGCCTTCTCTCCTTCAACAGGGCCTCGCATACAGTATCTTGAACCAATAATATTGCAAAGCGCAAACTACCGGAGAGAAGTCCCAGTAGATGCCAAGCAGCGAATGAAGAGCGTGGCGAGCGAACCACCACAACTCCCACCTCTCTGCTTGCAGTTAGAGGATAAACAAACTTACTAGAGACCCATATTGCTTGTGGCAGTTACATGAAAGAAGAAACTATCCAAGTCGAGTTCTGCCGTGCCGTATTTTTATAGAAAAAAATTTTTTAAAGCGGAGACAGCCCCTCCCTCTGAGTATACAACCATTTTGCCAGTCCCACCTCGCGCTGGAAAGCACCCGGGAGAAAATTCATCCCCGAAGGTGATCAAATTTATCGTCCAAAGGTTTGGATGAAGGCCATCTTTCTAAAACGCACTGGCCCTTGCGCTGCATTCGCTCAGCTTTCTCAATCCTAAACTAAAATATGGGAGTGTTTAGTGCTATGTGTCTCTTGCAGCAAACATGGAAAGAGAGTGGAAGAAGATTTATCTTTTGGGGAACAATGCGTTTCAATATTTAAAAATATCAAGACGCAGGACAGATGAATCCCCCACGCTGTACTTGATTACATACTGAGAAGTTCTTACAATCAGGATGCTTGTACTCATACGTATCATCACTATGAAATTCTCTAATGTTGCTTAGGACAAACATTTGTCGGTGCCACAAAGGAAGAAAATCTATGCATTTATTGACAGCGCTTGCTCCACTAATTTTTTCAGATTCCCAACAACCACGATCATCGATCATGATTCGACGGACATGTTTGTTGCATCGCCTCCGCACCCCATTGCAACGTTCATTTACATCAAGGTACGTCTAATCAAGACCGCATTGGGCGAATTGCTGACCTTTATAACTAGGGCAGGAACTAGATCATTAGACGATCGCAATAAAAAGCTCATTCAGGAGATCAAGGACCTCGAGCACCAGGCCGAGGCGCAACGAAAACGAGCAAGTACCAGTCATTTATATATTATTCTATAAGAATATTCGGGGAACACGAAGAGGAAGCTGTTGTAGATGAATGACTAATTCGGACAAAACAAATAGGAAGAGGCGATGGCCATGCTGGATAAACTTAACCAAGAGGATGTGCAGGAGGTATATCGTCATATCTCAGCTGAGGCAAAACGACCAAGGCCACAACGCATGGTGGATCCCGATTACCTTGAAAAATTATGTGTGAAATTTCTGGATACCCGTCCTTTGCAGTTGGAGAGCAAGCAACAACTGGAGCATGCACTAATGAAGCAGGACCAAGGACAACAACAACTCGCTATAGAAGACTATGAGAAGCTTATATATGTCAACGTGAGTATATAGCGTTGAACCAAACACCCATAGATAAGCGATTTTTAAAAAACAAAGTACTATAGGCACTCGCGAAACGACCGAGCGAAGCAGAAAAGGCATTGAAATTAATGGAAGAAAATGGCCATCCACTAACGACTCGAAGCTATAACCATCTATTGGATGCATACGCAAATGCTGACGATCTAGAAGGCGCAGTCAACGTTTTCAAACGGATTAAGGCCGATGACCTCCAACCCGACCTTTATACATACGCAACATTAATCAAGGCTCATATACGAGGTGGTAAACTCGACGATGCATTCATCATCTTCGAAAGAATGAAAAAGTCTGAATTGATACCAACGCAGGTAATGTCGTGTTCTGGGGAAAAAACGGAAGGCGGGAAACTGACATACGGGCAAACGACAGCCGATCTTTGCGACTATGATCAGTGGATGCATCAAAGCCCACCAGATTGACCGGGCATGGGATGTTTTCGACTCGATGCGGCTTTCCTATCACCAGCCTGATGAAGTGTCCTTTACGTTAATGCTCCAAGCGTGCGCAAAGGCAAGCAAAAACACGCCTGATAATGCATGGATGAGCAACGAGCTGACAGATTTCATTTGGTGTAGAGGGGTGAGGTGGAGCGTGCGCTGAATGTGTTTGAGGACATGATCGGCAATGGACTATATCCAACCGATATTACTTTTAACGTGCTTATTAACGCGTGTGCAAAACGGCCGGACTACTTTGACTCAGCCTTCGATCTTTTGCATCAAATGCAAAACATTTATGGTTTCCAAGCTGACCGGGTCACTTATAACACCCTTCTCAGCGCCTGTGCACGCAAGAAACACCTCGAGCGGGCACGTGATATTTTCCAGATCATGGTGTATGATGCCAAGCAGCATGGAAAAGATGCCGTACTTGCGCCCGACAGCCAGACCTTCACGAATCTGTTCCTGACCTATGCGAGCTATGATCCTGTGGCGCCGGCGGCGGACAAGCCAGCGCAACCAGGCAGTCAAACGGATGCACTCATTGAACATTCTCTGATATCGACAACGTTGCCTGAACGACGGTCCCACGTTGTCCAGGAAGCCAAGAGACTTTTTGAATTTGTGACTTTGGAGAAGGCATGTGAAGTGACCAGCGGTCTGTTGACAGCCTACTTGTCCGTACATGTCATGCAGAAGCAGACACATGAGTGTTGTGACATATACTTCAACGAGTTTGACAAACACGGCGTTGAACGGACACCCATTACGTTTTCCAATATGCTCCAGTTCTGCTATGATACACGGGACGCGGCACTTGCATGGCGCATCTGGGAAGATTACCAGACTTTTCTTGAAAAGCGGCAAGCATCCTCTGCTCTATCGGATAAGGTCAAGGAAGGATGGGCGCCAGATCAGCAACGACAGCTGGCACTGTTGATGATAAATACCCTGGCTCGGTAAGTGGAAAGGGAGGGATATACAAGAACCTTGAGACGTAGTAAGGATCGCGGGACTAGTTTACTAATGCATGTAGCAGTGGAAACGACGTCAAGAATGCCCTCACACTTCTCGGCACCCAATTTTCCAAGGACCAACGCCCCACACTCAAGGAGATCAGTCCATTCTACAACAAGTGCATTCAACTTGAAGATGAGGATGCAACCGCAGAGCTCAAGTCGCTCTGCGTTCAAAACCGTAAATACAAACCGGTAGATTGGCGGTTTAGAAAATAGTTTTTTTTTTTCTTTCTTTTTCATAATAATGCAATGCTTTAAGTTACTGATATTCAGTCACAGTCTTTTTCTCCAATCTACCCGCGGCTGCATCATCCACAAACCAGTACACAGGGCCCTTGGGTTGGACACGTTGGCATGGCAGGCGCAGCTCAGGTTGCTCAAGGATCTTTTGGAGCATTTCCTGTTTTCCCTCACCGGCGGTAACGAACGCGACCTCTTTTGCATTATTGACTACGGGGTATGTGAGGGTGATTCGTTCCGGAGGGGGCTTGGGCGAATCCGTAATGGGAGCGACCCATAGTGTCTGTTCGTCAAGAAGCGGATGGCCAGGAAAGAGGGAGCAACAGTGGCCGTCGGGACCCATTCCCAGCAGGATAAGATCGAATTGGGGCAGCTGTTTGAAATAGGCCTTTAGCTGGGCTTGGTAGTCCTCAGCAGCTTTGCCGGCAGCCTTGCCGAATGACGGGTTGATGGTATGAACATTTGCTGCAGGAATATGCTCAAGCAGACCTGTTTTCTGCAGTTCGAGATAGTTGCTGTCGGGATGGTCGAGTGGCACACACCGCTCGTCTGCCCAGAAAATATGCCACTTGGAGAAGTCGACGTCCTTGTTATTCTTGAGATCGGCCGCAAGGAGTTTGGGCAAAGAGCCACCCGACACGGCCACAGTGAATGCGCCATGGTTGGCAATGGCAGCCTTGCTACGCTTAGCGCAGAAATCATTTAATGCGCTCGAGAGAGCGGCTGTGGTGGGAAACGCGTGAGTCGGCATCGTATGAAACGCGGTCCGGCTGAAAAAATAACGGGTATAAAGAGGGAAGGGAAAGGAATGAATAAGCGGGTGTCCAAATAAAAAAAAGAGTGTCTCCCGCGTCGTTCCCCGAAAAACCCGTCTTTCATCATCGCGTCAAACGCACACAATTAACGTGGTACGGGGGGTAAACCCATGCTAGGCGTATATCAGCCCACTCTCGGTTGAATAAGTTGGAGTCTGCCGGGGAGGGGGTTGGGGGAGACCGGGGACTATGTCAGCATAGCCTATGGCCTGCTATCCCTGGTAATCAACCAACCCACGGGTCCAATGACCGGCGCCTCCATCACTTCCCCGTCAAGCGCACGCATTAAAAAGCGCCAGACTGCAAGCGAATGGGGCGGGGCGGAGATTTTAGAATATTAGCCTGAGTCTCACTTAGACGGCAGCAGGCGGCTTTTGCTCTTTCACCGAACTCCCCTCTCCTTGAGATATAACGACAATGGTATGCCACATGTGCGGATTTTACCCGCCCTACTCCCTCAAATGGATTTTGGAGACTGAAGATAAATGCTCCGCTAGACTGCGCATACTATCCTCTTGATTCAACCCGATCAGCACCTCAGGTACACCCCTCCAGCTGCAGCACGCGTCTAATTTCTCACATACTCGTCATAGATCACGCACATACTAGTAAGTCGATCCCCTAGTTTTCATACGACAAACGTGACATCCATTGACGGCCAATGTCCCCAAGTGATCGCAATACCGTTTCCGCTGCGATGGATGGTGAGTACGCTAGTCGGACGTTTACGGCTGCCAAATATTCAAGCGGTCTTGCTGATCTTCGACCGGACTATTAGCTATTGCCGACTATTTCGAGCAGCACCTTCAACGAGAGAATGCGCGCGCAGGACAAATCCAATATAGGTAAATAACCTGGGTGGGAATGAGAGGGAAAAAGAAAGAAGCGCTCACTTTTTTTTTTTATCAGTGCTGAGGATTTGTTCCAATTCATCGATGGGCATAAGGAATTTGTTGCCCTCGTTTTCGAACCTGCTCACAACGTGAGTTTGGGTATGGATACTTGGCTGGGATGCCTCTACTGATCAGTCGGTCTATCGAATAGAGTTATATGCCAAGAGATAAGGAATGGATCAAAGAGCGACTCCTTGCCCATTTCAGCCGACCGGCGGCCCAGGATCCACCTCAGTATCGTCGAAATCAAGGCCCCAGAGGTGGTAGCTATTCTCGAGGAGGCAACAGACGTTGGTAGAAGAAAGGCATTAAAGTATTTTGCTGTGGTAGTGCGTGAATGAACCGTGTTCTTTTCGTTCTATTATTATTATTGTATGAGGAGTCTTGACAGTAACAGCTGGGGCGTGACTTGAATGTTTCCTTTTTAATTTCTATAGCCTTCTTTGTCTCGCTTTTCCCTCTCTCATTCATTTCACAATGGCCCAAGACGAGAAAAAAGATGAAACTCAACGGATCAATCGCCACAAACTGACAGAGACCCAGAAAACAAGCAAGCACCTTGAGAAGCTTTTTGAGAAGATCGACAAGCCGGTCTACATTCCAGAGCCGCGCAAGGAAAAAACCATAAAGGCGCCCAAAGATTTCGTTCGCAATGTACCAGGTAACAATTGGATCCATACAGCATGCATCGCACCTAAACACAGATGCTCAATCGCCACTGTAAATAAGGCTCTAGTGCCGGCGCAGGCAGTGGCGATTTCCATGTATACCGTGCACATCGACGACGCGAGTATGCACGGTTAAAGGAAATGGACGAAAAGGAGCGACAGGTAGCTATCCACGGCAACAACAGAAACAAGACGTTCGATTGACATGTTTCGAAACAACACCATTTAGGAACTTGAGAAAAGGGAGTACGAAGAGTACAGAGCAGCTATGAAGGCGAACGATGAAGAGCGGACGGCGAAAAAGCGAGCACGGCGCTTGAAACGGAAACAGAACAAGGAAAGCATCCAGGAATCAAAAAAGCATAAAGTGGACGGAAACGACGACAGTCAAAAGAGTGAAGATACCAAGAATTAATTAATAAAGAGGAAAAAAACGCCAAAAAATAGAGAAGCAAATGCACACACGCACTTTCTCTCTTCCGACCTATCGACAGTGCGGTGATGAAGTTGCTTTCTTCACGCAGCTTCCCAAGCATCAATACGTTCCTGCCGATTAACTCATCCATCTGAAGAAACTGCTAGATATCGCAAGCGATCTTTCTATAGTGTATCTTATGATAACTGTGCCAAATGCGGCGGCTGCAACGGCTGCAACGCGCATCAAATGTCCGGAGTACAGCAATAATCAACATGCACCTCAACATAACTCGATTTGCTCCCTTAGCTCCCCTTCATCGAGCGGCGTAAGGAACGATGGGACATGTTATGCAGCAAAAAGATCCAAGGAACAACAGTCATGAGATGGGGAAACCCTCCCCTTTTTTTCAAATACTTATTTCCGGACAATGTGTGGTGCGTCGTCACTTCTAGTGGATTTCATTTATTCGTGTCCAACTATCTAACATTTAAACAATGGTGGGTAGCCCCTGCTGCAAGCGCCATCTCTAATGGTGTGTGACAGTGACTCTCTAACGCAAAGGAGGTTGCGGTATATGTACAATAGCCTGGACATGGCAAATACGAGCTCACGCTCTCAGTCAAAACGCTGCACGAAGAAGGAGAGAGGGGAAGGCGTACATTCTAGGGATCTCCAACAGATGCAAGGTCTGTGGTAACTCTAAACACTTTTCATTGAGGAATACGACGGAGCGAAGATCCTCAGTGGGACACAATTGTTTTTTTGCAAAGTATGGCAGGAAAACACGTGGGGACCACATCCGTTTCCTATTTTGGGATCCGTTCGATTCACTTACGAGACCCACTGAGTCTAGCAGAACACCCAAAGCTCGCACGGCGAGCTGCGTTTTGTGCTGGACATTAAGACGAGCAACGATGAAGCGCGGTCAGCGTGTGACTTGATTGGGCGATGAAGCAGAACGCGCCCTTGTGCTCTGTTGCCTTCAAAGGAGGTCCATCATCTGCAGCCTCTTTTTTTCTCACTCCTCATTTGAATTAAGATATCCGTTCAGATGGGGCCGGCAAAGTGTCTACCATTGCTTTCTTCCTCCTTTCCTTTATTCTGAACCCGCTTTGTTTATGATAACCCGGCTTTCACTCATCCACCAATAAAACGCACGTCCCCCTCCCCTCTACCCTCACCCCTATATCCATTCCTTTTTCCTCTATTTCGATTCCCTTTCTCTCTTCTTCGCTATCTCCTCCATGCACCACTCCTCCTCCACAAATCAGTATGTTCGGGAAATTAACCAGAACTGAACTCGTCTTTAACATCCCGCCCTCTTAGCAACCTTGGGCTTCTGCTCGACTGGCTGCAGATACAACTTGCGGTATATGTCTCAGTATCCATCATCGACCCGCTCAACCCCGAATTTCATCACGATACTGTCTTGTGTGCCTCAGTCCTCCTTTGTCTTGCCCACCGCTATTTTCCACATGACCTTCCCGACCTCATCGTACGCATTGACAGACAGGACGAGAATAATACCCGCGTTGCTCAGCATCTATTTTTGAAACACTGGAATTTATCACCATCGTCGAACATGCTCAGCTTCTTCTCCGACCTTTATGTAAAAGCTACAAGCATAAACCATGACGGTAAGCGCTCTAACGTCTCTTCATTCGACTGCCGCATCCTACGCTCACTGTGGCAAATAAAGTGACTCCAACAACACCCTCGCCGCTGCAACCAACCCTGTGCTTATTGCTTGAGTTTGTGCACGCTAAGCTTTTCCGGTCGAGTGTCCTTGACACGGGTTGGTTTGAGAAGCTCGAGCAGATCATGGCACATGCGGCTAGCCTACTTGAGAAACTGCCAGACAATAAAGACGTCCTCATACTGCATCTTAAATTCAAGTACCTCAACGGTTGGCTAGCCCAGCTTCGCTGCTGGTCACAACATGGACACGATTTATACCACTCCTTACGTACAAGTACGCCTATACAGCAGGCATCCATCGATGCCCTTCATGAGCAAACCCCCCTTTTCCTCTCCCATCCCGTCTACTATCAACTCTCCGCCCAGCCACTCGGCGCCTACCACCGCCACCAATTCCTTCAGCGACGCCAAAAGTATGACAGCCATTATAAAACCATCGAGGCAGCTTGTTTGGACGAATGTGATCGATGCACCAATGAATTGACTCCCAACACATTCCGTGCTGCGCAGCGTGCGCACGCCATACTCAGCGGAAGCGCCTCCTGCACTTCCTTTTCCTCACATGACAGAAGCTCCAGTCGTTACCGGGCACTCGTCAGTCTGTACAACAACAACCAAGACACCCAACGTCGGAGGGCCCTCGAGGACGAATACCGCCGCTCACTTGATTTGTTCCTGACGCGCTCGGACGAACTTGTCTCTCGAGGTACGCTTTTAAAGCATGCGCTTGAGACATGTGACCTCGACGATGATTTCCACCAACGGCTTATTGCCTTTGAGGATGACGTCCATGTACTGACCGAGCGTGTCGCACGCCGAATAACCTTTCCGAATCACCTGGACACAACTGAGGCGTACTATACCATCTCTCACCACAAGGCTACCCTGTGGGATCTACTGACGACATTACAGAACGAGTACGAGGTTCGGAAACAAAAAGCCTGGATAGCCCAACAAGATGAGCAGAAGGCACATGACGTCGCATTGGCTCATCTCTGGATGGAATGCCGTGAGAAGGCAATAAAAGACGCAAGTGCGGGACTCGATGCTTCAGGGCTCGGGCAATCTGACCTCGAGAAGCTCATGCTCGAGGAAGAGGTGCACAGTTCTGCCATTGCGTCTTTCAAGTTGTCAACCGTGCAGAATCTTGCGGGAGACCAGACTGTTGCAGAAGCGTACGACAGCCTTATTCACATTGCCCGAGACCACAAGGCTGCAATCCAGGCCTACCGATCACACCTTGCGGATGAGACCGTCTATGCCGAAGCGTCTAGGGGTCTCACCACGAAAATCAAGGCAATATGGGAGGTCATCATGCCGCTCGAAGAGGGTCATGACCTTGATACGACCTTGTCTTTTGACGACAACAATGATGGCGTCATTGTTGTTGCTGCCCCTCGACCCGCATGGCTTTTGCGGCAAGAAAGGCAGTATCACGAGCTCGTGGATTATGGGCAACGCATGGTACACTACCGCAAATCGGTCGCTGCCCTCATGAAGCTTGCACAAGAGATAGAGGCTGAAGGTGCCCAATGCTGCCGTGATTTTGAAAGAGCACTCAGAACGCTCAGGACAACCCGACCCGCGCCATCAAGCTCTGAGTCAATGGCGGCATTCTCACAACGTATGGAGAAATTTAGGGATGCTTACAGCAGCTTAACCAAGCCCGTCTGTTCCGTCGAGGCCCGGTCCACGCGTCCCGAGCCTTGCATTTCCAGCACAGATGACGCCGATCTTCTGGCGTCGCACCAGACCCTTTCCTCTGTGGCCCAGTCAGTTGCACAGAGCTATCAAAATTACACACATGCGCTTGATCTCATGCACCAGGCAGACGGATGCGTCGTCCGTGCTGAAGAATGTGCCCGGGCCATACGTGCGCTCTCGCTTTCGTATCCCTATGACCAGCAGGGGCAGGCTGCTGCTACTGACCTGTTGGCTTCCGCTGCGGAGATAGGAAATGACGTACGTGTTCTCGCTACCAAGTGCACCGACGTGGTACACGCACAAGAGGCTATCTCAAGTTTCGAAGAACTAGATCGGCTTGCAGCGGGACTTTCCCGAATGATAGAACAGTCCACTCTGGATGGGCAAGCAGCCGAAGCGGAGTCAGCGTGGGAGGCTTCCTACGGAATGACACGGGACGCCATCCTGGAACGAAAAGACGCCGCGGCGAATGCAAACGAGACCAGACGGCTGTATCGCGATATGGATCGGGCGTTTACCATAGCAGGCAGGGATGTAGCACACTTGCGGGCGCGCCAGATGCAACTGGAAACAGACATTGTGTGCCTTGCGGAGGAACAGGCCAAGGAAGCACGCACAAAAGCCAACCATGCATTGCTTGCACATTGGAGCGACCAACTTGACACATGCATCGCCGAACTTTCCAGACACGAACAAGACGTCCGGCGCTTTATTGAAACTCGCGAAACGTCGCTCGTTCCCGACGACGAGGGCCTCGAAGCTCTCCATCAGGCGGGATTATTGTTACCCCCTACTCCTGGGCCCGATCCTGGTGTCTTTCATAAGATACCATTCGGATCTGTCGATAAGCTCTTTGAAAAAGTGCTAAAGATCAAGGACAGGAGGTCGACTGTCTTGAATGCCCTGTATGCGCAAGCATACGCTATAAACAACACGTGTCGACAATTTCAATCCACATCGGCCGCCATCGAAGCGTCTGATGGCTCGGCTTCTGGGCTAGTTGCGATTGAAAGCAAAATAGCGCGGTTCAGCGGCCGATCGCAACAGATCCTCAAAGAGAAATTTGCCCTACTGGAAGATCGACTCAAGGCAAAGGCGTCTGAGATAGCAGCCGAAGCAAAGCATGTCGAGTACAAGACAATTGTTGATCAATGCGCTCTCCGTGTGAATATGTCTTTAAAATCCGTGGATGTGGACTATACCCCTCTGGAAATCACGGACGTTGTTAACCAGGCACTTGCCAGACTAGTTGATCAAAGAGATGTAGAGACTGTCCAAGCGCTGAAGACATCTGCATTGCAAGCATTAGAGCATCATAAGGAAGTGGTTCGCTGCGAGCAACGTGCACAGGCCCAAGCCAAGGCCCTGAGCGAAATGGAGACCTTGGTCGATCTTCTCAGCAACGCCTGGCAGGATCACGAAACGATGGAGTTCGTTGCCGAGACGTCATGTTTTGCACCTATGAGAGCCCTCTTGCGAAGTCATCCTGACTTTCCTACGCTGCAGGACATATATAATGATGCTTTGCAGAAGCACAGGAGGCTGATAGAAGACGTGCGCGAACAAGTCCTCATCTCGGCCCAGCATCGTAAACAACAGGTATTCGAAGACGCATTTGCTGAATATCTAGCAATCCTTGAGGCTGCCCGCAGCGAGGCCAGCAACGTGCGCCATAGCCGAAAAACGGACCGTGCACAGCTTGGCGCGCTCGAAACGCAGATCACCGATATCATAACAACATGTACATCCAAGTACCATGAAATCCGAAGCTTGAGAACTAGAGACGATGAAGCCCTCGAGAACGAGATGACAAGACAGTTCCGAGCGACAGAAGATTTGCTCCGAGAAGCATTAGCGTATGTGAACAAAATGAGGGGCTGGGCCAATGTGCGTGAGATACTTGACGAGGCGACCGCATCCATTCAGACGAACACAGACACTGGGCCTACACGCCTGCTTCTCTGCAAGGCCCTGGCAAGAATGGATGATGATGACGTGGATGCACGTATGCAATACATGGAGCTGTTCAGCAGGGTATGCGCGGTTGAATCCGAGCAAGCCGCGCTTGCTGCAGCGAAACAGGAGCAGGAGGCTCGTAAGTCTCGCCTGTCTGCTTTGCAACGCACGTCAGACACGATTCTTGCATCCCTTCGGACGTCTTGTGATAACGCCGTAGCTGCAGCTGCGACGACATCAGCAACAGCAGACGCCATCCAGGAGATCTGTCTGGCAGGCATAGCAGTGCTTGCGGAGTATCGAGCCCAGTCCAGCCTCGTACTGCGAGAACTGAATGACCATGCGCTTCAGGATGCGTTGGATGAGGCATCTGCAGTCTATGACATGTTAGAGCAGGTTGGTGAGCATGCGCGCGAAGCAGAATCCATCCTACGTTCAATAGAAATCCAAGAGGCCAGCAAGTCGCTTTCACAGGAGGAGGGGCTAGGCGAACTTGCATCGAGAATTGATCGATTCAAGGCAATGACCATCTCGAACAAGAACGTACCCCCGCATCTGTCGATGGATAATCACACCTCAGTCCAACGCCGCGTGTCTCTCGTGGAGTCTGCCTGGAAGAGTTTGCTTGAAAGCATGGAAAGTTTGCAAGCCGAGGCACAGCGGCAAAAACAGCTAGATCAGTCGAATGCAAAGATGGATGAAATGGAGGAGGTCCTAAAGCATGCGGCGGCACAGCTCTCGCATATAAAATGGCTTCTAAGCGATCGTGATCTCGAGACGATGCCACGAGAGCCTGAGGCGCTCGCACTCAAGACACGGATCAACACGTTGCTGGAGCGCACGACAACCGTTCTTAAGGATCTTCGGGACAGCATCGAGAATGAACCTGAGCTCATTGCACGACAGGACCAAATCGATGTATTCATTAAGACGCTCTACAAGGACATTGAAGATACCCAGAATCGCATTGACAATGCGCTCATCGTTAGCGAATATCTCATGCTCTCCGACAACATTGATTTGATGCTGAGCATTTTTAAGGACCATCTCTGCAAGGCTGTCCCGGCCAAACATGATCTGATCCAGAACATGCTCCAGACGCTCGAAGCACAGCAGAAGTATTATCAGGAACATATCGATGAGCAGCTTGAAACAGCCTCTTCACTTGTCGTTGATAGCGTCCGGCTTCATTTCGAGGCACTCTGTGATCGATGGGCGTCGGTACAGCAGCAGGCTCAGACGCGGATTGTCACCCTTCGCCAGCGGCTCCAGCGGCGAGGCCGCCTTGCATCCTTCCCCACAACGCTTTTGACGACAACGACGGCGACAACGACATCGTCGTCGTCGTCACCCTTGATGACCCCACGCCCCAGTCGTCTTCTGCCGCCGCGGCCCGGACGGCCGGCCAACAAGATTCAACAGTATCAGGCCGATCCGACGAACGCCCTCGATCTGCAAATTGGCCAGATCGTCAATGCAACGCAATGCGGGATCAAGGTGGAGAAGGTGCCTGGCGAGTCTGGCAAATACTACTTTGGGCTCAGACACCCTCGCCTCGTGTACTGCCGCATCCTCAAGAGCGGGATGGTGATGGTGCGCGTCGGCGGCGGCTGGTGCGAGCTTTCTCAGTTCCTCCGCGATCATGCCTTGCTCGAGGACAGCATCACGTGCATCCAGGACAGCCGCGTCTCGATTCAGCAAGGCTTCTTTTCGACCGCCCAACGACCAAGCCTGCCGCCGCAGCTTAACAGAAGTAACTCTACATCCACCATCTCATCGACGAACTCAACATCATCATCCGCCACGTCAGTGTCCGCTGCAGGCTACCTTGTGGACGGCAATAAATACATGGCCGTCGATCACCTCGGTAACTATCACCAGGTGCGTATGACCAAAGCTGCAGATTTACCTAGCATCAGCGGCGGGCACCGCAGTGTTCATATGAAGTAAACGCATAAAAAGTAAAGAATAAACTTCCCCCGTCATCTGTATCATAACCTCATTTTCCTTATTATTATTAAAAAAAGTCAGATTTTTATTGAAACATGGGAAAAAGAGACAAACGGTTTTTGGTGCAAGTGTGAGCGTATGGGGTATCCAAGGGGAGGGAGTGTGTGTATGCATGTGTGGGGCTTTTTTTTTTAGATATGTTAAAAAAAACAAGGTATATTACATGGCCACGATGAGGCCAGGTTGCAGGATTTGCGCTTGACCATGCATGAGCTTCACGAGGATTTGATCGGACGGTGCATTTCGCATGTCCATCAAGCCCTGATACACCTTTTGGAGGGTCGATTCCATAGATCGCGAGACTATGTCGCATGCCTGCAATTTCTTAAGATCGATGAGTTGGTCCATCAGGGCCTCGGCCACAACGCGGGATTCGTCGTGTTCGAGGGAGCGAATGATGGAGAGTGCGACCTGGTAAGCGAGCTCGGGCGAGTCGAGTTCCTGGTCCTCCGGGTGCGCGTTCTTCAGAGCAACCCGCAGCTGGGTCAGCATGTCGACCTCGAGCGTGATTGCCGTGATCCGGTCGTCCATGTACGACTCGTCGCCCTCGCCAAGGACACGCTCGCGCTCGGCCAACAGCTCGCGCTGCTCGCTGAGCAGTCTCTCTCTGCGCGATGCGATCTCAGCCTCGACGATGGCCGATTGGGATGCATGGGCGGCCATGGCGCGCCAGATGAGCTGTTTTTTCTGGAAGACACGTGTCTGCAGGGGGGCGGACCGGAACCGACCGAGAGACTGGCGGACGACGTAGCCGCGCACGCTTGCACATGCCATGGCCTTCGCAACGACCTGGCGGTCGATGCGCTTCTGCGCGAGCGTCTTCTTGAGCATCAGCGCGACCTGCTTCATCTGCGCGCTTAGCTGAGCCATCTCCTCCGTCGCACGCTTCGACGACGCCTTGTGCGCAGCCGCCTCGCGCTCGACCCGCTTCTTCGCTGCCGACGCGGACGCCTCGGCCTTCTTGAGTTTCTGGATCTCGCGCTCGTAATGACTCTGCCGATCCCGCGCCCGATCAGCATCTTGCTTCATTCGCTTCGTGAGCTTCTTGCGCTCCTGGTTCGCCTTCTCGAGCTTCGTCTTGAGGTTCATGATGCTCTGGTTGCTCTTTGTCCGGCTCAGCTCGAGCTGCTGATTGGCCTGCGCGAGTTGGCGCTTCAGGGCCTTGATCTCAGCCGCTGTCTTCTTGAGCTTCGCCTCGTACTGGGCCCTCTGGGCCCCGAGCTCTTCCTTCATCTGGGCGGCGGTCGGGGCAGCCTGCTGAGCCTGATGTGATTGCTCAACAAGGCCAATGAGCTGCTTCCTCGACTCGATGCATGCCCGGAATCGTTTCGTCAGCGCGTCGTCCTTGCGCGGCATGATGCTAAAGCTGTCTGCAAAACTGTTGATCGCATCGAGCTCCTCGAGATATTGCTGGTCGTCCTGGAGTGCGACTTTGAACTGATCCAGCGGCTTGAGTCGGACAGGGTTACTCTTCCGGCGGTTGATCCGTGAGTTACGCATGGAGCGTTTGGAGCCAAAGCGGTAACTATGGCGCTTCTTTGTTGTCGTCGTTGTCGTTGTCGTAATGGTGGTTGTCGTGATGACATTGGGCTTGCTGTTTTGCAATGGACTGCCCCCTCCTCCTCCTGCTGCTGCTGTATATATAGCCGATGATGGGCGGGAGCCTCTTTTTGTGTAGCTGCGGGTCGTTGAGGGAGTGACGAAGGCAGTCGGCTCGTTTTCGTGCGTGGGTGTGGTTGCGGGAGTCGGAAGCTGTGCTGCAGCAGCGTGTCTGTGTGTCATGGCAAGTTCGGTCCTTAAACGCTCGATGGTTTTGCCGTACTCGGCGATAAGGCTGTCGGGGCTGCTGTGTCGAAGCATGTCGCGCTCGTACTGCGTGCGGGTGAGTTCCTCCGTGATCATCTTGATGGTGCTGTTGAGGGCCACGACCTCAGCCTTGAGACTGTCCATTTCATGGTTGACGGCATGCAAGAATTCCTCGCTGCCCCTGAGCTCCTCCTTGAGCCGGATGATCTGGGCCTTAAGGCGTTGCTCCACTTCGGCTCCTCCTGCACCTGCTCCACCCAGCTCCTGGTGGTTAACGGTGACGCGGTTGCGAATATTACGGGCTCTGTTGGCATATCTGAGGGTGTTGAGGGTCTCGGTACAGTTGCTCTCTGCTGGGGATACACAGGCCAGCATCAGTGTCTGACTGTTACCTCCGAGACTATCCTGCAAAAGTCGCGTGAGTTTTGAATCGCGGTAGGGAATGTGAGAAACTTTGCGGGACTCGTCGCCGAGGGCCGAGATGACATTGCCGAGGGCCAAAAGTCCCGCGTTAATTGAGATGCCTTCCTTGGCCCTGTCACCCACTGCATTTGTTCGCTTGAGCTAGAATTTTGGCGTCAAACAAATGAACGGACGTTCACTAACGAACCGAGGAGCCAACCATCCCCCCCCAAATTCCAACTACCCCCCCTACCCTTTCGGATCCCGCGAGGTCAACAAAATGGAATTTAGACAAGAGATGCTGTCCGTCACTTGTTGTCTGTCGCAGGATGACGCTAAAAATTGCATGGGATCTTGAGGATGACCGGTTCATGTCCGTTGAGGCTGTGGTACGAGCGATCGATCCCTTTTGAAGGAGTCTGCAGGATTGCGTTTAGACACATCATAAACTTTATTTTTGGGCGCACGTACCCCAGGAGCTCTTGCGGGCTGTTCACAGACGCCTCGTGAACACCAGACCAGCAAATGTTGCCTTGTGCATCTTCCCTGATCATCAGATTCATGCCCTTGACCGGGTTTAAGAGGTCGACAAGATCTTCGTTATACAGTTCTAGGAATGAACCATGGACCTGGAATGAGAAGTTCTCAGACGCGCGTCGACGCGCATTTAGCTCGTCAAACAGACAGCAGATGAAGCGAGGGACTATCCCGCCAGCTGATACCGGGTTGATGGCCGAATCAAGGCCGATCCCCATGCTGTATGTTTTGCCGCTCCCTGTCTGACTATTTTGGGCCACGGAAATAAAAACAGAGATCAGCCCTCTGTTGTTGTTGTTGTTGTTGTTTTTTTAAGGGACTCGACAAGGAGGTGATGGTGTTGAGTGATGGAAGGGAAAGGAAAGGAGGGGGAGGTCGTGAATTATTATTATCATTTTTTACCCATAAGCCAAAACGGTAGCATTGTATCTAAAAATCGGATTATATCACTTCGTTAGCTTCCATGTATAGACACGCATCAACGCTGTTATGCAATGCTAACCCGTCCAAGAATTTGTAGAGTAAAGGCACGACAGAGGTACTGAAAACATGCTGATGGTCTGATGAAGGTGGATAGGCGTGATCGAATGTGAATGCTCGCTGTTCGCTGCCGACTATGATCTGGGGCTGGTCCGGTACGAAGCTGATGATATTGCGGCTGTTGTGATGATGGATTTCCTGGTCAGTCAAAGGGCGCACCCGAACGGCAACTCTATGGCATGATATGCATGAGTATCTTTCACAAAGGTGAGCAAGCAATAACGCACCTGACGGATGATGATGCAGTCATGATATATGATGGAGGAAAGGAAGGAGGATATTCGATATAATATATACGCTTATGGATGCGGCTAGTGTATGCGACGAGGAGAGGAATATATAAATATATATATACGTATTATACAACCGCTACCAACTGCACTAAAGGAAAATGATGAAAGGAAGAAAGAGTTAAGGAGTCGAAGTTCAAATCATTGCAACTCTTCCTATTTAAAATAAAAAAAAAAATACAAACAAAAAAATCTCAGCCGGAATAGGCAACTCACAACGCCAACATAAAAAAGGTAACTCAAAACAAACACAAGTACCATGCCAGCCGTTTCTACCACTGGTGCCACGGTCGCCGCTTCTGTTTTCTGCTATGGACAATACGCGCTTATACCGGAGAATTCCGCCTCAACCATTTTGTATCATGATGGATTTTATGTTCTTCACCTCCTCCTACCCCTGCTCCTTCATTATTCTGCGTCTATCAGTATATATGTCCCTCTTTTTTGCTGAACGGCATTTCTATATTTACAAGTTAAAAGGGGATGGCACAATCAACTTGCTTAGACAATGACAAAAATATTCTTTTGGAAATGTAGCAGCGTTTTTTTATTTGGGAAGACGCAGCAGAAAACTCACAATCCTCGTGCCCTACATTGACCGCCAACTAGTTTATGTAACCCTACTATTGTTATTCTCTTTACAGTAAGTTGATCATAGCCATATTTTTCTTCAGCTCCATCTTTCATTACTCTCTTGGCGTATTTTTTCATACGATTTTAATAAAACAGAGGAAGCACAGATATTCTTACTCTTTTTTTTCCTCTCTCTCTCTCTCTCTTATTGTCCTGTTCCAACATGTACCACGTGCGTCGTACATTTGGTGCCAATTGAATGTTGATGTGTGAAAAATTTGATACTATTTGAAAGCATAGTCATCTTCGGATTCAGGGCGCGGGCGATGACGATAGGAGATCTGCAACACTTATCCATCCTTTGCTGATCACGCTATCGAGACGACCGATAGACATATACATGCACATAATGTGATCTCGATGAATCAACAATTTGACCATCTAGCTTTGTCTTCTTCTTCTTTTTCGTTGACATTCTTGATAAGGAATGTTCACTCGTTCCTTTTCTTTTTCTTGGGATGAGCACCGAAGGGGTATGCAGAGCGGCTTTAGCGGTGGTAGCAGCAATAGTAGCTACGTACAGGACACATGTTTTCTTGCGCGGTTTGCCATCACGCGACGCTCAGCCTGGGACGGCAGCGCATTCTAAAGCGAACACTTTATCTAAATCTGTTTTTTAAGGTTATGTGTATATATACGGCGTCGGCCATAGTATGATGCGTTTATCGCCTTTTTTCATATACACAACTATGGTGACTAATGTAATAAACAAATGACAAGCCAGTATGTGATGTTCCTGAACAAGCATCTATTGTTACATCAAATATGGGCAGCTGCTTCGGATAAAGCAACTGTCCACAAGGGGTGATCCTCCCCTCAAGGAGTAGGTGCATCGGACAATCCTTGGAATAGATACTCTGAACGTTGTCTCAAAAATGATGAAACATTTTGAGCTCGTCTAGTCTGCAGCAGCAAACCTAGGAAAGAGTCCCCCTCTCCATCTTACCATCTACCGTCCTCCCCTTCTCTCCCTCGATCAGTCCTTGCTCATTCCCATTGGTAGTCGAAATACACAAGGTAAGCTAAGGGGGAATGTTTCTGATTGTATGCGAAACAATAGATGCATTTCACCACTCAAAGCGCTCTGCAAGGTATCGGCCAAAACATTCTTGGATCGCCAAATCGAAAATAGGGCCACCCCAAATTGACCCGATTGGGTCTGCCTTTCTTCAAACGGCACAGCCTATTTCTCTTTGAATGATGGAAAACTATACAACATTGTTGTCGTTTTTTCTTCTCTGTCGTCGCCTTCATGTCAAATTGCGATACGAACGTATGTAAAATTCAACCTTTATCTCGTCGCCACAAGAACGGTGGTTAGGGCAGCATCGGTCTCTCGGCATATACTCACGTGGCGGCTTTACCGAACAACAAGCCGGCATGGACTAACCTTAGATACATTATGTATATATCACCTTTGAACGCTCTCCGCTTTATCACTTTGCCCGAATTACATTCGCTCCCCCCCCGCGCATTGAGTTGCTGAAAAAATACGCCTGTTATGTACAATTCCATATATGCTACAAAATCTTTTACAACCACGCGATCTGAAAAGGAAACTAGGAGTTAATACAGGCATCGTTTCTCTTTCTCCTGCGTGTCTTTCAGTCGGATAACAACTGGCACCATAGTATCAGCAGTGTTGCCAAACCACAGAACAAAAAGAAAAAGGGCGTTGTTTTCCATCTTGGATTTCGTAGACACTCTACCATTGGAGGTTGTCATCGATCCACATGACCAAAAATATTTCCGCGTGACCGGTCCATGGGCAGATGCTCATGAGTCATCGACAGCATAAACGAATACCCAAGGCCACCATCCACATGTCACGCGCCTGAATGCCCTTGTACAATTAAATGAGCCTCCGGAGACCCGAGCATGGCTGCATTACTGTCATTTCAGAAAGAAAAGGCTGTCTGGTTTTGAGTTTGATGTCGTGCAAAAACTTTGTAGATATCAGTGTTTCTCGTAGTACAGTTTACAATTTATGACAACTCGGTGTAATCGCTCCATTAAACAGGCGCAATTCCAATCCCAGTAAAGTGAATCGAATTAAAAAAGACATTGATGACTCGTATTAGCAAGGCATGTAATAGTTCATATGTGATTGTCGTTGAAGGCTTTGTTTCTCGCTCTGCGAGATGCCTCAACAAAAGAGATCAAAAGGGTGACCAAAAGAAGAGGGAGAGAAAGAAAGGGCCGCAAAGACAGACCGCAATTTTGTTTTTCGATTTCGTGCCGCACGAATTTCCTGATAATTGTTTTGCAACAGTCCAAACAGTGGTTTTATGGAAACCAACAGTCGTGTTGTATTTGGATAGAAGGAAACCAATAGGAATGGGAAAATAAAACAAATGAGGAAGACTTTACTCTTGAAAGACTTTGGCGATATGCCTTTGGACAGTAGTATTCGCTGGCACAATAGCAGGCGTGATAAGCTCCGCGGATACAGTGCTAACATTGATTGAAGGACTATTTGAACTTTACCCGTGGATTGCTGGAAAACGTGTTGGATAATTGCCTTGGAAGCTTCACTGCATGGCCATGCTTTAACACAAGAATCCCAATTACGCGACAGAGATTAATCACTGGATACCGATCCTTACCATAACAGCCAATGTAAAAGTAGTGGACGGCTGACATACATACACGTCTGTCAGTGGACCAGACGTTGATACGGAATGCCGACATCTAGTATGCGGCCGGTTCCAGCTTTGGTAGCAGTGGCTGTTATGGTAAGGATCGGTATCCAGTGATTAATCTCTGTCGCGTAATTGGGATTCTTGTGTTAAAGCATGGCCATGCAGCGATGCTTCCAAGGCAATTATCCAACACGTTTTCCAGCAATCCACGGGTAAAGTTCAAATAGTCCTTCAATCAATGTTAGCACTGTATCCGCGGAGCTTATCACGCCTGCTATTGTGCCAGCGAATACTACTGTCCAAAGGCATATCGCCAAAGTCTTTCAAGAGTAAAGTCTTCTTCATTTGTTTTATTTTCCCATTCCTATTGGTTTCCTTCTATCCAAATACAACACGACTGTTGGTTTCCATAAAACCACTGTTTGGACTGTTGCAAAACAATTATCAGGAAATTCGTGCGGCACGAAATCGAAAAACAAAATTGCGGTCTGTCTTTGCGGCCCTTTCTTTCTTTCTCTCCCTCTTCTTTTGGTCACCCTTATGATCTCTTTTGTTGAGGCATCTCGCAGAGCGAGAAACAAAGCCTTCAACGACAATCACATATGAACTATTACATGCCTTGCTAATACGGGTCATCAATGTCTTTTTTAATTCGATTCACTTTACTGGGATTGGAATTGCGCCTGTTTAATAGAGCGATTACACTGAGTTGTAGACTGTACTACGATTCCACTTTGTCCTCGATAAAGGCAAGGAGGTTCCTTTAAAAGGAATGGCGACAACAGCGTCAGATGCTTCAATGTAACCGTAAATAAACGCACTTTGCATTCGTGGTGTGTAAGCACACAAAAGGTTCTGCCTGTTACACGTTCGGAGATGGAAGCTTCCTACTTTTTTTTAATGTTTTCGAATAGTACACGCGTACTATATAAATAGTCAAATCATGTGACCTTCGACAACATAGGTCCCAATCGTAACTCGGTCAACGGTTCGCATGCGGACAAGGTATCTTCCATCGGGTAGCTTGAGATAAAAATTGGAGTAATTGGCGGCAGAACTGGATCGGGCTGGTGGTGAAGTGTCGCTGCTGCTATCAAAGTCATCGTTGTCCGCCACACCAGCGTGATCGATGGAGGTCTGTGTCGCCATCTGCGGTGATGATCGAGTGAGGCACGAGTAAAACGATTTCCGTTTCTTGGGTGTCCTAATGAAGAAAGGAAACTGCTTCGCGAGCGACCAACCCATGGGCAGGTATGTGTCCAGAGTTCCCAGTGTATTAGCCGACTCTCTGTTCCTTCCCCGTCGCTCGTGCTCGCTTTTTATATCCTTTTAACCCAAATCTAACTCCACGGGCTCAACCGCAGCCACCATCAAATCCCGTTGCTCATGCATGCAGGGCTATTCTTTTCTTAAAGTAAAAAGAAGCTGCAGTCAAAAATACGCATTGCCCAAAGCGGAATACGCCAATTCCACGTGGGTAACCACATTGAAAACTAAGGCAAAAAAAAAGTATAACAAGCAGGAAATAGCATCAAACGCCCATGTTAACACGCCTACTATGTGCATGTGTGTGGGGAGTGGGGTGCGCGCGCGCGCGTGTGCGCGTGCGTGCGTGCGTGCATCTGGATGTGGGTGTGTATGTGGATATGTGTATATGCATGGGAGGAGGGAGACGCCTTCATTTTTATTGATGTCTCGCTCTCTCTTCCCTTACGTCTGAAGCTTTCTCTTTTGCAACCATTCATTGGCCTCCAAAAACATAGTCGGATCAACTTCGTCGCTATCCTTAATCGCGCTGATTCCAGCGACCAGTGCATTCCAGAATGCAAAGCCTTTCTCAAGATCTCTCTTGACGGATGCACACACAGGGAACGCCGCTTCAGTCGAGGCCAGTGCGGCCTTATTGTCTGCGGATAGTGTTTGCTCTAGATAGTGCTTGGTAACCAATCCCATCGCGACATTCACATCAGAAGCGTATGGTAGGCTCAAAATAAAAAAGAGGAATGAGCTCGTTGCCGCTGAGATAGCTTTCTTGCATACGCAAACAACTTACCTATCTGAGATCTCAAAATAATCTGAACGCTCCTTTTCTACATGGTTATTCAAAAAGAGCGAGAGTACGAGCATTTCGCACAAGTTTCGATAGCTACGGTTTAATGCCTTGATAAAACTGTTGAACACCAACAAGTCGCGATCAAATGGACCTTTCCATGCTTCATTCTGTTTTTGTTTTAAAAAGCAGCAAGTCAGTAAACCATATCTCTAAGAATGGAAAGAATTTAAAAAAAGAACCTTGAGAGCCATCGGAAGGAGTGACATGGTTCTGATGACGAGTCGAATATGGCGCTGATCATCATCTAGTTGAGGCAAGAGGATAAACAGTTACCAAGTACACTTCCATTTGAGCTCAATATTCAGACCTTACCATTGCCTGCGATACGGGAATACGATTTTGAGTACGGTTTATCGATCAAAACCTCGAAACGGATCAATTCGAGCGCGCTCAGCAAAGCCTCTTGAATATGAAATGAAGGCTCCTTCGCATCCGAAGAACTAAGATGCTCAAGGGCGACTGACAGGGCACGACCCCATGGCGTGTGAATATGCTTTGATGAAGTCAGAAAGCTGCAAGTCATTAGCGTACACTGTCGGTGGCGAATTAGCAGGTATACTCCTTACTCGCGAATTTCAAGTGTTTTCCAGAGCACATTTGCTACGATTTCATCCTTTTGCCGCAAAATCTGCATTCGTTTTAAAAATAGACATGTAAATAAACCATTGCTATTACCGCGCACTCTTTCTCACCTTCTCGGATGGTGTACGCGAGACTGTTCCTGCCGCGTTGGCTTCCTCTTTTGTTGCCTTCATACAAAATGCAATGTCCACCACAGATGTCTATGTCGCGCTGTTAAAATCCACGCACTCCTACACGGTCTTTCGACTCACGTTTTGTCTTTTTTTCTCCTCATCAAGGTACTCGTGAGAAACGTGCCAGGAGCGGGTGCTTTGATAGACAGTATTCAAAAAGTTGGCATTATTGGATGTGTTGCCACTGTTTGCAGCGCTGTAGTTTGGATGGTGATGCATGACGTGCTCGTGTGTGGGATCGAAATAGAAATAACTCGCGATCTTGCGTGTCTGATAAAAGTGATGGAGGGGCTGCGTGAGAAGACTCAGAGTTTGGGTTCGGATGCCGAGAAGACGCAGGAGAAAGTTGCGATATTCGTCCGTCTCTCCATTATCCAGAGGCGCATTCTCGATCAAGACACCAGAGACTAACGTGTTAATTGACTAGAGTACAAAGATCAGCTTTCGATTCCTCGTCCTGGCCCTTTCCCCCTCCCTTTTTATACTTGAGGTCCAATTAATCCGCGCATGAGATAGTAATATAGCTCATCCGAGAGTCGATAACCAATCAACTCATGGATGTCATTGGGTGCAAAGTCGGCGTTCAAAGGCCTGACTTCACCTTCGTCGGTGATGATTGGGTGGTACCGGATTACGCAACGCGCACGACAGAACATATCTATATAGTTGCTCTTTGAAACGCCGGGATCCTCAATGTAAAATTGGACTGTGTTAAAGCCGGTCTTGTGGTGTTTGACAAGCTCATGAACATCTTTTTGTATGTTGAGTCGCTGACCATCGGGAGGTGTATCCATTGCATTTTTTACCTTTAAACGTAAAGCTGATATTCATATTGTTGTTTAATGGCGGAAAGCTGCTACAGTATTCGAATCCGGCCAGAAGACAGATGTCAAGAAATTGCTCGTCATTGACATGTAAGTCTTGGAGAACAGTCTTTTTGCTCATCCACATATAATTTCCTTTCTGTAAAGAAGATTAGTCCTTTTCTGCGAATGCCCATGAAAAAATAACAGAGCATCTCACCTCAAAGTCGATGGCTGTGATAATCTTATCCACATCGAACATGAGCAACTCTGTACCACCGTAGACAGCATTGATGATTTGCTTTGGATGCGTGTACAGGTACGCCAGCTAACAAGTAATCAAAAAACAGCGGGGTAAGTCATTCGGGATGCTATCCCATCGGTTGAATCCTTCTCTAACTCGTCTTTTTCGTTACCTGTGCCCATGCTGAATACGGAGCGCGTATGAATTCGATGCCATTCTCATGCAGAATATGGAAAACTTGATTCAAAAGGTCGGCTGGATGGAACCCTCCGCCGCTGCCCCAGCTCTGAAGGGCTGATTCGATTCTGTTTTTGTCATAGAGCTCCCAGCCCGTGGCACGTAAGCTTGGGCGCTTGTCCTCGTGGGAGAACGGTTTGTCTTTACGAAGAATGGCAAGACCGGGGAAAACAAAGATGGGTTGAATGTGATTAGCTCTGTTGGTGTATACGTGAGTTTACATAGGAACGAGATGGCAGTGAGAATGTGTAGCGCGAACCGCTTACTTGAAAGCTTTGATTTCGTTCTCGACAACCTCCTTGAGCTTTAAGGGTAGGCCACCCATGGCAGTGACAGCGGAATCTTTCCCAAGGATTTTGCGAAGCCAGTAGGAACCTTCGATGCCCAGTCGGGTGTCTTTGAGGAGAGGTACACCCGATGTTTGCAGAAGCCGTCTTTCGGCTGTGTATACTGTGTGCACAGAACATGTTATTCGATGTGCTGATGGTACAAGCAAAGGCAACCTACTTTCAAAATGTCGGATCGGCATGACTCTAAAAACCGCGTCAAGAGGGTCTGTTCGCTTTTCCAGCTCTCCTAATAATCCAGACGAGTTTCACCTGCAACTTTAGGACTCCGTGGGCCCTGTCTCAATTTTAGGAATTAAGCCTCACCGACCAAAAGTGCTTTTATCTCCTATTGCGCCCACGTTGGGACTATGTTGCACTTTATCTCCCACAATAAGACACATAGATTGTAAAGATGTGGCATAGAATCTCGTTCTTTAGTAGGAAACACTATCTTTCTCTGTACGCTTTAACGCACACTAGGGGTCCCAAGGTACCTAGCATGATTCCTAGGTTGTCTCGGAAGAAATGATAGTGACAGCAGAAAGAAAATGCGGAAAGGTGTTTAACCTCTCCTCTTTTCCATGACTCATCAGGTAAGGTACGACTGCTCAGACTATAAATCAGGATGGTTTTGAGGTTGCAACAGAACAAGTTAATATTATAGCGATCATACAGGACGACAACATGAAAGAGCTAGTTCAGGTAGGAGTTCAGCGAGGGAGCAGGTTTCTCGATTACCCGTTATTTATAAGAAATCAATTATATCAGTTGCTGATTCTCTTGCATTTGGGCCGCCCACATAGCATATGCAGCAGTCGACTTATAGAATCATAGTGAAGGTTGAGGGCTTGGAATCTGTTTCTTTCCTGTTCTGTTAGTATATGGATTTCTTAGATACTGTGAATTGTCATCACCGGAAGGACCATTATATTTTTCTGTTGACACTTCCTGATGATGTTGTTGTATTCTTGAATAATCCATACTCAGGTCTGAATTACACGTATGGTTGTAGCGAATGCACATTGGGGTCTTTGTCGTCTTACGACTTGCGTATGCCAAGGCTTCTGGGCAACCGCGGCTTCCGTAAGGATCTAGGCTATTGTATTCATCATGACTATAGATTTAATACTGTAAAACATATCCATACATGTATATATCCAGCATAACCCTTTTGATGATGTATTTAGGACTACTGACTTCCGTATCGAAACAGAAGTGTTGCTTGAAAGAAAAGCTTGCGGACTTTTTCGGTTATTGGATAAATGCGGCGAGTCCCCCACCCCCTATCGTTTTCTTCTCCCCTCTGGAAAAAAAAAATGGCCGATCTACCCGATCAACCGCTGTATCTCCCTGAAGCATATAAACATTTGATGCCCGAGGAATATGCAGCTGAGCTCGCGTCATTTGTTCGACAATTCGCGCCGTTGATCAACATGCACATTGTCGATTTTATTACCACCAAACAATGGGAACTGCTTGATCCAGAGTGGCAGTCTGCATTACTCTTGCCTAACGACGAAGAATGTGTGGATTCACTTCTTCATCTTGCTGCGGCGGATGCTAAGCACGTAAGCGATAGGCACACACACATCATGCTTTATTCTTAATTTTTCTTCTGAAACCTTTTTTTTCTTTGCCAAATAAAAGGACACCTGGCCAGTCTCCCTTAAAAATTTTGTAAAACGCGCTCGGGACCTTCCGCTGCCACGGATACCGTTGCCAGACTGTTGAGTAGTAAATGTGCTGTGAGAAAAGGAGAGCGGAGGGATAACATTGCTAACCCCATCCACTCTAAGCAGATTCACTTGTCCCTTGTCAACTTGACCGCCATGTGCAACCGGGAATGACTGAAAAGAAAATCCATGAGGTATACTTTTGAAGGAGCAATAAAGATTGGTATGTAATTACTGAAAGCAATCTTGTCAAGGTATCCTCTATGAGTACGCTTGTCAAACATGCGGCCACCCGTAAGGATATCCATTCAGTCATGGATCTAGGTGCTGGTCAGGGATACCTGTCCCGAACACTTGCGTTCCAGCACAACCTACAAGTCCTTGCCGTTGATGGGTCGGAGGTCCAGACTTGCGGTGCAAAGCGATTCGATCAACATTGCATAAAGAAGCTCTTGGATCGCCAAACGTTCCAGCTACATCATGTTACGGATATGGTGACACCAGAAAACATATCGGGCATCCTGTCGAAATGGCGTGCTAAAGAAGGAGAAGATGAAAGCCCTGATGACGAGCAAGAATGGCTTCTCTGCGGCCTACACGCGTGTGGTGATCTTTCAAGTCTGATGCTGCGTCTCTTTGTGGAGAGCGAAGAGATTGGAAGTCTGGTCAATGTGGGATGCTGTTATCATTTTCTCACTGAAGAACAGGGCTTTCCTATGTCAGAATTTATTAAGAATAAGCTGAGATACCGCTCGACATCTACTGCAAATATGCTGGCATGCCAAACTCCGTCGCGCTGGCTGGATAGATCAGCAGAAGCGCTCAAGGCTTTCGAGCATCATTTCTTCAGGGCGCTACTCCAGGTAGAGAAATAAGAACTTTTGGGCTGTATCGCATGAATGAAACAGGTGACTGAAACTTTCGCATCAGCATATTATGGTAGATAAAGGACTTGCCACTGTTGACAACGCACCAATTCTAGGCAGGATGAATAAGAAGAAGGACTTTGTATCATTTCCCATCTATGTCCAGGCTGCTCTGCGGCGATTCGGCATTCCAGAAAACACAATATGTCCGGATGAAGCCGAAGCATATTACAAGGAGGCCATAGAAAAACAGATTGACAAGCAGATTGCGATTCTTTGGACTGTACGCGTATTGCTTGCACCTGCATTAGAAAGCCTTATATTGATGGATCGGTGGATATATCTGAAGGAAGAACTGTCGAAGCACCCGGATACGAAAACAAAGGGTATCTGGATGTGGCCACTGTTTGACCCGATTACGTCTCCGAGAAATATGGTCATCGTCGCCTCAAAATAATACTTAACAAGCACCTATAATGACAAATATCTTGGAGTTTCATCATTAAAGAAAGTAGCGTCTGGTAGTCATCGCTACCTACCGTTTCCAATAACAATTAACTGCTTCTTGGTACGATGACAATACTAGGATAATCGTATGGAATATAAAGTGCATTTGCTACTGTTTCTAGCTCTCTGCTGCTGCTAATTAAGGTTGAGGACAGCGTAAGGGTGTCCCAATAGTGTTGATCGTTTTAACTTTGACATTTGTCGATTCTGACATTTCAGTACCACAATCCATGTAGTGTGACAGACCCGGTGGGCAGTCGATGCAAACAGCCAACATTCAAATAACTCTTGGCACAAAAGCTAGTCAACCATGTACAAAAACAGATCCGATAATGTAAATAACACATCAACGCGTTTGCTGTCGTGCCACAATAAATTTTGCGGCTAGTGACGGATGCATACCGACAAAAAATTGGCTGCGGGCAGGTTTGTTCCTACATCCATCTTGGAAACAGATTCCTCGGGTACTACATAACACACGACTTCAGGCGATACGACATTTGATGGCGGATGGTACAGAATCGCTCCAAGGAAGGACCATTTCATATGAAATCAAGGATGATTTGTTGTATGATTGCACTGCATTTGCGTGCCGGTACAGGGCTTGAGGGGGATAACGGACGAAGCCCAACAGACCCTCAATCAAAGCGAAGGTACGGCTGTATCAGGAGGAAATGGATGACAGGAATGCAAGGATCAGGTCACTTTGGTCAGCTCTGTCGATCTCAATCAACAAGGAAGTGATCGGTTTATTTTTATCAGCATAAAATCCACAAGACCAGACGCTCTTGATAGTGCTAGATCAGCCCTGACAACAGCAGATAGAATTCTACGCCCACACCGGCGGCCCTTGGCGACGTGAGATGAATGCAAGAATGAAATCAACGTTTGAACTACCGCGGAGATATGGGATATAGGCACGGTTCATCTGCCGTATCAAGTACAATCCTTTCGTAAAGTGAAACCAAGCCTTTCGTCTACCTTTTATTTTTTGCTCTTACAGGTAGAAAAGAAACTGAGCTCTGATGCCGTTGGCGTTGGCGGATACATTTTGGCCAAAGATGCGTATAGATGGCTAAATTGAAGAAGAGGATGCTTCTCTATTTTATCTCTTGCTTGCGCAAGTACACTATGATTATTAAAAGTTATTAACTATAGATAACCAAATATAATGAAAATAAATGACAAATAATATAATGTACGATAAATGCAATTTTGAAGAATGGGATGCAATCGAACAGCCAAAAATTCTGGTAAAAGCTAGCGGAAGGGTGTACAGTAATCCGCATAAAAGAAGGAAAGCGGTGGCTACGAGCATCATCAGCCCTGCTATCTAACCCGATACCGATTCGGCGTTTCTATTTTTTTAATTCGCCACGGAAGGAAACGACCACGAAGAGCAAATAGCCCAAGAGGTAACCACAGATGAATTGGTAGACGAATGATGCCATTTCTTGCTCGATAAGTTGTCCCTTATGCGTACCGTTCTCTAACATGAAGAAATATTCATAATATAATTTTATTCATTTGTACGGACGATATCTTTAAAGAAGGAATTTGCGCATGCCATGATCCATGTCGGGCATGATCTCAAAAGAAGTAGGTCGGCAGAGTTGTGGTAGAAACATTTTGATTCTCCTTGATTGGTATTATTCATTTATGCACAGACATCGTCTCATTACTTTTATGCTGCTCCCATCATCACTACTTCGCCACATTCACGTTACTTCAACCCCATCCCAACAATCATCTTATGTTCTCTTTATTCTTCCCTGTATTTGCCTTAGTGGCCACACCATGCTTCGTGGTTACTTGTCCTTTGTGGTCTATTGATCCTGTATGAATCCAAAAAGAAAGACACCAGAGTAAACCGCCAGATTTCTGAACAATTGTCGAGCGTATATTTTGGCGGTTACACCGCAGCCAATAACAACGATCAAGCGTAACAGTAGAAGAAGAAGGATAACGGATATATAATTACTCGGATATTTATACTGTTTTACTATCTGATGATAAGCATGGAGAAGAGAGAGAAAAGAGAAAGAGCAGTCGGTTTGTTTACAAAGAGGGAACTATGCCCGTTTGTACAATTGATGAAGAAACGTGCAGAAAAGGATAAAATGGATGGACTGCGTTGATTGGTCGAGCAATCCGTGTTGCGATGTCGCGTATGAATTCTGGAGCCAATCAGATCGACTTGCTGTAGGGACCCAAAAAGGGGATTATTGGAGAACATCTACCCCTGACTCCATCGACGTCCCTGTCGACTGCATTTATTGTCCGGGTTGCATTTATTAACCCGTCTACATTTATTAATTCGTTAAGCCATGGCAATGAGTATGAAGATACCGGACTGGCCCTTCCACTTTAACTAATATAAATACCTGGGTGTTTGTCGTAAATAAAACGGGGAATACTACTACATTAATTATCACTGCCCATCACTATCGCTGGCTAAGGTTTATCCGCCAAAAATAGTCGACAACTGGTAGCTGATGCTTATATGACCCACCCGACTCAAGCTATTCCACCCAGCTTCCGAACATATCGCAGCGACCGCTTGCGAGCATACGACGACGACGACGAGGAACCCCCTGAAACAAGATCTATATTAGAAGATATACCGGAAAGCCCCATTATGCCAAGTCAAGAACAAGAACTACCACAGGAAGACGCGACCCAAGTGATGCTCAAGGCAGTCCTTGCACTTCTTGCAAAGAAGGAAGGTTTTTCGGTGAAAATGCGTGAACCCGACACGTACAACGGAGACCGCTCCCTTGATGCCGTGCAATGTTGGACACGCGCGGTCGAACGGTACTTGGGTATGTCCTCACTTCCACAGCATGACTGGCCCGAATATGCCAAAACACTGTTACGGGGTGACGCTGATATCTGGTGGCAGCACGAAGAGCGTTTTGGTGAGGACATTGCTGACTGGAACGATTTTAAGAGACGCATCATCCGCACTTTCAGTCCAGTGAACGCAAGTCAATTGGCACGAGACCGCCTAGCGAGTTTGACGCAGGTCGGCTCAGTACAAGCGTACGTCACACAGTTCCAGATTGCCTGTGCCTCGCTGCCGCACATGACGGATGATGAGGCCCTTGACAGGTTCGTGAGAGGTCTACAAGAAGAGGTATGCGTACACGTCAGGACTTGCTTCCCTCAGACCTCCACCGAGGCGATCCGCATCGCACTGGCGTACGAAAGTGCTCGTCGTAGGGGTCACGATTTTAACGACACACCAGGATCTTATGGATCCGTACCTTCACAATCCACGTTCCGAAATATCACAACAACGCCCCAGTACTTACGGACCAACGGGGTCGCGCCAATGGATCTAGACGCGATACACTTCCAGCAAGGCGGGCGTGGAGAACGAAATAACCAAGGGCGGCGCCACGGCTCACGTGATCATCTACGTAGCAAGGAATGCTTCAACTGTGGCGGCCGAGGACATCTCGCACGGGAATGCCCATCAGAGTTAGCGGAGCCCGGTAAGCAACGTCGCAGCAACCAGCGGCAACCCAGTTTCCAAGGCCACCCAAAAGGCAAGGCGCGGATGCATTGAAGAGGGTCCATCCGCGCCCACAACAACAATCCCTCAACGCGATCAAGGCCGAGCACGAAAAGGCCAAAGTGTCAGAAGAGGCACTCATCGATCTATCCGACGGCGAGGACCAAGAGGCCCGGAGGCTTCAGGACCATTTAGAAGCAGACAGGCACCATCTTGACGATTTATTATCAATAAACAAAACTGATTTGCCATTGTACTCCATGTTATGCGACGGTCGTCCCGTGAACGTCCTTATTGACTCGGGAGCCACGGGTTCTTATGTGGCGCCTCGTGTCGCCACTAACCTATCCATTCGAACCGTACCTGGCAGACAAGTGGAAACTGCTGGTGGACATGTCCTACACATTACCTCACAAGCCACATTGCCCCTCGATGCACAAGGTTACAAGCACACGATCGAAGCATACATCCTCGAAACCAAGTTTGATGTAATTTTGGGCCGCGACTGGCTCAAGACAGTTAATCCGATGCCTGACTGGGACCTTGACACATGGCGGATCAACACCAATAACAACAGCTACGTCTTGCGCCCGCAGCAGCAACGCGCAGTCCCCGACCTGGCCTACTTAATTTCGCACAGGCAAGTACAGCGCATGGAACGATCCAAGCAAATCGAACAGATGTTCCTTTGCTATGTTCGACCCAATTCACAGGAAGTCGGCGAGCCAAAGGACAACATGTATTCCTCTCTGGTGGCCGAATTCAGTGACGTGTTCCAGGACAAATTGCCCGGTCTTCCTCCAGACCGCGGTGTCGAACATGTCATTGACACAGGCGATGCCAATCCGATATCGAGGCCGCCATTCAAGATGAGTCCCCGCGAGCTAGACGAGCTCAGAAAACAAATAAGTGAACTGCTGGACCTTCGCCTGATCCGACCGAGTTCTTCGCCATGGGGAGCCCCTGTGCTCTTTGTCCGAAAAAAAGATGGCTCTATGCGCCTCTGCGTTGATTATCGTGCAGTCAATCGAGTCACACTCCGTAACACACACCCATTACCACGCATCGATGAGTGCTTGGAGAGACTTGGGGGCGCCAAGTTCTTCTCTAGCATCGACTTGAAGAGTGGATACCATCAGGTGCGTATCCGAGAAGAAGATATCCCCAAAACGGCTTTTAATACTCGCTATGGGTCGTACGAGTTCCTTGTCCTACCATTTGGCCTTACAAATGCACCGCCTACCTTCCAAAAGCTTATGAATTCGATACTCGGGGATTATCTCGATGACTTCGCCTTGGTCTATCTAGATGACATCCTCATCTTCAGCAAATCGGAAGCCGAACATTATCAGCACGTTCGCCAAGTACTGGAGCGTCTGCGCAAAGCGAAGTTGATTGCCAACCTCAAGAAGTGCGAGCTGAACAAGACCGAACTTGAGTTTGTTGGGTTCCAAGTATCGGCGAACGGTATCCTCCCGTCAAGGAAAAAGGTACAAGCTATTTTAGAATGGCCGCAACCAGCAAACGTACAAGAGGTCCGCCAGTTCATCGGCTTAGGATCGCACTATCGGCGATTCATTCGCGATTTCGCGGCGATTGCAGCACCATTAACTGACTTAACAAAAGGCACGGGCACGAAGAAAAGGGAGATAACCTGGACTGCCGACTGTCAACGTGCATTTGAAGAAATCAAGGCCCGAATGAGCGGCGCACCAATTCTTCAGCCACCTAATCCAGACTTACCTTTTGTGATAGAAACAGATGCATCTGATTACGGCGTAGGCGCTGTTCTCCTGCAAGATGGCCCAGATGGCCAAAGACACCCATTGGCCTTTGAATCCAAAAAGCTTTCGGCTGCGGAGCGCAATTATCCTGCACAAGAGCGCGAGCTTTTAGCGATTCTCCATGCTCTCCGGACCTGGCGTTGCTTCATTGAAGGGCGGCGCTACACTGTGTTCACCGACCATCATCCGTTGAAATATTTTCGTTCTCAGACCAAGCCAACGCCACGGTTAACTCGTTGGATTGCCGAGATGGAGCTTTATGACCCCGACATACAATACAAACCAGGTAAAGAAAATCACGTTCCTGATCTATTGTCACGGCGCGACGGCGTAGCATGTAGAACCACCGAAAATGATCTTGAGCCAGAGTATTTGTATGCGGTACGCTCCATACAGGAATCGGACTGGCCGAAATTCTACGCTAAGCCGGAGGACCAATGGCCAGCTATGTACAAGGATCTCCTCATCAAGCACAAAGATAAGTTCGCCAGCAACAATGGCCAAGTGTTCCGTTACGTCAAGATCGGCAAGGATAAGCACGAAGTGCGTTACGTGCTATTTGCTCGACGAGCCGACCTGGTGCAGAACTTCCATCAAGCATTTGGCCATGCTGGTAATACGACCGTGTACGATTTGATGCGTAAAAGGTGGTGGTGGCCTGATATGCGTACCGATATCCAGTGCTGGCTAGCTTCATGTCCGCAGTGCCAACTGGCTTCCAACGCAGGACGCAACATCCATCACGCGCCGATGAAACCTTTAGAAGTACCGCCCGCTTTCTCGCGCTGGCATCTAGACTTTGTGGGCGAGCTTCCCACCACTGCATCAGGTAATCGTTGGCTTCTTGTTGGCGTCGACTCAATGACAAACTGGACCGTCGCCCGCGCAGTCCCTGACGCGACCGGAGAGGCTATTGCCAATTTTCTATACGAGGAAATTGTTATGCGATTTGGCTGCCCGGCAGAGATCGTTACCGACCGTGGAGCCAACTTCATGTCCAATATTCTCAGTATTTACTTAGGCCGCTTGAAGCTCAAGCATATGCTGACCTCGGCATACCACCCCCGCACCAACGGCAAGGCCGAACGCACGAATGGTATTTTCAAACAAATGCTGCGCAAGTATGTCAACGGCAAGATACACCAATGGGATCAATTCATTGAACCCTCCCTCTTCTCCTGTCGGATACGCAAGCATCGAACAACGGGGTTCAGTCCATTTTTCCTAGTATACGGGCAAGAACCCAGGCTCCCCGGTGATGCGCTCCGACCTTTCCTTGATAACTCCACCCCATTGTCGCCTAACCCTACGCCCACGTCGGTTCGTATTCCGGAAGTCCGTCGATTACAAGAAGCTCGGGAGCTCGCCACACAACGTCTTCACGATAATGCCGCAAAAGACAAAGCTCGCTGGGATGCACTTATCCGGCCGCAGCAGTTCTCCATAGGTGACCACGTGCTTCTACGCCATGAAAACAAATTGAGTCTCGAATATAATTGGAAGGGCCCCTTTCGAGTTCTCGCTTGCAACTACGACACCAACATATATAAGCTCAGTGACCTCCAAGGCCGCGGATATTCCTCCTGGGTCCACACCGATCGCCTCCGACCTATCCACACTGGTTCTCCAGTCACACAAGACCCTTGGTATGACCCGACCGCTGCTCGAGCTGCCGAACGACGCCATCTGGAAGCCGCCGCTGCCGCCAATGCCCAGTTATCCGTGTTGTCCGAGGACGACCAACCTTCTGGGGAGGGGGTATTGTCGCGTATGAATTCTGGAGCCAATCAGATCGACTTGCTGTAGGGACCCAAAAAGGGGATTATTGGAGAACATCTACCCCTGACTCCATCGACGTCCCTGTCGACTGCATTTATTGTCCGGGTTGCATTTATTAACCCGTCTACATTTATTAATTCGTTAAGCCATGGCAATGAGTATGAAGATACCGGACTGGCCCTTCCACTTTAACTAATATAAATACCTGGGTGTTTGTCGTAAATAAAACGGGGAATACTACTACATTAATTATCACTGCCCATCACTATCGCTGGCTAAGGTTTATCCGCCAAAAATAGTCGACAGCGACACAAATGATAAAATGTTAACCCCACAAGGTGGGTGTTCTATTTAAGCGAGGCTACCAGGGGTCGAACCTGGAATCTCCTGATTCGTAGTCAGGCGCCTTATCCATTTGGCCATAGCCCCTCTTGTTGAATATATTTTGTACCACATATTTATAACCCAGATTAATGTTTTAAACGTTTATATCGCTGCTGGATATGTTTTATACAGTTTCTCTGTCGGGGATTTTCGGTTGGTACTTGATCTTTAAGAATAACGTCTCGCAAGGCGAGTTGAGTGAATTGAACGCTTTGATTAACTATGATAAACCGTGTCTTAATTACTGTTCCTTAAAAACGAGAGCGATACTGTCATTTATTTCTTACCTTTGCCATGGGCCTTGCCAATGTATTCTCAATTGTCTACTCTTATTATGGCATTATGCGCTTAACATTCAGTTATTATTCCAAATGGTCCTACCCACTTTGTTGACAAGATCGCCGGTCTTTATGCTTTGTATCTACCATATATAGGTACATGACATGGCAGGAAATCAAGCATGCATACTTGTTCAAGCAGTTGGTATAAGTATCTATAGTAAAGGAGTTTCGCTCTTCTAATGAATGGCAGTGGAACCTATTGTCAGCATAATAGTGTTGCCCCCACCCGAAAAAGAAAACATGCAGTTACTTTAAAGAAATGGCGGAAATTAAAGACGAGGGCGATGATTATGGTTGCGCTCGATCCGGCCATGCATGCACCTAATTATGTTATCTGCAATCGTTGATCGGATTAGCGAAACACGGTAAAGAAAATGTCGTCCTTATGTTTTAAATATGAATGGACTAATAAGTCGTGAAGAACCCCATGTGACCTGGTGTGTAGCTTTATTGATGTGAAGGTGGAGGCGCATGCGTACCTGAGGGTGGTAAAGACGTCCCTCTGTCTGCTGACAGGAGTTGACTAGGGATTCTTTTCCATCTTTTATTATCGGGATATAAAACTGCGCATACCAGAAACCATGCAACGAGACTACTAGGGATCTATTCCGTGGGGAAATGAGAGTTCACACGACCTGTACATTGCTAAACATTAAGCAATGGACCTCTTGATCAGAATCCATAATGTAAACGCACCCCAAAACAAACGCAACTTGTTTACAATTGGTTACAGCAACACCTGTCAAATCCAACATGGGAGCATCATGAGATTCCACTGACTATCGAGGTACACCTGGGCGATGCTACACAGGAGTTATGATAGCGTCATTCTTTGGTTTTGGATCTACTGGGTTTGGTGTCAAATACGCTTGGTTGGGCACTAACCCGTTCTGAATTAACGAGAAAAGCACGCACCTTGGCCAGAAACGATTGAGGGGCTCTGACAAGGCAGCGCCGCTTTCATCTTTTGGGGCGGGGAGTGGTTGTGATGTCCGTTCTTTCTTTAGTAGCGACCAGAAGACGATCGGAGAGGTGGTATGGAATCCTCCGCAAGAAGGGGCTTCCCACGCATTGGCGGCTCGGAGAAAAATGCGGGTTCCGGGGAAAAAAAAGGGTATTGTTAAAATAGGGGCTGCATATCTGCGTAGGAACAGAGATCCAAATAAGCTTACGCTTTCTTTCTCTTTCTCTTCTGTAACAACATGGTCCAGGCAGAGTTTCCTCACCGTTTGATCGACTCACACGTTCACTTTTGGGATCCATCCCAAGTCTATGTTCCCTGGCTCAGTTCCGCCCCCCACTTCAACGAGCGACGGGACGCTGAAAAATACGTCGAGGCACTTCCTCAGGGGGTCGAGGTCCACAAGGCTGTCTACGTCGAAACGGATGTGGAGCCCACGCAGGGGCTTGTCGAAGCAGAGTGGATTGCACGGTATGCGCAGCAGCTAAAGATGGATTCGCGCTTTGGAGGGATTGGCGGCATTGTCGCCTATGCGCCTGTTAACATCGGCGAACCTGTGCGACACTATTTGCGAGTTCTGACCCAACTTATCCCGAAGGATCGACACCTGCGGGGTGTACGGTATCTCGTCCAGGATCCGGACCAAAACCCTGCACGGATCTCTTCGCCCACATTCATACAGGGCGTCAAGACTCTTCGTGAATTCGGCTTAAGCTTTGATCTGAATTTCAACTGCCACGTTGCCCCCGAGCAATTCACTCATAGCATTGAGCTCGTCCGTCAGTGTCCCGAAGTATCATTTATTCTTGATCACATGGGGAAGCCGCCTTGCGATTGCCAGCCCGGCGACGAGGCGTTCTCCTTCTGGCGGGAAAATATCATTGCGATAGGGAAACTCCCCAACATCAGCTGCAAAGTATCCGGTCTCGTCACGGAAACCAACGTCGTCACTGCCCAGCAGCTCGCACCATTCGTCAAGGTGGCCCTTGAAGCATTTGGTATTGACAGACTCATGTATGGCGGTGACTGGCCTGTTGTCGAGAACAGCGCCGCATTGGGACGGTGGCTTGACGTCATCTCAGAGATAGTAGCAGACTGGTCTGACGAAGATAAAGACAAGCTGTTCTACCGCAATGCTCAGCGTATTTATCGCCTCGATCTGTAAATAAATTCAGTACCCGTCCTTTTTTTTTTTTGTGTGAGGGTCTTTTTTTTTTTTTTTCCTAGCCTTTCTGTGCTTCTTCCTTTCCCCACTCTTTCCTCACCCCTCCTCGGCCACCTTCATCACTCGGTTGCCTTTTCCCTTTTCCAAATAACAACACAATGTCCGAGAAGGTAGAAATTATCAAGATACATATAAGGAAATACACAGAAGAAAAACTTACAAGTGGGCATTAAATAATCCAGCAATCGATTTTGCCACCGACACCTACTTCATCGTCGGCGGCTTCACAAGGTGACCGGCTCAATAAAGTGTGATACGCACTCTCCTCCACCACTGATTAACAGTTTCTAATCACTTGAAAATGGCCCATATAGAGGGAGTTCAATTGCATTTGTCCAGGAGCTACGGATCATTTCTAAGCGCAATTTGGGCGATGGGTCAGTGCTGGGCATTTGCTGAAATTAGAAGAGGTGTGTTGGTCTAACATGCTCCCGGGCCACTCCCCATCCCGTCGATTCAGATACCGAGCCATCAGAATATGATCCCCCGCCCACACCACCTCGCACGACTGTGGCAGACGACGAGGATCACGACGGCCTCTACTTATCATGGACTTACCAGATGCTGCGCGAGCGTGGATTGCACATTCTCGATCGAGACCAGGACGGAGAAGGCAGCGATGACGAGAGCAGTGTTTCCGATTTCGGCGGTGATGACGACGCTATCAACCCTCAGAGCCATGCCGCATTGGGTAGTGTGTTTAGAGCATGCTTCGGGTGCTTTTCAGTAGCATGAACAAAATACCATAAATATCCAGCCTTTTTCGTCTCTCTCTCTCTCTCTCTCTCTCTCTGCCTCCCTCCCAACCAATCAGCACACAATCTCTTTGAACCAATACCCCTCCAATGGAATACACATACACGGTTTTCATGAATAAATGCATCCAGTCTAATATTGGAACCAAAACAGCAAAGGTTCTGTTTCCCATATCCGCTCGGGATGCAGCCAACATTCCCTGAAGGAAGCAGCGACAGTCGTGCCCTCTTCAGCAGTGGATAAATAAAGCAGACGGCTGTGCCAAAAAGCTGGGAGGCAATGGATAAATCCGGGTTCTGCGATAAGGAGAGACGTACTGTTCATTGTTTTAAATTTGTAGTGGTACGGGGAGGGCTCATATCCGGGTGCATCATGTGCCCATGGCCCGTCCAAAACTCGTCTATTGCTTAGTCCATTAGCGCGACTGGTGGTGACGGGGAGAGCACTGTCACGCACCTAGTGTATTTACTCTGGTGAGGTTCAGTCCTGTCCAGCATACCTCCATGCCATTGAAATCAGAAATGGTGCTAGAACAAGGCTTGGTGTATTTTGCCGATCCGTCTTGTGTCATAGGTAGTTCCTGTAACAATTCAGAGCAGATGTAATGCTTCTCAAGGCGGCATAGTTAAAGTTCGCACTGGCCTTGTTCTCCTTGTGTAATGCTCCATCACCTGTATCACCCGCATTTCGTTTTCTTCCATTCAAAAACCGGATACAAGAAAGTATTCATCTGTCCAAAAGTGCCCTGCAAAACCATATATGGGACAGGCGACGATCACCCGTTAGACATGTAATGTTTCCAAGATAGACATTTTGGGGGACCTCGGCCATATGTAGAGTCTGCTACATCGATTACAGCCGCTCAATTTACCCAAAGAATACGTAGCGAAGGCAGGTAGGCTGCCAATGGCGTCGTCGGCTCGATAACTCACTGGCGATGACCGTTCTGTATGTGGATATGGGAATACACCAGAAAGAAGTGATATTGGCTGGGACCGCGGCTAAGAACACAGCGAGGTCGCTAACCAAGATGCAAGCTGGTATTTATCACATTTAATATCGAGGATGAAGCTGCCATGGATTTCTATAATCTCCCCCCTTCCAACTTTTTTTTTAGCCCTCTAGCCTCCACGCAATCATTTCGATGTCGGGCAAGGTACAAGACAGAATCGAGAAAAAGTCATGCAGGAAACGTTATCGAGCAACAAGCATACCTGACCCCCCACCCCGACACTCAACGTGATGGAGGCGGTATCGCAGGATATGTGACCGAAACGTTTCCTGGACGAGACATAAACGCTTGTACACCAAAGGAAGAGAAGATTTGCAGCTCAATCCGCCAAGGTTCTATTGGTCATTCTCCGGCTCGGTGTAGGCTTGAAAGTCACGTTGCGTGTCCTCTGACTGAGGGGACCTCAGAGTTAGGTCATCTATATACAGCGCTAGTCCCACGCCGCCATACATGACTGTAGTAGACAATGAGAATGAGAATGGGTTGTGCCTAGCTTTAAAACGTCGTATGATACGAGAGCGTGGATTATTCGCGCTCGATAGCGATGACAAAAGTAGCGTTACAAGTTTTGGCAATGGTGATGGCTCAGATGCTTTTCCTAAGCGATGACAGATATCTAATATTTTTCCCTTGTGTGACTTGGGGGTGGTTGTCCATAAAAATAAAGGCAACAACGCATTTTCATATTCTCTCCCTCTCCCTCTCTCTTTCTGCTCTTATCCTTCTATAATCCCCAACCACAGATATATCCATGGGTGCAGAGACCTCCAAACAATCCGTCCACTTTGACGAAAAGCATGACCACGCCAACACAAGATGGTCCTCTTCTGCTGATACTGCAGTGATTTCCGATACGCTTCGACACCTGAAGCTGGACGATGCGGAGATTGCTGCGCGTTATGCGCCTCTCACCCCCGGCAGCCTCGCAAAGTACTCCAAAGACTTCTGGGAGGACGACAAGAACAAGCTTGCGCTCAACGCAGCCATGACCAACGACCTGACCCAGTTCCTCGTCAACCGTCAGACAGCCGTGAGTGACCAGCACGTCTTCAACGTCAAGCTCGACTTGGAAGGCAAGATCACCAACCAGAAATCTTCCGGCCGTTGCTGGTTGTTTGCGGGCACAAACGTTCTGCGGCTCCAGGTGATCCGCCGCTATAAACTCAAGGATGACTTTGAGCTCTCTCAGAGCTATCTCTTCTTTTATGGTAAAATGTGACAATCCCTTCCCGGAGAAATAATTCACACGCAAGACGGGGAGACGGGGTGGGGGGAGGCATACGTGCGTGTACCTTAATTTTTATATCCCGCACTAAATACCACACCAATAGATAAACTTGAAAAGGCTAATTGGTTCCTCGAGAACATGATTGACCTGGCTGATAAGGACATCGATGACCGTGTCGTGCAGTATCTGCTGAAGGATCCTGTGGGTGACGGAGGCCAGTGGGACATGTTTGTGAATATTGTCGAAAAGTACGGCGTGTGCCCAAAGTCGGCCTATCCAGAAACGTTTGCTTCGTCCAACTCGCGTCGCCTCAACTGGCTGGTCACGGTCAAGTTGCGTGAGTTTGCAAGCAGGATCCGCAAGGCCCTAAACGAGGAGGGAGCGACCAAGAGCCAGGTACGCGTGATCAAGGATCAAATGATGCAAGACATCTACCGTATCATGGTCATCTGCCTCGGCGAGCCCCCTTCCACTTTTGATTGGGAAACCGTCAATGAGGATGGCAAGTATGTTGGCATCAAAAACCTGACGCCGCTCAAGTTCTTTAAGGAGGTTGTGAAATACCCTGTAAGTTTCTCGTCTTTCTTATTGCGTGTGTAACCCTATGAAACCACAGCATGGCACTGACGTAATGAAATGAAACAAACAAGATTGCCGAAACCATGTCGCTCATTAACGATCCGCGCAACTCCTACTCGGCCTTGTATACGGTCGATCGGCTCGGAAATGTGGTTGGCGGCCACCCAATCCGTTATGTTAACACCACTGCCGAGACAATCAAGACCTTGGCAATCAATGTCCTCAAGTCTGGAAATCCGGTTTGGTTTGGCTGCGATGTTGGTAAAGTAGATCCGGCCAGGTGAACGATGCTGATACACGGAACCTGACCCATATCAAACATGTTTTAGGTCAATTCTCAAATAATTCTCTTGGAGTTATGGACACGAAAATATACGACTATGGCTTGGCATTCAACGTGGACTTTGGTTTGACCAAGAAGGATCGCTTGTTGTACGGCGAGAGCTTGATGACCCATGCCATGGTCTTTACGGGTGTACATCTTGATGAGGATGGCAAACCAATCCGCTGGCGTGTTGAGAACTCATGGGGCGAAGGAACAGGGGACAAGGGCTACTGGATCATGAGCGATGCATGGTTCTCGAGCTTTGTTTACCAGGTATGATATATATTTATATATATGACCCCCACAAGACACTTGTCCAACTCGGCCGCCTCGAGTGATCCATCCGAGGAGGGGGGTGGGGAGAAGTATGGCTGGGTTCATGCTGCGTCTCCTCCAAAAAAAAAAAGAAACTCATGTCTGTTACGCTAGGTCGTCCTCGAAAAATCCGCCGTCCCTCGCAAGTTGACATCGTTGTTGGATACCGAACCCTCCGTCTTGCCTGCTTATGACCCAATGGGTGCGCTAGCGTAGACTGCTACGGATGTCTCCCTTCTTTTTTTTTTTGTTCGTTTCACAATAGAAAAGATAAAAAAAAAACACATATGCGTAGCATTCATTTGGGTCATGTAAAAGTATCATTATTTATATGAATATGGATACACCCAGGGAGAAGCACGCGGAGCCAATCCATGTAAAGAGAGTACTAACGGTGTTTTTCGCGACACTGCTCTCCTTGGCACCGTCGTCCACAGCTGCATCGGCTTTCCCGTTATTGGCACCTGTTGGCGGCGTGGTGGACGATAACTGTGAAGGTTTGTCGACCATCTTTTGGCCCTGTTTGTAATTCGATGAGCCTAGCGAGTGCTTGTCCGAAACAAAGTCCTTCGATGTGGCAGCTATGTTTTGGTAGAGAATGGGCATACACACACACGCACGAGGTATGAGTGAGTAAATGCATAGGGTTTTCTCTCTCTCTCTCATCATTCTTTTTACATTTCTTGTAAGGTTTCTTATCATTCAAGCATCCGTCGAGGCGGACCATATTATAACCTGCGGAATCGATGGTATTGATGATGTCATAGATGGCCTGCCAGGATCCGGTGTCTGGAATGTCATACTGGACCGAGATAAAGGAGCCCTTGGAATCGTACGTCTCAAGCTGTTTTTCAAATGTGGACCTGTAAAGATCCGCGATCCCCTGCGGTTTGTCTTTATAGATGTAGTCCTGGGTATCGAGGTTGTAGTAGATGAGTGTGTAGCCCATCTCGCGCACAAGGTTCTGTAGACGCGTATCCTCGGGTTGGGTGTAGTGCAAGCGAATATACTTTGGCGCCACGCCTATCAACGTCTCGATCACCTTGGCATGACTGGTCACGTCCTTTCGGACTTCCTCGTCCGACATGCCGTCAATAGTGTCGCCTGGAGCACGGTAGGTCATGCCAATCAGATGTCCGTCATTGTAGGCCCTCTGAAGGATCATGGCATATTGTTGAGTGTATAGCCTATGACCAACCAATTTTTTTACTTTTTATCAGTGATACTCAAGGTCTTTTAATTCAAAAAAAAAAAAAACGTGCTCTTTTGTTACCATGTTGCATTGACAAAAAAGCTCGCCTTGGCCTGGCCCGCCTTGAGACCATTTAGCACCTTGGCAGTAACGTCGCTAGGCCCCTCGTTCTAACATATAGAATAGGATGAGCCATTTGTTCCTTTTCTTTTTTTTTTTGCATTACATAGGTCAGAGCAATATGGCCTTGATGAGCGCACGCAGTCGCTTGAGGCGAAGGGATGTTTGTGCCAGTAGGTCCATCCACTGGATGGTTCCAGATGGGGAGGAGCACGGTATCTATGTGTGTGGGGGGAGGGAAACAGAAGACCCTGAATGTCCGGTGACACAGTTCACATTTGTGTCCATGTATCTTACCTTTCCCATCATCTGCTGCGCGCACCGTCTGCGCAACAAACATCCATGCCAAACCTAATCGTGTTCAATGGATCAATCTTTTTTTTTTTTGGCCATCATCCCTCTCAGAGCACTGTATGTACCTGACAAGAATAATCCTCTCAATAACATCTTTGGCTTTTTTTTTTTTTTCAACAAACAGAGAAGGGAGAAAAAAAAAAAGAGAATTCAAGAAAGAACGCGTAGAGATAGAGAAAAAAAAACGTTTGGAAATTATATACTTACAGAAATATGTGAGGGAGGGTCAATTCTACATTCTGTTGGTCTTCGTACCAGCCAAAAAAAACGAGCCAGGTCAATTCGAAATATTAGGAATTCAATTCATCAAGCTTACGATCCGACCTTTTCGATAGAGGCGAGATACTGTTATATGCTTTTTTGTTTATTGCGTGTGTAGAATATGAGGGGGACCGGGGGGTGACGATATCTACGAGTACGATGCGCGCTGTTGAGCAGCGGCGCTAAGCTGGATGTGTGTGTGTGTATAATTTTTTCTTATTTTTTTTCTGGGGGGGGAAAGGTTGTTGGTGTGCGGGGAAGGGTGAATTTGTTCTAAGTTACATGATCTCCAGGAAAAGATATTGGCGGAGGTCTGCGCTGATATTGTATAATATGGACATGGAAGAAAAGGAAATATGCAAAGAATGAAATAAGAAAATGCAATGCCGATATATGAGGGGGTGGGAGAATTCAGACAAGCAGGTAGAAAAAGAAAAAGAGGTGACGAGAGTGGGTAAAAGCAACACACGGGAGGAAAGCATGAGTGGTGGGAGTGCGTGTGCAATGCAGTGACAGCCTCTGGATGAAATTATACCTCATATGGACCCACTTTGTTGCGCTTGCGATTTTCACGGCACACAGTGCTGCAACACCACTGCTGATCCTGGTATGCTGCCAGCGTGATTGCAGGGATACGGCACAATTGATGATATGCGCGGGAGCATCCTCCCTCACAAGGAACCAGCATGTTTTCACTTGTAAAGTCGGAAGACTTGCAGATCACGCATTGTTGCTGTACGACAGGTCGACGCCGGTCCTCAAGTCGTTCGTTCATATATTGTGAGAGGTCGAGCCGGGGCAGACGACTTGCAATCCCATAGCCCTTATAATCGCACCCATGCTTACTAAAGAGGAAACAACGTGATGACGGATGAGAACGCATTCAAATCACAGAAATTATTGTCCAAAAAACACTTACTTGCACAGGGTGCGTTTGCCCCATGGCCCGGGTCGCCAATTAACACCTTCTGTCGTACCACAATAACGACACCAATCGATCCCTGCTTGGGTCAAGCGTTCAAAGATCGTGCGATGAACACCGTCCTGCTCCTCCTCAAGATGATCGTAGATCGCCGCTGCGGCAACGGCTGCAGACGCAGATAACGCCACGGCCTTGGTCCGAGCTCGGCGGTTGGGGTGCCGTTTGGTGCGCCGCTTGGAGACCGGCTTGGCCCTTGACTTGCGCTGCTGGTGATGAGCCGCCAAAGATTTGAGGATCTTCGGTTCAGAAAGGCGCAGGTGATGAAGACGATGTAACACAGGGGTAGCGGCGCCTTCCTGCAGTCCTTCGTACTCACTATCGTTCCCCATATCTTCTTCGTCGTCACTGCCGCTGCTGCTGCTATTACTGCTGCTGCCACTGCCGCTGCTGGCGCCGAGAAACCGCTTCCGCTTCAGTGGGCGTGCAGATAGCAAGGCAGCATGGTTTGTTAGATGAGCATCTTCGTCGCCGTCGATGTCGCTATTATCGATGCTGCTGAGATCATCGAAGGAAAAGGGTTCATCGTCGTCGTCGTCACCGCCAAAGAGGCTGCTCTCATTCTCCGAGGCAGTAGGAGACGGAGTTGGCATTTTGAGGTGGGATGAGGTATGACTATCCTCCTCTTTTGTCAACTCGAACCAATTAAGATTAGGCGAGTCGGGTTTTGTGACAATGACGGGGGAAGTGGAGGAGAGACTGATCTGATAGCTGTCGGAGACATCCATGGGCATACTGGAATGTTGAGCCTGAGCAGTGTGGCTGTGACTGTGGCTGTGGCTATGGTTTTGGCTATGCTGGTGGTTGTGCAGAAGGCTGTTTTGATTCTGATTCTGGTTGTGGTGCTGCTGAAGATCCTCGATGCCGTCAAAAAGCGGTTCGTGGTCGCACAGGAAATCTGAGGGGGATGTCACGGGGGATAAGCAAGGGGTGGGAGCCCAACCGTTTCCATCCGAGAGATTATTGCTATCGATCGTAGTGACAGACTCGTTGTCGGCAATAGCTGCGGGTGCCAAGAAAACATCATCTTTTACGAGCTGCGGCATGAGGAATTGGGTCTGATAATAATAGGACAGCAGGAGCTGTAAGAAGTTTGTCGGACTTGGATCAATCGCCATTTCTGGACTTGTTATTGGTAACAGGCTAGTTGTAGTGCCCCACTCGTGACGCGCACCTGCTGATGCCCCTCTCGGCTTAGCAGAACACGGCTGGTCAGACACTGCGAGGGGCGGAAATGTGGAGCTAAGGTCGCCTGGCAAGGTAGAGCAAGCGCTGTCGAGCATCAAGGATTCGGCGATGACCGGGGTAAGGGTGGTGTTATCGGCGAGCGGTTGCTTTGTTGTCGCAGGCTGCGGAAGGATGGATGAATTCATGACTGTGTCTTGAGGGTATTAGCTTCTTAATTAACGTAAAGAGGAAAAGGAAAGAGAGAGCAAGAGAGAAAAAGAAAGAAAAGGAAGAGGACAAGTGCGATGAAAAGTGGGCCAACTATAAAAAGCATACGGTCAGAAAAAAAGGGGGAGGGGAGGGGAGGGGAGGGGAGGCGAGAAGCAGGCAATGCTGCGTGCGTGCGTGTGTGTATATATGTGTGTGTATGCGTGCGTGCGTGTGCGTATGTGTATGTACTTCCGACATCTAAAAAGGTGGACACATCCGTTTCTTGACGGCATCTTCCTCCGGCTCAATCTCTCGTCCGCTCTCTTCTTTCTTTTACCAAGCTTCGTTTGATGCGGCCTTTACCGAGGTCATGTTTCCACAGCCTGGAAAAACGTACCAGGTAATTCTGGCACCGGTCACCTAATTTGCACTCCCTTTGTTACATAGATATGTCATGCAAAGTTGTCTTGTACAACTTGTTCCAGGAACTTCATCGATAGCCATGCCCTCTTTATTTGTTCGACTCAAATCACCATACTCCCCTTCTTCCTTGCGGTTTTTATTGTATGATCGTAAGCCAGAAACGGTGCCCTCCCCGGCGCTTGTGTGTTTAAAGGGCAGAGAAGGGCGGGGCGGTGTTAGCGGTGTCGTACAAACAAGGCTGAGATAGAGCACAACCAGCAGCAGTGCCAGGAGATGAAAAAGGAGCAAAGAACGCGCCGGGCTGTATCCGTGCGCAAAAGAAAAAATTCACGTTGTCGTTTTTCTTTTGTTGAGGCCGCTAAATATAGAAATTTGGACTACGCCAGATATGAAAAAAGCGATGACGGCATCATCATGCTTGTTTATTGTTCAACAGGTCAACGCCTTCACAATGGCGCGCGCCCGTTTGATTTCAACCGTGTCATTTTCATCCTCGTTGTCGCTCGCTGCAGCGGCAGAAGTCGCCTGTGGTTCTACAGATGCCAATGCTGCTTCTGCATCGAAGACGTCTTGGTCATAATCCGTCGTCTTCGCAGGAATTTTTCCATGAGCTTCCTTTAGAGTTCGCTATGTCGCGTCATGTTTTCGTTAGAGTTAACTGCATCCGAGTCGGGTTGCTTCTATCTACGGCAAACTCACATCGCGAGCACCACCCTTGAGGCCTTTCACATATTCTACCAGAATTGCAAAGTCATTATCATCTATCTATGTATCCCGAAAACGTGTTAGTCAGTTTTCCTCAAGGAGCCTGCACACAATCCATCCCCCCCCACTTGCTTGATCTACGTCGTAGATGTGTTTCAACAGCCATATCTGGTCCATCGTTCTAAACTTCCATGCATTGCGGTCTGACTGAAATAGTCTAAGATATGCAATCGGATCTATCACAGACGATGTCAACAGCCGCTCTCTCTCTACTTTCTTGTCGTAAGCCTCTAACTCTCTCACCTGACTGTTTGCTAACAATTTTCTTTTTAGGTTGTTCCTCTAGAGTCTTCTTGGCTTTTCGCTTTTTAGACTTCTTTATAAATTGCTTGCATCAATCAGCATTTAAACGTGTATATCTTTGCAGCCGCCTTAATTTTACCTTTTTGATCACTGCAGCGTCGTCTTGCGTGCTATTGTTATCACTGGTCTTCGATAATGACTTGGCATTACGTTCTATTCTATTCCTGATCTCTTTATATCCCAAATACCTCGATCTTTGGTTCTTGATCTAATTTTGTTTCTTCTTTATCCTAAAGTTGCAATATGGTCAGCCAGTTGATCGATCGATCGATCGAGAATCAACCATGATCGCCCTTGATCCTTACTTGAGTAGGTTTGCTTTCGGTAAGGTCTACGTTCTTTTCCTTCTTTTTGTTTGAGTCCTTCTTTAACAATTTCGTCTTCTTGGAAGGCGAATTCGCCTTTTTTGTTGCTCCCATGATATTCGCTAAACAGTGTTGACCTGCGAGCGCCCGAGGACGCCTGAGAACACCAAAGATTTTGAATCCCAGCACCCAAAATTTTTTTTTCAGATGTGTGTGTTCACCTACTGGAAAATAAATATAGTGTCTGTCGACAGCTGCTGGTCACCTCAACACTATCCTGATACCACAATCAAACTCCTCGAAAGAAGTATTCTAGTCACGGAGTATCCCAGAACGCGTCGTTGCCAACAGCGAAGGCAGCGTTTCTTTGCGCTCCAATGACGTCTCCGGAACAGCTTTTATGGGGCTTGAAGATACATGAACAATACCCTTCAAGGGTGATATTACGTGATTTGTTGATTGGAACGTTGCCGTGCCAAAGTGACCATTTATCACATTTTGGCGTGTATCTTGCACGCCTTTACCACAGCAGTAGTCTTGCAATTGGCCACAAGTGGCATAAGATAAACAATTCTCTTTGCACGATCACCACTTATGATCGGGCGTAGAACCCATACATACCTGTTCACCATCTCCTTTCAGCAACTATGGAACACATGTAAGATAGCAGTTAATGAAATAATTACCAGTAGTCGCCATTTGGGCATTGATGCAGCTCATGCTTCTCAAGTTGGAGTAATATGAAGCGATCGTTGTCTGCCGCATCATTCTCATTTGATCCTATGTGTATCGGCGTACACGCAAACGTCTCGGCTTATTACACGCATAAATTACCTCTATCGATTGAATTTCAATAATGGTTGCACCATGCGGGCCCTTCCCTACGTCTAGGTTATATCTCGGGATAGCGATCTGGGCCGTTGTTATGGATGCTTTAGCTACGCATCGGTCGTTCATTGTCAGCCGAGTCGAAGATTATCCAGCTGGCCATCCACTCTTTTTGTTTGTAATGGTATTTTTTTTACGATAATGGCTCGTGCCTGGATGCTGCATGGACTGGGTTCATGTCCAACACACTCGCGCCATCCTCCGGCATACCCTTCGTGGCCCACCGCTTAACCACCCCGCCATCGAAATATTGCTGATTTGCTTCGTTGGACTGTTCGACGCTGTCAATCACTTCTCGTAATCACGTCCTTCCAGAGCTAACCCTTCCTCCGTTGGAACTTGCTCGTCACTTGAGCAGTTTCTATCCCCATCACGGTCTTTTGTGTATATGGCTTTATGGCTGCCGTGCCTAATTGGCTCACTACTTATTAATCATAGCAATATTAAAAAGAGAGCCATTTCGTGGAGAGCGCACTGGGTGTTACGTGGATCCAGGGCATGTAGTTTTTATCGACAATCTCTGGTCATAAGGTATGAATAGCGCTCTGGAAATCACGACAGAAGAAAAGATAGCATTTTACACTGCATTAGCAAACAAAGAGCGCACGAGCCCCCTCTTCCCCCGCCCCTTTTCTCCCCCCTCTTCCGTTCCACGCTATGCCCTACAGTCGAGCAAAAGTTGTAGACTTGACTAACGACGATTTCACGGACTTGGATAGCATCCTAGATGAGAATGGCCGCTTCACACCCGGATCTGCCGGTTCACTTCGACGACATGGCTATCGAATTAGCTTTCGAAGTGTGGACGACGATGAATTGCAGCGGATTATGCGGTCCTTAGTCACACCCGTCCCTAACAGTGATCGACATCTGGAGAGCGGAGGGTTATTAGCGTCTGGTTCTCCGTCGCCGGCTGCAAGCAGATCTGGACCTGCCGACAGAAGCGAGAGTGTCATGCTCTTTCGCAATCTCAATAATGGTAGGATGACGACTCAGAGAGAACATGGGGAGGCAGTTGTCAATTTATATTGTTGTCTCAATCATCGCCGAATGATGGAAAAAGGTGATGCTGATGTCGGTATTGACCTTGTTTCGAGCACACTTCATGAGTTTGTCGATCAGGCTTTACTGGAAGAAACATTCTCACGACCGTCCAGCCGGAACCCTACTATAAGGCAGGTATGCTTCTTTTCTTCCCTATTTCTTCCCCCCCCCGGAAAACGATCATTGGGTTAATGCAGTAAGATGCTCCCCGTAAAAAAGTCGAGCTAGGGAGACTTCGCCAATATCGTACCAGCTTCCATCGCCACCATCACCAACTTTGATTCCGATCAAAAAGCTCGGAGCGAATCTTCCCAGGAACGAGCGCAAATTTTACCTGGATCCACGGGTTTCACAGAAGCAACGAGAGAAGCAAGGCCAGCACTCAGAAGCAAGCAGCGCTGTGGCGACAGACCGACAACGACGACGATCATCGGTGATAACAACGGCCACAGAGAGTGGTGATGCACGCATGAATGCCATGCTTAGCAAATCAGCCCAAAAGACCGAGGAGTTGCTACAAGCAATTCGACGCTCGGAACATCGTCAACCCTATGGCAGAGGGATTGATAGTAAGAATCATGATAATGCATCCTTGAAGCAGCAGCAGCAGCAGCAGCAGCAGCAGCACTCCGCACGCTTTGACAGCGTTGATAACGAAATGAGACATAGTATGGATTTTGGGGTTCTGCTTGAACTGAAGAAGGATACGGATGCTATCCTCGAGCGGCGGGCGTCCTTGTTATCAAAAATGAGGAACTGCTCCCTAGCGGATAGCAACACTAGTGCCGGCGAGAATAACAAAAACCGGCGTAAGGAAAAGCCATCATCATCGACGTCTTCCGCAAATCAGAAACATCGACTATCTCCAATCCGAACGCGTACATTTTCCATGCCAGAAAAACAGGCATCTATCGCCTCTAGCACACTTAATAGCGATATACTAAACAAGGGGACCGAAGATCCGCAGATCTTGAAGTCGCCTGCTGCCAAGCAGCGTAGATCATATTATCCGATCCTACCCAGCCGTTCCCCGGAGGATAGTGCTGATGTGATGCCTTCCAGTGGTGACGTCGCGGCCGTACGAAAGTCCCCTCAGCAGAATGCTACAGCTGAGAAGAAGTTTTCCAGGCGTGCAACGCTAGCTAGCCATCAAGACATCCGCCCCCAACATCGACGAGACCCTGGATCGCCAACCACAGCCAGGCCAGGTTACCAGTCACGAGCCACTGATATTTCGGACCGGTCATCAAGGCGAAATACGCTATCCACGCAAAGCAGCGTGTTCACGACACCCAATAGTTCGGGTGACGAGGTAGGGGATCTCTTAGATTTCCTTACCCTCGCTGTGTAGATCATGGCTGATGGTGGGAAATATGTCTTTAGGGACAGAGCAACACAGAAAAATCCGTGGCAGAGATGGCAAGTGATATTTTGGCCAACATTCGTCAGAGAAACAGCCGAGTGACCGCAGCGGTGCGTGATCACACTCGTACGTCCAATTATGAGGATATTCGCGCGTCGCTACGCTCGAGACGGATGACGGTGTCAGGCAGCGGAGACGGTGGCAGTAGCCAAGTGTTTGACATAAAAGGCAATGGTGCAGACAGCAGAGATACTACTGCCAGAACGGTAGCTACTCGACAACGTTCAAGAACGGTCTTGTATAAATTATCAAGAGGACATCTCGATTGATCTCTTTAAGGGCCTATTTTATTGTATACACATATTCTTTTTTTTTTTTTAAAAAAAAAAGTCGGTGTGGGGGAACATCGCGTTCCAGCCAGTCCCCCAGTGCCCCTCTGAATTGCTTCATGAGCACAAAGCCATAAGGTTGGGGAGTGGTTCGAGGATGATCTCGAGTACAGCCGGTGTCCATGCGTATAATGGATTGGCCAAACAAACAGGCTACGGGTCGCTCTTGCAGATGGCAGACATGCACTCGTCCTTTTCTGTGCTTTGGACATACTGTATGATGCAATGAACCTGGATATCCTGAACAAAGTGATCTATGATATTGATTTGCGCGGGCTTGGGAAGTATAAATAGTGAAGAGCACATACAGAGGGGGGATATATTTTATTTTATTTTTTCTCTTGGAACGAATGCCAACACAAACGATCTTTCTCCAGTCATGTCATGACGGCATTCCCATTGAGACGAGAATCACGTATAACGGGAACACCAAAAACACAGCATCAGCACCTGCTGTTATCCTAGCTCATCCGTATGGGCCGCTAGGTATATAATATATGTGCACATCTACCTACTTCGCGCTGAGTCTCCCAAAGGAAGGAGAAGTAAACAGTGTTGAATGGCCAACTGGCCCCTTAGGTGGAAACATGGACAACAATGTCGTCGTGGCCCTCCATCGTTACTTCTCCAGCAAAGGGTATATTACGGCAAGCCTGAATTTTCGGCAAGTGTTGAAGGCAGGACACCGCAGTGGAGAGGAGGAGCTGATGCGGTAGCTCCTCTATATGTTTTTTTCAATCAACTACGTAGAGGTTCTGGGAATTCAAAAGGCCGAACAAGCTGGACAGGGATGGCCGAACGGGGGGACTACCAGGCGGTTATTCATCATTTGATAGATGATGCCAAGCCAGTTCCTTCGAGTATCATTATCAGTGTACGTTTCTTTCTTTTATAAAGCGGGAGGTCGCCTAAATGGTTTGTATGATTTAGGGATACTCGTTCGGGAGCATGGTGGCCGCCTCGATGGAACCACCGCCGAACATACCTCATTCGTACCTCTTGATAAGTTATCCGCTCGGAGTGCAGTGGGCACTGGCGACGATCAAATCATCCTTCTTTGCACACCAGGTGGATCGGGTGATGGCTAATGAAAATGCCTTTATCGTCGTCGGCGACCGAGACAACTTTACAGGAGTTCGATCATACAGGCGATGGCTTGAAAAGCAGAAAGGTGACCGTCTTGATTATGTCGTTGTTGAGGATGTCGACCATTTTTGGTTTGGAAAGGAGGAGACGCTGGTGGATAAAGTGAATGCATGGATCGAACATAAGGCCTGTCCGAAGTAAAGGAAAATGCTTCACAAATAAAGTCCGCATTAAAATACAAAATGTTGTCACATGGATGGGTAAAGAAAGGTAGCTATTCGTTATCCTGGTGGGCAGCGTTGTCCCTGCCCCTCTTGGCCTCCGCGGCCGCACCCTTCGTTCCTCGAGGTCAGGCGATCTAGATGTTCGTGGTAGGCACCTGACAGTTTCCAACAGGTGCTCGCCGAAACCTTTCTGGCACCCAAGCCAGCTATGCGAAATCCCTTCAGAATATGGCGCATGTTCAGGCAAGCTGCCATATCCCTGTTCCAAAACTGATGTGGAACGTCCTTTGCCATGCCTGCTGTACAGGTTGTGATCTACAGAGAAGAAAGAAATGTTGGGTTTTACTATTTCGAACCCCTCCACCGAACAGACCTTCATAACGTAGCAGGCCATGGCAAATGACGTTGGGATTCTCGGCTCATCAATAAGGTCGTGGATTCGGCACCATCCTGAACATACAAAGGCTCTCGTTCTTGCTTGCAGCGCAACATTTGCTGGCCTTGAACTCATCGATCAAGTACACGCCGAAACGGCTCTCGCCACCGCTTGAGAAGATACCGGAAACCCACACCGCGGATTGGCGCGTGATATCTCGCGTTCGGGGCCGACCCATGACCCATTGCGAATACAGCATTCAGCACAAACTTCACAATCAAGTTATTTATCGTCGGCTCATTGCTTGTTGAAGTATGCCGAGAGGCGGAGCTTGCCGAACAGAGGTTGCAGATTTGGATGATGGGTGGCTGTATGCGCATAGTAGTTCTCGAGAACAGGTGGCACTTGGAATCGAGCAAGCAGGAAGTGGTTTAGAGTCAGCATTGTCCAAGGCATGTGCTTGAACAGCAGCAAGACGTTTTTCGGCACGAGCGGCTTCAGGATTCGTATCCTTGAGCTGCTCCAGTAATTTGGTGATAGCTGTTATTCTTGCGGATCTTATCCTACTGCGATTTGGTGGATCGGAACTTCTGACAGGTACCTGAGATTCTCGAAGACACAGAAGAGAAGGTTTTCTCCTCTCAAGTGTCGATGGTGACACATCTACCGGAGATGTCCTGGCGCTCCCGCGCTGTTGGCGTGCTGGCATAGCTGGTCTCGCTCCATACGATGGTCGTCAGCCGTTCAATCTCTTGGAGACGGTAACGCCCACTCCGTCAGTGTGGATCGTGTCATGGGCCTCAAAATCATGCCACCTTCTTGGGATCGGAATGAAGGGGAGCCTAGGTTAACGACTTCTCCCCAGAGAGCCGACTTCTGACTAACGTGGTTCCTTAACCTTCGTCAGATGCGTCGCACGAGGATCGTCGTGTGCGATCTGCATATGTCAAGTGGTCCAGGAGCGGTTACGTTGGATAGCATGAGCAAGTTCCAGGAAAACTCAAAGACGGTTGGAGGAGTGCGCTTTAGCGTCGTCATAAAAGCTTCTTTTCTCGACCTAGTACTCTGGAGGGTATGCATCCAAGACCGGCCGGATCTGATCGTATGCTTCTTTAAGGAATGCTAGCTATGCGGCGATGTCTTCCCTCTGGACACCTCGGCGTGCAATGGCGAGCTTGAACCTTGTGGAATGGCGAGTGTGTTCAGCGCTCGTCTCCTCGCCGCCTTCCGCTCTCGAAGTTTTAGAATAGCGTTGACCACGCGTCGAAGGTACTGGCCAGATCGCATGTTGCTATAGTTGCAGTATGAAACAAACATTTTCTTGCTTTCGTTGGCAGAGCATTGCTGAGAATCTTGGATACCGGTCCTCGGTATTGGGTGGCCTCGACATATTCGTCCAAAAACTCGCGGACCAGCGTTCGCCTATCGCTTCCAACGCAAATCCCCTTGTCGAGCATGGACAGCCACACCTCAGAAAAGAAATTCGCGCGCCTTGTTGTCCTATGGGCAACAGACACCCAAGTCCATCAGCGGTTGGTGGTAGCGGCGGGTTTCAGAGGATGCCATCCACGGACCTTTTGACCGTCAGTATGCGGTCAGGTGGGCCGAAGGCTGTGCCGGGCGAGATTTATACCCCTCGTCCTGATAGTGTTGACAGGCTGCTCCATGTCTTCCTCTGTTGCGGGATATAACATAATCTTTGGGACCAAATATGATATCAGAAGCCTTACCGTACGAGTTTTAATATCTTGTAGTTGGCTTTTTCGCTGGATTCTGTGAGTTGTTAGAGCGGTAGGATATGTAAAAAGATAAAAGCCGTGTGTGGGCCGTGAAAGATAAAGGAAGAAGGCAAAGGTTGTATGCTTGCTTTCATAAGTCCATCAATCGCAAAAATAGAATACGCGCGAATAAAGAAAGGACCGATCCGACTTGGTGCCCGTCTGGTTTCGTTTAGGTGGACAACCAAGAAGGCTTGGAATGGACCTACTTTGACATCACGAACAGAGAGGTACAGTATCAAGGAGGTGTTGTCAGCTTTCGTGTTTTCTTATTGTCATGGTTGATCATCATAAAGAGGTCTATCCCAAAGAAATTATGCATATGTCGTTGTATCTACTGCATGTTCTCATCCGGTATGACCGCTTGTTTTATTATACTCTAACGTCAACTCTCCTTTTGTCATGGAAGAAGGGGGTCCCGGACGCACCTTCCGCACCTCTCATCCTTCGAGTGTAAGTTAATGAGTAGCAATTCATCGACGCGAAATCTCTTTATCTATTGATACGACAACTTTATACACTTTATACGACTTCTTGTCGCCGTGCATGCGACGTTCGCTTTGTCACCACGCGTAAAGATTCATGGGTAATACTCGACGTCTATTTTTGTGCTCCTGCGACCTCAGAACTACTAGGGAGCTACTTGCATTTTGGGAAACAGGATATGTACAGATGGGATGGGGGAAGGGCATGCTTAATATATATATATATATATATATATATATATATATATACTATGGTCGATAAGGTGGGGGAGATTGTGCTTGGTGCTGCTCAATTAGCTGGCGGTGCAAGTGTATCTGTTGCATAATCGGGCTGATCGAAGGTTTCTTGTCAACGTGCGCCTCGGGGAGTGGCGTGATGAGTCTTGTTTCATCACTGGCTTCATGACAGTAGTCCTGCGCAAACTGATGAAAACGATCCATGGATGTAGCAGCCTGGGGATTAGTTCGGGCAACGCAGCGGTGACGATGGTGATGATGATGACGACGACACATGATAAATGCAGTTATGCCCACAAGCGTCGCACAAACGATCCCTAGCGCAGCGGCGGTGACATGAACAACGTTAAACGCAGTGCTGTGTTGCTGCGTTCGAGCGTCAGCACTGCTGTCGGCATCGCGCCGCTGAAGTGTGTGGTTCTGTTTTTTTCCGTGAGGAGATGCAGGTGGCGACGGTCGGCATGGCTCTCCCGCCGAGGGTAACAGAGAAGAAGGGCTTTTGGTATAAAAGACTGGGTCGCTCCCCGGTGAGACAAGAACCCACCTGTGTCTGCGTATGTGGCGGGCCCGTATGAGTGAGTATTCTATGGAATTATCCCCCAGAGCGGATCTTCAATACCCACTGTGTATGGTCCAGTGGGAGGCATTGCGCGATACAACCCGTAGTGGTAGATATCACTTGGCAGACATCCTCTTCGCGGGCGCAGGGCCATTGGCACTGCAAGTCGATTGCATGGATGAAATAGATCGCATATGCAAGGAAGACGGCCAACGGGGGCACGAAATGAGCCATGAATGAGAAAAAGGGGGCTAATAAACCGATAAACACAAACGATGCCAGCTTTTAGAGCACTGGAAGAGAAAACAAGGAAATTCGGTCCATCCATTTTAGAATCTCTGGAAACCTTCCTGTGTAGATCTGAACTACAACGTTTTCCGCCCGTTGCCGCTATGTATGTACGTTTTCCGCCCAGCACCTCTCTCTCTCTCTCTCTGTGCACGCAATACTAATCTTCTTTAAGGTTCGGAAACCCACGCTGTTTTGACTCATATATGTGTTTATTCATGCCTCCTTTACCCATAGGTCTACGTACCGTTCGTACTCATAAGACTCGTATTGGTGTCGGGCTTACTGATCTCATAATTATTCCCGGGAGGCAGGGAGGGGAGGCAAAGTGCTTGAAAACGTTGTTATGCAGGTTCCCATTGTGTTTTGATTTATTGGCAGTATCACCTTAGTCCCGAACTTTGGCGCTTCGATGTTTAAGTGTGGCCCCTCTTAAGCATCGTGGCGGCAGAAAACTTTTGCGGAGTTTCACTAAAAGGATACAGCAGTAAGGGAATCCGTCCGGTTTGCCATAATCCCCAGTTGTATACGAACGAACCGTGTAGATCAATGTTGACCAGTCTGCGCTTCATTTTTAATATATAGCGCTGCTTTGATCGGATGCCACTTTTTGGTAAGAGATGCTGTCAATGCTCAACTTTTGTTAAAAAAGCACGTCTTTTTATGTTCATTTAAACATTCTGCGGCTATAGCGTTGGACCGAGAATCATGGGAATGTCCTAATTTCACAGAAGTTACCCCAATCCAATCGACAGAGTGCGTTTCTAGCAAAGATCACCTGCATCAGATAAATGGTAAAAGGAAAAAAAGGCATGGATAGTCTGAAATCCTGCTTTTCTCTTCTTTTTTTTTGTCCACCATCCAAATGAATATTATCAGGATGAACATACTGAGAGTCAATGCAGACCCCATAAGAAGGAGACGTAAAGGATCAATGGAACCAGTTAGCTTCTCAGATATGCAATGTGATATGTATTTCATCGGATGTCCAGGCGTCTTTTGGAGTGCTGACTAGGATTAAAGGCGCAAAGAAACCACACACACACACACACACACACAAAAAGAGGGATCCTGCTCACGGCAATGGACCCACCGGAGAGGAAAGTTTCCTTTTCTCCATCACCTTGGGTCATCCCGGTAAGTCTATAATGAACAGCGAAATGCCAATATTTCAGTGAACCGACGCCATGCGTATTTGAAGTGGATTAGGCCATGATAAAGAGAGCGAGAGAGGGGAACAGACTTGATAAAGAAAAAGTAGTCATTTACAATCCTATGTATCCTCATCGCTTTGATGTTTATCCTCATAATGACGTTTAGCCTGATTGCGTTGCCAATAAGGGCATTCTCTTTTCTTTCGTACGGCAATGCCCACGCACTGCGCAGCACAGGCATGCGTTTCTAGACCGCTATGGTGCGGCTGATGGATTCAAACCGTTCTCGAACAATATCAGAGTTATGGTTGCAAGATGGATGGTGTTTTGTGCGGATTGGGGGGAGCAAAGGCAATCAAGAGCATGATCCTTTCCGGTTTCGCAAAAGAAAACGATTGCTCGTTTCAGACTGTTCAATGTGTATATAAGGGAAAGGATCGACGCATATTTACATAACTGGCGAGGGGGAGACCGGAGCCAGTTATTTACCACCACCCCCTTTCTTTTAGGCTTCTCAGTCATCAATCATCAATGGGTATAAAAATGGGCAGTGATGCGTGCCTCATTTTTCACTTCTTAATGCCCTGCCTGCTAGCATCGGTGTAACATGTGCTGCATGCCTTGCAATTGTCAATGCGTCAAAATTATTGAGTTAAATGGCCGACCGGGCGCACTTGCGTATCAGCGGAATGTCTAGGCAAGACTGAAATATCTCTAGTCCATGTGCAATCCTTGAAGATCACCCCCTCCTCCTCCTCCCTTCATGTCCTGGATAAATGGTAACAGTGTGAATTCCTCTTAATGACATGGCCAGCATAGCATCCCACCCCCCTAGCATACTGCTCTAGGAACCCTCAAGAAGACGAATGGGATATCGTCTCGAAGCAAACAGATAGAACATCCGAGGCAACGTGTTCGGTCCCAGGATACCCATCCAAATGGTAGCGAGAAAAGAAGTCAAACAGTTTAGCTTCTTGCGGCTCATCAGCTCAGCTTGCTTGATGTTTTAGCTTTACATGCAAAAACCTTATTTCATTCCTGTGCGTTTCCCCACTTGGGAGAAGAACGAATAAAGCCGAAAGCCAAGTGATCCCGACGAAAACGGTTTCAAGTACCTGGTCCACCACGGTGGATGACAAGACAATCAAAACGTCACGTGTAGACTGAAATATACTTTACCGATATTGACCTTGCAGATGTCCCTTAATACCTCCTGGACGAATTCCTCTGTATTTGCCTTCTTCTTTTGCCAACATGCCTTGCTCTGTCTCTCCTCCTCCCCCCCCTTCTTTTTCTTTTTTTTCTTGACTTACACCCTTCTCCTCCACCGTTCACCATCTAGCATATAGATATATACACATATGCTAAAGAAGTTCCAGTCGCTACTCTTCCAGAAGGAAGACAGTGCCAAGGACGTCTGTCAGGTACCGACCTCCTCGAGCTGGTACGACCAAGAAGAATTGTTTTTCTTCCCCCCTCCCCCACCCAGCCTGGTAGGGCTGGTCTACAGGCCTTGACAAACCTAAGCCAATTCGCCTCTCTTTCTTTTTTTGTTGTACCTCTATAGCAGTCAAATCAGCAACAACACTGCCGTGCTTGATCGAAAAAAAAATTCAGCCTGGACCGGGTCGGATGCGGCGGCAGCGGCGGCGGGCTTCATCGGCGGAAGCAGCCCCGGCAAGAACAAGAACACAGATATTGATCATCATGTCCAGCGAGGCATCGAGTTCCATGAGCTTGGCGAGCTTGAAAAAGCAACCCATCATTTCCGACTATGTGCGAAGGAAGGTTCGCCCATCGGCATGTTTCTTTACGGCATCTCTTTACGGCACGGATGGGTGTGTACATGTTATTTTCTTCATTCTCAGGAAACGCTTTCCCCACCCCTTTCCCTCCCCGCATTCTCTAACCCTTTTCCTCCCACGACAGGGCTGCAAACCCAACAGCGCGCTCGCCTTTCAATTCCTACAAAAAGCGGCCGAACACGCGGTGACAGGTCTCCAAAATAGCTGCTCCTCAGGTGCCATAGAGTACGACAGTCTTCTTGCATCGAAAAAGGGTGAGCTGGTCATTGCAATCTACGAACTCGGCGTGTCATTCCAGCAGGGCTGGGGCGTGCCACGGAGTCGGGAAACCGCATTCTACTACTTTAAAATCGCAGCACAGCTGGGAGACGCCGACGCACAAAACGAGGTCGGCCACTGCTACCACAATGGCTACGGCACCAAAAAAGATCCCTATCAGGCTGCAAAGTACTATCGCATGGCGGCTGCACAAGGCCGAGGTCTCATGGGGAACTCCTGGATCTTCAAACCAAAATATGACAGCTAAAAAGAAAAGGAGAGATCCGGTTCCCGTTTTTTTATCTTCCTTTTATTCGTTTTTTTTTTTTTTTTTGCTGTGGGAATGTGGTTGCCAAGACAAAGACAAAAAGAGAGCGAGGGAGTGAGGAGGCGAGGGAGCGGAAGTAGGCGACTGGCAGGCCCAGCTAGTTTTCTCTAGAGTTAAAGATGATGATGGCATCACGCGAAAGAGATATGATAAACACTAGGATATTTGACTCAGTGTATAGGGAGGGTACTTCTTTTGGGCAAAGGTCATGAGTCGCTTGATGGATTGGATCCATTTGCGAGAAGTCTCATCGTTTAGCACATGGGCGACCTGAGAGGAGAAAATCTTCTCACGGGCAGACCGTTCGTGGATGCTATGAGGAAAAAGAGGACATGAGCATGATATCCGCTTTGAGTAACGAGGCCAGCCAGCAACTCACCCAACCATGGTGACACCAATGGGCCAAGGTGCATTTCCAATCGAAAGCTGCAGGTACGAATCCTGCGCATCCCGGTATCTTCGGTGTTGCATGTGATGTGTGATTTCCGCTACGCGGGCAAGGATATCCGGTTCCAAGGTCTAGAATACAAGTTTTGGTCAACTCCCCCTTTGTTTATTCCCTCTCTCTTCATTACCCGCTTTTTGAGCTGCCGTAAAAGAGGCGCCATGTAATCGTGTGTCTGTTTCTGCATGACAGCTGCTCGCTTGCCAGGCCCACTCTGTTTTTCTTCTTCGGGTCGCGCGTCCATATACTCTTCCCATTCATCCATAGTATACTACCGTCTCACGGCATCAGCATCTCATTCCTACAAGCCTTAATCCCGCAACCTACCACGAGATATGTATAGATCTGCGTGAAGAGACGGTCTACATCCTTCTGGAGAAGTCCGAGCTCGATTGGCTCCACCACCAATTCAGCCTTCTTTAACTTTTTGCTCAACTTCTTCTCGTCTTGCACGCCAGCCTTTTGCTTCAACTCCTCTAAACGCATGCCTTCCTCCATTTCCTCTAATTTTCGCATATAATCGTTGCGTTGACCCTGCTGCTCAAACATGCCGACATACTATTAGCTTATCGGTTCGATTTCACAGAGTACGGGTACCAACCTCTTCCGAGTGCTCTTCCATCAATTCAAGCGCGCGGAGGCGAATCTTGCATTGTTTATCCGTCTCACCAAAGAGGCGAATGGGATGACCTTTTGCCCGCAATCTCCGAATGACTTCTTCGCGAGTAATGTTGAACGTTTCCACTTCAATCTGATTTTGTGTATCTGTTAGAACTAACCAACCAAAGCAAGAAAGCAAGCGGTACCTCGCCATCCTTTTGTTGATTTTCATTGGCTCTCTTGATTTGTGTCTTTTCGTGAGCTCGCAATCGTTCCTGCAGAATGACCCGTTAGATCGCGCGCGCTCTCTCCCTCTCTCTCTCTCTCTCTTTTCCCTTCTTTCCATCGCATTCAGTCCTGACCAACCTCTTCTTCTTGCTTCTTTCGCTTTCGCTATAAATCATGGTCCAATATATTGGTTAATCGCTTTGATTATGACCATTGTTCTGTCCTCTTACCTCTTCCTCTTTTCGCTGTCGTTCTTCTTCTTGCTTGCGATACTCTTCCTCTCTCAGTCGCTCAAGTTCTGCGCGGCTGATGTACTTTTTTTTGGAGTCCCTTGCAGTGCTCTCCAGTGTTTTACGCTTTTTGCTGATCTCGGCATTAATTGCTTCGCTGAGAAAATCCATTTTGTATACCGAGGTATATGAAGAAAGCCGTTCCGAAAAAGAGAAGGGAAAAAAAAGAGAGCGAGCAAGCTCCGCAACTCTTTATTTTTTATTTTTTACTTTTTTATTTTCTTCGTTCCCTCCCAACCCCACACACTATGACTGAAGTACCCAAGGCCCGTATTGACGGCGCACGTGTCAATATGGATCCACAGCGTCTCGATAGCCATATCCAGCGTGCTCAAGAAGCCATCGCGAAAGACAAAAAAGAAGTACCTCCATTCTGGGTCAACAAATACAAAAAGGAAGCAGCCAAAAATTGGGATCTGTTTTATAAGCGCAACACAACAAAGTTTTTTAAAGGTACATTGGATCAACGTCGGCCGGATGCGGAAAAAGGAAAGCGCTATAAACTCAATGGCCCCATGATTTAGATCGTCATTGGACAGATCGAGAGTTTGAGGAATTAGCATATAACCGCGATGAGCACAACAAGGTACGCACAATGATAGAGTAATGCCTCGCTTTAGCGTGCAGCTTGTGTCTAAAGAAAATAGGCTCTCCTCCCGGTCAGCAGCTGTCTTGTCTCGAGGTGGGTTGCGGCGTCGGCAACTTTGTGTTTCCTGCTTTGGCAGATAATCCAAACTTGTTTATTTATGCATGCGATTTCTCAAAACGGGCAGTGGACATGGTCAAGGTAACAAGGCTGAAATAGCGCCCTATTGCAATTCTCTCTTTCCTTTTCTTAATGCCCGCTCTATAGAGCAATGAGCAATACGATGAATCACGGTGCAAAGCATTCGTATGCGACCTGACAGCCGATTCGCTCACTGACAATGTGCCGGCTGAGAGCCTTGACCTCGTCTCTGCGCTCTTTGTCTTCTCTGCAATTCCCCCCGAAAAGATGGAGATGGCGATAAAAAATATATACAACGTCATCAAGCCTGGAGGATATGTCCTCTTCAGAGATTATGGCCTCTATGATGAGGCTCAAATTAAGTTCAGCACTGCATCGGACAAGAAGCTCGACGAGAACCTTTATGTGCGACAGGATGGTAATGGTTGTTGCGTATTCCTCGTTTGGAAGTGGATGAGGCTTGCCCGATATTGATGATTTCCCTCATGCCCCCAGGTACAATGAGTTACTTTTTCTCAGTCGAGGATTTGGCAACTCGTTTCGAAGCCGCTGGTTTCAAGACGATTAGAAACGAATATGTGTACCGCGAGACGAGTAATCGAAGGCTTGAGCTTAATGTCGACCGCATCTTTGTACAGGCTAAATTTCAAAAGCCAACATCATAGACATATATTTTTGCGATTCTGCGACTTCAGAACTGGCAGGGTATGACTTTGATGGAAAATAGACCCATGTTTCTGTTGTAATCTTGTGTATGCATATGCATATCGGCCGGCCCATTTGTATGTATTAAATAATAACAGTGTCATTTGTCATTCCCCACATCACGCTCTTTCTAGACGGAGGAGTCAAAACCGTACTTTTCACACAGAACACGTAAATTGTCCTTGAGCGAATCGAGCGCGATATACGTGCCCTTGAGATGACGGTCACCGCTTGAAGGATCAAAAGCCGTTCTGCCGTGCAACACACGCCGGTTGGCAAACATGACTTTTTTTTACAAAAAAAGGATCCCATTGAGTGAGTAAGAGTGGAGTGTCGAGCTGACTAGTTACCTCAAGAACCTACCTAATTGGCCGGGCTTAAGAGTAAGTTGGAAGCGGAGAGTGTCATTTTCAATGAAATCCGCAAACCGCTGGAATGCGCGGTAGAACTTTTTGGCATCAGCAGCAGAGAGATGGTCCATGGGACCTTGGAACTGGGGCGCATAATTTACGTGCATGTCCCAAGCAGGACCGCTTTGCTTTTCGCCTGTGACGATGGTCGGGCGCCGGTAGTACATATGGTGTCCATCATTGACATAGTGGAACGTCACGGGCGTTTTCGTCAACACCTCGTAATCTTCGGGGTGCTGCTCCTTCATCATCTCGACGGCATGATATGAGTCGACGAAAATGCTAGCGCCGCCAGTCACGGTGTTTTTCAAACTATGGAGGAGCTGGATGCCTGGGGGACAGTCAAGATACCTTGTAAAAAAAAAAAGAGGTTCCAACTTCTTCTTCAGCCACATGGATGGCTTCTTCACACGCACACACACACAGAGGGAGAGGGAGAGAGAGAAAGCGAGGCTTTTCTTCTTACATGAGATCCATATGGAAGCCAAGGTATAGGCTAGTGTAAGCGACGTTGCGTGCCTTTGCGACATTGACGACGTCAAAGTCGCGACCATAAAATGTTTCTTGAACAGGTCCAATCCGTTCTGCCACCTTAGTCACGCTCTCGTCACTGATCGGGACCTGGTCGAGGAACACGAGGCCCGTGTTGTACATCCTCTGGACGACTTCGTGGAGCCCCTGCTCGGTGTTCATGTAGTCGTCGTAATGCACCCACTTGAGCTTGTAGTCCTTACTGGCCCATGTGCGGCGTGGTAGGTTATTGAAGCGATATGTCTCGCTTGCTTCTCGGGATGCATATCGCTCCAGCCACTCTACAGGGAATGTGCTGACATGTTTGTTATTGTTGCCTGCTAGCTGGTGTCGCAATGGTTTGTCCCAGACAATCTCGGCCTCGTTGCCTTTGATGGTGACCGACTCGGGCGCAATGTCGAGCGGAACGTCTGCGGAAGAATGGAGTTTCTGGCCGCTGCTTGGATGAATACATTGTGGGCATCGACAGTTGTCTCGGAGCCACAGGTAGCTGTATGTACTTGGCTTACTTGACGCAGTCCAGCGGATATGCAGGGCTTCTTGATCGGTATGCGTTGACGCAATGGCTCCATTTGTTTGCGGGTCCTGAACCGGCTGGGAGGTTGTAGTGAAATGGCGGCGCAAGAACCAGCTTGAGGCGCGAGACGCTTGAGAGGGAGTAGTTCGTTTGCTGGCAGCTGCGATGGCGACAGACGGACGTGATAGGAGGCGAAGGGCCATGACCGAGAGTAGTGAGTGGGAAGAAGAGGAAATAGTGTTAGTCAGCTTGAGTAGGTTTTTTTTTGTTTCTGAACGCGGGGTAGAAGCGGTGTTATCATCCTTTGTGTCCCGACCATGCCGGGTACTCCTTTGGTGACAGCGTGCCTTTCAGGGGGAGCCAGCCAGCAGATTCCGACATTCTGGAATTTCAAACCCGTATCATACGTTTTTCTACCTATTCCCGACTGCGACGTTTTGAAAGATCGAGTCACCTCCGCCCATAGTAAGAAGTCCTGTTGGGTGGCCTGTGCTCGTGAGAGCCAGCGTTACATACGTATGCATACTTGGTCCTAGATAGGCCACCTGCTTCGGCTGAAGTCTCCGATATTTCCTTCCATGCTATTGTAATTACAGCAAACCGTGGGTCCGCTTGTATGCTCGCATAAGCCTTGTTATTGCTATAGGTATGGTATTCTATGAAACACAACACTCTATTGGGAGCTGCGATGCTCTTTACGGTTTGGATCACCCGTTCGGTCCGTTAAACCTAAAATTTCGTGCCTTCTACCCACCTTGACTTTTTGGTCGTTCGCCACCAAACACCCCCCACTACGCCGCATGACTCTAGAAAAAGACACACTTCATGTCGTCATTCGCCTACCATTCAAACGCCCCCAGGGTTTTGTGGGGCCTCCGCCCGTAAGAATTTCGTCCTTACATTCACAAAGTCCCTTCGAGCAATCGTGTATGGCCGTTCAACCACAACAGCTGCTGACGACAACCCCAACGATGTCTGTCTGTAGATCCTGTGGACGGATGAAATGGAGCAGCGCCTTCGGCAGTACATGAGCCAGAAACATAAAGATTGTATATGATGGACTTCCCCCGCCCTCCAAATCAATCGAGACAGACCGACTGACCTTTTCTCCTTCTATTTGGTTTATTCACAGGGAACTACATTGCAGAGCAACTGGGGGTTCCTTCGTCCTATCTAGTTCGTCATGCAGCATTTATTTACGAAACTCAGCTGCGTGAGATCCAACAGCGGTTACGATTGAGCGACACGAATAAGTCATCTCCTGTGTCGCATAGGAAAATTGTCTCCACGACTACTCTTCCAAATAGTCGACAGAGTGAGCAATCCAGGCGCCAGGCGTCCTGGCTTTATAAGCATATTTATTTGATAAGAGCAGGATGGGCTAAACACATTAATTATATGCTAGCCCCGCCACCGCGAAATGATGAAACAATGGAGCCTATGACAGCTGTTGATGGCCGGACAAAATGTAAGTCTGCATGGAAAGACAAAACCACAAAAAGATTGCCCGAATAACGAGGTCAAATGGCCAGCACAAGAAGATGCGATGATGTTTTCGGCAATATCGAATGTGGCACCGCGCATCCCGCTGCAGCATCAGCAACAGCAAGAAGAAGAGAGTGATATTTCGTCCATAATTGAAGAATCTCTATACAGGAGCTTCCAAAGTAGCAGGGGATTCTATTCGCCCGAGGGATCAGTGAGCAGGAACCAGAACAAGTCAGACGAGGACGAGGAGAATCAGGAAGAGCCAGATACCGAAGATTTCTCAAGGCAATTCGAAAAGTTGAAAACAGAAGAAGAGCTTGCCTTTCTGCCACAGGCAGCGGCAAAGAAAGAATCCTTCCTGCTGTCCCAAAAAAGATCCAGAAGGCATCTGCGGCAGATCGACCAGGATAATCCTTGTTCCATGTTTAGCTTAGGTAAATCGCTTCGTGTATGTGTGTGTGTGCTCGCTGATCACGCCGGCGAGGATAAAGTTGTTTATCAGAACGATTATTTGACAGGTTCCTCGGATTCATCAATCACTCAGTCCGCCTTAGAAGATGCCTTCTTATCAAGGATGAACAATGGATCCAAAATGTATGATTTCGTAGGGCTTAAATAATAGATCCTAATCCCTTCTCCTTCTTGTCTTTTAGGTCTTCTCTAGCCTTTTCCAAGCGCTAAGGAACCACCCGATTTTTGATTGGCCGCCGTGTTTTGTACATCCTTCACAAAGAGTTCTTTAGTCAAGTAGTGTACATCTTTTCGGGTATAAATTGCTTATTTCGTAGTCAACTGTTTACTTTTCGCATAGCCAATGTATTGCGCATGAACAAAGCGCAAACTGGGCAAACGCATTTACCTTCTATTCAAGCAGTCATCAAACCTCGTAGTAAAAATATTTACAATTCCACGGAGATCGCCAATAAGAGTCTGATTCCAAGCCATTAGAATCCTAACTATAAGGTCTCCTCGTCCAATAGCTTTTCTCTTGACCTTGCTTTTGCAAATGCACCAAAATTGTTCGATTGGATTCAGCTCTGGAGAATAGGATGGGAGATATATGCAGCGATATCCATGATTTTCTGTATGCTTGTGGGATGTCCTCGTGTTGGTGATGAAGCGGTCAGCGATTGTGCCACGCTTGCTCGCTGCGTTGTCGGCAGTCCCGCGGCTGCTTCCCTGACTTGGGTTTTTTGGCTGGATCCGAACGAGTGCTGTTCCATCTGTTCCCTTGTTGGATGCTGCAGCCCCGCCTAGCCCAGCATGGCCATCAACTCCAGTGGATCCTGAATGATATTCTCGAATTGCTTCAGCGCGAAAATCGCAATCAACCGCAAAGGCGCCAGCACGCGTGCAGAGCCTGACTGTCCTCGCTTCAATGGTGCTATCAAACTGTTAAGGTGTGCGTATTCCACAGTAAGAGGATCGTCAGAAAGATATGCAGGATTTGTATGAGCGACAGCGTAGAACATAGATCCAATGTAGTTATTCTATCTCGCTTGATTTCCGACTTCCATAAATCCTTCCATTTTGCAATGCAACCACCTCTTTTCTACGTCCAATGATCCCATGATTTTCCTGGCCGGTGGACCTTGCCATTCCTTGCAACGGTTTGCTGAAAAACTTCTTCTACTGCGGGCCAATATGGTGCCTCCATGTTTATTCTTTTTGAATACATTCTTCCGCCTTCCATTCGCAATATCACAGGCCCTTCCCATACCATTGTCATTGGTGAATTATCCTACTTTGGTGTTTGCCGTGATGCTGCCACATATGGGATATCGTATAGATTCGTTTGCTGAGAGTCATAATAAAACGGTCAAACGGAGTTTGGTCGTTATATGAAGAAACAGCATTTGATTTTCGATTGTTGTTTAACAAGTTGAATAATTGGCGTCAATCCAACCTGCAGAGGTAATCAGCAATTGGCAACTTGATCGATCGTATCAGAATGAAATTTGTCTTTGCTCGGATAAGCATAGAGTGCTTCGAATGTCAACTAGATTCTTACGTTGACTTGGTAGCCGGCTTAAGCAAGCATGATGAAGTAATGACGCGTACTAATTGTTTCCTGCAAAAATAAATATTCTGCTGATGTTGCTTACTGGTATAATCCTTTGTCGCATTGCTACTGTTGATTTACAGTCTGATTGCGCTGAAACATTGCATGCGACGAACACGGGATCCATTTTTCTAAAAAGATAACAAAAAGGCACGTTTTTTCGAATAAAATTAAAACCAGTTCCCAACCGCAAATGCTTGCCATCGTGGAGCGAGATGATGGTAATGGCTGTTCCAGGAAAATGAGGATGGGCCGCAAAATAGAGTAAGCTTGGGCCCGTTTTCCAAACTCCGCAATTTTTACTGCAAAATTCTAGTTTCGGCATTTGATATCCGACACATGCACAAAAGCGTTTCTGGAAAGAGGGTACACATACGTACTTATCTTTAAAAAAAAAAACGGAAGAACCACGGCCCAATGACCGGGAACGATTCGCTGGAAACGCTTATGAAATGGTTCGAAGATAACGGCGTTATCTGGAAAAAGGATCTCATTGAGGTCCGCCGCATGGAGTACGGGCTTGGTGTATTTGCGCTAAGAAGTTGCAATTATGCAGCAAGAGAAACCTGTAAGGCCAAAGGGCACGTATGCGCGCGCACTAGAGAGCGGACGTGTGTGTTGTGTGTGTGTGTGTGTGTGCGTGTGTTTGAGGGAAGGGTGCTGACTTGTAGGTAAAAGTGGTACGGATCCCGAAATCGGCTCTGCTATCGACACAATCGAGTGCCTTTGCCAATATTCTCCATGATGAGCAAGTAGACGGTGCTTGCTCATTAGCGATGGCGCTCCTGTATGAGATATTCCAGGGCGCTGACTCGCCTTGGTTCGGCTATCTGCAGACTCTGTCGATACCCGAAGATCTCCCGATATTCTGGAGCGACGAGGAGCGGTTGCTGCTAGAGGGGACCGAATTGGATAGCGTTGTCGCCAATGAATACGTACGTACGTTCCTGACTCACGATATATCTCAAGCGGACTGTTCTGATAACGGAATTCTTTTGAAAGTATGACTTGATGGACGACTACAACATGGTGGTGGTACCGATGTTTCAAAAGTATCCATATATTTTTCAATACGGCCTTATATCGTTTGATCATTTCTGCAAAGTTATGGCCATTGTAACGTCGCGTGCCTTTCCCGTCGATCGCTTTCACAAAGATGCGCTCATACCCTTTGCGGACATGTTCAATCACCGAGGTGGCGGGCGTGATGAAAGCGTCCGTATCATGATCGACTATGACGTGTGTAGAGCATGCGGTCGACCTTGCTGCGATAAACACCATGGCGAAGAAAACGATAAAGTGGAAAAAAAGGACGGTAACGGTTGTGGTATTGGGCATGGCGCTCTGGAGGATCTTGAAGCACTGGAAGACGCAGGCGTGAACTTCTGGGTGACAGCTGCACCGGGAGAAGTGACTGCCCGTGCGGTCAATGACGACACATGTGATGTTATTCTTGATCGGGATGTTGTACCTGGACAAGAGCTCCTTGCCGCGTACGGTTCGTTATCGAACTTCGCGCTGTTGAACAAATTTGGCTTCTGCTATGACGGCAATAAGAACGATTATATTTCTGTCAACAACGAGACTGTATTTTCCGTCTGTGTTGAGATTATTCGCGACGAAGTGCATGGGAAACGGAAGCTCACGGATGACGCGACATTCAAGGCGAATGAGCGGGTCCAAGACCGCTTTGACTTTTACTTGTCATCCATTCAACATGTGCTCTTCCCGCACACAGTAAACCTACCACATGCCTATTATACAGACGTCCATGGCCGTTATGACAAGCCGCTACTCACGCTTCTGTGGATCGTTTTTGTGAATGATCACCTATTCACAACTCAGCTCAAATCAGATACCTCCAAAGCAATCGAGTGCCTGGACCAGTTGGATAATTTCACTAATCAAGAGCGTGCGGGCGAAAAACGAGCACGGAACACGGTAAATGCGCTGCAAAAAACGGAAAAGCTGGTGTATATGGCCTGTAGGATGCTATCCGAGTACAGGCAACGGGAGTATTTGGACGAGCAACGGCAATGGATATCGGCAGAGGAGGAGAGGCTGATCCGGAATCAGGTAAAAAAGGTCTGATCGACGCTCATCTGAGCCCTCACGGTGTCCTTTTCTTTTTTAATGCCAGGTTGTAAACAAACGGGCATATTATGCGATTACATGCCGTATCAGTGAAAAGGAAATTATCCAAAAGTCAATCCAGTACTACACGCGATTGATCCAGCTCAGTGTGGAGGACGCCGAGCTGCTTAGCATCGGCAAACAGCATAAGCCAATACGGTGATGATAGGGTGAAAATGAGCTGATGGAAATATACCCTTGGGAAACGACACTGTATTGTGCTTTCAAAAATAAATCTCGTAACGTCGCCGAAACCCAGGAACTCGTCAATGCCCTTTCCTCGAGAGATCCGGTGGAAGCAAATGGGTCAGACGAAGAAATCAACACGATGTTGCGTGTTGCGTTCAACCAGACAAGTTCATACAGATGAAAACTTATTGCAGGGCAACAATAGCTTTGAATCCTATTGTAAACCAGATAATCACACAAGGTTTACGTCGTCGGAGATTCAATATAGGATACCCGCACGTCACCTTGCCGCGCGTACTGGCTGGTCCAAGGTGGGCGTTCCGGTGCCTTTTTTTTTACTTCAACCTTTTTCTTTTCTGCTCTGGTTCCTGCATCTTTAAACCGATCGCGCCATGGTATGCCAAGATGTATTTTGGTTGCTCGTCCAGGTCGCTTACACAACTATAGTTCCGAAACCAATACGACAATGACGTTTCAACCTGGTCACCGCAAGGCCGCATCCATCAAGTCGAGTACGCTGTTGAAGCGGTCAAGCAAGGCTCGGCGGCCATTGGCCTGAGAAATAATGAATATGCGATTCTCCTTGGTCTCAAGGTACTGCCCTCTGCCGTTCAGCTCAACAAATGCCGACCTACACAGAGAATCAAACAGGCTTTTAATGAGGACCTCGAACATTCTTCAAATAGCGCTCCTCGGGAGACTTGGCCTCCTACCAGAAAAAACTAATCAAAATCGATGATCATATGGGTATTGCTATCGCTGGTCTGACGTCCGATGCGCGTGTTTTGAGGTAAACCAGACAAGAAGAAGAATAAAGAACCGGATTGTAATTTTCATTCCAATATTAGCAATTTCATGCGTACCGAAGCAATGCGATCCAAGATGTTGTACGATCGACCCATACCCCTTCAGCGTATTGTGACGACGATTGCCGACAGTAAGTATGTTACCGAAGGAAGTTGTTGATGGTCATGCTCAATGTCCATTCGGCTGCAGAGGCCCAAGTGAACACTCAGCAGTACGGTCGTCGGCCCTATGGCGTCGGATTACTTGTTATTGGCTACGATGTAAGTTTAGAGGTGGTGTTTTTTTTTATTTTTCATACGTGGAAACAAACATCGATATGCGCACATGAAAAGGAGACCGGACCCCATCTTCACGAGCTCTCACCGGCAGGCACTGGCTTTGAATACTATGCCATGTCGATTGGTGCACGTTCCCAGTCTGCGAAGACATATCTAGAGAAGAACTATAAAGAGTTTGCCACAGGTAACGGGAATCGTAATGGAACAAAAGACGCGCGCAAACTGAAATTGGATTGGGCTACTATTCATTAGCGTCCCTGGATGAGTTGATACGACATGGTCTGCTTGCGCTCCGTGACACATTGCAGCAAGACAACGAGTTGAATACTCTGAACACTTCGATTGGTATTGTGGGTAGAGATGTGGCATTCCATGTAGTGGAAGGCGAGGCTCTCCAAAGATACCTTGATTTACTTGGAGATGAGTCGGCGAGAACCAGGCGTGGCGCCGGGACTACTTCTGCAGAGGCAGAGGGTGGGGATGTGGCTCCTATGGATACAGACGCATGATGGCAATAAACACACATAAAGCACGCATATACACCCACGCATATGAAGTATGTTGGTACCGAAATACGCGTCTGTTTGTTTTGCAAATGCATCATCATGTAGAACAATCGCAAGATATCCGTCACAACCCTTTTGCGCAAGAGTTGGAGACTAACATCATGTTCCTTTCTCTTTCCCACGCGTGTGTGTGTGATTTGGGGGGAAGGATGGAATTTGGAGATACAGGTCCCCTTCTCCCTCCCAGCTGTGCAGAGGCAAACAAACAGTGATGAAGACATGGAAACATAGGGTAATGTGGGATGCCGCGGGTGTATGAAGACGGTCTTTGTTCTGTGCGCTGTAACGGTAATAGAGGAAACTGTTTGTATCAGCTACGGCGGCGAGCTTGGCCGTTTGATATACAAAAATCGTACATGCTTCTTGTATCATACATAGTCGTCTGCGTTGGCAGTGATCGGGTGATGGCCATCTCAAGCTCCTTTTTAGCGCACATAGGACTCATATCTTCCTCTCCTCCCGGAGCTCAGCCCAATTTCCCGTTCCCAGTCGTCCTCAATCGCACATGCATGTACCAGGTGCAGTGACCGAATGGGTATGACAAGGAAAAAGCAAAGTTGTAGTACGTCGTGAAAGAAGAAGTAAGATCCTTTTGACGATTGTCACCTTGAAAAAGTTTACTTCGCCTAATCACGTGTAACAACAGAATGGAGGGGGAGGGGGAGGTCATGCATAAGCCGGAGCCCAAAAAAGTAACCAATGTGCGCGCATCCGCGTGTGAAAGGCTTTAACGCACTCTTTCCGAACAAAGGATCGCATGCAGGAATCAACTAGTCAATCGCTCTGCAAGACCTATCTCTATCATACGCTTTACGCAGAAATGGTCGAGTTAAACGCTGCAGAATCCATACAGTTGCCTTCTCGACTCAATTTAAAAGACATGTCCAAGTACGTTGAGCTCCTCGACGATACAGAGGTCCATTACATTGGTATAGATTGGGTGTCCGGAGTGGGTGAAGGCTGAACCCTAAGAAAAAAAAAAAGTAAAACCATCGAGGTTATTCTGGATGGAGCTTCCTTAACCCGAGACATTCTCCTTCGCCTCGCCCATCTTTTTCTGTATAAAATAGGACCTGGTACACAAGTTTCTCATGCTGGCATGGTGCGCTCCAATTACCCTGCTCCGCCAGAATGCGGCCTGTTTTACTTTGAGGTGCATGTGCTCAACAAGGGCGTAGAGGGTTATATCGGCATTGGATTTAGTGCTGTAGGCACCAATCTAAATCGACTGCCAGGTACTGTACGTTGCCATTTGTTTGCAGAAAAGCAGAAGGGAGTGGTTAAAAGCGAGAGGGCTGTGTGCTATGTGCTGGCGTAGTAATATGTGCTGTAGGCTGGGATAGATATTCATGGGGATACCACGGCGATGATGGCAAGACATTTGATGAGCACGGTCAGGGGCAAGAATATGGACCCAAATTTACCACAGGCGATGTGATCGGATGCGGGATGGACATTGCGCATGGCCGCGCCTTTTATACAAAGAATGGCGTGTATCTCGGAATTGCGTTTACGACGATCAACACGTCTATTGCACTGTACCCATGTGTTGGTCTCAATACCAGCGAGGAGCATGTGTTTGTCAATTTTGGACAGCAGCCATTCGTGTACGATATTGAAGGACATGTCCGGGTAAAAATATTAGACACACACACACACATATATATATATATATATATATCTTGTTTGAAGCTCAGTGATATTGTTCTGTAGAGGCAGCGTCGAGATACCATGCTGAACATTGCCAAAGAATGGGGCGCTTTATGAGTCCTAACTGTAAAAAAGATTTTAACGGCTAATGCGCGACCATCTGATGGGCTCAGAGCCAGGTAACTTGTTCTGTATCCACAGAGCTGCATATCGATCGAATGCTATGGTGGCCTTGTGTGAAGGGTTATATACAAGATCGCATTACAGATACCTTCAGTTATAATAGCTAGTCGAGGATATGTGAATGAAAATGCGATTGTACCTTCATAATTACCCATAGATGCTTTCACTGATTTTTTCTTGATACGTGCCTTGTGAAGCATTATGTATATACATCATTTCCCGAAATCAAGTCGCTTCTGCCAAAAATTCTCTGCGTACACGGAAATAAGATGTCACAAACTCATCTCTTAAAAGCACCCGCAACCGTCTGTTCTCACACCGTATATTTACTTAGTGTATCTTGCATGAGTAAGTCTGTGCTTTTTGCTGCGCATGTCTCGAATTGAGAGACTACAGTCAGCATTCGATTTACCGTCGAGCTCTGTCAGGCCAAAATACCACCGGCAAACTGACTACCGGTAGTCGTTGTAGTCATCCAGATTGGATGATCGTGATCCTTTTCGGATATCATAGGGTAGAGGTTAGGTACGTTATCCTATTCTTAACTGTTCAGATAATAGCTGTTTTTGTCTATCGAACCAGCAATCTTACTCGTAGTAGTAGAGCTTTGGAAGTCTACCGTAGGCTAAGTAGACAAAATTTTCTAGTATATTGATGTTTCAATAGATGTTCAAACCAAAAGCGTGCAGAAGGCATGACAGAGCGCGTTCGTGTACGAAATTTTAGTATTTTGGAGAATAAAGTATAAGGTATCGTCTTGCACCCAGCGTTTCCAAAATTGAAGTCGGGTATCTTTACACATGATACTAAAGCAAATATCGCACAGAAAGATTTTCATCTCTATACCCATTTTACATTCTGAAACGGACAAGCGACTTTTTTTACAAGAGATGGGCAAGGCCATGTCGTCGATGAATGTGGCTCTCCTGAACTATGTCGTTGATGAGGAACGCGCTCTCTTCAATCCGTTTGTTCTCACACAGGGCATCTGCGTAATCTATCTTGCGGTGGTAACCTTGACTTTGTCGTTAGGCATATCCCCAAGCGAAAGGAGTCGGATGAAAGAAGCAGACTTTAAGCGCGGCTATACAGTGTGCACAGACAAAGATAAGTTCGGGATTTTTTTTTTAAAATGATGTCTAAGAAGGTCTTGAGCCCATCAGCTGCTGCAAAACAGCTAGGAATCCATCCTCAGTCAGTTCAACGATGCGCATCATGGTATGAAAAGGTCCCTGGCCGCGTTTTTAAGAAACATTGAGATAGAGGCTGTTCACTTATTCTCAACGAAGAGCATAAGAGTGCTGTTTTAGAATGGGTTGATGGGCATCCGTCAATTGTCCTAGAGCAACGGTTAGAGCTTTTGTTCCTCAGATTTGGAGTCTTAAAGTGTCGAAAACCACGTTCCATCAATTTATGGAAAATGAATGCAACTTGTCATTAAAGAAGGTTTCGTTTCAGCCTGTAGGCGGGAATAGTGATGCAAATATCCAAGATCGCCTTGGCTGGGTGTGCCGATACGACACGACTGACATTGACTTTAGAAATATCTGTCTTTTCCTTGATGAATCTGGGTTCCACACTAACATGAAGCACAGCATGACATGGTCGAAGAAAGGGTACTTGTGCAGTGTTTACGTTGTGCGGAAACAAGAGCTAAAACAAACAATCAACTTGGGAGCCATTTCGACATCAGGCATCACCAAATGTAGTTTGAGACTCCCACCAACCACTAACCAAAAAAAAAAAAGAGCGGGACAGTCCCTACCTGCCAGCAGAGGAACTGTAACTGGACATCAACTCAGCTTTCTTAAGACTACCATGGATGAAATGATCAAGTATGAACATATGAAGGGCCATTATTTGGTAATGGACAATGCACCTATTCATAATGCTGAGGATATCGATGCGCCTATTTTTTAGCCCATTCGCCTAATCTCAATCCTATTGGACAGTTTTGGTTGGTTGTGAAGAGCAAAAATAAATCGTAATAGGTTCTTGGAAAGCGAGAGACACTGGCAACCCTGATCAGTGAAATTAAAGTTGAGCGATTTCGAAGGATTCGTCTCTCACTTTTTACAGGTGTTATAATGGGGCAAAGCTATGATCCAAGTGGTGATAATTCTATAAGCGGATCATTATAATATGTATATGGATAAAGATCATTACCTCTATAATAGAACTACGAGAAATTAGGTCGGGTCGTGGATATAATAAAGAAATAGAACTAGACAGGATACTAACATGATGCCATATTGTAAAGGCTATAGAACAAGTCATCAGCGAAACAGGCGATAACGAGCTTTGTCACGCTATGAGTTCTTTGTAATCTTAGTGTTAGATCTCATTTATCGTAGGGGCACACCTTGATAGATTGGATTATTCTTGATGCAATGCTCCTCCTCCTATTTTCCGTCCTAGTTATCGCCAGACCACCCAAACTACTCTCCGGAGGTGAGTTAAAGTGTACGAGGAAGAGTTGCTGTTTTCAGCTGATTAATGAACGTCAGCCTTTCCTTTTCGGTCCTTGCCCTTGAATGTATTCGTGCAATGGAAAAAACTTTTTATGGGATTCACCCGAACCATTCATTTATCAACCCATATCGAGTTCGCTTGAAAAGTAAGTGTGTTTTCTCTAAAAGCTATTCACATTGAAATGGGAGATCGTTTTATCGCACCAAGCCAGACCGTGTCCGGGAAAACAGACAACAAGATTTTTTTTTTGCGCAATGCCCCATGGTATCACATGAAGGATAGTGAGAGATACGCACAAATATAGACGGACTGAACTGCGATTCTCTAGTTCAACGCACTTTCAGATGAAGGCAGCGTCTGGAGCCCTCATGATCAAAAGAACTCCATTCAATATGGTGTTGTCAATGGTACGTGTGGTTAGATATTGATTGATAATAATACACGAAGAAACAGACTCTGTCGAAAATGTACCACTTGTCTATGAACGCTTCCAATAGCGGGCATACACCACAGCACCCACGCCCACCACAGCAGCAGTGGTAGCCAAAGCAACCGGCCAGCGTGACAGCGCAATATTATTGCAGCAATATGCTGCACCTTCCTTCTTGGTAGAAATCAAGGCCTTTTCTTCTGACAGTCTCTGAATTTCGTCAAAGAGCGCAATGTTCAGTTCAAAGGAGTGAATGGCCTCCTGTACAATCAGGTCTATTTTGAAAAAGATAAAAAATGAAGCGTAAGCTACCATTTGTCTTTGTATTTTCCATCCCACTTCTTACCTCGTGATTCCTTTGTGACAGGCGCCATGTTGAGTCGTTCACGATACTCATTCTTAAACTCATTCTGGTTTCCGATATTTTTGAACACGTAAAATGCGAGACCATCATCCGAGTCCCACGTGCCATCCGCCTCCGACAGACCAAGGACGTGCTTCTTAAGACGCTTTGCCAGGATCTGGCCACCACTTAGATCACCCAAGTATCGTGAGTAGCTGTGGGCAACGAGTAGAGATGGATCCTTGGCACATGCACTCTCCATGGCCTCAACATATTCTCGAACCGCAGGAGCCATCTTCGCAGGATCAGTCACCTGAGCCAACCGTTCTTCGCCATAATAGTACTTGAGATCTATAATCCTTTGTTCAGCTGCTCATTCTTTCTCGTAGACGACGCCAATATACCTTTCAGAAGACTCTCTTGTCGATTCAGCTCGTGAGGAAAGTAAATGACCTTGATAGCAGCATTATCCTTGTGCTTTTCAAGCAACCTCTCCATTGTTCTGGCCCATTTTGGTTATCTATCGGTTCCCTCTGGTTTGCTCCTCCTTTATCCTTCCACTGATATATGTACCTGTATACAAAGTAAAGCGAAGTAAGGTAGCAACCGTATTCGTCGCGATTGATCTCGCCCTTGAGGAATCGCCTAGATGATGTGCATCAAAACCCTTAAGCGAGGATAAAACAGGCCATCATACGATAAACAAACGCTTACTTTGTGAAGACACTGTTCTCTGCCGCCTTGTGGGCAGCCATGGTACCCTTGCGCATATGTGCGGCCAGCTGTGGATCCTCCAAATACTGAGGCTTGTCGTTCTTACCAAAGATAGCGGCCAAGGTGGTCTCTGAAAGCAGTTGGTTGAGCATCTGGACAAGGATAGCGCCCTCGGGCGTGGCTGCTGCCTCTGTTGACCATAATCGGGTGCCTGAATCAGTATTCTTCGACACGGTCTTACACTTTTTTTTTCTTTACTGACTTTCCATGTCCACAGGCGGGTGATCTGCTGGAATATCGGCGAACATCTTTTCCACTTCTTCTTTGCTTTTGTTGGAAAAAGGACAGCCTATTCCGGAATGAAACAAGTGGTGAAGGAAGGAACAGTTATTCGCCATTGTTATCGTGTACTTCTTTTTTCTTTAAAGAAAAAATAAAAAGGAAATAGCGGTCTTTTCGTATAATGCGTACCTTTTTGGAATGCGGGACTACACACAAGATGCGGTAAGGTAGGAGAAAAAAAGAAGAAGGAGAATCAGCACAATGCATCCTTGTGAGTCAATGCTGTTATTACCATTTAGATACCTCACCGAATGAGGCGATGGAAGAAGCGTGGTCCTGAGTTTTAGCGTAAGGGCAACCGGCAGCAAAAGCAGGGCATTGACGCTTCAATTCTTCAGGGTTGGCCAAATGGTCGATGCCTGGGTGAGGAAACGGGACAGAAGAAGCAGGAACGTCAGACATTGTAGCTGGACACGCAAGAGAGGATGTTCGTGATAGCAGCAGGAGCGAGGTGGGGGAAGGAGGGTCGGGGAAAGCTTGAAATAGAGACCAGACTGACAGTCACCTCAATCCCGATCACGAGCGTTTAGTTTAGCGCCTCCGTCGTCGGAGCTAGCAATCGGAACGCTCTCAGCCATCCCACTATGCCGCGCATAAACGTTATCAGATGACCCAATTCATGCATTATGGAACGTGGCACACACACCTTATATTTCTGGGCATCCATCAAACAGTAACAATAAGAACCCATTGAATTGCTCTGACCAGCATTGTGATTGCGCCTAGAAAGGCAACGTCACAGGAGGGTCGTTATCTGATTGCTATTCTGGGAACTGGATAAAAGGAGAGTGATAGAAGCAGAAGAAATCTCCCATCCGTCAAAGGTAGTACAAGCAATTTTTCATACCGCAGTCCTCTGAATCCTGAAGTTTCGTTCTTTTCCTTATGGCAGCTTTATCCGCGTATCCGAATACCATTTGTTATAATCTAATTGTAACAACAGAATATCTAGGCTTCCACTGGCTTTGATGTCCTGTGGTGCGTCTGACACAAGAGTAAAGAATCGTTCGGTCAGGTGTGCGAAGTCCTTGAGAAAAAAAACGAGATGAGCATATCAGTCTCTAGCCTTCTTATGATTCCTTCTCTACCTTTTCTACTCGATCGAGTTTGCTGATAACGTCCATGTCGGGTCCGTCCAATGGTCTGGTCCATTCTCGAACAATCTCCGCGGCTGTTTTGACGGTTTTTCGCCGCTTCGAAGTCGGATGGTTTTCGCACCATTTTTCTTCTAGCGCGAGCTGTTCCACAAACCTGCTGAATTTCTGGCATAAGCGCAAGATCCGATGCATGACATCTATTGTGTCCTTTGTGGACAATAGACAACCGCGGACAATGTGCTGGAGGTACTTTAAATGCGCTGCTTGGAGATCTTCGAAGTCAGGAAGCGTGTTTTCTTTATTCGTGGTATCCTTCATGATATGCATTAATCGCTGATAATGCGGCCGAATGACATTGGACTATGAAGCAAATTGTTAGCAGCCATGTGCTTCCATGCCACTTATCTCATCCTTTATCAGCATTAGCTCCTCCTCAAGAAGGTTTACCTGTATATGGTTCCAAAAGGTATCCACCCAAAAAAGCATGGCAGCACGCACTCGCCAAATCCGTCGCCCTTGGAGATCTACAGGCCCATGTCTCAAGGACGTCCATAGACATGACAAATTCGCTTGGACACTCTTGAGCCCAATCAAGAAGGTCCATAAGTTGATATAGGTATCCATGTCTGCCTGGCTCAGAAACAAATCAATTGGCCATCGCATGCTGTATTGGAGTATGCATCGCAGCGTGACCAGCAAAAGATCACTAAAGGGCAGTTGACTACTAATTGCGTCGGCTTCGTGCTCCTCTATCACCTTGACCGAATATCCATCCATTCGATCCTCAGCGTCCGTTCCGATCGATGTCTTTATCAGCAACGCATTGAATTCCTGATGTCGAAAAATCAATGCTGACTTGGCCTTGTTTAGTTGTTGTTGCTGCTGCTGCTGCTGCTCAAGTGTGGGTGAAGTTGTGGTTGTCGTAAGAATAGGGTATCTCGCAATGGATCGCCGCCGCCATACCTGGCAAGCGGCAACAAAGTTGCTAGCCAGATCACCATAACCGAGCAAGAACATGTTTCGAAACGAGGTGAGGTATCTGTCGAGGCCATGTTCGCCTACGAGAACTTCTGAGAAGAGCCATTCGGCCGTCGATCGGCGGATCTGTTGGATCACGTGCCGGAGGTTGTCAGGATGGTCGCGGAGCGACAGTAAAAGCTGGAGATGACGGTGTTTTTGTGACTCTGGCATTCGGGAACTGCCCCCCATCGTATTGACGGTAGCCACAGCTTTTCCTACAAATAGAATGGCTTCAGCAACCCCCACGGACATATACCGTGTCGGGACTTTGTCAAGGGCCAGATGATATTGTTGCTGCCATCCACTGCTACTTCGACTTGCATGGCTTGACTCCCCTTGCCGCTGCTCGCTTGTGATAAAAAACTCCTCGTCCGTCACATAATGTCCGTATACCATCCACGACGCCATATGCTTATAAAGAACCTGACGGAGACGGTGTGCTGCTTTCTCCATGACGTCCCGATAGTCCGTATGACCAGTTCGTGTCTCGTCAAGCACGAGATCTAAGAGCCGGCAGCCGCGTAGATGTGAGGCGTCTATCTTTCGTACAAAGTCGAGTAGGGACGGTAGCAAAGCCTCCCACCGACCCAGGGCCGAAGTAAGCAGCGACGTAGGCACAACACCTCCACCAGCATCGTAGGTCTTGTCGAGAATTTTACATTCTAAATCCAAAATGTCGCGCCGGTAATCGTCAAGCGTCTCATTCAGCGATGCCGCGAGAGCATGTGCATACGCTCCTTGATCCACATGCCGATTTTTCAGCTGGGCATAGATCCAACCAAGATGCGCTAATCGATTGAGCGACGCACGTTCAGCGGGATGGAGCAACGGAAAATTGGAAGCAATCGCAAACGTCGTGGGTTGATCCGCTGGGTGAGGTAGAAACACGTCGCTAGGGAATCCTGAAAGGACAAAAACTAGTTCGTGTAGCATGAAGAAAGGAATGTTTAAGTACAAAAAAAGAAACGGGAAAGGAAGCGAGTGAATGACGCTTTAACCCTAATTTTGTTTTGGGGAACGGCCCTGAAAATGCGGTTTTATTTGCATTGATTGGAACTTTCCCTTTTTGTGAAGAAGATTACAGTGTATCTCTAAAATGCAGAAGGTGCTGACCAGGAGGCATCAGCAGTAGTAATAGTAGTAGAAGGAGTCCTAGTAGCATTGCCATTCGACATGAATGGGTTGGTTCCTGTGGGCTGAGGATTTTGTACAAGTGGAGAAGAGGAAAACACAAACGGCTGTTGCGAACTCCCAGTCATTTGTGTGAACATGGGCTGCGATTGTTGTTGTGGTAAAGACCATCCGCTTGCGCCCGTCATTTGTGATTGCTGTAGTGTTCGGAACGGATTAGATGCCGCGGTCGCTCCTGTGTTAGCTCGAGGAAGCATCATGGAAGCAGACCGATTTAATTGCTGCTGTTGCTGGAAAATCAGCTCGGTATTCTGGGGTGATAGAGCACTGTCGTTCATTTGAGAGGGCAAATTCGATGCTCGGAAAGGGTTGCCTGTGTTTCCTGTATTGGTTGTCCTCAGAGGTGACATAATGGAATTGTTCATTGCCGTGGTGGAAGGGAAAAGCTGCTGGCCAGTAGGTTGTGGAGCTATGAAAGAAACGACTCCGTTGGCTGAATGAAAGATGGTTGCACGTTCATTCTCTATGCTTTCGAAAAAGTCGTTAATCTCTGGCTGTTTTGTTTGCGCTACGGGTATCGTGAATGGTGGTTGATGTATTTGTTGCTGCTGTGGTTGCTGGACATTGACTATATTCGACGCTACGGGCTTCGGTGAAGAATCTTGATGTATTGCCATCATAAAGCATGAGGAAACCCGTGTACAATCAGCAATGGGTGTTGCTACAATAATAAATGGTCTATTTTACCTTGCTGTTGATTATATGATCCGTTCGCGTTTTTGGTAAGTTCTTCACGCTGCGATTCATAGTTGGGATCGTTCAAATATTCCTCCAAAGCAGAAACAAGTGTGAGTGGCGCCTGATTAACGTTGGGATTGTTAAAGATTAGTGTTGCATAAACATGAGCAGGTGAAGTTTGTGTAGTGCGCATTACATGCTTTAAGTTTGGAATGGAGATTTGCATATCCGACTGAATCCGCTTGGCCTGGTTCAAGTAGTTAACGGTCTTGTCGGTCTCTTTCGCGAAGTGCTTGTAGATCTCCAGTGATACTTTAGCATCTACTTTACTCATTTCAAAGTAATGCTCTGTAGTACTAATATTAATTTCCCATTTCAGAAATCTTCTCGACAATAATAGCGATGTACCCAAAATATTGACAACGCCTTCGTTCAATGTCTGGAAACATGCCAGCAAATCTTCTATAATCAATCGATAGGCATAGACGCAAATAGACCCGTCTACTCCATCAATATGCAGCTAATATATCGCTGTAAGTATGTAGCCGGCCTTCTCACGTACGGGTGCAGCGCATACCCGATGAACTTACTGTTGTGCTCAAAATGGAATCAATTTGGTCTTGTAACACTTGAGTCTCTCGCAATAAACCTTTTGCGACCGGAAGATGACGAAGCCGGCCTTCCTTTTGTTGTCCTGTCTGTGCCTTGATTAGGTCGACCTTTAATCGGCTGTATGCCTCGGACCGATGCGTCAAATATTCTTGGTAAATACGAATATTCTGAACCTGTGCATGAGCTGAAGAAAAGAACAATAGATTAACCATTGCTCAAAGATGAGAGGAAATGAAAAAAACCAACTTGAGGATTTATCACGCAATTTGCTGGTGTCTAAGGCATCGAGATGGCGATATACGTAATTGATGGCTGTATCTCCGGGGCCCTCACGGATGAGAGTATGGATGATGATCAGCACTTTGAACACGATCTGTAAAGAGGAAAACAGATAAGACAGGGGACAGAAGAAAATAGAGTACATACAATCCATGAGCTTTCACGCATCCGTTTCGCTAATATATGCATAATATTATCGATATTTTCCGGGTTTTGGTGCATAAAAGCGACCAATGCTAATGCCAGTCAATACGCAACGAAATATATTTGTAAAATGACAATCAATAAAGTTTCGGCAATGCGTGAGAAAGAATGACAACGTACTGTCCAGGTGCTTTCGCTTGGGGGGCTGGTATTCGAGACGAGTTGCTTTTCTGATAGCAGTGTCCATTGTGGAAAAAGAAAAAGGAAGACAATTGGGGAAGAGACATGGAGAAATGGGCGGGTCCTCGCAGTCTGTTCTCTCCTCTGGTCCATTCATTTACAGCGCATGCTTTTGTTTCGGTTAAAGAAAAGGCCGATTTCGAAGTCCAGCGAACTCAGAAATCCAAAATTTAATGTCGCATACCGCACAAAGTAAGTTTGGGCGTCCTGCTTTTCTCCACCCCCTTGTCCATTTATGTTTTAGTTTCCTATAGATTACGCCTTCAATAAGGAAAAATGGATTTTTTCCCAAACCAAAACGCCTCGGGTAATTCGCACAAGAAAAGAGCATTAAAACGCAGTTACATGGTGGTATTCAGTAACATGAATTAGTATAAAACTGAGTAAATAAATAGGCGCTGTCTGCCATGATACGTTAATTGTTTACAGAGAACACCTATGATGGCGAAATTAGCCGTAATTTTCGGGTACATCACAGTGGTATTTCTATGAACAATATGAAGTATACCCACGGAAAATAACAACTGCATATCAAATGTTTAATCCGTGAGGTAAAATACCAGGAATGAGCGGAAGATATGAAATTAAGAAACGATAGTTTAGCCTTTAGCATGGTGTCAATTAAGGGGCACTATCAACAATACGAGAATCGGATGCTGTCCGCTGTGATCCGCTACGGTAGGAAACTTACTTGGCGTATATGGGCTCAGGATATAATATCTTCTTCAGTAGACAACCTTCTGGAAACTTCACATTTTCTTATCATTTATCCACTATTCTGAAAGTAAAAAATTGGAGACAGTAAACCTGCGATATCCAAATGCGCACATGCTCACAGTATCAGGCAAAACCATCATTGTTCATATCCGCCTTTCATAAGTTCATCTCTTAGCCAGATTTATATACATGACATCGAGAAACCTCACTTTCGTCTTTTCCTTTGGCGGTCTTGACAGATTTTCGTTAGATAAGCTAGTAGACATACATCATAGACAAATGGAAGCTTCCAAGTTCTCACTTAATTGTATGTAGCCACTGATTACGTAGTATTGCATCTCACCACTATGTAGATCTACCTGTTCGAGAATTCATATTGACACATCACTGTTGTGGAAAAAAGACATATGACTCGCCATAAATGAGTCACCTTGCCTCTTCACCCTCCCGAACAATTTACAGACAAACCACGACCCAGAGCTACATACAATTTATCATAAAATGTGGATATGCAGAAGCGCTGCGTGGAATCATCGTAGCACTATACTGACAATCATGAATAAGCCTTCCTCGTCAAATGCTAACAGAAACGCAAGTAAGGGTCTTAAGACTGCTTCAGTACCATCCAATTTTTGGTGGACAGACAAGATTATATGTCCAACCAGATACGTGGCTTGTTATTATGGGAATACATGACGGCTTGTATTAGTGGGCTTCCAATAAGGCGGCCTGAAGACATTAAAAGAATATACAGCTGTCTGAAAGTATTTAGACCCAACGCGGGATTGACCGAGGATAAAAAATACGCAAATAATCCTTTGACCCAAATTCATACAAGAGCCACATAAAGCAACACCTCTGTATGTGCTGAATCCCCAGGCCCCAGGATCATTTACGCGTTTCTGGACTCTTCACGAATTATATCTTCTTCACAGCTGCATATTCTGAGCAATCATTCCACTAAAGGAGGTGCACTCACCGGGCATAACCTGGTGGACATCATCTCTGAAAGAAGCCATCGGCGAAAATTTTTGATAATGTGTATCGTTTGTTGCCTTCAGAAGAAAACTCCTCCTGTGTACGCACCCCACATATATCAAATGTTACCACACAATCAGATACTTTCCGGTTAACTATGAATTTCGTTAAAGTTGTGGACGAAGATGAGGAGGAGGGTTGTTTCTGGGTGCTATGGCTTATGCAGCGTCTAACCGGGAGTATATTGCACACACCATCAACGACAAAACCTACATAGTGATGTTGAGTTTCTCGGTTAACAAGAGGATTAAAATCAAAAGTATAGTTGTTTCACGCATAACAATAAACATTAGAACTGGAGTGAAACCAAATCGAATTATCTTATGCAACGTTTTCACTAGATTGCACAAAACATGGCATTGATTGATATGACGTTGTTATCAGAAGGGTTAGTGGCTTTTTCTCTTGATATGTATGGCAATTGATCCGCGCCTAATCAACTTCGAAAATACCCACGATGACTGATCACAGGAAACAGTATTTAATGAGATATGGATTGAATTACCAGTAGCGCGAGTATTACTTCGAGGTCATGTACAATATGTAGAAATGAATCCCAACGCCCGTATTCATGCCAAGGCTTATGTCAGTGGAATTCGCCCATGCTACCTGTCAGGTTCCTTTGTCCGCCGCAGCGGACTGGCAAGTGGGATATATTTCGCATACTTTCTTCGTAGGTCTTCCCGATGTAACATGGGTGATTAGGTGTTTAGAGGATACCTACTCTGTAAGAACTTCACAGTCATTGGCTTTGTTGAGATAGTTATAATAAAGAAAGGAAACTGATCCTCAAAAACCACATGGGCTGACATGGACGCTCCGAAATTCTGAAGGTGTCTGTTTCTTCCTGAGAATAGAATGGCTGATGTCCTATTTGCGCTCAAAAAGTGAGAGGGAGAGGGAGAGAAGTGAAAGGAGACTGATATTCCCATGAAAGCTCGAACAATGGGCAATGGCAGCATACGCACAAGCACAACCCAACAAGTACACATAGAAACTTCGATCGATTGTGGGCTTTCGTTGACATGGAATAAAATTTTATTTTTTAGCCAAAACAAGTAGCGATGGTCCCCAATCCGTTTCACTGCAGCGACTAAAAAGTGAAAAGATCCTTGGTTTGAGTTTTGTGCTGACTTTTCCTTCTATTTCTTTTTCATTTCAATCCATGTCCAAAGAACAAGGTATGGATAGCGCATGTTGAGCAATATAACATCCCGGCCCTCATAACAAATCTGTCAGGCTTAGCTTCTACATCGGCTGTCACTGCTGGTATGGAAATGGGAGATAACCAACCATGCCATTACTTTGTTCGTCGATAAAACTCATTCGATATATATATATCTATATATATATTCGCTACCCTTACCAGAACCTATTGACTTCAGATACTGGCTTCTGGTTGCCGGTATCGGGTGCGTGGCTGTTGTCATTATATACTGCATTGCTATGCTGGTCATAAGTATTATCGAGCGTCGCAACCATCGACGGCCACTTGATATAGAACGATTTGCTTCAGGCACAAAATACGGCACGCTCGAACGAACCTCGACATTCTATCAGTGGAACCGACGACTGCCGCCTCCCGTATTAGGCAAAACGTCGCTGAACAGTAAAAAACCAATGAGCATGGGTGAACGGCCAAGCAGTTGGAAAGCACGACGAGAGGAACTTCTGAAGAAGTATGCAGCATCCAATGACAATTAGACATAGTCACACACATATGCACATTCTATACCTTTGTTTATTGTACATGTGTGTGTGATTATGTGTATCATTCTTTCCTCTCTCCCCCCTATTCGCTCTCTGTCCTTTGTATGGAAAGCACAAACATTATACCAATGAAATCTCATCGCCCGTTTTTCTTCTGCATGCTTTCATGCATGATCTTCCATGTGTCGGAAGTACACGGGGGGAGGGGAAACAACGATAAATGAGGCTGGTGACATGGCACCTAATATTGCGGCGATGCGGGTTACTAAAGGAAACATTCATAAATTAATCCCGATTTGTCCTTGTCCAAATCTGTCTTTCCAGCTCGCGCTTGCCCGGTCGTTGCCGCTGCCCCATTTCTCTAACATGCCATACAATAATGACTTTATCCCGATCTTGCACCTGACATTCAAATGGAATGTGTTGCTGAGTGGAGAAAATAAAAGTTTAAATTTCAAATGCCGTCATCTGTGCCATCTCCAAGAATTCTTTTTCTCCCCTGTTGCGCGTGATACACCGTGATACGAAAGGCTCGCAGAACCATCGTTTCGCAAAGGTTCTTTGCGGACATGCTAATTTTCTGTGGCCTTCGATTGTCAAATTGCCGTTAAAGTAGTTATGCATCTATCAATGTCTCTAGATTGGCAATACCTCCAACGTTGCTGTTCATGCATACAATCCTATATAGTACAGTGATGAGAAGGATATTTGAAAAAGGAAAATCAAGATGGGTGGTCCGTTGGTTAGGTCAACTGGTTCTATGACGAACTGTGGTCTACAGAGTCCAACCCCCCAGTAGATCCTCCGTGGGTACGCTCTAGATCAATGATGGGTGCTATCCTAAGCAGTCTACAATACATGATCAATGTCATGACCTTCTGGGTCCCAATGACATCATTCTTCGATCTTCTCGATATCTGTATTGAACGTGATGTTGGCTGATGAAGAGTCATTGGCGGGATGCATACTCCGTGCACCTTTTTTTTTTTGCAGAAGTTAAGTCGCTGTGTATGAGGCATTCTATCACAGATCGTATGTCAGTCCAGCACGATTCAATATGCCATCCTCTAGCTTAACGCAAAGTACTTTTGAAAGGCTTATTTCTCATTAATCCTTTGCAGACCATCATAGCACGTAAAATTTATATGACCAAATTTAAAAATCTTTGAATAGCCAGTAAGAAAGAACGATAGATATATAGATGGATCTGGGAGCTCTGTAGATTATCTAATGTGTTTATCTATTTTATGCAACCTATTTCAAAGTACGAAGAAGAAAATATTCACTATGTAAGCCGTCGGTTTTCTATGGTGGCGAGACGAATTCAAAAAAGTGTTGAAATGCTAGCCATTCAGTAGGTTTTTGCCGAAGTCCCGTTAAAGATGTTCGTCAGCAAAAAGGGTTCCATTCAATTAGACGCTAGTTTTTCATTATTCTTAACTTTCCAACTTCTAGAAACAGGGATGTCATAATTATCATATTGCATTAGCCGTGCTCGGTTCCTCGAGAAACTGCCAGGCGAATACAGAGATGTTATGGACTAAAAAGAAAGGGAAAACTAAAATTCCCAAGGAAAGAAAAACATACAAAAACCACAATCCAAGTGCATGTGTTTAGCAATAGAAGGGGTCTCTAATCGTTCGCCATCAGCCGTCCTTGCGAGAGCATAGAGTATGATTCCTTATAATGGCTTCTTTGTTTGCGCCATTCAGCAGCATATTCTGGATATTTAATAACCCAATCCCATAGTAGCCTCAAGGACTAGGAGTGCTCCCAAGTTCAGTACTTACGCATAATGTCTAAAGGACACGATCGATATTCGCTCAACAGTCCCGTCCAGGTTCATTTTGTGTGTCGGCGCTAAACTTATTTGAAGATTCTTCGTCCGGCCCTCCCTCCTGTCATCAAGGAACTTAGTCCAAGCGCGAGACTCGACGACTCGGATTATAACAAGAGTGTTCGGCCTTTTATACTCCTTCTACACCCATTTTGACATCTTCAACTAAGCATTGACTGTATATCGTAACGTCCAATAACCGCCATGAAGCGCGGTCGTTGCGTCCTGTCACATTAGGCACAACACAATTGTACTATTCAACGTGCTCAACGATCAGTAACCAGCGGAGATGACTTGCACAACCTTTTTCTCTCTGGTCTTGGATTCTACTATCGTGTTTATATCCTGCATCCAGCGTTCGCTTTGAATACTGGAAAAGCACCCACCGCCGTGCTGTGCCAATTTGTCTGCAGAGCTGTTTGACATTCTCACGTTAACGACGATTCCTTACTGTTGCTGAACTCTGTTCGTTTTCCAGCGCTCATTCTCCTTTTTCAATTACTCGTCTCTATTACCCAACGTCGTTATCTCTCTCATAACTGACTAGCCGTGACATATCATGCCGTGGGAACCTATGAGCTTGAACGAATACCACTCTATGGAATGTGCATCTGGCAATGTCGCTTTTCTGGATCATGAACAGTCCCATAATTGTGGCTACTCTTTAACGGTGTGATTCGCCTGGACTCGTGCGCCATTTTGGAGCGAGCAGCTGCGGTTCAAGATTGATAAGGATTTTGATGCGGCGCGGCATCATACTGTATGTATATATTTATGACGCTTAAGGGTCGCTATTTCCTCCTCAAAGAATAAGCAAAAACGAGGATGATGTGACAAGTACCGTCGCTCATTTCTCGAAATAATCGCATGATGTTCCAAAGCTACGGTATCTCTCGTAGTTTGCGATTGCGCAAGGTAAGCCATACTCTTTTGTTGGTGGTCCGCTTGGTTCTTTCTTTATTGTTCTTGAAAATAAGTCTCCACCACACCACTTGCAGATGCTGCGGGATGCTGGACATTTTGTTGGAGGACTATACCACCGTCTAGTTTGTCTACTTGCTCTGTCGAAAGCGGAAATCGACGAGATGGGAGTGGTGAAGAAGGCTTGGTGGTGGTGATAGTATTGGAAAGTTGAGAAATTTGAAGCATCTCGCGCAAAGCTTGGTTTTCCTCGCGCAACCGGGCCAGCTCGAGCACATCATCATCACTGTCTTGTATTTGATAGGCTTCTCGGATCAGGTTGGCCAGTTGAAAAAGACGATCCCTGAGCGTCATGTTCTCTACAAATAACTCGGCTGTTGTGCCCTGGTACACCGATTGATTTACTTGAAATACAGACCGAGTCCTCTTATTTCCTTTTGCTATACCTTTTCTGCATCCAGTAGGGCTTCGTACTCTCTCCGTAATTGAGCATGGCCTTCAGTGGTGGCGACCTATCATAAAAGCACTGTCCAGTCTGTGTGGATTACGTGTGTCACGGGTCCTTTGAACACTTTACTGTATGTGACCTCAGCTTCCCAACAACGGTTTCGAGTTTATCTTCGTATTCCTTGCAGATCTCTTCCAGCTGTGACTTTTCTCGTTGCAATGTCTGGTTCTGGCTCAAAACTTTCTGGTAGAGATCCAGCAACGCTTTGTAGTCTGTCAGAAGCTCGACCGTCGCCCGATCAACATTGTCGGACTGCTGCTGATCCAATTTCGCAAGAGCGGATCCCTGTTTCTGTTCTGCTATGATTGAACCGACACGAAATAAAGAAAATACGCATCTCTTGCTCTTGTTTTCCTTTTAGAGTATACCTTCTTTGGATTGTCGGTTGGCTTCTAGTTTTTGTTGCTTTTGAGCAGAAAGAAAAATAAAGCAAAGTGCTTTAGAGTAAGGGGGAATTGCGTTTTTGGATAAATGTGTGTACCTTGTAATCCGCAATTTGTTTACTGATGTCCGAAGCAAGCTCATGATTGCTCTTTTGCTGGGCAGCCCATTCATTTGTTAGCTTCCACAGCTTCGAAAATGTGTCTTCGTCGAGCATGGCCGAAAATAGAGGGGTGGTTTAAAAAGGAACCGAGTTCCACACTACCTGCAGAACTCCGCTATGTCTCCCTTTCATTTAACACGACTGAGTTTGTTAGGAGATTAGAAGAGAAGTGAATGAGAGAGAGATAGAGACAGAGAGACAGAGAAGAAAGGGAAAGTGGAACGGAGTCCGATAGAGGCGTGCATTTGTATGCATAAAGGTGTATTACATGGAATGACAACCTCATTTAATAAAGAGTTTTGATCATTGGAGGGCAGGAACAAGAGAAGAGAGAATATATACATTACACGATAATTAAAAAAATAGCTAACTTTACGGAGTACTATGGACGATGGCAGAGAGGGAAGCTAAGGTGATTGGTGACGGGACAACTGATAAAGGGGTGAGGCGGGGAAGGAGGTTAATGCTGCTTTAACTAAGGAGGCGGGCTGGTGTATATGCGTGCGTTTATGTATTATGAAGAAAGAATCTATTAGGCGGTATTGTCGCTGTCGTTTTCTTCCTCATCAATCGACTGGCCCTCGTACCCTTGTGGGTTTCGTCGAGTCCATCGCCACATATCTTCGCACATGTCCTCCATGGTACGAGTAGGATACCAGCCGAGCTCCCGATTCGCTAGGGTCGCATCTGCAGTGCAGACGGCGACGTCGCCAGGCCGTCTGCCGACGATCTTGTAGGGGATCTTGCGCAAAGTAGCTTTTTCCATAGCGTGCACGATCTCGAGTACAGAGCATCCCAAGCCCGTACCCAAGTTATAAGCGACGCAGCCCGGGTTCTGCTCAAGCTTTTTCAGGGCAGCGACATGACCTGTGGCCAGATCGCATACGTGGATGTAGTCGCGCACACCAGTACCGTCGATGGTATCGTAGTCATTGCCATAAATGTACACATACGGCAAACTGCCTTGTAAAACACGAATGACGTAGGGAAGCAGGTTATTAGGGATTCCTTGGGGATGTTCGCCGATCATGCCGGAGGGATGTGCTCCAACAGGATTAAAGTATCGAAGCAAACAGACGTTCCAGCTAGGGTCAGAATTGCACAGGTCGCGCAACATCTCTTCCACAAACAGCTTCGTTCGTCCGTATGGGTTTGTAACAGCCCCAACCTGTGCGTTTTCACCGACAGGAACGACGTTCGGCTCTCCGTATACAGTTGCACTGGATGAGAAAACGAGGTTCTTGATGCCAAACTGATTCATCACTCGAAGTAGGTGTATCGATCCAGTCACGTTGTTGTAATAGTATTCGAGAGGTATTCGGGTTGACTCGCCTACCGCCTGCGTACAAAATGGTGAGTTGATTTGTTTGTGATTAATGCAATTCTGGGGAAAAGAAAACTTTTACCCAAGATAAAGAAATAAAACCCATGCATAGACAGCTAACATACCTTGATAGCTGCGAAATGAATGACGGCCCAGAAGTCATACATCGAAAATACCTGCTCAAGGTCAGGCACAGATGTCACATCGCCTTTGAAAAATTCCACCGGTCGACCTGCTAGACGCTCCACTCGTCGCAGAGCCTCTAATGATTATTTCCATTTCAGCTCTGCTCTTCTCAACCATCTTCTGGTTCTGTTACCTAGATGAGAATTACGCAAATTGTCCATCACAACGATCGCATAACCGGCGGTCAGGAGTTCTATCACCGTATGACTCCCTATATATCCAGCACCGCCCGTTACCAGCACGTACTTTTGCCGTCGTCCAACGGCTCTAGACGGATCCAAGTCGGTTGAATGTCGTTGCACAAGCGATCGCTCCGGTCGGTTCTGGCGTGGGGTGTTCACAGAATAACGACGATGAGCTGTGGTGTTTGTTGTGTGCTGTAATCCTGATTTTGTTCGCGTTGATGAACCGGGAACAACCGATCGGTGGGATGATCGACTATGACCAGATGACTTTTCTGGTTTTTGATCATGTTGAGTGATTGGGAGGAAGCACTCGGTGTCATTGATCCTGAGATGCTCTACAATGCTCGTCGTAGATGTTTCTCCGTTTTTGTACGAATTCTGTGGCATTAAGTAAAGAATAGATAGAGTAAGCAAGAGGGTGAAGGGAAGAGAGAAAGAAGAAAGGAGAGAGAAGGGGAAGAAATAGAGAAAACGCTTAGAAATTATGGTAATACAAACTCAGAAATGTCACTGTGTACCATTGCAGGTGCTATGTATTCCATCTACATCATGCTAGGAGTTTCAGGGATCTAAATAAGCAAAATAATTAAAAATGATTATTCCTACGTCACCTCTCTTATCCTCAGCCTTGGAATAGATCATCGCTAATCGTAATGACATATATCGAAATAGTATCAGAAACTAGTGGGCAGAGAAGATCATCCGCGTTGCTTGACTGAGAGGCGATCAGGTTCGTGAAACATTTCAAACCGGTGACACAAACAAATTCCCTCATTCTCGTTCTAGGTTCCGTATTTTGTCGACAGTACGTTTTCCCATCTACTACGATTTCTTTCTATTCATCATGAACATGGACTGGGAAATATAATCAATAATATATACAGCAACTCCATAACATCAATATGCAGTGCAAACATCTTCTTTTGCTGCTCCATCGTCCCAATATGTGCTAGTCACCGGCTGTTAGCAGGCTAGATGTGAAATCATTTTTAGTTCTTGTATTAACAAAATGGCTTCCTTGTGCTTACACATGCAAACTATCTCTTTTATAAATTGCTTCACGTCTGTGGGTGGGATGTTTGAATTCTTTGGCCATAGTGCGACAATTGGTTGGAGTTATCTGATCGTGAGAGGATATCTATTGAGACAACGGAGAACATAGCACTAGCTGTGCATTGCACTTCAATGAGCACATATGTTACATCCTTTGCCCTTCTTCCGCTTAGTTGTTTTGATATCATCTTCGTCCTCAGCATGTTGGCCTATGCAATAAGATATGATCAATATGAATCTTGGTTAACAAATGATATTTACATACCAATGATGGCTAAAAACCCGCCCGTTTATTAAGCCTCTTCCTTGAGGATATATTTTGGATGGGAGTCAACAGCACAGCTGGTAAAACGTTGGGTTGAGTGACTTGTCATTGCATAATTCACTGTTCCATTCATCTTCAGTCTTCTACCAATATCTGCCCTCTCAACATATAAGTTAGGAAGCGCAGTACTCTGGAAAAATAGCCCTGGGGCCAGAATTGGTAAATGAGCGTGATGCATTAAAGCTAAGTTCACTGTAGAAAGCTACCCTCGAGGATTTCCATCTCTTACGGTAAGATTGCTATTATATGATAAATATTACGATCGAATTAGGAGGTAGTTTTGTTGGTAATATTGCCACTGAGTACCGGCTCTCTAATATATGCATAGGGTGTCATGAGGCCAACCATGACTAGTGTGTCCTCACCATCTTGTGCTCCTCATCGTCGACACTCCCTTTCTTCTATGAACAGCCATTCATACTTGGTTAATGTCATCCAGATGAGCAGATGATGTTGCGCTTCTTTTCCAGTTCCCAGAACCAGCGTACAGTACTGTATTTCATCCTTTGATATGAGCGTGCGATAGACATCGACCTTCTTGATCAAGTTGCGGTTCCTATAAGGACGCAATTGTCGAAACCCTGTGGTCTTTCAACGACCATTTGGGCTACACTTTTGAGGTCATCCTTATTAAAGGGTAGTTTACATACTGAGATTTGGATCTCACTGGAATCCGTTCATTACGAGTAGACAAGGATTTTGCCTAAATTGGTGAGCCATCGATCCTCATCAGCATGCATATTGATGGTGGTCATTCCTTGAAAAGAGAAAGGATAACACCAAGGGGATCGCGTACGTATGGGCTATACAACCCTTTTCTTCTCGTACAGCACTCAAACAGCTAAATGTTTATTTCCAGACGGTTCGGAAGATACCCATCAAAGAAATATTCCAGCAACCGTCAGGGTTGACCGTAAGCTATTGTTATCTCGTGCTCCACAGCAACCTAAGCGACATATTACCAATCCAGTCTTGCCAAAGAACCCGTTGATTCATCGCTCATTGCCCTCTCCTTTAAAAACTGCACTGTATGCTGATACCTCGGGCGACGGCTTTGCCACAGATCGTTGGATGCGACCGAAAGAGAGGCAGTCCTCATGCGTTTTATATGAATGCAAAACTGAACAGAAGCCCTGCCATTTACACTTATGGCAGTAATTTATACTTATCGTAGTAATATTCTAAATTTGAAATATATGGGCCATACTTAAGAGCCAAGTGCTACCTTGTACCGACTGCTCGCCAATGCATATATATACGTTCTGCAGTCTATCATTCCATCTGGGATGCTTATATTTGCATAGTAGGCTACTTGAGATGCCAGCGGCAGAGAGTAATATACGCCCGGACATTTTTTTTCTGTCATTTTCAGGTCTATTTGAACGTGCTGTGTTCGACGTAACCCATAACCTGCGCGTTGCTATGGTTCCCCTCTGTATTTGGAATAGGCGTAGCCAAGTCCTTTAGCAGTTCTACTACCAACCAAAATTTGTACTATTTCAAACTGCATTGCAACTTGTAATACCCTCCAAACAACCAGGCCACAGAATTCATACAAGCAGATACTACCTTCGTTTCGACAATCTGAAAATGAAGCAACAATCTTACTGCTTCACAGGATCGTAAAGGGTGTATTAACAGTGAATCAGTGAGACAAGGTTCCCGACAAGGCGCTATCAGCGCCGTTTGCAATAAAGATCTTCCTGCGATACATATAGGAACGAACTCTGCTACCAGAAAATGTACGAGGCACCGTTACCCGCTCCCATGCTCAGAGGCGAACGAAAGTGACTCTTACAAATGGACAGCTGCTCATCGACATCCCTCAGGCGAAGTAATCCACTGTCCCATTATCGAGAGCAAACAGACAAATGAGATACGTGACCCTCGTGTACCAGTCTACCATAATATCTTGGGTGTAATACATGCCCAGATTGCGTAAAAAAAGGTTTGGGTTTGCCGTTCGATAGTTATTAGCACCTGCACAAACATATATATTTAAATCAGCCACCCGGATCATGATGACCTAGACTTTCTCGTGACTCTGCTACGGAATCCCTCTCTTACATTGATCAGAACATGACACTGTATGAAGTTTAGGTGCTTAATATACATGTATTTACGCTAGAGTGTGAAGAAACAGATCCATAATATAATTTCTAGACTCATTGTTGAAAAGCACGTATATCTTCGATTCGATATTTATATGATCATATACTGCTCGGTGATTGGTTCAGGATTCTTTATACAGTGGCCGCCCGTTATAGTGATACCCTCGATTCCAGGATATCACATCAGTATAGCGAATTATCACTATAACGAATTGGAATAAGCCCTAACCGGCAATTTTGTTCTTCATAAAGTGTATCGCTATATCGAATTATCATTATAACGAATATCACTATAACGGGCGGCCACTGTAGCTTAATAGTACATACATCGGTTTATTTCGGCTCCATGTTGTCTTCCGCCGATGTTCTCAAATTATCTGTCATGATCGCTCCGATAAATGGTGAAGTATTTGTGAAAATCTAAAGCGCTACCGACGCCATTGGATGTATGCCAATAAAAAATCGCTAGAGTGCTTATATACGCAAGCGAGTCCCGCCTATACTATATGTGATGCCCTATCTTGTAGAATTGGGTCCGGCCCTTGGTAGCAACCGGTCTACGGAACATCAAGATGTCCAGCTGGCTAAGAATGTGATCCTAGTCATCGACGTAATACGTAGATTTAAGGCTTGATACTGTGAATCAGGATTACATAGCGCAAAGCGATCATATAACGAGGACTTGATGATCCTTTTGCGTTTTTGCATTTCATTCCACCCCACTGATAACTTTGGTGACCCGAAAAGAGAAGGGTTATAGTAAATTAACATGTTATTTCTTAGTTATGGCTTCATTTTGGGCATGAATAAGGATAACTGGCCAGAAACGGCATCGCAAAGGCGTTGCTATAAGGAAACCATCGGTAGCACCAAAATGTCAACAAAACAAGAATTTGTGATGTTAAATATAGCACTATTAGGGTCCTGCTTCTCGGTGGGTTTTTCTTCATTATTATGCAGATCACAATCATAATTAATGTAATATGGTGGTGTATGCAGGTACGACCCGATGTAGTTGGTATCTAAATATCTACCCATGGCTGCCGGTTTAACTTCGCTACTGAGTTACCAATCTCGAGCGATTTGGCCACTTCTGCCCCGCACATTCATTCGTAGCTCTTCGTATAAACAGAAACAGACAATGCAACCGCCGGATCTATTACATTGTGTTTTTTTTGTTCCATGCTCCGTAATAAGGCGTTTGTGCACTCGCCCGCCGACGAAGCTTGATATAGAAATCCAGCATCCTTCCCAGCTCGATAACACTCACGCCAGTTCATCTTGGGCCTGTTGTGACTTCCATAGTTATTAATAACTCCCAGTCACGTTGGCGTGATGGGAGAGGGGGCTCATGTATCCCATCGCGCGATGTGCTTTCAGATGATGGGATCGCGGTGTGCTTCACACAAAGGATATCCATGATCAGAAGCCCAATCGCTAGTCACTCCTTTGTACGCCTCTGAGCGTGGGTGTTCGGAACATCTCCATGGAGCAGAGGTTAGTGTTTGAGTGAATTGCGAGGAGGCCTTGTTACAGATGACGTTGATGGCATCCTGTCGAGCATCTTCCCCGCTACTTCGTCCTCAAACATACGCTTTGCGATATCGTGAAACAGCACAATCGTAGGGTCCCTCTTCTTCGCCTTATTAGTAATGCGTTGTTCCCGGCCAGTGAAAAAATGCCCAAGTTGGCACCAGAGGATGTTGTGATTGAGATTTCTAAATGTGCTCGTATGGTCACAGCGCTCACAAACAATACTTTTGTGCACATCCATAGCAGTGAATTTATTTCATGAAGGATATCGTCCGAGAGTCATAGTTTTAAAACTATTTAAATCTTGAGTCGCACTGTGGACACAAAAGGTTATGATAATTTACAGAAGAAGTTGGTGCTTTCTTATCATGAAACGATGTTCATCAAACCGATAAACGCACCGCTACGGTAATCATGTATTGCAGTTCAATAAGCCCAGGTGGTAATCCTTCGTCTTTGGCCTATCGGACTGCTTTGGCGTCATATTCGTCTGAATCTTGATTAACGAACAGCATCTACATGCCAGTTGCAGCTGGAACCTGTTAGATTATTAGGTCTGTTCCTGGAGGTATACTTTGCTCGGGAGGTGATAGTAAAGTTAACCAAACTTTACGCTGAGATGTTAGTTATTGTATGATCCACCGCCGCATTCTTTCTTGGTCTCCCACCACCGTCTGTGCCGTTCAGGGTATGACTAGGTAGCACATTACCCTAGATCAGACTTTCTAGACATGATTCGGCCCGGAACAGGTCGATAATCGTGATCTAATAAATGAAGCACTGACGGCTACATCTGACCTGCTGCGATAAACCGTGGGCACCTCGCAAGCAATTGTACGGTTGAAGCAGTTCATCCTAAATATGACATGTTCATCGCAGGATTGCGTTGGGGAAAAGAAAGTCATGGATTTTGTGTCACATGGGACATGCTTTGTTCGGGAATTGACAACCTAGTTGCAGTCAAACGATAGTTCAAAGCGAACTAGTTTAATGACAGAAGCATTTTAAGCTGACCTCAGGTGATGCAAGGGAGCGTGAGCTATAAACTAGTCGCAGTGACAAGTCATTGGAGAAGTAGACGTTATATCATCGGTCAAGAATTAGAGAGGTAAAGCCAGAAAAAAAGCAGGGTGAATTAGGATGCGCGGCCATTACAACATGGTCCTCACATGATATGGTCAATCAAATAACACACCAATAAAGAGCGGTCATCAACAATTCGCAATAGTATTTCTTTCTTCTTTTCCGTACTTTCCGTTTGCCAAATTGTCACACATAGGCCATGCATCCTTTTGTTGCTGCATTTATAGCTGTATCTGGTGTTGTTGTACTCTGGGGCGGCTATGAGCTTGCAAGCCGCATATACAAAGAATATCAAGAACGTGCGCAGTATGAGGAATATTTGCGACAATACAACGACTTTGAGAAGCTTGATGACGACGACGACGACGACGACGATCGTTTTACTGCTGTTAATAGTGGTCACCTACGTGGATACCAAGATCAGCTCCGTAACCGCAGAGCTCGTACCCCTCGCTCAACACATTCCACAAGTAACAGCAGCGAATTAGTAAGTAATTTTTTATGCGAAGGCGATCCTTCCAATTCTCTCTTTTCCTTCCACCTTTGCGGATTCAACGTTTTGTGTATATGCGTGATTCATGACTACCAGAACATTTTGCGGATTCCTCATGAGTTTCGTTAGCATCTTAATCGTTCTTCCTACGAATTGGATGAGTTTGAGAAGAACCTCGAGGAGCGACGCCGCCGCCTGGTGGCGGAACAAGAAAGGCTTGATCAAGCGGAGCGTGATTTCGCCCGACGCCGAGCGGCCTTGGCATTTGGCAACTCGAGCGATGAGAACGAAAATCAGCCGAGCTCTATCGACAATTCTGCTATAATACCGCCGCTTCTGTCTTCAACCTCATCTGTGGACAGAGAAGAGCCAGAAAGCCGTTCTACGCAAAGCAGCAACGGCAACGAAGATCAAAATAGTACAACGTACTCTCGTATTAGCGATGACGATCTTCAAAGCCAGAATGGAAGTCATAGCAGCGGTGTTTCGTACGACATGCTCACCGATGATGACTTCTACTCTACTTCTTAAATAAACTAGCTGTGCGTTGTACCGGTCTCTACTCTACCTATGCAAACAAACCAGCAACTTTGCATCGTCACGGTGCCGGTCCTCAGCGATAATGGCAGTAGAAGCACAGAAGAGCACATTCCATATGCTGCTTTAAGGATCATAGACTTATGATGGCTACATAGTGAGCTTTGGTGACTTCGGGCTACCTCAATGCATATAAGCTTGCACGCCACAGTAAAAGCTACGACGCTACAACTAGGGGATGGTGTCGGTATGCGTATTGTGGATCCATGAGAAATTGTTGGGTTCTACGTTTACAAGAAGTACAAAATGATTAATTTCAAGTTCTTGGAAAAGTGTAATTTATCGCACAGAATTAAGGCGCGTGTTCCGCCAGGCTGCAAGACACCCTAAAAATTCATTCCCCTTTTTTTTAATATTTCCTTTGTCTGCAATATAATACCATGAAGCGTCGATATACCGTCAGTCATAATAATCCACCCACTCATCTCCCGATTGCGCAGACCAACAGACGCGGCGGAGCAGCAATCACGAATGCTAGCAAACTTCAGCGATTATCCGTGCCAACACGACGTCATGACTCAGTCGGCCCACAGCGTGTAATGATTGATACCCAATCACCTCCTCCTATTCCTGCTGCGACACCTTCGTTGCATCAAAGGGACGAACGATCCGACGGGTAACAATTTTAATGGCGATTTCAAATGGCAGCTTCTGATCATTTGGTTTCCTCCTTTGATTTCCGTTTCTCACAGGCGCATGAGTTTATTGGCGCGTCCACCGGGGTCGACCGCCCATCAAACGGCAACTGCACAACCCACAAAACAACACATTGATCCAAGGGCGTTCAAAGAGCCTGAGTATCAAAAGAAAGCCATCCGCAATATCATAAAGTACCTCAGTGAAACAGGCTTTGGCACCGTGCCAGTGTCGACAATCCGCGGCCTAGGATTCCGTAACTTCCAGCAGATCTTCAAGCATCTTCATCTTCATTTGGTGCCTGGATATCAATATGTGCGTCGCAAATTCGAGGATGAGTATATTGATGTATTAAGATCGCTTAGGTAAGCCAAAGAGTCTGTTGTCTCCAAATAGGGTCATTTATGCATTTTGAAACAAAGGTACCCGTTGGCGGAATCGTTGAGCCCTAAGGGACTATATTCGATCGGTGCACCCCATTCCACACCCATGTTTATTGCGCTCTTATCTTGGATGGTGGATCTCTGCAAGGTAAAGTGGATTAGAGCCCCATATATACACAATCTACATGGTGGAAAAACGGGGTAAGCTGATCTACGCCGTCCATAGATGGTAGATGAATTGATGACAGACGCCTCTGACGAAGATGACAAAAACGAGCACGCCGATATGAATCGACTGTTCAATGACTATGCGATTGCAACCTACAACCGATTTATGGATGGCGAAGATGAATACCCTGACGTTGACAAGAAATTGCATGATATTTTTGGTACGTTCCAAGATGACTCTTCGTCAAACATCCATCCCTGAGAAAATAGTTTGCAAGACCAGCTTATTCTGTCCCTTCTTACTTTAAACAAAAGATGATTTCAACAAGCGATATCGTGAAGAGATTGCTCGGCTGAAAAATGAAGGGGAGAAACTGGAACAACAGTTGACCCAAACTGAAGAGCGGCACGTAAGTGCAATAGCGGGTTGCTTTACGGAGAAACGATAAGGGGAGACCATGTCATCTCATTTACGATTGTAGGCATCGATGAAAGCGCTGGAAGGCCGACGACAAGAGATGGAGAAGGATATGGCCAAGTTCAAAGAGTATTGCGAGGACAAGAAAAGGCGGATTTCAAAATACGAAGATTTGAATGAGAAGCTCGTACAGTCTATTAAGCAGAAAGGTGAAGGAAGTGAAAAAGGTTGATAGAGGGAAAAATCACTAAGCCATATACATTTGGCTATAGAGCAAGAGCTTGCAACCGCTCAGGAAGCGTACCAGAAGATCACCACAAAGCTCAAAGAAAATAATATTTCGAAGGAAGACATTGATCAATTGTCTAGCGAGCAACTTCGGCTGGAAAAGGAGGTGGTTACAATCAAGGCTCGCTATGAAGATTCAGAACGAGAGGCCAACGCGCTCGAGGAACAGCGATTAATACAAATCTCACAGGCAAATACTTTTGCGTAGGAAAGGGAAGAGGCGCATGGCTAACGTAGATCACGTGCGGTTGTGCTATAGCTTGAGGAAACTATAGCTGAATATAACCGTCTCGCCGTCGATCTCGGATTAGTACCGTCGAATGCTGCCAATGCGGGGGGAAAGGATTTGCGCATTATTTTCAACCCAACAGGAAAGACACCGGCGGAACTTATACCCCTGGACATGGCGCTTGTGCTCATTGTACGTTGCCTTGCCACTGGCGCAGTAGCATGATTTATTTATCTTTTTCAATTTAGCCTCGTCTAAAGCAACTTCGACAAAAATATTCCGATATGGCCGATTTAGCTGACGCCCAGCTCCGCGAGATTCAGCAATTGCTGATCGAGACAAACGCACAAATACCGGAAAAACAAGAACGGGTGCAGCGACTCAAGGAAGAACTGGAACAAAAAACAGCTGAATACGAACAAAAGCATGAGGTATTGTCTTGTTTATGCTACGTAGACAGGTTTCGCTGATAATACAGATCATAAGGCAATGGCTCGCGACATGGATCGGCTCAACAGAGAGATGGAACAGAAATTACAAGCAGCTAAAACAAAGAGGCAGGATGCAAAAATGGCACTTATCTTGTTAAAAACGAAGGAGCACGACTTACGGAATGAGTTTGTATTACAGTATCAGTACAAGGAGTACGAGCGAAGTAGCTAATGAAAGATTTCGCTAGGTTGAATATGACGTCGCTCCAGGCTGCAGAACGACGGCACCAGATGGTGGAAGAGCTCTCCACACTTTGCAAGGCAGCAAATGAAATGCTTATAAGCCATGAAGCAAAGACAGAAGAGTTGGGGAAAATTATTAACGACAGCAGGATCGAAGAATTGTTTGGGCAACAGTGAGAGCATCAGCCCCTCCCTTTTTATACTGTACATAGTTAACATAGAAGTCCACTTGTTGATACAGCTCCGGCCGAATTTTGGCGGATTGCTGAAAGAGATAAGATAAGCCAAATCCTTCGATAGCCTCTGTTTTTTACCCACGTACAATTTCGTGCATTGAGGCCTTATCTTCTCAAGCCCGTAGCATGAAGCAAAGAAGATCCTTATGTGGAAATAGACCCCACATTGCATGAAGCAACATCTATCTGGGTATTCGGCGTGTTGTGACTAGTTTGCTTTGTGCGACAATGATAAGCAGCATATTATTCCTCCCTTGCATTGCTCCCTCGCCTCCCTCTTCTCTTTCACTTTCCCCTGTTTATCTACAATGCGTCTCGTTCCGCGTGAGCTTGACAAACTCTTGCTTAGCAATGGTATGTTTTCCAGAAATAACGGACAGGGATGCTCTTCGAATTAACGTCGGTCCACAAGTGGGTTATCTTGCCCAAAAGCGGCTTGCGCGCGGTGTCAAGCTGAATCACACCGAAGCTACGGCGCTGATCGCGTCACAACTGCTTGAATTCATGCGCGACGGCACATACAACGTAGCCCAGTTGATGGACATGGGCAAACAGATGCTCGGTCGCCGCCACGTCTTGCCGGATGTCCTTGCCACGATGCACGAGGTTCAGATCGAAGGAACCTTTCCTGACGGGACCTATCTCGTTACTGTGCACGACCCTATATGCACGGACGATGGAAACCTTGAGATGGCTTTGTATGGCAGCTTCCTGCCCATTCCAGACAATAACAGATTCCCGCTGCCCGCCGCAAACGGGTCATCCGATGCGCCGGGTAGAGTGGTTGTCCAGGCCGGCAAGATCTTGCTCAATCAGAACCGCCGGCGCATAGCGATCACGGTTGCAAACCAGGGCGACCGACCCATCCAGGTAGGGTCGCATTACCACTTTATCGAGACGAACAGGTCGCTCCAGTTCAACCGCGCACTCGCCTACGGCATGCGTCTGGACATTCCTGCCGGCTCGGCTGTCAGATTTGAACCAGGGGATTTCAAGACGGTCACGCTCGTCGAGATTGGCGGCAATAAGGTGATCACTGGCGGCAACGGGCTCGCCACAGGACCTGTTCACATGGACCGCCTCCCGGCGATCATGGACGCCATCGCCAAGAGGGGCTTTCTGCACGACCCTAAATTGCCGCCGCAGGAGATCCCCGTCGAGCCGTACGTGCTCGATCGCGCATATTATGCCGACCACTTTGGCCCAACCACCGGCGACCTCGTGCGTCTGGGCGACACGGATTTATGGGCACGTGTTGAGCACGACCACACTGTCTATGGTGATGAGTGCAAGTTTGGGGGCGGCAAGGTCCTGCGTGAAGGTATGGGCCAGGCGACAAACCGCAGCGATGATCAAGTATTGGACCTGGTCATCACTAACGCTCTGATCATTGACTACACCGGCATCTACAAGGCCGATATCGGCATCAAACGTGGTATCATCGTTGGCATCGGCAAGGCTGGCAATCCGGACGTCATGGACGGCGTGACCCCGGGAATGGTTGTCGGTGCGGCCACCGAGGCGTTGGCTGGCGAGGGCAAAATCTTCACAGCAGGCGCCATTGACACCCACGTCCACTTCATCTGCCCTCAACTCATCCCAGAGGCCCTGTCAAGTGGTATCACGACTCTCATTGGCGGCGGCACGGGACCCAACACCGGCACGAACGCAACAACCTGTACGAACGGAAATCACCACGTTGAGATGATGATGCGTGCCACCGATGATTTCCCGATAAATATTGGACTCACCGGCAAAGGAAACTGCTCCAGCAAAAAGGAAATCATTGAGCATGTGCGTGCAGGTTGTCTCGGTCTCAAGCTTCATGAGGACTGGGGCACAACCCCAGCCGCGATCGACACATGTCTCCAGGTGTGCGAAGAGCTAGATGTACAGGCTACAATCCATACAGATACTCTAAACGAGGCAGGCTTTGTCGAGTCGACCATTGCAGCTTTCAAGAAAAGGACAATCCACACCTACCATAGCGAGGGTGCCGGCGGTGGGCATGCCCCAGACAGTAAGCAATAGCATTAGTCAAAATGATGCCACAAAGGCAAACCTATCCTACTTTTTTTTTTTCTTTAGTCATCTCTGTCTGCGGCGAGAGTAACGTGTTGCCTTCCTCGACAAACCCTACACGACCTTTCACCACTAACACGCTCGATGAGCATGTTGACATGTTGATGGTGTGCCATCACTTGTCGAAATCAATCCCGGAAGACGTTGCTTTTGCAGAAAGTCGCATTCGTGCTGAGACGATCGCAGCCGAGGACGTGCTCCAAGATATCGGTGCTATCAGCATGATCAGTTCCGACTCTCAGGCCATGGGTCGGATTGGCGAGGTGGTCCTACGCACATGGAAGACGGCAAGCAAGATGCGCAATCAGCGCGGCAAGCTGCCCGAGGACGAAAAGCAAGAGGGCGACAATTACCGTATCCGCCGCTATATTGCCAAATACACAATCAACCCGTATGTTGTGGCTGTAAGAGTGCCCCCAATATGTTATTAACATGGGTATTTGTTTGCACATAGCGCATTATCCCACGGTATTGGCCATATTGTTGGTTCAATCGAGGTCGGCAAACTGGCCGATCTGGTCGCATATACCCCTCAGTTCTTTGGCACGAAGCCCGAGCTGATCCTCAAAGGCGGAGTGATTGTATGGGGCCAAATGGGCGATGCCAATGCATCTATTCCCACTACAGAGCCGGTCATCTCCCGGCCTATGTTTGGCTGGCAGCCTTCGAGCGTTGGGATGACAAGTTGTCTTTTCGTCTCCAAGTTATCGATCGACGAAGGTGTCATGGCTAGTTACAAACTTCGAAAGCGGATTGAGCCCGTCAAGAACTGCCGCAGCGTGTCAAAAAAAGACATGAAATTGAACAGCTGCATGCCCAAGATCAAGGTGGATCCTGAAACATACCAGGTGACAGCTGATGGGCATCCTTGCACCTGTGAGCCGGTCACTTCACTACCTTTGACCCAATCTGTCTATTTGTTTTAACTCCTTCCGGAGAAACCCTAGCCGCGCATCCCCCCCACCTCATCTACTACCATCACCATCACCACCACCAGCACTCCCTTCTCCGTGATATTCATTCTCTCCCCCAACTCCTAGGAAAAGCAAAAGAGAGAGGGGTCGCAATTGTCATAAAGACACGTATAAATTGATCTATACAACTTTTTTTTTAATTTGAATTTTGTGCCGTACGAATAATATCCGAAATGGATCGTCACAAGGTTTCACACACACACGCACACACGCACATACACGCACATTTCATCATCATCACTCCCAAAACCCAGGCCCTCCTCCACCCCCATCGCAACTTTCTTGCACATGCACAATGTCCTCGTCGCGTTTCGTGGAGCATTTTAATCTAGAACAGCATCCAGCATCACCGATACCGCAAAGACAGCACACATCTCCGACTACAGATAAGCTGCAGCAGCAGCAGCAGCAGCAGCAGCAGCAGCAACAGGAGGAGGAGGAGGAGCAGCGACAGCGACAGCGACAGCACATGAAAGACCGAGAGTTGGACGAAGAGGAGGATGAACATGGCAATCCGATCGTCAGGATTATGCGGCTCTTTGGCACGGTTAAAAACAAACAACATAAACATGAGCGGTCATGATTCCGTAATATGCCCATGGAAATAAATAAACAAAAGGCAATGCTGACCAAAAGATATAGAGGCACAAATTTTATTCACATAAAAAAAAAATAATGCAATGTGTACAGCTATCTTTCTTCCTCTTTTGCTAAAAGCGAGGATTTTGGTTTTACTGCTGTTCTTCTGACAAGAAAGGACGCTTCTCCTCGTTGGTCTTCTGAGCATTCCAGATCACTTCACGTTGATACTGGTGGTCATCGCTGAGCATAACCGGAACCTCATGGTACTCGGCGTAGGCTGAGACGACCATACGGCGAATGAGGTAAGCAATTGCAAGAAGCACGGCAAAGACCGAGCCAGAAATGACACCCTGAACGGCAAAGCTCTGGTTGTTCCACCAATTAACAAGCGGCTCGACGAGCTCAGCAGCACAGCCCTTGGAGGTCTCGGGCACAAAGGTATCTTTCTGGGCGCTATTAGAATCATCCACTGGCATCAAGAAGCCGGTGAGCTCATCGGGGGCCCAGCGCTGGACCTGGCCGTCCTCAAACACGTCGAGGATCTGCTGGCCAACATCAGTCTGGACAACCTGTTCGCCGTTGATCTCAATGATGCGCTCCTGGACACCCAGGCGGCGGAAGGTCATACCATCCTCGGTTTTGAGCTCGTCAATAAAGACCGCAGTGACTTCAACAGTGGCAAGGCCGATATCGAAAGAGTCTTCGAGGACGGCAAGGTCCTCCTCGGAGGTGATTGTGAGCTTTTCGGGGTTGGCGGCAATCTGAGCTTCGACTTGGATGTTTGAGACACCAATCTGGACGGGGACACCGTTGCAGTGAAGCTGTATTTAAAAGGAAGAGGAAGAGAGAGCGAGGGGCTGGTCAACTCATGTTTTTGTTTTCTTTGGGTATGTGTATATACATATGCATGTATGTCTCTATACGTGCCTGGTTCTCAATCACATCAAAGGTCACCTGGACGGCCATGACCCGTTCAGCCAAGAGCGAGCCGTCGTCATCCACAAGGTCATCTGTGCGAGTCACTGTGACGTATAGAAGCTCATCGCCCTTGTTGCCGACGGGCTGCTCTGCAACATCAACAGACGTGACAGATATATCTTCGATAGGTGCGGCGCAGACTGTGGAAATGAATGGGGAATGTCAGTTGTTGCTGCGCCCGGTCGTGTGTTGCATCGAGTAGTCAGAAGAAAAAACACTTGCCAGAGCTGACCAGCAGTAGTGCAAAAAGCGAGTAGGCGAGCGTTGTAAACTTCATAAAAAGGGGATGGAATGAAGAGAAAGGAAGAGGAAAAGAAGAAAGGGGGGAAAGAAAGAGAGGGGAAGAGTATAAAAAAAAAAAAAGAGAATGACGCTCGTTTATGGCATGTGGTTGGTAATAAGAAGTCAGAGAAGGGAGGTGATTGTGGAAGCTAAACCACTTGATTTCTTCTGATTGGTTGCTATTTTCGTCACTGGGTCTTTCACATCCCCCTTCCGCTCCTCCAAAGTAAACAGTGATAAAACCAGAACGCCTTTCTTTTCAGTTCGTACCATGTGCTTATGTAACCACATAGACAATGTATATGTGCGAGGATATCTTTTCGCCTCTTTCTAAAGCAAGGGATGGATGAACTACTCTGATAACGCCAAAATACGGGCTTACGTAGAAATGGAGCTATCGTTACGTAGTTATTTGTACTCGGGAGTACAAGGCGAAGACCTTTATTATGCCGCCGCTGACGCCTTTCGCTGCCGCGCAATCTGGCCCTTTTGCTGCGCAGCAACAAACAACTTGCACAGCACTAAAGACTTTGCGTCACCCCTTCCACGCCACGAAAATACCATACTTGCCACCAGTGAAGTCACCTGACAATTGTCGTTCCGAAATGGATAATTGCCAAGATCCTACCGAACCCTCCGCTCGATCACACTCGCAAAAGCAAAATGCTCCAGCATATTGTCGTTGTAATATCAGTGAGACATAGAAAAAGTTAGGGTGAAACCAACTATATCCACGATCGACGAGAGAAACATTCGTCTTTTCTGAAACGATTTTATTGCTCCACACATACACATTCTAATTGTCATCCTTTTTCCAATTGCCATGCTGTCATGCAAACTTTCTTGTTGTTACGAGGGGTGCTCCTCTTCCGATGCTTTTGATTTATTTCTGTAGGAGCTGTCACTGTCGCTTTGTTGCGTTATCAAGGATGAGCTACAAACAATCTATTAATAAAATTCTATATAAAAATACATATACATCCTCTTTAGCTCATGGCCTTCATGGCCATCTCGTAAGCAAAGAATGTGGCGGCATTGGCAGGGAACGCACGTGCCATAGTCGGGCCAACTCCGTTCACAAATGCTTTGGGACCAGCCTCCTTCATTACTGACCGGAATGCTTGTCTGGCCGATGTGTACCTGCAAAGCTATCTGTTAGTGTGCACCCATTTTTCGTCCAAGATATATGATCAACAATACCTGGTATCATTCTGGTAACGGCTCTTGATCACATCTTGAGGATACGCAGGAATCCATGCACCAAAACCAGAAAGGCCTCCCGCAATCAGTAATTCAACCGTTGATAGTGGCTCTTCTGGGTTCTTCTTCATAGCCTGCATGAGGCGCTTCAATCCCTCGTATGTGACTTATATCATTTGGTCAGCGATGTAATCTTGTCAATAGTTGAAGAGCACACTCTTACCAAAGTAGCTGACATAACTTGGAGAATCTCTAAGCAAAGTTACGCCGATGCCGCGGTACAGGCCGCGGATGCCTTGAGCGCGGGCTGTCCGAATACCACAATCCAGTACACCCTTATACTGTCGAAAGATATCAGCACGAGCATCTATCGGCACCACCCCCAACCATTGACCAGCAACATACAGCAGGTTCAAGTTTACCCGTTGGTCCGATAACACCAGCAGGATCTTGGACCTGAAGCTTGACCTTCAACAATTCGATTGGACAGTTGAAGAAGGCCATCACCGTACCAGCAAGACCGCCAGCAATACCGACCTCGGCTATCCCCATCCAAAAAATAATGAGTGAGACAATTTCTTCCAATTGGAACACACCGATGCAATTTTTTTGTCTCACTCACTCACCCAGGGAAAGGACCTTGGTGCTATCACCCCACTGGAGCATTCGGCTAAAATAGCCCATCGACATGAAAACAACCGCATTGCTACAGGAGAGATATCTGGTAAGCTTAATCAACGCGCTTTTAATACCCTAATACAATGACTTGCCAAAAACCAATGCCTGCCAAGGGCGATGCCACACCACGATAAAGACCTTTCGGCTAAAAGAGGTAATTCAGGCTGTCAGCGATCTCCTCTCCCCTTCCCAAAAAATTGATGTAGCCTCCTTCTGCTTTTACGTACACCTTCCTGTTTCACCAGAGAGGAAAAACAGTCCATAGCATTACGATAAATGGGCGGTGTTGGCTGCGTTTGCAGGCGGACCTTCAGGGTATCAAAAGGGTGGCCTGAAAGAATCCAAGATCAGGAACAAAGTTGAGATGTAGACAAAAAAAAGTTGCTCATTTACCGACCACCACCTGCGCCCAGCCACCAATAGTGCCTGCAATCAGGTCACGAGCAAGGGCAGGAATAACTGGCTTCTTCACCTCGATAAGCTCTGCGTTTGCGGTGGCCATGGAAAGATATAACGGGAGAAAAGAGGCTGAGGGAATAAGAGGAAAGGAAATCTGTGTCCATGAATTTTACCGGCAATAAGGCCGAGAAAAAACATACAATGGCGGGGTTTTCTTTTGCCCAAAGCTCTCTCTCTTTTTTTTTCCCTTTTACATAGCCGCACGCACCATAATACTCAGAATCCCCGGGCATGAGCAAACGCCAACTGACACTAAAATCATTTTTTGGAAAAAAGGCAGACGGGAGCGATGCCAAGCGACCGAAAGTGGGTGACGGCGCGAACTTGACATCACCCGCGGTTGATTCGGCCACGGAAACCTCTACCCTCGGTTTGACACCACCGACGCCGGCAACAGCCAAGGAGACCAGCATAACACCGACGACGACCGTACATGACAACGACAGTGAATCAATGGAACATAATGCATTTCCTTCTGAGCGCAAAAAAGACACATCACCACGCGAACGCGGCGGCGGAACCGTCGGAGAACGCCGAACGAAAACGATCACAGAATCGGATTCAATCGAGGCACGGGAGATCCGACGAAGGCAGTTTGCTGAGAAGTACGGCCAACTCGAGAAAAAACGGGGCGAGAAATCCCAGCGGCCGGATAATCCCCAGGATTATTCACCTCTGGAACTCCAGGTCCTTGACCTGAAAAAAAAGCACCCGGGAGTCCTTCTGGCGATCGAGGTCGGATATAAGTTCAGGTTCTTTGGCGAAGACGCTAAGGTATGTGGATAACAAAGCAGGGCGGAAGAGGGAGACGAAAAGGCTGATTCCATTCCGCGAAAAAGATCGCATCTCGCGTCCTGCATATTGCTCATTTTGTGGATCGTAACTTCTGGGTGGCAAGCATTCCTACCCATCGACTTTCTGTACACGTACGAAGGTACATAACGCCAAGAGATCCTGAAGAAACGAGCTAGCTTAACTTCTCGGATGCATGGATAACTCTCTAGATTGGTACAAGCGGGACACAAAGTCGGTATAGTGCGACAGACAGAGACAGCCGCTCTCAAGGCCGCGGGATCCAACAAGAGCGGTCCATTTGAACGCGAGCTTAAGGAACTTTACACCAAAGGCACTTATGTAGATGAGATGGATAATGCATCAGACGATCTCGGCGACAAAGCTGATACGAATCCCCACACAAACTACCTCGTCTGCATAACTGAAGAAAACCGGGGTGGAAGCGGTCCCGATGCGCTTGTTCATATCGGCTTGGTGGTACGTCAGTCTTTAATTGTAAATAAATGGTAGGAGCATTGATACACTGACAGTCTACATGTTCAAATAAGGCGGTCCAACCGGCAACTGGAGACATCATGTATGATTCATTTGAGGACGGATTCATGCGCTCGGAGCTAGAAACTCGCCTGTTGCACATTGAGCCGAGTGAGATATTACTGCCGCATGTACTCAGCAAACCCACGGAGAAAGTAATCAAACACATGAGTGGAAATAGGTTAGTATGGTAAGGGGACCTTTTTCGTACTTAAGAAACAACAACCTTATCTTTTCCGCTCCTTACTTAGACCTACTGTGTTTGGCGACTCCGTTCGGATCGAGCGCATGGCCGAGAACGACCCAATGTGCACAAATTATAATGCAGCCTTTTCATTTGTATCGGATTTTTACACACAGCGCTTGAAGGGAGATGGTTATGGTATGTCTTCTCGAGGACAAAAACGACATCTTTATTTATGATATCTTCAGAGTTTAGGTTTTCCGAAATTCTAAATCTTCCCGAGATTGTCATGTAATTGTTTGGGAGTGGAGAGAAATTAATATTGTCTATGTAACCAATAAGTTACTTTGTCGTGGTCGTAGAAAATCTTTAGCGTCTACGCTGCAATACCTTTCGGATTTTGGGCTACAATATGCCCTCCAACTTACGAAGTATTTTGTCCAGTTCTCATCTAGAACGCACATGCTTCTTAACGGCAATACTCTCGCCAACCTTGAAATATACCGAAATTCGACGGACTATTCTGAAAATGGAACGCTCTTTTGGATCATGGATCACACAAAAACGCGCTTCGGTCGGCGGATGCTGCGTAAATGGATCGGTCGGCCACTTATTGATGTGAAGTAAGTTGAATGGCGGATCATTACCCCAGTCCAACTTACCAAGTGCTATAGACGTCTGCAGGAACGTGTTAATGCAGTAGAAGAGATCATCGCCACTAGCAACCCCAAAATAGAGGTCGCTACGAACATGCTAAAAAAGATGCCTGATCTAGAGCAAGGTCTTTCACGCATTCACTATGGACTGGTTAGTAGCTGGAGGACTTATAAATAGCGACAGACGAATGGCTAACATCGCGACTGCTTCCGCCCATTGTCTTCGTATGCATAGGCATCTCCGAAGGAACTTGTCGTGGTGCTAGACGCGCTATATAAAATTGCAGATACGTTCAGCAGCACGCAGTACACTGACCATTTTCGATTTGAATCACCAATCCTTAATGAAATATTCGACGCGCTTCCCACAATTAAGAGCCATGTGATAGCATTTCAAGAGGCCATCAACCCGACCACCATCGATATGCCTGACTGCAAGCTTCATTTTTTCCGCTCCGAAGAACGGTGGCCAGGAATCTCAAGCCAAAAAGAGGTCAGAATAAAGGAATAGACTTCTGCTATATTGTTTAAGCGTCTGATAGCATTTGTTTATATAGCATCTCGCGAATATTGCATCTGAACTAGGCTCCTATCTAGCAGATTTGAAAATCCGAGTGCCGATTTCCGGTCTTCAATATTCCAATGTGGCAGGTATTGAGGTATGCAGAATATATACAACATCATGGTATTATAATAACATACTTGAAAGTATCTCCTTGAGGTGAAGAATACGCAAATCAAGAATGTACCAAAGGATTGGATCAAAATCAGTGGTACCAAGGCCGTGTCGCGCTTCCATACGCCCTTTCTTATTCAGAAATTAAAGGAACGCGAACGCCATCGTGAACAGTTGACCATTGCGTCCAACCAGGCGTACCGGGAATTCTTAGAGTGAGATGAATGCTGGATGGAGAGAGAAAGACTATGTTAAATATGCTTCATTTTATAATTTAAGGGATATCTCGAGTAACTACGAGGCGTTTAGAGACGTGATCCAAGCTTTAGCCCATCTCGACTGTCTCATGTCCCTTGCAGAGGTTGCTCGTCGACCGAACTATACCAAGCCCACCTTTTCCGATCGGACCACGATTCAGGTGACCAACGGAAGGCATCCAATTGTCGAACAGCTTTTAAACAACGATTATGTTCCGAACGACATTGACCTAGACGTAACTCTCCTTCTCTTTTAATGTTTTGGCTCGGTTTTCTCATCTCTGTTATTAGACTGATGGGATTAGGACGGTGATCTTAACTGGACCGAATATGGGTGGTAATTCGAGCAAACTGGAAATCACAGTGTATGACTCACAACACTAAGGTCGATCTCTGGATAGGCAAAAGTTCTTATATTCGTCAAATTGCACTAATTTCCATCATGGGTCAGATTGGTTCCTATGTTCCTGCGGACAGTGCTCATCTAGGCATTCTGGATGCTATCTACACAAGGTAAGATAACATCTCCCTTTCTGTCTGGGGCTCTTTTTTTATCCTTCTCATCACAACTCTAGGATGGGTGCTTTTGACAATATGCTCAAAGGTGAAAGCACGTTCCTTGTGGAAATGCACGAGGCCTCGGATATTATGAAGCATGCGACTCCTCGATCGCTTGTTATTCTTGATGAACTGGGACGGGGAACAAGCACTCACGATGGCATGGCTATTGCTTATGCTGTACTCCATCAATTTCTGACACATATCAAGGCAATCACACTCTTTGTGACCCACTATCCCTTCCTCGCTGATGAATTTCCTTCAGCAGCAAATCGACATATGGGATTTATTGAAAACGGAGGCAAGTCCCTAATGCTGAGCATCGATGATTATAAGCTAAGCGGACGATTAGATGATGTTGTGTTTCTTTACAAGTTGGTGGAAGGTGCCAGCGTTAACAGCTATGGGTAAGGTATTGTTCAGCGGAGGAGTGTTGTGGTCTTTCTAACGTATTTATGATAGTTTGAATGTGGCACGCATGGCTGATCTCCCTGCCTCCGTTTTGGAAGTAGCCAAGATCAAATCTTGCGAAATGAAGGCGGCAATTGAGAAACAGCAACATCTTCGTTGCGAACGTGTCCTTTTACGATGTCTTTCTGATCCAAACTATTTAGAAACACACACACATGAACTGTCATTGGCGATAAAGGATATCTTAAGATAATACAAAAATATCTCTTCATTTGGATTTATAATCATCCAAAGACAACGCTTGAACATTTTCCAGGATGTTAGTACAAATGGTTGATGTTAAAATGACGTCATTCGCACTACTGTATGCTGAAACGATATAATTCTGGTTAGTTGGCACGATACTGACCAATTACAATACCATGCATATAAACATCCCGGTTAGTAGGTTTATTACCCTAACAAAGCCGTTATCGTATTTCCTTGGAATCCTTCTCTGTATTTCGTTAGTCCAACTTAGTATATATTACTTATAGTTCGTAATGAAGTTACCAGCCCTAGGGTATGTCATTAGTTGGAAAGGACAACGGAAACTTCAAAATGAATCCTCATTCATACGCATCGAAGTTAATCGACTGTGCCGGATGCCGATTGTATTCACATTGCTGGGAACGGAGTAAGAAATGAATGAAATTCTGCCATTGATGCCGAAACGTTTTCTAGATTTTTAAAGTAAACTTTAATTCAGAAGCCGCTACTGCGGGTTTTCTCACCAAGCCGGGCTTTAACCCAGTTTAGAATGTCGCACCAAAGCGCGGTTGCCAAGTTCAAAACGATACATCTGGTCAGCCTATCCCTTTCCTCAGTTTCCTTACGAGTGTGCGCGATACAGTGTGTTCAACCAGGAAAATCTACTCTTCCAAATCGGTTTATTCCCACATAAAATATATATGTAGTCTGCCTTGCAATAGTAGCGTTGAGCATGTTGTGACTTTGACGTCCCCTAGCGAAAGGATACATACAGCACAGCCTTGCAAATGAACGAAGAGAGGTCTAAATTCAAAATACATGGTCCAAAACCAAGGTGGAAATTTAGACGCATTAACAGCAGAAATGCAACTATTAAGTGCGTGGCTGTTCAACATCGCGCTGAGTACCATACCATGAATATGACTGTAATACGTAGAATTTTTAAGAAAGACGCAGGGGTGACTCGTATAGTTCTAATGAAAACCAAAAACGAGTTCTTTTGGAATGAGTCGAAGGGAAGTCATTTCCATCGACATATCGCGACTTTGAGAGCATCTGCTGGAAACAATAGAGATGTTGATCCACAGTTTCATGATATGACGTGGTTAAAGGAAAAAGGGTAAAGATAACTACGAGCTTGGGACCAAACTACCTGATATCAGTCAATATAACTTGAGACTTTTACAGCTGTCAGCCAAGGAAAGATAGTGAATCAACCCACATTGTTACAACGGACAAAAGCGGTCAAATAACGTGTGGACATAGGAACGCTCATATTTCGTAATACATAGGCGTGTATTTGATAAGACCGGGGATATCTCTCAAGTTGTTTGGGTTCTCTTCAACTGTCTGCCGTGAAGTTATCTAATGGATTCATTTTACCTACAGGTACGAGCGAATTTGTACAATTTATGCGCCTTTTTTTTGTGTTTCGTGCGACATTCTTTATCTTGTACACGAAATTTTATTTCTGAAAATAAAGTAGTCATCTGTCATTTCTCTCTTTCGTTTCATTTTTTATCCTTCCGCCATTGACACAGGATTCCGACATGATTCCTCCAGAAGGCGACAATCACCCTCCCGCCTCATTCCAAGAGCTGAAAAAACGCTGGGCACAACAAGAAGCAAGTTCACTTCAGCACCACCACCGACAGATTCCTATTGCTTCCCTTGAAAAACCGCAGCTTGTCAAACCTGCTTCGCACCTTGTCTCATCTCTGGCCATGTGCGATTCTCCTGGTTCTGCATCCTCCGCATCCTCTTCTACACATTCCCCTCCTAAATGCGCATCAGCACCTCCCATTCCGCCTAAACCTACGACCACAACCAACCCAATATTCAGCCCACCCTCGCGCTTGCCTCTTCCGCCTTCCTCACCGCCCGACATTCCTATTTCCCCTCCAACGTTGGAGGCACACCAGGACGAGCAACGACTCTTAAAAGACGTTAATCGGGTCTCGCTTATTACCCAACAATTCGAGAACTTCAAGGTCGACCAGTTGGCACGGCATGATATTATTTCCGATTCGCCCAAAGCAGAAGACCCTTTCAGCAATGGCGAAGAAGAGGACGAAGAAATTACATCATCTGACAGCAGCAGTAGTTTTAGCAGCAGCAGCAGCAGCAGCGATGATGGTGAAACTACAAGCGATGAAAGCAACAGCAGTGATGAGGCCGTAGATGATTCACTCGTCCAACAGATTCACATGCGCTATCACGGGGTTATACGAACTCCTCCGCCTCCTCCGCCACCGCTCCCCAAAAGTGCAGACGACGTTCAGAGCAACAAAACTCCTCCTCCACCACCACCACCCAGCAAAAAGTACCATAGCATCGCACGCAGTACAGCGTCATCCATGATCGATATACCCTCAAGCGCTGTTAAGATGTGTTCTGACAATACCATCAGTGCTTCTCCTCCGTCGCTTCCACCTCGCCCCACTGTCCGACATAGTGAAACGGTACCAATGTCACTTCATGAAAGCAACAACAGCATGCCTTCATTACCGCCTCGACCTGCATTGAACATGCCCACTCGTTCACACACGATCAATATCGGTAGCCCTGCTATTTCCACCCTGGCAACATCTCAGCTCCCCCGTTCCCAGAGCATGAAGAAGGCATACATGTCCTTGTCACAAATACAGCAGGCCAAAAGCATATACCCTGATTTTAGCACTGCCTCTCGTAGGAAACCATATATTTATCACGAAAAGCGTATTCCGACAGGTCACAGAGGAACTATCCGCGCTCTGGCAGTTTCGGGTTCGTGTGTAGCAACAGGTAGTCATGAAACCCGAATCTGGAATACCGAAACAAGCCGTTGTCTTTATTTGATCGATGCTGCTACACCAGATGACGCGAACGATAGGGTGACATCACTTGAATTTGCGCCTACGCGTGATCCATGTGATGAAGGAAAATATCTGTGGATCGGCCATAAGGACGGCCAGATAATGGTGGCTGATACATCGACCGGTCGGCTTATATCACGTCCGCAGTCGACTCATCAACATGCGATCACTTGGATGCTGCGATACAAGAACAGAGAGTTGTGGACCATTGACGAAGGTGGAACGCTCAACATATGGGATACGTATGATGTGCGGCTCGTGGACGAAAGTCCTGTTTTAGGAAATGTGGTCGCAGCTCTTTTACGGGATCGCGATCTATGGATGGCGAACGTGCGGACAATTGCCGTGTTTCCGGGATTAAATAGTGAAGAGCTAAAGCGAACAAGGATACCGAATGATTTGGGCAATATAACCGCCTTGGCTACATTAGCGCTTCACCCGGGTGTGATCTTTTGCGCTCATGACAATGGCAAGGTCAGCGTGTGGGACATGAGCATGCTGGAACGGATCGAGACGGTCACTGTGTCCATGTACGGGATTACATCCATGGTGGCCGTTGGAGACTACTATCTCTGGATGGGGTACAATACCGGAATGATTTATGTGTATGACACCAGGCCCGAACGGTGGCGAGTGATCAAACAGTTCAAGGCACATGAGTGCGCAATCGTACGACTATCGGTCGACTCTATTGGCATTGCGTTAGGAGACAATACAGTACAGGTTGTGAGTGCGGATTCCCACGGTGGTATTGCATTCTGGAATGGATTGATTCCGGATTATTGGCATGGTAAGCGTCAAGATGCCCTGAGAATATAAGTCGAATGGGAAGAGCAAAACAGGCTCATATTGCTGGCTAGAGCAAGAAATGGAAAAACACCAAAATGAATACTGCAAAGAGCGTGATGTGAGCGTCTTGGTGTGCTCTTGGAACATCGATGCAATCAAGCCAGAGAAACTCTCTGCTAGTGATGATCTCCGTGTTCGGGAATGGCTGGGATCCATGGAGAATCCGGATATTATTGTGGTTGGCATACAGGAGATTGTTGACCTGGAATCAACAAAACAGACCGCTCGTAAGTTTGAGGGCTCTCATCTCAAAATGTTCGTTCTCTGATAAACTCGATGACAGGTTCTTTTTTTTCATCGAGAAAAAAAGCAGACCCTTTGCAAGATACCTATGAACAGCTGACGCATCGATACAGTCTCTGGCATGATTACCTGGTCCGCATGGTCCGAGATAATCACCCTCATTCCGAATACATTGTCATCAAGACGGATCAACTTGTTGGCTTATTCAGCTGCGTTTTTATCAAGGCAGACGAAGTAAAGCGGGTGTCACTCGTCGAATCAACTGTTGTTAAGACTGGTCTCAAGCTGATGCACAAGAGCATACACGGCAACAAGGGAGGTATCGCCATTCGCTTCCGTCTTGATGATTCGTCTTTATGTTTTGTCAATTGTCATCTGGCGGCTGGCCAGACACATATTCAACAACGTAATTCTGATGCTGAGGGCATCTTGCAGACTGCTGGGTTCCATTCAAGTGATGTGGATGTCGTTAACAACAGTACCGGCGGCAGCAACAACAGCGTGTTTTGTAACGGCGGTGATGGGTCTATGATCCTCGACCACGAGCACTGTTTCTTATCGGGCGATCTCAATTACCGCATCAACATGACCCGCGAGCGTGTGCTGCAGCTCTTGGCGAATCATGAGGATCCTAGCCAATGTCTCCTGGCCCTTCAAAAGGAAGACCAACTCCTCAAGCAGCGGGTCATAAACCCACTTTTTCGATTGCTGATCTTTGACGAGCCGCAAATCAATTTTTTGCCGACGTACAAGTATGATCCAGGTACGGATTTCTACGACCGGTCCGAAAAGAAGCGTGTGCCCGCCTGGTGCGACCGCATTCTCTATCGATCGAAATGTGCACATAACCTGTTTTATCAGCGCCATGAGGTGCTCGCGTCGGATCACCGCCCTATCTCGAGTGGCTTTATCATCAAGATCAAACAGATGGATAGACATAGGCGGCAAGATGTGGCGCACCATGTGGATGGGGAGTGGCGAGCCCATTATCAGAAACTAGTTGAGGCCAGTAAAATTGCTTATGTAACCAATTATGGCGCGCTTGATGAACACCAAGCACGGAAGGAGTTGGAGACAGCCGACTGGGACGTGAGCAGTGTGATCGACCGATTTTCTACTTTATAACAATAATAATAGAACACCAGAAAGAAAGAAAAAAAAAAGAGGGAGAGGAAACCATTGTGTGTGTGTATACACTTTCACATTTGTCTACAAAACTGGTATCAGCATGCGATTATTAGGTTGCTGGAAAGGGTGGCAGTAGGTGAATCCACAAGGATGGCATTGGGCCACGGGTTGGTTGGTTGGTTATGAATCCCAATTATTGGGCGGGGCGTGCACCGGCGACGCGCCGGCCCTGCACATAGACATCGGAAAGGGACTGGTCGCTTCCGTTAAACAGAAACTTTTCGAGCATTTCCAATTTCGTCTCGTGGCCCATCAAGTCGACGGGGCCGCTGCCACCTAGGTCGACCATCAGGCAATCGAATGCTTTGCCGACCGCAAAATTGCCAATCTTCTCGTCAAGATTAAGAACGCGCGCACCACCGAGCGTGGCCATATAGACAAGTTCAGCAGTGCTGAGATGGTTGTAAGGCTTGTCAAGGACGTCGCGATGGTGGATCAAGCAGACCTTGGATGCAAAGAATGAAGAGCGGATGGCGTCAAGCATGGACGGCGCGAATCCACCAGCCACATCGGTGCCTAGACCGACCTTGATGCCCTTTTCCAAAAACTGGCGCACATCACAGACACCGCTCTGCAGCGAAAAGTTCGAGTTCGCACAGTGCGCCACGCCCACGTCTTTTTCCTTGATCAGGTCGATTTCAGCCTCTGTCAGATGAACGCAGTGGGCCATATAAGCCTTGGCGTTCAACAGGCCATGGTCGGCGTACACGCCCGTGTAGTGTGCCGAGTCGGGGAACAAGGACCGGGTAAATTTAATCTCGTTCTTGTTCTCGCATAAATGCGTCTGGATGGGCAAGTCAAACTCAGCCGCCAGGGCGCTCAGGCCATGGAGGAGCGGCGATGAGCAGGTGATGGCGAACCGGGGCGTCACCACCGGCGTCACCAAGCGCTTCTCTAGCGCGTATTCGATAAAGGCACGCGTGTCCTTCAGACTGGCCTCGGTCGTCTCAATGTAGTACTCTGGACTGTTTTGATCCATGTTCACCTTGCCCACGTACGCACGCTGTCCAAGCTGCTCAATGGTGTCCACCAGCACCTTGCACGCTTCAAGATGAATCGTGGCAAACCAGCTGCACGTCGTCGTGCCGTTTCGCAGGAACCGCGAAACCACTTTATGGTACGCCCGCTTGGCCACCTGCGTGTCCTTGAACGAGGACTCAACGGGGAAAACGTTCGTTTCAAGCCAGTCCAGTAGTTGCAGCTGCATGCCCGAACCGGAAAACACATATTGAGGTGCATGCTATATAACCAAGAGGCACCCGCCCTAATTTAGTAATGGTCCCCTTTCCCACAGCAGACAGAAAAAAAAATATTCCCGACGTGCAGGATAACAGTGCCCCCATCCCTGGCATGTCCTCATGCCCGTGTCACTTCATGCTCTTTATATGGACTTACTGCGTGCGTGTCAACAAACCCAGGAAATAGGAATTGGTGAGGCAAAAGTCGGTGAATCTGTATATTACAATTTTCAGATACATGAGGGAAACTAGAGGCCAACTTCTCGAGGAAAAGGATTTACCTCATAGGAAGCAGGATCCAGATCTTTGAGATGATCGTCGGGATAGACGACATTGCGCTCAAGTCCGATGATGTTGCCAGTGTCACGATCGACAGTTAAAAGACCATTCTCGATGATTTCGAGTTCATGCACAGACAGAGAATGGATAAAGGTTCCGTGAAAAATCGATAGTTTCATGACGTTTCGTTTTGAAAGTGTAGGACTCAATCGCTATACCACAATAGAGAGGAAGAGAAGAGTATAGCAGCCAAGCCGGTCCGGACGCATTTCCAGGAGACACGACCGGACCCTGAAAATTATGGCGCATATTTTTTTCGATATATATCCTATATTTTTTATACGTAGAAATCTCGTTAGGGAGATAAGACATTCAATCAACCTGGCCGTGAGGTCCTCGACACTCATCACTACTTAAAGGCATAGAAATTTTGCTGTAATGCTTTCACTTACATACATAATGGATCCTAGTCATCCGGATGGACGATGAGGCAACGGCGTTTTCTACAGCGAAAACCTCCTTTTTCTGTACATATGTTTCCCCTTTGATCTTGTATCTTTACAGAATATGCAGATGAATTTATTAGTAGTAGTAGTAGTAGTAGCAGTGATTGACATGCATGATGCATTTTGTTATGATTTTGTGCTGATCAACATAGACGTTTCCGCAGTTGGCTATCCAGAATCTTTCGTTGTCTTCCTAGCCAAGAGGAAGGCGTAGATCCCAAAGGCAAGTTTGCGGGCTCCCGTTGAGTATGGCGTGCAAGGTCATACCAACCAGAAATGATGAGCCGCTGCTCACGTCTAGATTGGACCCGGACATCATGGATTTGTTTCTACAAAGTATAAGTTGAATGATATGAAATTTTAAGCAAATAGGCAGGATAACGTGATTTACCTTAAGTAAATCATATTCTTCTTCCTTCGTGCGTGGCGATCGATTCAGTAGTAATCCTGCATCACCCGATGCCCGAGATCCAGTGAATCTTGCTGACATCTCCTCCAAGACTTGGGTATACAACTTTATAATCTTTTTAAGCGGTAATACTATCTGAGTACCAGCTCTGTCCATGGACATCAAACAGGTCAAGTTGACTTACATCACGGACTTTGCGGATCTTGCTTTGACTCTCGTTAATGGACTCTTGGAGATGGAGAACGCAGATCTGAAGATTTGCATTCTGTTCTTTGATTAAATCCAAATCAGCGCTACAAACAAAGCACGGCAGTGTTAGATAAACATTTCGAGAAGCCAAAGAGAACTCACTCAGTCAACACCGGTCTGTCCTTTAGGGCACCATCGCTATTGACACCATGGAGATAATTGGCCTCGACCAACATCCGATTGATGTCATGGAGTTGCATCTTCGTAATATCCTCAAGACGGTTCAGTCGATCTTGTATTTTTGCATGCTCTTTCTCGAACTGTTGGAGTGTGGATCGATCTTTGGTCACACTCCGTGTGCCGTGCATCACGTCTGTCTCAAGCTTTATTGTACTTTCTTTGAGAAATTTGGCTTCTCTTTCAAGATCCAAAATACGTGATCGGAATGCCATAATAGTTTGCGTCTGATCGAGTAACGAGTCGGGAATGCCATTCCGGATCTGCGCGAGCTCGTTCCGTAATCGATCACGTTCCTCCACAACAGAGGCATAGTCCTAGAAAAGACGACATTAGCTAAGAATGTTCCGAACCGCATGAAAGAATCATGCACCTTCTCAAATGGTGCAGCCGAAGTCTCCTGCGCGGATAGATTTTCTCCTGTTTCCATCTCTCTGATCCTCTTCTTGAGCCGCTGGATATTCAGACGCCTAGGTATCGAAATCAGTTAGGAGCGATAAGAAATAGATATTTCGTTTCATTACAATTCGGTAACGTTCGCCTTTTTCAGGTTCTCTTCCATATTGCTATCACTTTCAATTTCTTCTTCTATTTCTGTGCTAGGACGAGTATTGATCGCCTTTTCTATTGATGTACCTATAATGAGTCGATGTTCAGATCATGTTTATATTAGCAACATAGACTTCCATGTTCCTTACCTCCACCTAACTCGATTTCGCGGATTTGTTCCTCTAATAATGCGACTTGCTCTACGTTCCGATCTCGTTCTTGTTCAAGATATGCGCAAGTCTCGGTCATTTTGCGGAGTTGTTCCTGAAGCAGCTTTTTTTCTTGGAGGAGCTCACGGTTGCTTGCTGCGAGTTGTTGAACTTGTTCTTCAAATGAGCCCATCACTGTCTTGAATCGCAATACTTTACGGTATTCATCTTCGAGTTGATGGCTCCGTTTTAAGAGATCGGTGTTTTGGGCTTCAAGTGCCTTCGATATCCTCGTGAATGCGAGCTCTATACTTGCCAGTGTATGTTCCATACCTTGATTTGCTCCTCGAGCTCTCCCCTATCCTGAGATTCACGTTCGTACTTGTCCAAGGTTGCTTCCAGCGTTCCCATATGTTGAAGTGCAGCCCGATACTCATCAATCTCATTCCGGAGATTATCGGCCTCCTCTGCCTTTTTTGTCAATTCCGCAACCTGTTTTCAGAGATCATTAGTATAAGTAGCTCCACATGTGGGTCTACAGATATTCGATCCAAAAACATCGATGATCTTTACTCTTCGCTTGAGATCTTGGATCGATGTGAGTTGGTTTTCTATGGTGTGTTCGGCTTCCATCCGCTGCTCTTCGCACCGTTCCCTATCGAGAAAAAGAACGGACATTGAGACTCCCAGAATGCCGTGTCCTGCGTGTTGCCGCATTCTATCATGCACACTTACAGGTCCTGCCTGAGTTGTTCAATTTCGGTGCGCATGATGAGATCAGTTTTGGTCGAATTGCTGGCGTGAATAATCTGCTCATCCATCTCTTTTAAACGTGCTTCTATATCGCGTTTTTCTGACAGAAGTGTGTCCTGATGAAGTATAGAAAATCAATATTACTTCTTCCTCTCACGCTCGTGTTACGATATGTACATACAAATTTGTCACGCAAGTGATCGTACTCAATCAAGAGTTGGGTGTGCGTTGCCTCGGCATATTTTTTTTCAGCTATTAGCCTATCAAATTCGATTTGATATCGATAGGGCATGTCGCTACAAGGAAAGAGAAATGTTCGTAAAATCCTGTCATTACCACTTTTTCCTTGGGACTTACGTATCAAAACTTCTTGCTGTGCTTGCTGTGGACGTGCTGGAGACTTGTGAATCGCGTGATACTTCGGTGTCACTGTTAAAATTGCTCATGACCTATAGGTATTTTACGAAGACAAGATGAGTTGCGTTTTTCTTTGAATCGGTCATCTTCTGTTTTCTACTGGCCTCTTCGATAGACAGCATCAAGGCATGCTGGCTCTTTTGAGACAAGCTCTGGATCATGTCGATATAAACGCGATTATTATCAGACTGCACAGCAATGGCTACGACGAGCTGACACATGCGCAAGAGTTCATGGTGCTTTGCTTCCTTGGCAATAGCGGTAAGATCAACGACGGGAAGCAGCTCAGGATCTTGCCCGAGCACCTCGTCAAAATAACGTGTGATCAGCTTGTGGATCCGTTTTTGGTTGTTCAGGCGGACCACCCAGCTGCTGTCGCTATTATTACCGCTAGAACTACTGCTGCTACTGCTGCTGTTTATGTAGCTGTTTCTATTGACGCCGTTTATTCCGCAACGAGCGGCGTGACTCAGCTGCTTGAACCATTTCGCGTCGCTTTTTTACGGCATAAAACGTGGGGAGGGAAGAAAGAGAAACGTGTGAGAGCTTGCGTTTGCGGCACAGTGTATTCTCATTTTTTAAAGAACCCCTCTCGCGCACACTCGCTCCATTATTTCTTATTAGTTCTCTTCCATTTATTACATGTCGATAAGAATTTCAGAAAGAACCGTGCCGTCTGCCAACTCCACAATGGTATCAATGGTACTGGACTTGCCGTCGAATGTGTTGATCTAAAGAGGAATTGCCGGTATGTTCAACAGGGTATTCTGCGCAGTAGATAGATAAGCTCGTGAAATGTTACCCATTCAACAAACGCATCTTCAAGTGCATTTTCCATTCGTGAAAAAGTCATTGCTATTTCCAAGAACAAAAAAAATAAAGCGCAGGAATGGAGAGGAGCAGGGCTCTAGATAAAAGAGAAAGGGAGAACAGAGGGGGGGGAGGTTTGGGGAGAAGGAAAAGGAGCAAGGAAAGCAGAGAGCGGAGAGCAGTCTTTTTTTAACCGTCGTTGAGTTGTGTGTGTGTATGTAAAAGGCTGCATATTAAAGTCTCAAATCTTGGGATGTCCCGAACAGATTTTCACTGAAGAACATAGATGATGCCTTTCATTGTATTGCAATATAGACGACGAAGATAGCACCTTGCTTTTTGCCATCCAACCGTGGAAACGCACATGTCGGAGCAGGGTTTGGACATCGCGTTCATTTGTGTAATATTAAAACCAAAGCAAGTTTGATCAAAAGAACACGCTCATGTACCTACATACCTATCCTTTCTCGGAAGGCGGATAGCTTCCACTATGTAGATTGGCAGCCACATGCACAAGACCCTAGATTATGGCATGTAAACGTATAATGCAAAATGTTGCATAATATCTTGTGATGTGCGTTGGTTTTACACTTTATTTCCAAAGGTCGCATTGCCTTTTTCGAGCCTGTCTGAATCTTCTCCTATATGCACCCAGCACCCTGAATGAGCGATCAATCTCTTTATGAACACGGTCAAATATAGGTGTCCTGGATCATGATGTTGATGAGGAAATGTGCTTTCTTCAGTCGGTATGTACCAATATAGAATAACTGTGGCGCATTTTACAAGAGCTATACTGAGTTTGTTGCTCTGCATGTTCCCAAAGCAAAAAAAAAAAAAAAATATACGTACAGACACTCCCGACGAATGAAGATAGGCATGTATGCGCAGTTTTGTAAGTTATAGTGGGCCAAGCCAAGATCAGGTTTTCCAGCTTGTAATTGTGAAAAATTTGGGTGCATCAGCCGCAGCAGATCAGGTAGGAATGCGTGTCAGTTGAGCAAGAGTGATAGGCGCTGCTGCCTGAAAACGTCCTGGCCGCATTTTAAGAAATTTAAGCCAGGGGTCGTTGGCGTACATATTACTCATGAAGAGGATAGGAGCGCTATTTTAGAGTTTCCTCAGTGCAGCTTATAAAGCTAGTGCTCAAAAGACCTAAGGGACTTAACGTACCCGAAACGGCTGTCCATCGATGTATGAGAAACGAATTAACCTCCCCTTAAAAAGGGGATTCAGTTTCAGCCAATACCGAGGAAGATGGGTCGATGGGACAAGTAATAAAGATTGCATTTTCATGATGAGGATGGTTTCCATTGTAACATGACGCGCAACGCGCCAAGGGACCTTTGCAGCGGTTACAGTACCAAAGACAAGAGCAAAGTCGACGACAATTATGGAGGGAAAACCTCAATGTTACGTAGATATCATCAAGCGGGGAGTCCCAAACAAGGAAGAAGTACACTGGACATTAACTCACTTTCCTCAAGGATACAATGGGAAGGACCATCATCTGGTACTAGATAATGAGACTAATCATAAGGCTGAGGATATCTTTGACAGGCTATTGTCAGGTGCTCATCATGCTGGGCTTTGGCGTTGGTCCTGGTGGTTACAGTTTAATACAAAAAAAATCGCATAAAATTATCTGAAATCATCGTATCAACAATAAAAAGATTTCGTCAGTCAATATAAAAACCTCTTTTACACTTTGACTTACCGACCCGACTCACACCAGGCGTATACAGGTGTGCAGATGGCGATAACCATGGTGGATAGATTCGTGGTGCGCCAGGAGCAGCGGTAGGAGCAAGGAGAGGCACACTGGGGGCACAATGGCAGGTACGAAACAGGTGAAAGGCGGGGCAGCGGCAATTTACACCGGATGAGCACGGGGACAAGGAACACGACAGCAAAAAAAAAATATGAACACCTGGGGTAAAAGTAACGCCAAAGCGACAGCAAAGGGCAAACACAGGCAACGTAAGACGCAAAAAACAGAGACCAAATCGCGGCCCCACCGGACGATGCGATCTTGTTTTGATCTTTCTTGCATGGCTCATCAAGTGCGGCTACGATCGGTCAATCTACAAAGAACAGACGCTGTTATATTCGAATGACAAGTACGTGGGCATAAAGATTCATACCGGATAATCCATGGAAGAGAGACCAAGGAAGGATTTGATAAAGAGAAAATAGTCGCTCAGAGTCTCTATCATTCACGAGAAATCAGTCATCCATGTGATTGACGATGTTGAAACAAGTGCCCCGATATATCAGATGATATTCTCCTTCGGAAGACTTACATCTACGACTCTTATCGCTGATATTGCACGATGCTTCTTGTTTAACAGACCACAGTTTTGTTGCAGTCAAGTTTAAACGGGCCCTCTGACTCTCCCATATTGTCATCATGATGATCAAGATAAACAAAGGCGATGACTCAACTGCAAAACATTGCCAGACGACGCGACATTGTTTGATTACGAGCCTGTGTTGTTGTGCGCCATGGGCTGCGTATTAAAGCCAAAGAACTCACAGCACGACAGAGCTCTTTATCATCTGTTTCGCGGATGAGCAGTTCTATACAAATCAGTCGAGCGCCCATTCACCCGTCATAGTTACAAAGTCTTATATATCAACGATCCTTTCAACATACCCAAAGAAACCTGGGATCTGATATCTTATATTCATTCTTTTCCCTTCCTTTTTTAACGTATTCATATTAATATTCATACCGTGATGGTCTCTGCAGAATTATCACTAGTTTTCCCCATTACGATAGATGACTAGACACCTGTAATAATGAGAGACAGAACCTTCGAAATCCCTCAGCTTTTTAAGTTATTCGATGTTTCACTGATTCGGTTTATCTGTGTCTCACTTTTCAACAGCCTAGCAGGATTACTTTGCTCCTCGCAACTGGCCAAAGCTGTTCAATAGCGCTGAATTCAGACAAATCGGATAGAAGACGGGCGCATTGATATCCTCGAGATTCGATGTATTTAGAGATGGAAGTTTTTTTGTGTGACATCTTTTACCGTGCATGGGACATTTGCTTCGTCATTACGCGTATATCGGCTATATCGGAGCTGTCAAGGGCATAAACACAAAAATTTCTGGGTTTAACCGCGGCCTCCTTCCTTGCAAGCTCATGGGCAAAAAGCGACAAAACAACTCCACGGGTTTTCGCCCTCGGGCCACCCCCACCAAATTCACTTCACATAGCATTCCCGCTTCCCATGCACCACCTCTCCATGGCGGCAACAATCGGGCAGCGCCCAAGCTTCTTCCCCTTCTTATTGGTGGCGGTCTTCTCTATGTGACAGCTACCTATGTCAGCATGAGCGTCTTCAAAAAAAAAGCCGATCCATCGCATGCACACCATGCCCATACGGATGATAAAGAGACACCCGTGAATGAATCTTTTGACACAACACCGGTGTGGGCAAAAATCGCGAAAGAATACGACAAGGAGATAGATTGGGACGAGTTTGTCATGGGCATTGGCTTGATGCGCCGCTGGTTGATTGGCCAGGCCAAGGTCATTGTCGAACAACAAAACAAAGGAATGGAAGGACAAGAGTGCGCTGACACGTATATGTTTGATATATATTCATAACAGGGGAATGTACTCGAAGTATCTACAGGTACAGGACGTAACTTTGGCTACTACAAACCAGACCAGCTTGACTCGGCAACGTTCACGGACAAAAACAGCGGTATGCTCGAAGAAGCGAAAACAAAGTTCAAATCTTACGAGAGCCAGTTCAAGAAGACATTCACCGAATTTAAGCAGCTGAATTTGGACGATGAAGGAAAACAAGAACCGGCAGGCCGGTTCGATACTGTTATTGATACCTTCGGCCTCTGCTCCTGCCACGACCCAGAGGAGGCGCTCATCAAACTTGCAGAATCATGCAAGCCCTCGGAGGAATCCCGAATCCTGCTGTTGGAGCACGGCCGGTCCCATTATGATTGGCTCAACAATATCTTAGATAGCAATGTGGATAAGCACGTCCGGCGGTGGGGTTGCTGGTGGAATCGTGACCTGATCGGACTATTTGAACGGGAGAGGGTCAAGGAAAAGCTCGAGATTGTCAAAGTGTATCGATGGCATCTTGGTACTACATGCTACATTGTCGCTAAACCGAAGCAGCCGCAGGCCTGATAGCAACAGTCTTCCGCCGCATAGCTGCTACAGAATCGATCCTTCTCCGACTTACCAATAAATACAAATAATAAAAGTACTCACGCTACAGATTCACAAGCACCACTTCAATACCTCTTACGTTTACTGCTCCAATAGCATGGGATCAACTGACCAATACACTCTGCATTTCTGTGGCTCATCAGCACAGTCTCAAGTCAGAGCGAAATGGGAAGACGAACGAAGAGGTTACCGAAAATAAGTTTTGCAGACATACAACGGTAGAAAGTTGTCGTATTATCAGAAAACAAAGCCGTTCTCCCTACTTTGTAGGTGCGTCAACCATTAACAAGTATTGGCCCTCCATATGTTCATATTTATACATTTCATCCATTTAGGGGACTGAAATAATATTCAGTTGCATCAATTGCTCTAGAACGATGGATGAAATTCTCGTCCACGCAACCTAGAATAACTTTTCTATGCCCTCCATTGAGAATGTGCGAGAAACCTCTTCTTGTAAGCCCCATCGCTGTGCTGAACGAACATGGATTCCTAGCAGTTTCGCTGCAGCTGATGCACTCAAGATCTTCTCGAACATCCGTTTGAAAAATCTGACCTCCCCTTAACAGTGTATGCTATGTAACTGCGCTTGACCCCGCTTCTTTTCATCCGAATGTCTGGATCCTTTCGTTTGGGTATGTGCGTGGCAGTAAACTCAGAGTTATCTTTGCAAGATATGCTACGCAGATATTCAGTGTAAGAACAAACGGATTGAAGTGAGTACATTTCCTCATCAATGACATAGTCCGTAGATTCAGGTCAGCCACGCTCATCAACGACATGACCTTGGCCATCGTTGTAAAATAATAGATTGCTCATTTCAGAATGTAAAAGTTTATAAAGAGAAAGAGTCATAAGGATGAGATGGATTTGCGACATCTTTCCGTGTATGTATGCGACATTTGCTTTGTCATCACGCGTAAAGATTTCCGGGTAAAAATGCGATTTATATTTTGCGATCCTGCGACTTCAGAACTGGCAGGGTGCGACTTTTTGATTTTGAAAAATAGTGCATAATACCTTGTGGTTCCGCAAGAATATCAACTTCTGCGTAGCCCGAACCTTGCTCCTTATAAGAATACCCCAATAATGCTCAAAAGCTTCACAGCGTTGATGAGTTCGCGTTCAGATTCTTTTTCTCATACAAAGGAAAGATATGCACAAAAGGGTAAAAATAAAAAATTAGAAGGAGCGAGGATGGTATATGGTAAAATACAATATGAATAAGCACATGCGAATGGAAGTTGAGAATGTATCCTGCAGCGAAAATAGAAAAGCGAACCCAAGGGTTCAACCTAATCAAGAGACAGGATGCGGTCACCTGTAAGTTGCGATGCGCTGTAACCACCGCGATCGCGCAGCAGGTGGGCTTTGAGCCCCCTATTAAAATTAGACCAGCAAATGGCAATGTTGGCAACCGTCAGAAGAAGCAGCGCCAAGGAGACGCTTGCTATAATAAATGTATGTTAGCATGTCTCATCCGTTTTAAACATCCATGTATACTTGCCAAAAAACGTTAAAAAGTTTTTAATGTTGCGGTACTTGTCAGCTTGTGTCGGGTCAAAAATGCGGGCAATTTTAAAAATAAAGTATGCACATCCAGCTGCTGAGCCCAGAAAGAATATCATCGCAAGCGGCTTAGACTCGTGACGCACCTTACAATGGCACAATGAGAAAAAAGAAGGGATACGACGCGCGATTTCGGTATCAACATGTGATGCTTACAGCATAAACGGCCAAGATGAGGAATAAACACGTCAACGGCAACGCAATCACGGTCAAAGGAAATTCAACGTCACCGGATTGGAGAACAAGAACCAGGTATTGAATAGAATAGCCGAGAAAAAAGAACATGTCAACCTTGAGAATTGTAAGTAGGATCTGGTACCACAAGTACATGTCTTATATTGTCGCGCAGCGCGTGAGCTTATTGTTGTGATAGCTTCTCGGAGTTGACTTACTGCGTATTGTTGGATCGGCACCGATTTTCTCGTAGATTTGCCAACTGGAAAGACGCAGGTTGTTAAAACTTTCTTTCTTTTACTCCTATGCGTGCGAATAGACATACCCAAACTCTTTGTACAATAGAATACCAATGTATACGTAAAGCGCTTCACAAAGACCGATAACGACCACGTTGGCCACTAGCAGGCGATCAATAAGGACTTTGAGACCTGCCAGGGCAGGCGTTCCTGCCAAGGCCGCTGAAATTTGTTGAAATTGAAAACTGCCGTACATGAAACAGCAGAGATTGAGCAGGAAAAATGCAATGACTTGAATCGTATTCTGCATACGGACCTAGTAGATAAAAGACCCATATTGATACGTTGCAAGTCCAAGATAAGAGGTTGTCTGGCTTACTGCGTCCCATGCAATGGCGATTTGGTAAAGCTGACAAACGATAAATATCATGAGATACACAGGGATTCCCTGGCCAAGATCTCGGTCCGCGCTAGATAGATAGGAATGTTGGGATTAGATTTGGGTTCACGCGCTTCTCTCTCCCCTCCTCACTTTGTGTGTATGAGATCCATACTTGTTTTTAAGAAACAACACAAATATGGCAGCCTCTAGGGCAATCACCACGATTGCCTCAAACGCAGCAATCACCACCAGGAGAAACGAGTAACGGGACCGGGTTAACTATTTCGAAATCAGGAACTTTGATTCGCTTGGAATGTCTTCCACGCCCTTCGCAGACGAGGCCATGTTTTCTTACAAGGAATCGGCTGTCTTCGGGATAACGATCAGGGTTCGGTGATTGCTCAAAGAAGTTTTGTGACGGAAGAGACGAATCGGGATCGTGAGCGCCATAATAGGGATCCATGGACGACATTTTTGAGGGAAGCAATAAGGTAAGAAAATAATAACGATCTCGAGAAAAGCTTCGTCGATTGGGAGGGGGGAGGACGGGGCGAAGAAGAAGGGGAAAAAAGCAAGGCACCCCACCATCAAAGCCGCGGCGCAGGGCGTCTCCCTTTTATGATACCTGCCTTAATCCGAGAAAAAGAGCAGAGTGGTACACGGACTACCGGATTTGTACGACCGACCAACCCGAATTCTACGGCGCTTCTCGACGTCGCGTATTGTTAAAAAAAGAAAAAGGGACGATAGCAAAGACCGACAGTGCGGCACTGTCGCTGGCATGGACATGTTGCTTATGGTATACAAAGGAATTCTTGCTTCTATCGCAGACACATATTAAGGGTGAAACAGCGCTGCTGATAATGCGAACAGCAAAACATGCTTCAAAAAACAGGATATCTTGTACTAGAATTAGACGGAATCCAACAAGGATTGGGTTTGGGTTTCATTCGGTTAGGTAGGGAATAAAGACATTACTATCTTACATAATTACAAAAAAATTAAAGCATTTTTTGCATGTGGGATGAATGAGTGGAAGAGAGAAAGTGGTTGTGTGTGTGTGTGTGCTGGATAGACAGTTGAGATTATGATATCAAACAAGGTAATGTGTGTACATTTGACTATCGGGATGCACTTCCATCTCGTTACTTTTGAAAAGATTGAGTTCCCTTTTGATCTCTCCGGCCGTATCAGGCGTGAGGGTCAGACAGGCAGCCATCGGATCAGGTTCGCGATTGTACTCAAACGGCGAATAGGTGTCGTGTACCGTGACCTTTTTTTGGTACCGAATCTTCTTCTTCTTCATCATCATCATCGTCTGGCATTCGCGGTCAGACCTATTCCTGTGTAAAAGAAGTCCGTCGAACCAACGCTTTTTGAAAAGGCTGATGCTGGCTTCTTTTTTGGGATGTTGTTGGTATGCAAGAGCTTGCTTGAGCCGCGTCTTTAAGTGACCGGTCGCAGAAAAGAAGAGGGTCGAGGTAGTAGATATGGGCGTGTCCTGAGGGACCTTTTTTTCGTTGTCATGCCCGTTCATGGATGGTGTCTGGACAAGTGTAATTTCGCTATCGTTGCTCACGTCGTCGCGATGTTCGTCGTCATTGTCGTCGTCGTTATATCGACTTACAAGGGCGAATTGCTATGCGAGTGCCTCATTTCTTAGACACAAATGATAATGGACACGCATACATTCTACTAGGCGAAACTTACGAGAGATTTGTAGTGGTAATAATCCATAACTGAGTAACATGGGGAATCTGAGCATGGTTCGATAGACATTTTTGTACGTTTGTAAAAGAAAGGAATGGGGATGCGTTTCTCTTTGCGTGTGTATGTTTTAAAGTTGTGAGGGGGAGGGAAGGTGAAGAATTAGTGAAAAGAATGATAGGGTTTAGAAGACGGGCGACGCGGGAGAAACTAGAGTAGCTGGTCTCTTTATATATAAACGGCCACAGAGGTAAGAGAAGGGAGGAAATCAAACCAAAAAAAGGCTGACCAAAGGAGTTGGCCTTGGAGCAAAGGAGGATCATCCGTCATGTCCCGAATGGTGGGTCTTGGTCTAAGCATCCTATATTTAGATTGTTCCCGTAGATTAGGAGCCTAATTCTTCCACTCTAGCGGCCACTCGGCGGTAGGGTGTCTACTCCACTTGTCTTCTTTACTGGAAATCATTTGTCGGCCGCTCCTGAAAGACCTTCCTCCTTTGCATATCTAAAATATGCATCCTCTTCTCCTCTAAATTTATTGTGGAGTCGACTAAGCACACCTTTTTCGTTTTTTTCCGATCACAGGCTACTACTCCCCAAGAAATTATCCTCTCCCTCCATCCCCTCCCCCACTTCCTTCAATGGAAGTTGCAAGAGTCGTACGATGCACGTACACGCTCTATCAGCGCATGGACCTCAGGAAAAGAACAATCCATGATACTCTGACAACTACAACAGCAACAGTTGCTGAACAATGACAGCTGTATAGTGTTCATATTTGACATATATGGTTTCCATGCGCTGCTACAACGCGGACCAGCAGTTGACGCGGTCGAATCATTTCACTGCCAATTGAGTTGGCTGTACACGTCAAAAGCCCTCTTCATTCTTTATATATGCATTACTAGCTGCATTGCAGTGCATCGCCAAAGGAGATCGAAAAAAAGGAAAGGTTGCCTGCACCTGGTTTTGGGAACACGCGCTCTTTCCGAGACCAAGCACCTGTTGCCGATTATTATTTACGCAAAATCAACCTTAAAAACGAGGGGGTGGTGATGAAGGAGATGACGCATAAAAAGTGGAGAGTTGGGAAGTAAGGTTTGTTTGGTTATATCGATTTTTAGGTTTACTTCATTGAGCCAAGATGGTTTGTGCTTGCACCAAAAGGGCAGTCTTCTGTTGCGCCTGGAGCGTCTCGCAGCTCAGATCAATAAGGGATGCAAGGTCGTCATTTGAGTTCCTAATCGCCTCACGGAGCGTCCGAAGTGCCTCGTACAGCAGGGGCTGCTCCAGCAGCTTGGCCCGTATGGTTTGCTTTACGGCGCTCTCACCTGGTTCTTCTCCTACCAGCAGGGAGAGGAAATGGAGGGCCCTTTGCACAAGCACCATAAGGATATCGCGAGGACTTCTCATTTCCCGTACATCTGCCGGTGTCGCTACTTGTGCAACAACTTGTTTCTGTTCCTTCTGCTGTAGCTGGTTCGACTGACTATAACGCCGCTTTTGCTTCTTTCTGTGAACCCATTTCCCTCCTAGTTGCATATTCCGTAGTTGCTGTTGGTTCTTGAGCTTTTGAGGCTGCTTATGCTTCTTCGGTTGCTGCCGATCGCGCTTGGATTGCGGTGGTTTTATTGCAATGGGAGCTTCCAGGTCGGCTATTTTGAGCTCCTCACCAAGCCGAAGGAGGATCGATACGATCTCAAATATGATCTCATCATCAAGATTATGTCGGTTGTGTATTTCTGACGAAGCAGCAGCAGCGGTTATTTCTGCTTCATACTGCCATAGGAACAGATCAAAGATGGTATCGGCTTCAGATATGTCGCCAAGCATGATCAGATCGATTACCCGTACAACGAATCGATCTGACGCAGACGGAGGGGCTTGAATAAGATCGGGAACATGGTCATTCTCGTGACGTCGCATATCCTGCCGAATGCCGTTCATCATAAAATCGTGAATCATCTGTTTCACCAACGCCGGAGCCTTATCATAGAGTCCAATACATTGAAGGATCCAGGATAGTGGTACTGCAAACCCTTGGTTGGGTATCAGCCAAAGACTACGCCATGTCGACACTAGATGCTCGATCCGGCGCCGGTCGCGTAGCCGCACCATTTCGTGCAAGAGGGAGATTAAGCCAATATGCTGTACCCATAAGATTGTATGATTTTTTGAGATATCGAGCCTCTGAAATGCAGCCGGTGGCCGACTTTCTTCATCCTCCGGCAGAAGCGGCGTCCCTAGATAGAAGTCGAAATCTCCCCGGGTCTTGAGAATCTGCCGAAAGAGTTGTGATGCCACGCTGTTCGCATCCGTGTCGTCCCCTGCAGCGGATAGGATAGAACCCACAAAGTGCTCCGAAAACCAGGCCCGGGATTTGTTGGATGCCTGCCTCGTCTCACTCATGTTTTCGCGCAGACATCCGAGAAGAAGATCAAGATACTTCTTAGATTTGGTCTTGACAAGATCTGTCACTAGCACCTCCGTTGATAACTGCGGGAAGCCGCCAAAATATTGGATGATGAGTTCAGCGAGATTTCGGGAGTAACCAAGCAAGAATTCCAAGGATCTGTCAGTCAGGGTACGGAGCATCGTCGGCACAACATCCAGTCGAAGGTTCGCGACGCGTGAGCTTTGAACCATAGTATGAATATATTTTGCAAATTTCGGCTGCTCATCAGAACCACTCTGGTTGCTACTCTTCTTTTTCTTGTGCGGTGGCGGATGCGGTGATGGTATTCTCTTATATAGCTTCATTTCTGCATTTAGCTCCTCACAAAGCCAGCCGGCATACCATTCAATAATATCCGGGGTTGCCACATCAAGACAATCCGACAACCAATCTCCTGCGCCACGGTCGATGAAAGGCGTCAGATACTCAAGCATTCGGCAGCATCCTCTATGTAATTTTGCGTTCTTATATCCACTAAATCTTGAAATGTCGATCAACGCTCCAGTCATCACATTATAGCCGCCCTCTTCGTTGCCCGAGCCGTTTGACCATCCCTGGAAATACTCCATAAACCCATAGTATGGTGACGAACGTAGATTGTACTTCGATGATTGCAAAATTGCGATGATGGCATCCAGAATGACGCTACTGTGTTTTTCAAATGGGTCGCGGATGGTCCAGTAGGCGATGAGTCTGTCAAGCATGATCTTACGGTCTGTAGGGTAGTGGGATTTGATCAGGTCTTGGAGATAGAGCGCAAACTCGGTATCGCTTAGCGTACGGACACGCTCTATCCATAACCTGGTTGCCTTCTGCAGATTCTTCATCTTGTCCGCCGGATCACTTGGCATACGCTTCAACAGGGTGCTGCATACCAGTGGATTTGCGGCTATCAAACGAAGTGAATGGAGCGGGTTATTTCGTTCTTTTCTTTGTTTGGGCGTGGCTGTATTGGTTACCTTCTGGTTTAGGACAATGACCAAGTTGTTGCAGTACGTGGCATGCATTCGGATACGCCGAGTAGAGACGTGGGGACATCATCTCCATTTTGGCAAAAGCAAGTATAAATTGGTCTTCAGTGAAGGGCGGTCGTCGAAGCACTCTTCCTAATTGCTTGTCGATGCTGGAGATGATATCCATTTTCTGTGTTTTCAAGATCGTGATAAAGCCTGAAAGGCACTCGTCCATCCCTTTGTGCGCAGCGAGCTCCTGCTCTTCAATGATTTTGTAAAAACGGGTCGTGGCGTCATCGTTGCTGTGATGGGTCCAGTTGTCGTCTGCGAACCACAGACTCATCCAGATATGGCAGGTCAAGGCACTCGACTTCGCCTTTACAAACTGGACAAGGGACTCAGCCCATTCATTGATCGATATGTTTTCTTTATCCTGGTTCGTCATCAATAACGGCAACACAAGCCCATACAGATAGACAAGGATGGTGGTATCACTTTGGCTGTCTTCAAGTTTGCGCCAGGTGTCTAAGGATAAATGACGCGAAAAACACAGGAGCCACGAGAAGCCATTTTCCTGTAACAGGCCATTTACACAGCTCCGTAATGCTTCAACAACAATGGTTTTGGTATACTGGGAGCCAAATTGATCATCAGTGTAGTCGATGGTCAGCAGCACCTGGATGAATACGTCAAAAAACGCATATGTGTCATGTAAGCTGCTCGGAAAGGTGAAAGATGGGTTGGTGATCCGATTAAGTTTGACAGTACACTCTGATTCGTCAAGCAGAAGACGTAAATCGTGAAGAGACAAGCCCTCGGTACCTTGATTCAGCAAGCTCCCTAGATCCATAGGTGGTATGGGTATGAAAATGAGAGGAATGTGTGTGGTGGGGTGCTTAAACGCCCAGCGGCCCGTAAAAAATACGCTGAGACTGGAACAATGCTCTCATTGCAGTGATCGTCTCACTATGGCTCATTTGCACTCTATTACACATCATGATTTATTCTCTAAAGCAATGCATATGGTGGTCTCGACGAAAGGCAGGGCGGAGTAATACTATCAGCTTCCCAACACTGCGATCTTCACTGGATGCTGTCAAAAGTTCATTAGTAAAACGAATGAGGGGAGGCAAACACATGGCAATGGCAAGGCAGTTAACAAAAAAAGGATGTCACATGAAGCAGTGCAGTGTATGTGAAACAAGCCTGGCCATGCATCTTGTATTGTTTCTCATTCCATCAGGCTGGTTTAGTGTGTGGCGTTCGATATCACAACAAACTTTGCGCATTGGAAATCTCGGGACTAACCCTCTTTAGAGAAGATGCATCTTTTTCATTGCCCATGTTGAGATGCTAGAGACGAATATACAACCAGAAATGTCCTATATGCAATGTTTTTTATACAGGTCGCGATCCAGCTGGCATGAGTGCCATGGAGCGAGAAGAGGGAATGGTTGGTCGGACAGAAATACTGATACAAAGCGAAGATTGGGATTAATGGAGAATGGATTGTTGTTGTTCGATAGTCTGACACCCGTAAATCAACGGTGGTGAAGGTGCTGAAAAAAATGGTAAAGGAGGAGGCATATCCTGATGCAATTGAGCTAGACTTATTGTCGTTGGCTTGATTGCAAGGTCAGGCGGAGGAGATTCGGGTCGTTGGTGCTGGTTGCTTATGTTCTTATGGAGGACTTCGGCTACTGTACTTGCAGCAGCTTCGCTCCTTGCGGTTGGCGAAGTACTGAGGAGTTGGGCTGAAGATTTTTGAATGTATGTTTGCTGTTGCATGAAGTTGAATCGATCATCAGTTTCACCGTCATTGTTTATATGCATTTTATACAAAAGGAAAAATCGTGTCTTTCTCTTCATCTCGGTTTTTTCTTCTTACCACTAGAGGGCAATCGCATTCGCCAAGTTCCAGAAGTTCGTAGCGGAGCTCCATAGCTTCCTTTCGAAGAGATGATGCAAGCATCCGGAGCTCTTGGTTCCTTGCAATCACTTCCTTTGACCTCCTTTCTTGGTCTTCGATCCACTTCTTTTTCTTTTGGCGGTATTTGAAGGCTTGCCGGACAAAGAGAGAGGAAGGGTTGAGTTCAATTTCGTTGTATGTAAATGTCTGTGCTGCGATTTATTTACCGGCTGCCCGATTGCGTTCGTTCAGCTTTAGTCGTTGTAGATCCTGCCTGTTACTGCTGCTACCATTACTACATTCCGAGTCCACTGTGGTTGGCGGCATGACTAACGGTTGTTCTGGAAATCATCCGCGCAGTATGGACATCATCAATTAGTACGGCCGGAGAGTTTACACAAGAGACCGGAATTTTTTTGGGGGGATAGTGATTGTGAATATCGAGCAATGGATCTACATCCACTTCGCCTAACTGCCTCTTACCTTCGGCCATTCGTGGAAGCAAGGAATCGTGGATGTAGACAACGGGTAGTTGTGCAATCAGAAGAATAGTAATAGAAGAACAAAGAAACGACGATGAATATTTTTTTTCTTTTTAAAAAAAAGCCATGACATACCGATCACATTATGATGTAATTGCGCTTGATGGTCCTTTTCATGCTAGGCTGAGCGGTAAATAAGTGAACAGATGTGACGCTCCGTCTTATCCCATGTACTCGCATACATACATACACACACATCCTATCATACACCGCGTCGCTATCTGGACCTCTTCAAAAGGAAGATCCATAGCACAAGCGTAGTCTATGATAATATATTTCCGTTTCGAAAAGAACTTGTTTCCCGAAAGACTATAAAATAACACAGGTTCGGGACAATTGATAGAAGCAAGAGAAGAAGGCTCCCTTTTTTCTTAGCCACATATCCTAGCAGCAAGGAATAATAAGTCTACTCATTGCATCACTTCCAGTACGTCGCTGTTGCTTAGTGAATCAATGTATGTAACATGATGTGAGCATGACAAGATTGTTGATGGTCTCTTTTTAGCTAAGAAATTTTTGGGGAAGTAATAATAATAATAAATGGCCCAACCACCACAGCAACAGCAGCAACAGCAGCAGCAGCAGCATGCAGTCAATGCTGCTATCCCCAAGGATGGGAAGGTCTTCCCGCCATCCTGGAAGCTTGATCATTACCCGACGCAATCACCGCACCAAGATCCGACCGCGACCCTTCAGCATGGGCTGTCGTCATATTATGCAGCGGCTGCTGCGACTGCAGCGGGAATCAATGCGGGATTCCATGTCAGGCAGCATCCGCCACCGTCCTATATCCAGCAACAACATCAGCATCAGCACCATCAGAACCAATCGCAGCATCAGCCTTATCACATTCCTTCACAAGCCCCCGCACCTACTCAACAGGCCAATACCGGCCAATATTATTATCCATCTACCTATACAGGGTCCCAAAGTTACATGACTCAGCCTTCGCTCATGGATATGTCGCCGCTCCAACATCAACACCAGCAGCAGCAACAACAACAACAACAACAACAACAACAACAGCCGCCGCCGCCGCAGCAGCAGCAGCAGATGTTCGCCAGCAGGACTGTGCGAAAACGCAGACGGCCACCACATTCGTACGCATCCCTTATTGCCCAGGCTATCTTGACCTCGGCCGAACAACGACTTACGCTCCGTGAAATCTACGAATGGATCCAGACCCGATACCCAAATCTCTATGAGGCGAATGAGACCGGGTGGCAGGCAAGTACTGTGCGGGCGCACAGGTGTGCTTGTGTGTGCGTGTTTCGGAGGAGAAAGGCCACGGTATTAGGAATCCCAGGCACATGAATAGACTAACATACACAAATCGAATCTCGCAGAATACCATCCGCCACAATCTATCACTGAACCGATGTTTTATGAAAGTACCTCGCACACAGCCCGATGGAACTCGTTCCAAGGGATCCAAGGGTGGCTACTGGGCAGTTGACATTGATAAACTCAGCCACACAAACTTTGGACGCCAGATCATTGACTCCGGATTCCTGGGAAACCTCGAATATTGGCAACAACAGCAGATGATCGAGGAGCAGCGCCAACGTCAGCAGGAGCAGCGATCGTTTTCTCGGTATGATCTTGATTTCGACTTTGATAACCTTGTGGACGTAAGTGCTGCTGTGGGTGGCCCTGGTCCGTCGGGTGCCTCAACATCCACAACAGGCGAAAGCACACCAAAGCGGCATCATCGAATGTCTGTCAGGGGTGAGAGCATGTCACCCGGCTCCACCGCCTCGAGCGCCATGAGCACCCCGATGCTTCCCTCGTCCACCACATCCTCCCAATCCGCCACAGGGGTGGCATCCCACGGCGGAGCGAGTGGCGGCGGTGGCACAGTCGCAGGCACAGGCGCAGGCGCCAATCCAGTCCTGAAGTTCGACGATTCCAATAATCCGCTTATGAACCCATCGTTAATGCGGGTCAATAATATTATCAACTAAAGTGTTACTTGTTTCTTTTTATTCCAATGCCCCACTTGTGCTCGCTCTAGTCTTTCTTAGTAATATATACGTCACAAATTAACGCATTCCCCTTCACACTCCTTCTTTCCCGTCTATGCTTCTTTTTTCCTCCCCTGTTTGCCCTGCTTCGTTGTTGCATGACGTTGTTTTGTTGGATCAACCTTTAGTATAGCTGAGTTTAAAGGATGCACGCACGAAACAACCTTGTCTGCATGTCACAAGGGAAGTTCAAATATACATCGCCCTAGTTATCGTGGAGACCAAGAGAGGGAAAAGGAAAAGAAAATAGGATGAGAGATGGATGGCTTTCCCTGAAGACAGGTTATTGTAAAAACCTAGTGGTAGTCCAGCAGTTAAAGCGGGATGCTAATAAGCCGACAACTGGCTTAGATTGCATTAACTTAGCTTTTATCATAGCCCAATTGTTGATTGTACTAATATCTCGTTGGGGGGTGGGGAACAAGTGACATGTAAGGAGGACACGCTATGCAGGTTGTCCACCTGTGAGTTATGTTTTTTAAAGAAAAAGGTCAAGCATATGCTGGTGATGACACTCTTCTTCGTTGAAATACTACATTTCTGGCATTTAGTGAGGCTCCCACATGACCATTTTTATGTATAATCATGATAATAATTGGTGGAAATGTTGTATTAGGTGCGCTACATGTGCCATAGTTATTTTTTTCCTTGCGGCGGCGGAATTGTACAACAAATACGTGGGCGGTGGCGGCAGGCAGGCAGGGATGGAAGGAAGCAAACTGTATGTGTATGTGTGTGTGTGTGTGTGTGTGTGTGTGTGTGTGTGTGTGTGTGTTTGTGTGTGTTATACCCGCAAGAGGGAGTATACATGCTTCATCTTTTTTTTTCTAAAAGGATTAGGACCTGAGTGGGTAACTGAACTACACGGGGTGCTATGCTCCATCAAAAGGAGGATGAGCTTGAAAAAAATAAGTTTCCAAGGGCGTTTGGAGAACCATAGTACGCCTAACTCTTGCCTCTCTTTTTCCATACTTTGTGGATTCATATACCTCCTCCGTCTGGATAAAAGTGAGAGGGGAGGGGAGGGAGTTGGTGTGGGCAGTACACGAAGAGAGGAGTAAGAGACGAATCGACAGATAAGAATAATTTCCCTGTCCTCCTCCCTTTTGGCTGCACTGATTGGCTCCGCGCGCAATGACCCAAAAATTTTAGGTGGCCGCGACGCGCGCGGCAGAGCCGAAATAGGTTTCCTATAGCTGCTCTTAAGACTTTTTTCCCTTTTTCTTCTTCTTCTTCTCTTTCTTACATAACAAAACCTCCTGGTTTTCTCTTGCTTTTACTCTACACGGACCTACTGACTCTGCTCTACAACTTTTCATAATGGCCAAGGAAAAGACCACCAAGAAAACGCTTAGTAAGTATATGCTCAACTTTTTTTGTGTCGTCACCTTTCCCCCTACGCAGATAGAGTTATATCTGCGGGCAGAGAGCCTACTCGTGTTTTTCCTTGTCGCATGCTTAATCCACACACTTTAAATAGCCAAGAAGGTCTCGCCTTACAACAAGTTCATGAAGGTATAGTCTATCGCTTCTTCGCCCTCTCCGTCCCTCTCTCTTCCCCCTTCTTTTTTGTCCTCTCTTGCTCTTTATGTGTATTTTTCTCTTTACACGAGCCTGGACTGTATGCGGGGAAAGAATGGGTCCCGGAGGCCAAAAAAAAAAATAAAAATAAAAATTCAACTCTTCTGGAAACGATCTGATCTACTCACACTGCTATGTCTTTTCTTATCACAGGAGGAACTTGCCAAAGTTAAGGCTGCCCAACCCGGAATTGCTCACAAGGAGGTTTGTGTCCCTTTTCCCTTTGTTTGCGACTATACGCGTAATTTTTTTTATCCCACTATGTCCACTTTTGGGTGGACTAAAGCGGGGTAAAAAAATTAAAATCAGCAGCGCGTATAAACGCGATGAGGCGCGTTGCCATAAGAGGAGGAGTAGGTGGATGAATGTCAAGCTAAATCTATTTCTCCCCTCCACACTATGCTGTGATATGCACATAGGCTTTCAAGAAGGCTGTAAGTCATTACCTTTTCGTGCTTCATTCATAGAAGCTGATCTCTCTGTCTCACATTCTATAGGCTCAAAACTGGGCCTCCTCTCCGGAGAACCCCAAGAACAAGAAGGATGAGGCCAAGTAAAGAGGAAAAATTTGTCGGTATATCACACACCTAAAAAAACGCACCTTTTTTTTCTTATTGCTGTACACATTTTTATTCTTTCTCCAACCCTCTTCAGCCTCGAGCTATAAAAATCAATTCCTCTTCTCCAAGTTGTTCTGCTATGCAAAATAAATAGCCGGCAATCCATAATAAGACCCATGTGCCCCTAATGCTCTACATATTTTCTCAATGCTGGTAAACAGCAAGATCAGTAGTAGCACAAGACAAATCAGTTGGGTTCTCTACATCCCATTTCCTTTTGCTTTCTTTCTTTCTTTTATTATCGGCTCCGTCCACCACTACCACCACCACCATCCCTCGGTTGGTAAACTGCAGTAGAAGGGCTGATTTAATCGCCACTTGCGCATCCTCGGCATCCACAGTGTACACACTCGACCTTTTTCCCTTCTTCCAGTTTTTCCTTGGGCACGCGACAGATACAAGTCGTGCCAAAGTTGGTATCGCGAGGCTGGATACATCGAAGGCAGCACAGTTTCTCAAAACCAGGCTACATTGAAAAAGCATCCCTCCATCAGTTTTCTTCATTTCCGTTATTATCCATCCCTTACAGAAAACACCCTCCCATTCACCTGCCTTTTTCCATTTTGCAATCAGATTCGCATCGGCATACTTGTTCTTTAAAAGATAGTCATACAGCTCCCTTGAAATGGCTTTGCGCTTATAGAACAAATCATAAATGTATCGCGATCGCTGATGATGGATCCGGAACACCGGCCACGAACTCTCGACTATCCGCTTTCCTTCATGTGGCTCATTTTCAACTGGATTGAAGCGTATGGATTAGTAAAGATACTTTCGCGGCCAAAGGTTTGTTTACATACTTTCTTTCATCTTTCTGGCAAATTCCTCCAGAGTGGGTTCAATGTCATCGAAGCCGTCTGGTGGTCGTTTGGTGCGTGTCGTTCTGATCTTTGGCATTTTGAACCAGATATGTGTATATGAAAAATCCGCCTCCCCCCCCGCGTGTTCAGCCCACCCTTTTTCTGAGTCGGGCTACCGAGAGTAGCGGATAAAGGGTGGGTGGGTGACTGTGGAATCGTTTTCAACATACAGCGCTAAGCAGGATTTTTCCCGGCTATTCAAGCCAGTAACCTTTTTGTTCGCGGTATATTGAATATAGCTTAGTTATCCGGACATAATCAAATTCCTCAAGAGACCCATCGAAATCACTGGGCGCCTCAGAACGCATCATTGTCAGCAGCGCGGTGACTTCTCATTTATGTGCTTTGTTAATAAGAACAATCAGAATGACATATCAACACGCATGGAGGTGTACTTTCCATTGCAATGACAGCTTTTGGCCACAGCAGTAGCTTCATTTAGTAACATGTTGTGTGTAGGCAAACAATCCTTTTGCACTATCCACACATAAATAATGTAGTCGTTGCCATTAGAATGTGGAATGCAGCTCATGCTCCTGGAGGTGCGACGACCACTGTCTACCATCATGTTCACACCCCACAACCAAAAGCTTTCCTCCATTGATGATGATATGTTTTCATTGCATAATTCGGTACTGTACTGTACGTACATGGGTTGGTACTTTACTCATCGATAGCACATGCTTGACATTGATCGAAGATATATCCATAGTTATGCTTAGCAGAAGGTGGATCATCAAAAATGGCAAGAGTAGTGTTATCATTTGTCAAGCAGTTTCTGTCTTGAAGAAATGATCAGGGTGGTTGCCAGCAGCATCGGTAGAAGTGAATACTACTATTGCGTTGTTTTTGATTTTCGATCCGCCCAGCATATCTTCTGCGCCTTATTTATGTAATCTCAGCAAGCTCTTCTCTGCGCTGCGTAGAACCATTGTTAGAAATGGACAAAGAACCGCATAAATAGTTGAATGAGTTTATCAGTTATCAACTGCTTTTTCCTTTTTCTTCTAACTCGATACGTCCCCTGCCATGTACATACTTGTCAAACTCATCATTTGAGATCTATTGTGCGGAAGCACGAGTGCCAGGAGACGCTGGAGAATCTGGTGTAGACTGGCCACTTTCCTATCACTCACATATACCAGCATTCTTTGATGAATTATTCTTCAGTCTGGTCGGGAGGAAGGTCACGAGCGAGAATGTTAAGTCGTCGACCAGGCCATTAGGACGCCACATACAGACACACCTCGAAGACTACATAAAGTCTGCCGACATTAAGCCTAAGCGACACCATAGTATATCCCAGGTGGCGGCCTATGTCAGCACTGACATTATGGCAGCCTACAGAGCTGATGTCCATCTGCGACTTGACGAGTGTTTCCGACGCGTTATCAATGCTCTGTTGCATGTGCGCCGGCGGAAGGGGAATCTACGCAAGGAAATGATAAACAACGATGAACACGAGTTCCGCCAGGCCTGTGAGCAGAGAGTATAGAGGCCCGATCCTCCAAGCGTACGACGATACTTATGCGTTCGCAGAAGACGGTATCCACTACGGTGCCAAGAAATCTCTGGAGAAACAGCTAGATGTTTTCTATGAATTCTGCTAATTCTTAGAGGTAAGAGGGGCCAAGTGAATGTAATGCTTCGCACCCCGAACTTCCTGGGTGATGTCCCACATGCACATCAACACACGAATCCTCTTGCAGCATATATAAAGGCAGGTATGGTAGAAGGTTCTTAGGGACGGTACAGATGGGTGGTGTATCTATATCGATCACACCCAAGACGCCTGACGCAGAGAGGTGCCTTGATCGCAAGCGAAACTGGAACGATGATGATGAAGTCGCCATCAATGGCAATCCTGTGGCGCCTAAAAGCATGCTCAGTGTGGACAGCAAGGACACCCAGACGAAGCAGAGCAAGCACGATCACTCTGCAGGCTGTTCCAACATCTGCGACGTCCCACAAGTCATGTTACAATATACCAAGGGAAACTCTACGTCGAGGCCCGAGGAACAGAAAATGCCCACTTCTCAGCAGCATTTACAGCGGTGCCACTAATACGCACACGGTACCAACGCACCCAGTGCAAAGAAAGTATGGGCTGGTAACGGGGGACTGGTGGAAGCGTCGAGCCCGAAAAAGGCATCCATATACTGATCATGAGACGCATAATTATCCGCTCCATATATCAACCAAAACAAGGCCGATGCTAGATAGTGCGGATGATACGACTCAAATTCGAAAGGAACACCATACCTGTCATGGGAAATCGGAATGTCCCCATGGCCCGCTACCACGAGCCCACATCCGTGGAAAGGGTTGGCGAGAAATCTTCAAGAGGCATGTGTTCAGGGTTTATTTGATTGACGAGTACCGCAGCTCCATAACCTGTCCCGAGTGCTCCAGCCATCTGGAGTCCTTCAAGCGAGTCCCAACACAACGACCATGGCAGCGAGCAAAGCGCCCTGAAGGTATATGCCACGGACTTCTAAGGTGTACAAATCTAAGTTGTTTTGAAGTCCATGGAAGAGATTACGGGATTGTCTCGATCGGGACCAAGACTCGGTGGCTATGCCCAACTTCAGGCACATTCTCCTGAGCCTCCGGGTCAATGGCAAAATTCCTGCACGGTTCCGATGTGCCAAATCCTAGGATGATGTGAAAGTGACTTGGTACCTGTGAAGTCCGCGAAACGCAAGGTATAGCAACTGCTGCTTCGCGACAAGAAGTCACGAGTGAATTGCTAGCGCAAAGGCTGACTCTCGCGATAAGCAAGATCCTGGTGCTATTCTCCATTGGATGAATGGAGCCTGCTGCGTGCCAACAGACTAATAGCTCGATCCGCTAATATCATAATTTCATTGTAGCTCATCGGTGCACACGCATAAATTACCTACGTTGAACCGCAAATACTATGTACTGATGGCGTGATATCCATGGTCGCACGACGCAAACTTGGTTGCAAATAAAGATATCAAGTATGACGAATCAAATATTTTCGAGTAATGCCGACATGGTCTGGTTGAGGTCATAACAATACGAGAAACATTGAACCTTTTAGCACTTTCATCATATGAGCCAACTCCAGTGTCTAGCCTCAGCTATTATCTAGCTATACGCCACTGACCCTACTACAGTACATAAGTACAGTATCAGGTAAATCTCTTGTGAACTGTACCATCTAATAGAATCGGTGCTTTTTATCATATTGAAATGGAACGAGAATACAGGGGAAACTGAATTGAATTATATACCCCACCACCAACAACAACTTAGAGTTTATTCGCAGATGTCCAGAGTACTCCCGAAGACGAGGGTTTTCATAGCACAACCCTATATATTAAAGCTAGATATAGGAACGGTCTGTTAATAAAGATCTGGTCCACTTGAGCGACTAACTACAGCTTTCGCAGAGGTTGTTTTGTCGGCATGAGCCTTTTCTTTTTGGCTGCTACCCGATCTCCCGAATGATAAGAATTATTTGCGACGATCTATCTAGGTTCCAGTGGTCTGCGCTTATCGTTTCATGGGAAGCCGAGAGTTGATCACCTAGCAGCATAGTTTTTGCATGCGCGCCATCTGTAATTTTTGTTTTTGAATCTCTGATCATAATGACTGAACTGCTCGAAAAAGTACAAAGCGCGCTGGGGGGGGGGAAGGGGGGGCAATATGCTGTGAGACCGCGTTCACGACCACACAAATTTGTGGTTTGCAAGATAGTTGCCTATCTTTGTATATATTTCCGCACAAGAAAGCGCTCTCCCGTCGACATCTGACCCTGAGAGGGTTGGGAAGAGTTATAGTCAGCGAAAATGGATTGGTCCCTTGCCGGGTTGAGGCATGAACCTGTTCCCTGATCTCGGAACCCTCACGTTATGCTTATGCTTATGTGAGTGGCATGTGTTTCTTGTGTTTAAAATGGCCAACGAAGGCGAGAGCGCATTGGAGCTAGCCACGAACATTCCACTAGGGACAGTTACTTCCCTGTTCGGAAAGAATGGCGAACCATACACGAGGTAAATTTGATAAAACGGTAGCCGCCCTACAACATGGAATCAATAGTTCCATTATTGCGAGGATCATCGCTCATGGACCAAAATATAATGTATACATATATCATGAATGCTGTAGCATTAATACCAAACCGCCTTTTGCAAGTATGTCCTTTCATATGCACCGTTAGTCCTTTGCCGCGGATCGTTGTATGGCGCTGGTACTTCATTGTCCACCAATATGCAGCAAAACGAGACAGAATAGCTTATTTGAAAGAATATCTTTAGAGATCTCTCGTTACCCCAAGCTAGAATAGTCAACGCTATGCTTTCAAACAAATGGTACGATTAGTATTGCAAGCCTCATTGCGTGAATTTTGCTCTATAGCTTTTCGGAAGACGAGTGATTGGAGCATGCAGACTGAGAAATAGCGATGGGCATGTTGTCAAGTCCTCCTTCTTGCGTTGCTTTGCTGCATTGGCTTATTTCCTCGTTGATCCTGCCAAAAAGGCTAGTCCATCTGATCGACTGGAAAGCAATGAACCAATGACGCTGTCGATCAATACAAAACAATCAGTGGGACCCAAAGGATGGAATGGGACGGCAGAATCCTGTATATAAACATCCCAACAGAACCCAGCTTCTCTTTCTACTCTTCAAAAGAAATGGATACTTTCAATACCTTTTTGAAGGGCAAGACTGTAGCCATGAGCCGACCCTCAGAAGCGTCGTTAACGTCCTCTGTATCTCTACATTTGATCGAGCAATGCCAGAATGGTGTTCATCTTCTCACTAAAATAATGCATCAGCTTGACACCATCAAGCAGAACCTGTTATGCCCCGATTACTATGACCCGTATCTTCAGAAAGAGCATGCGGAATACCTTAGGATTAATGGCATCGAAGAGCCCTTTGAGATTACACAAACCTTCGTCAAAGCTCCGCACTGGTCTTTGGTCGCTTCTCTGACTAATAAAACGGTGCGCCAGTTGCCATCTTGCGCCACCAAGATCTTCACTGGCGAAGAGCGTCGATGCATTGACAACAGCTTTATAGAAAGAATACAAATAGTATACGAGAAGAAGGATACGTATCAACTACCCACGTTCTGGGAGAGCCCGCTTCAGCAAGCAGCCGAGAGATTTCGGAGGATGTTGCTGCCAAAGCAGTACCAAGAGGACGACGAAGATGATTTGACCAACGCTCGATTCTTCCCGCCGCTTGCTGTGGAGGCATATCATCAAATCCTCGGCGATGAAAAAAACTCCTGGGGAATTGTTGCCAGTGAGAACTTGACCGTCCATTTTGTTGTAAGACAAGTTTTTTCTCACTCCTTTAAGGACTCACATGCTTTCGTAGCAACCGTTCGCACCCTCGGTTTCCCCTCCGCCTCCCAAACCAAAGAGAGCACATGCCTAATAGCCTTTTTTTGCGGGAGGGACAAGAAAATACATCTTTAACGTCTTCTTTAATATGGATATCTTTTACAGTATGTCAAACATTCCAAGTAACAGCTATTTGACCCAGTAAAACCTTTTCTGCTCTCACGAATAATCCGAACACCGATAACCCTTGCTACAATTCCCATCCGTCTGACTTTTGGGCGGTACGTTCTGCGATAGACTATGATCTAATGCTTGTGTCGAGCAACCCAATTGATGTCGAGAAAAGCTCCTCATTGTAGATGTAGCTTGGGATGACCATTGCCAACCATGTTAATCCCTGATATCATGATATGTTTCCTGTATAATATAAGAGACGGTCTGTGATGAAATGGTATCGTCGTGATGATCAAAGCGATCCTACAGCAGCTTATCGTCTGTAGAATTGCCAAACATCCCAGCAATCATCCGCACCCAGACCGCTGCCCTGGGGTGGTGTTTTGTCCATACCATTTACGCGTCTCAGTAAGATACACTGTTATTAAATAGATTTGCTTGCAATGGCTTTGTTGAAAATCGTGCGCCTTCCCATGGCGACTATTCCTGTGCTCTGCCTGTTCGTTAGCTCTCGCCACCATATGTCAAATCTCAGGCAGCTTATTGGTTCACACATATGCGCATAATAGCATAGTTCCGTAGACAGCATCTTACACACGGCAATAGTGTCCAGTAGGTAGGGCCGAGATAACCAACATGCTGAAAGGATAGGCACATGTCCAGACAAAAAGTCTCTTTCGGAATCATATAGTTACCCCATTCTTTGTCTTGATACCAATATCATGGCTAATCGCGTAAACTGTCCGGATTTTCAATGTCCCGTTTCGAACAGCGACTTGCGTTGATAGACACAAGCAGGGCATCTATTATGGATGTTGAGTTTCGAACAAGACCATTGACCTGAGGGAGTATGCGCTGTTCATTGAGTATGTGAACGACAACTGTTTCTATGATTCATATTAGAATTCTCTGGAATCTTTTCGTACTGTTGCACCCACCGTTGCACTGAAGCACACATACCCTTAGCGTCTTTACAGAATTCGGCATACTCAGAAAATTATCGAAGATCGATCGGAAAGGATTTCCAATGCAGACGTCTGTGTTCTTCGGCCTGGGAGATGTGCCCTGACAACGAGTTCAGGGTTGTTCACAGAAGATATAATATGCTATGCAAATATCCTGTGTGAGAACAAACAATTTTGAAGAGAGAGAGAGAGAACGAGCGAGCATTATTGAACAAATTCCGTAAGTTCAAAACATCGAAACCATGGCTTACCCATTTTCGTAAAGAATGTGAGGGTAAAGTCATCCAAAAGGAGACGTCCCCCAAAAAGGCTGGTAGTGCTGTGTGACATTTCGGGCAAAGCTATTTTAATGGCGTTGCAGCTTCACGAGAGAAAAAGCAGCCGCAGAACCAATTTGCATGATTATTAGTCGCTTTTTGCGGCGCTATGCAGCTTAAGCAGGTGTCTTGCTCTAGCTCCTTTTGAATAATGAGCCTGTTTATTTGCATTGCAAAAGCCAAGGGTCAATGTTCTAATCTATTCCATGGGACTTGATCCCAATATGGTGCGGACGAGTGGACAAATGTACCTGGGTGTATGCGTGCGGAACAGAGCATGAGAGACCAAAAGGGAAAAAATATAGTCAGGCTGAGTCCGAATGAGTCGAATGGTTTCAGCCGGAACCAATGAATGGGCACAGAACCAACCTTTAAAGCGGGCAAGGATGTGGCCGTGCCCCCCACCACTTCGTTTTCTTTTTTTTTCAACCATACTTTTCATGTTGATTCCATCTCATTCAGCATTCTATAGTTGAATACTTGTCTTCCCGCCCTCCTCCTTCGTCTTGAGCCAACGTTAATCCTCATCCCGCCTCCCACTTGCTCCTCCTCAATATCCCTTTCCTAACTATTAACACGCACTCTCATAAACCATCACACATCTACACGCACTTCTCTCTCTTTCTCTCTCTCTATACATTTTTGTCTCCTCGATACGTAACATACAGATATAGCCAAATATGACCAACTCTATTAATCCCAATGCTTCCATGGGAGATACCGCCATCTCGAAGGCCCGGCGTAGCAATTCATACAAGAAGAAAAGGTCGTCTTCAAAGCAACAACCGCAACAACAACTACGCCACGAAGCAACTACGCAGGTTGCGGTGCAGCAGAAGAAGTCAACAACACCGTCAGCCAAGTCATCTCGCCGTCGACGTTCTCCAAAGCGTGATGAGGTGCCAGAGTTGAGTTCTGGTGCGACTTCCAGCAGCAGTAGTGAGTCTGATTCGGACAATAATATTAGCCATGGCGAACCTCGTGCCTCACGCCTGCGAAGGTAAAGCATCATAATCCATGCACAAATGACGTGAGAGCAATTCACTCTTCCTCCGTCGTTTGCACTTCCTCCCATTTGGACTCACATCCTCCCCTCTTCTATCTCTCTCCTTTGCCCTTTCTTGTTATCCTGTTTCCCTCTATCGTTTCAGAGTGGATAGGCTGCAGCAGCAACCGCAACAGCAGCAGCAACTTCGCTCCTCAATGGCCTCGCCCATGCAGCAAGTTTACTGTGGGCCTTGCTTTAGCAATGCGCCTCCACCAAGTACCCTCCCGATACCTGCTTTCCATCATCAACAACACCATCACGTTCACATGGACCCACTCAAGCAGCAGTCCAAGCAACTTTTGAACCTCCTCCAACCTGCTCCTACTTCCAATTTTGCTCCTACCCCTGCCGTCATCAAGGCGGCACACCATCCCTTGGACACCGACCTATCTGAAATCCAGCGTGGCCTATGGTCGATGCTCAAGATATCCGCCTAAACACCCATCCAAAGACCCTTTTTCCACAACGATTATACACCCATCTTCTTGTTTGTTTTTTTCTTTCTTTGCGCTTTTCTTGTAAAAATTGTGTTTCTTTCTTTCGTGTTCTTCTAGGGTCTTTGGTTTAGGTCAGACACCTCTTTGGATTTCTCTTGTGAGAATTCCTTCAACCCAAATATTCGCAATCCCTTCGTTTTTTGTATTATATTTCCACCCCCCTTTTTTTATTTTTGTCATTTTCTTCCCTTTCTCTCGGATGGCCCCATTGAAGAGCAAATCCTGTCATATGTTTAAGGATCTTCGTGGCCATTCTTCCTTTTTTTGATACATTACGTTGGCGATTCTTATCATCTCTCATTTCACACATTTCGCAATCAACCCTTCCCCCCTCTCCCTATCAAAATCACTATTTCTCCCCATTATTTTACTCACACACCAGCTCTCTCTTCCCCCTCCCCCTTCCCCTCCATCCCTTTATCCCCTTCCCTCACCCCCCCCCCTTTAACAAAAAAAATAAATGGAGAAACCTTTTTTCCATTTCATTATGTGTATTTTACTAAAATTAGTCGTCGAGCTCCGATAATTTCCGGGTTGGGTCTCGATGCTCCATGACGGCATGATTTCCCTTTTTGTACAGTCCTGCCCTTATAGACGCCACATGCACATATCCCGCTTACCCTCGCTATCTTTTTGGGCTATTATGCCAACATTCTCCCTTTTTTCCCACTCGTCTTTCTCCCGAAAAGAACGATATTTGTTTTCCATTGGACGAAAGGGAGAAAAGAGAAGAATAAGACAATGAGGAGAAAGAAGTCCGACTACGCACCATAAATACGTAACGTTGATAAGGTTCATTCCCGGGACTTTATTGTCAATCCTACTCGAATAGGGAACTATGACAACGTAGAGGTGTGTAAAGCAAAATAGAAGAGAAAGTCCGGATGATGTGTGTGTGTGTGTGGAGAGGGGGAGAGAGGCGCGGAGGTGGAGAGGGTAGGATGTCCTGCTACTGATGTTAAGCCAAGACGCCCTTCCCCAATACCCATACCGAGGCGCATGTTTATAGTATTCTATATATATCTCTATACACATGTACTTCATTAGTCTATGTTGGGATGGGGTCAGAAACAGGAAAAATGAAACCCCAGCTGGGAGGGGTTGTTGACAAGAGCAAAGCAAAACTGTCCTAATTTTATTTTATTCCCCATTCTTCACCAAACGGGGGGCGGCGGACCATGTTTGATCTGAACAGTGACACGCACCGACGGTACAACCCACTCACGCGCACGTGGGTGCTATGCTCACCTCACCGCACCGAGCGGCCCTGGCAAGGCGCCCAGGAAGATGCGCCGATGGAGCACAAGCCAACGTACGACCCAAAATGTTACCTCTGCCCGGGTAATCCGCGCGCGCATGGGGATGTGAATCCGGCGTATACGTCGACGTATGTGTTTCCCAACGATTTTCCTGCGCTGCAGAAGCAAGTCGGCAGCAGCAGCAGCAGCAGCGGCGGCGGCGGCGGGCACGCACACAGGAATAACAATAATAGCATTGTCGAGGAAAATGATTTGTTCCGGGTGCAAGCAGTACGGGGCGAATGCCTTGTGGTTTGCTTTTCGCCGCGCCACGACCTGACGATGGCCGAGATGACTGTGGACGATCTGCTGGGTGTGGTTCAGCAGTGGACGGCTAGCTACCGGACAATGATCCCGAAAGAGTATATTGAATACGTCCAGATCTTTGAAAACAAGGGTGCGGCCATGGGTTGCTCCAACCCGCACCCGCACTGCCAGATGTGGTGCATGGAGCGGATCCCGGTCGAGCCCCAGCGTGAGCTCGAGTCCTTCCAGGCCTACCGGGAGACGCACAGCGGACGATGTCTCCTCTGTGACTACGCCAAGCGGGAGATCCAGCAAAAGGTGCGCGTCGTCGTCGAGAACGCGAGCTTTGTCTGCGTCGTGCCCTTTTGGGCCGTCTGGCCATTCGAAGTCCTCGTCATCGCCAAGGACCACGTCCAGAGCCTCACGCGCATGTCCGACCCGAGCCAGCGGGACTTGGCCGACATCTTGCGCCGAGTGACATGCCGCTATGACAACCTTTTCAACTGTCCATTTCCCTACTCCATGGGCATTCACCAGGCTCCTGTACGTGGAAACCACGACGAGGCTCACCTGCATCTCCACTTTTATCCGCCTCTCCTTAGAAGTGCTACTGTTCGCAAGTTCTTGGTCGGGTAAGGGAACAACTCCACACAAAAAAAAAAAAGGCTTGGGCGCCTAATCGCGCCCTTGGGCGGGGGTCTATCCCTTACTGTAGATTCGAAATGCTCGGGGAGCCCCAGCGCGATATCACGCCCGAACAAGCGGCAGAACGACTACGTGCATGCTCTGACATTCATTACAAGCATCACTAAACCTGCCAGACATTAAAAAAAAATCTTTGTTTAAAAAAAAAACGTGCGCTGACGGATGGTCCCCATTGCGCCTTAAAAGTAGCGATACTAACCAACAGGAAGATAAAGACAGACAGAGAGAGAGAGAGAGAGGCAACAGCCGCTTGGGTCCATCAAAAACAACACCGTCTTCCTCCTTCATTATCAGCATTTTATTTTAGTGAGAGGGAATCCTTTCTCTCCCCCCTCCCTTCTTCCTTCGCTTGGTTCAATAGGAAGCCTTTTCTATGGTCGTTCTCGCGGCCCTTTTGAATCGTAGAAGAGGCGGGAGGATCTCGATCGAACCTGCCTTGCGGAGAAATTCATGTTCAAGCAGTTCTTGGGCGGTTGCGCGCGATTTTACATCGACACAGAGGCACACCGCAAGAAAATTCTTAATGTCAGTCGACAACAGACCAGGACGCTTGAGCGCAGGCGTGCCATGGGTCGCAATCAGGTAGAGAGCCTTGAGGGGTTCTTCGTCTAGATACGGAGGCTCGCTCTCAATCATCTCAATCACCATGATCCCCAGAGACCATATATCGACCTTGGCCCCATATTCTTTCTGTTTCACCACTTCAGGCGCCATCTACATAATATACGAGTTACATCGAGGGATCTCAGACTTGGTCGACTATCATACCCAGTATGGCGTGCCGACCATAGTAGCCCGCTTGTTCCGTTGATCTGTTAGTTTGGCACAGTAGCCAAAATCGCTGATCTTGACATGGCCCTGGAAATCTAGAAGGACATTGTCTGACTTGATATCGCGGTGGATAATCATATGCGCATGCAGATGGGCCAGTCCTTTGGCCGTCTGTGAACACCCACATCAGTATCAAAAACCCACACATGCACATTCGCATACGCAACTTACCTCAGCACAGACAACGGCAATCTGCTGCTCGCTCATCGTATTATTTTCAATGACATCCGTCAACGCTCCGCCTTCCATATATTCCATCACTACCCAGAGAGTGCTGCCGTTAACCAGGAAGCTATCCAAGAAGTTGACAATATTTTCATGGTGCGACTCCTTCATAATCATAATCTCATTAACAATCAGGTCCAGTCGCGATTGCTTAGCAAGGTCCATCTCTTTGATAGCCACCATCCTGCTTGTCCCGGACTCTACTGTCGTCCCGGCTGCGACGTGGTTGGCCAGATAGACGCAACCCGATGCACTAAAACCAGTATCTTTCAACGTTGCCCTTCTTCTCTTCTCCCCTCCCTTCGACATACCCTTGACCAATCCGCTTCATACGGCTGTAAAGTTGATTCGGGTCTCCGGTAGATACCACGGAACCTAGATGTCCCGTTAGAGTGTACGGTTAGCGGATGCGGACTAAAAAAAAAGGCGGCTGATCATGGGTCTTACGCAAGCGCTCCATTACTTGCATATCTGATAATGAACTGACTCGTTTTTGTTGTCGAGGGATGGGCGTGGAGGTTTGCGAGGTACTTGGTGGCAATGGTTTAGAAATGATTCCTGGTTTTTTTGATACTGTCTGCGGCAATTGCTCATTGATTAATGGAAGTGAAGCTTTTGGTGCTCGTAAGGGCGAAGACGACGATGCCGTTTGTTGTATTTTACGGTTGCATCCTATAGTTTCGATTTCGGCTGCCTTTGATATGGGAGATGAAAGGATCTAGCAGGGAGGGATCAGTTCCCTCGACTTTTCTCTTCTGGCTTCTGTTACCTGAAATTCTGCTTGTCTTTCTAGTTTTTCCAAATGCAACTTTATGTTACCTTGCGGCGTAGGTGCGACTGCATTTTTCGGTGTGGGTACTAAGGGCGATGGCGGGAGAGGAGGAGGAATACGTTGTTTGGGATGTTTTTGTAGCGCAGGCGTAGACTGGCTCGCTTTCGGATGCGGTCGCAATGGTTGTTTTTGGCGTGGGTGCGGTCGGGTGGTGGTCTTTGCTTGTTCTGTGAAAAATTCCAAGGCTTCCAGAACAGCCTGGGGATTCTTGGCTGCATCCTCAGCTGTGATCTTGGACCCTTTCAATAAGAGGTTCCACTGGTCTGGCAAGCCCTAATAAACGCCCAGATGAGGGGCAGGAGGTGGTGATGAAAACGACAACGATGAGTGATTTCATTCTTTCTCCACTGCTAAAGAGCGACTCACCGTAAAAGCGCCTGTGAGAGGGTCAAAACCAACGTGGACCTTGTGAACAAAGTCGGTGGGACCCGAGGCGCCCAAGGGCGAACGCTACATTTTATCCGTGTGAGCGACATCAGGTGCATGCACAGCATAACACTTGCATTATATATTTCATCCATCCAAGAGTAAAGTTCCTCGTCATTTTTGCAGGACAAGTAGTAAGTCTTCCGTCCCTTTGTGCCAAGTTCGAAGCAATGGGACTTCAGTTCCGCACGGTTCACGGTGACGATCTCTTTGAGGAAGATCAAGGCGACGCATTGACCTGTTTGCTTTGATGGAGATGATGTTATTGTTTGGGCGGTGCACATATCGTAGCGCATGCGTGAATACCTCATTTCGATGAAAAGTCAAGGTCTGCTCTCGTAATACAACATAGCGTTTGGACCAGATCCATGACCTGATGCCATCTTCTTTGACACTTAAATATCCATCCTTTTTGATTTCGGCCATCTATCACCACAGTAAGATAAAGCAAAAAGGAGAAAGAGAGAAAGAAAGAAGAAAGAAAGAAGGAAAACTATATCATGCGAGCTTTGTCATCTTTCTCTCTCTTTGTTCAAAATAGACTAAGGCAAGCCCGAAAAAAAAAAAAGGACGACAGGCTGGTCAGGGGTGCAATACCAGGTGTTTAACCAGTATTTTGGCAATGGAATAGTGACTTGACCACTTTTTGCACCTTTGGTCATTCACACGATCCCATCCCTCCACCCAAACCAGTCAATGAGCGACAGATCTTCGTCTCCCATTCCAATGAACCTGGCGCGAATAACGACCAATCTTCCCTAATTCTGATCTCGACTGGTCATGGGCGCCATGCCCAAGATAACGAACTTATGACTGCGACCATGTGTGCCAGCCCAGCAAAGAATTTTTGTTTCGCTATGCAAGAGAATAAGAAAAGAGAAGAGTTCGTTGATATGGGCCTGAATAACGCCTTTTTAACGGTAATTTTTAGGACGGTCAAATCAGATTAGAAATAGTTACAAGTAATTAAGGAAGAAACATAGTTTGCTGAGAAATTTTGTAGGGAAGTATGATCGACTATTGCATCTTCCCTGTTGTGTGTCGAGAGGTGCGAGGGTGAATGTGCAGATATGGATGGCGGTTGAAGTGAATGAGACCTTTAGGCAGCATTCTCGGGCTTTCTGGCAACGAAGAAGAACATGGGGGTGAAGAGGTTCTTGCGAGCACCCTCGACAAGCGCATCGGAAGCCAACTCAAGGAACTTTTGGGTCTCAACAGAGCCTTTGGGGGCAATACCGACCTTCTCAAGGATGCGGCAGAAGTTGGTAGTAGCGAAGCGGCCAGCCTTGGTCATAGCAATGGTGGTGAACACATCACGAAGAGTTTGGCACTTGCGGATATCACCCTCGAGGGGATAATACCACTTGATACTGTCTCCCATATTAGCCAGATCTTCGTGCATCTCGATTTCAAAGCCAACATTCTTCAAGGCCTGGAGACACTCAGAAATCTTGCGCATCTTAGGGATACCATTGCCTTTCTATGGAGCACCATAAAGAAGCTGTGTGTCAGCAACGACAAAGTGCCTCTTTCCATTCTTCCGTCTGCAGTAATTTATATACCTCAATACCATGAGCAATACGGCGGTGCTCTGGATCATTCTCATTGTAGTCGTCGGTCATACACCATTCGTAGCAGCCAAACTTGGCTCCAGGCTTCAGAACTCGGAAGATCTCGCCATAGACACCCTCAAAGGTAGGAGCATGGACGGTGGCCTCAATAGCGTAAGCGGCATCGAGCTTGTTATCCTCGATAGGGATCTCCATAAAGTTACCCTTTCCGTTTGTTCAATAAATAAGTATACTTTGTTCGGTAGAAAACACACCCAGCCCACGCACGCTTACCTTGATAAAATCGGTCTGCTCAGAAAGGCCCTGCTTGGCAGCATAGTGAATGGCACGCTGTATCTGATAAGCATTGTTGTTCAAGCCTGTGACGTGGGCACCTGTGAACTCGGCAATCTCACGGGCAGGGCCACCTTGATGGAGGGAAACGATACAAGATTAGGCCAAGTAAGGATACACCGCTTTTGCACACAACTTACCAACGCCACATCCCAAATCCAAGACCTTCATGCCGCGCTTGATGCCTGTATTGGCAGCCAGGTAATGTTCGTGACGAGCAATGGCCCGGAAGAATTCCTCGCCAATGTAGAAACGGCAGAAGTGGAAACTGCCACCCCAACCTAGACACGTTCGTGCTTCAGCAGGGCAACGACAACAGTGGAAAAAAGAGCTTACCATACTCGTAAAAGTCAGTAGCCAAGTTATAGTAGGCATTGACAAGAGTGGTGTAGTTGTCGAGGCGCTTGGACTCATCTTCCTTGTTTTCAGCTTCGGGTTGCTTCCAGAGCTTCAGGTACGAGTCGGTGGCAACATTAGCAACCTCAGCGTTCTTGGAAGCGAGATTAGAGAGGAGACCGGTCTTGACCTCCTTTCCGTGCATAGCACGAGCAAAGGCAATGTCCTCGGCATGTTGCGCAGAGACGACGTTAGAAGTAGCGACCATGATGAAGTGATGAAGAGAGTAGAGAGAACCACACAACAGAAAAGGAGGAGGAGGGAACACTTGTTTTAAAAAATTCATCGGATTTCGCTGCTGGGATTTAATTCTCGTTTTTTAGACAACCACGCTGACACAAGCGGGGCGAGGTTCACGGCCATGCTGGCCGCCTAGCCGTCCTGCCTGATCCCTCTTCTCCGTGTTACCTGCTTGCAGTCTATCACATGGGTTCTGCTGCTTTAAATGCTTCGAACACCAGGCTGAGGGGTCACTTAATCTTTTCGCAAAAATGTTTTTGAGGACCCGGACCTTTGACCGAATCCTTACCATATTGCGCATGTAGAATCGATCTCTTTTGGGGTGGTGTGAGCTTGTATCAAAAGACGGACAGATGATAGCGGGGTATTACAGTGAGCTCAACTCCGTCCCGCCATCGTGTACATTTTCTTCGATTGCCATTTTTGGCTAATGATCCCCGATAACAGGTTATGCTGGCAATGACCGGCCGCTGCCGTCTTTAAGCGCACGGGTTGATGAGAATATGTACTCTTTTAAATCGTATGTTCCTTTACGGATGGTTACCGTCATTTTGTTGTTGCCATGGAATATCCCTACGCAAAGTAGCCAGACATTCTGATGGGTGAGGCGGGGTTTCAAGCGCAGCTACACTGCGCACACTGACCAACACAGGGTCCAGCTGGTTCACCAGGATTAGCAGTTAGCCCTGCAAAGCGATGGGGGATTACATACAAAATGGACCCTGACAGCATTTCTAAGAAACATACAAGAGGGGTTTCTCCGCTTATGTCTTCATAATGAAAAGAGTAAGGGTGCTGCAGTATCTTTGTATGCGATGATGAGAATATATTATCGCACTAAAGCAACTTGTGGAGCAACTCATCCAAAGATGGGAAAAATATGCTAAAGAGGTTCGATTTCAACCTGTGGACAAGATTAATGAAGCAAGGAACACAATCCGTCCTGACTGAATACACTAATTGGAGCATGACTGGATATCGACTTTTGAAAATAAATTATGCCTTTCGTGATGAGTCTGCATTCCATATTACATGGAGTGCAGCATGGCGTGGTTCAAGAAAGAAATCTCTGCAGTGCTGGCGGTGACAAAAGTAAAAGCAAAAACAATTACGATATTGGGAGTAATATCAGCATTTTTATACGTTAAATGTAGATCAGACTCCCACAATCACCACCCCAGAGAAGGAGAAAGCGGGTCAAACTGACGGACGTTATCTCAGCTTCTTTATGGTAGCAATGGGCGAGATCGATAAGTACCCACAAAAGAAAAGCGGGATTAGTGATGGATATTATTTTTGTTTACTATGTATTACACCGACAATTCGACACAGCTCTATGTGAATAAAGCATGAAGCAAATGCACTCGGGAGATCACATCTGTGAAAGAAAAAGGAGGAAGATGCTGAATACATAGCGGTATACAGTAGAGCCTGAAGGAGAAAAACACGCTCTTTGTATATCTTCGTTCGTTCCACATTTCAAGAATGGCAATGTGCCACCATTGTTCCCGAGTGCATGAGTAAAAGTAAGATCCTATTGATTCTTCATGGCTGGCCAGAGCTTGACGTTTGGTTTAGCTGCCAAGCAAATCGCTCCACTGTCCATCTATCGACCCTTCGAACTCTGCCAGTACTAGCACCCCAGTGAACCTTGAGATACATGGAATATTTGGATCCTATACTGACGACGAACGACCGATTGCATATACACCTTTAGAGGGGGATCCAAGCAAAAAGAAAAGACCAGAGAGTATCATCGCAATATACGGTACCATATGAGTATCCTCTATCTCAGGCAGCACTGCTCATTAATAAATGGGAGACATAGGGACGAGGAATTCAACCAAAGAAGCGGCTTTTAGTCCACACTATCCTGCCAAAGCAGTAATAACGATACAGTGCATGTTTTCCTCATCCTTTTCACAATCAAAATAACAAAAGATAAGAGTAGCATACAAACATTAGCAATTGTTCTCTTGTCAGCTAGAAAGGGGGAAAATAGTGTATGTCTGGAGTTGTTTAGAATAGTAAAAAAAAAAGGGAAATCAAAGGGTTAGTTCATATCAAAAGGCATGTTAAGGTTTCCTCCGGTTGCATATTGCAGAGCTGCAGGGTTCGTACTATCCTTTTTGTGCATGCAATGTGTATGCTGGAGTATTTTACCAGCTTCCACACGCCAAACGGAAATCTCTGTCCGTATTTGTATACGCTGTGACGTATCTATGCGATGGACTGGAGAATATATGTATAGCCATCTCATTTCTAACCTGTGAGAGAATAAGGACGAATAAGATACGGAAGAATTGTCCCTTCCCAATTCTCAGTACGTCTTCTACCTTTTACTATGTTCTTTCCCATTGGCGCGGCAACAGGATGACTATTGCCTGTGAGGATCATTCGACCAATGCGGCTGAGACTACTCAGCAGCCTCAGCGACAAGCTGATTCCACACGCAGAAGTGGTGAAGAACGCATTCCGTTATGCGTGGAATGGATACGATTCTTATGCGTTTGGCCATGACGAGCATCAACCTGTTTCGGACAGTTCCTCTGATCGCGGCATAGTGTTGTTAAAGGGCCCAAATGAAATTGGTCTGCAAGGTGTTGCGTTATTGATTTATAATCTACGTAGAAATGGGTGGGGTGGTATGAAGACGTAAACGCAGATATTGCGTCTGTTGGACAAATAACCAATTCAATATGTATTAATGCGGATAAATGACAGCTTCGATTTTTGATGGACTGGATACCATGCTTATCATGGGCCTTGAGGATGAGTACAACGATGTGCTAAAGCATGTTGTGAAAGTTGATTGGAAGGAAGCGATAGCCGCAGCAAAACCTTTGAGATAAACATTCGATATCTCTGGAGGCTTGCCCTTCACCAACGATTTTCGTCCTGAATCTCTTCTGTTCCAAAAAGCCAAGAACCTAGCGAACGAGGTCATCATAAAGGCATACAAATGCCAAGCTGTATACCGCCGCTTATATGGATATGGCGACGCAGTAAATGAGAGGGTCAGTCGAGAAAAGCGAAGATAACATAGGATGAATCTTCATTAATGGCACGCCCATCAATATGACTGAGGTGCCCATTGCCGAGTTTGGTTCGCTTCAGTTTGAGCTTGTTCGGCTGATTCAGTTGACAGGTTATTCAGATTATGCAGAGATAGCAAACAGCGTCATATACAATGTGAAAGAGGTACCGACACGTTTTCCTGGACTCTATCCAATTGTTTGGGATTTAAAAACTTTTACACCATCGACAAAGTAAACTTTTCATTTTCCTGTAAAAAGAGGCAAGATTTTTGAAGTGGAGCGCTAAGCTAGATTACGATATCTGGCGTAGGCGACAGTTACTATGTGTATCTTCTCAAAACTGATATCTTAACTAACAACGCAGTACATCACAATATGTGGAAAAATGCTGTTTTAAGTATGCGAAGGACCTGCGTTCGGAGACAAGCAGGAACATGGTTTCTCTAGGCGAGATCTATGAAAACTACGGGCTGCTCCAAACCGCAGTACTGGTAAAATAACGAAAGATATTCGTACTTTGCATGTTACCTGAATGATATTGCGATTACGGTATTTGCTGAACAGTTAATGGCATCTTGCTACGATATCTGAATACTCACACCCACAGAACTTACACTGGAGTTGTGGAGCAGGATTGTCAAGAACCAGAATGCCAGCAGCTATCCTATGGTCATGCAGATGGCCATGCAGACCACTGGATACATTCACAAAATCTCTCGTACTATGTGCGGCCGGATAAATAGCATTGAGGCGCACACTCATAGAGGGAAGACATATATATATATATAAAAGAAATTGAGTTCTTGGCCCACCACCACAGTATCTCCTGCAGAGACTATGGAAACTTTATTCTACATTTACCGTCTAACGGGCGACACAAAGCGCCACGTATGTAGATAGATATCTGTTCCAGCCGATGACTTGACACGATCTCATATTCTCGTCGGAGAACAATCTAGGAATATGCATGGAAAATATTTGGAGCCATTGAGACGCACTTCAAGACATCCTCGGGCTACACCCGCAGTGCAGATCTTCAATGCGTGGGGAAGTCAGCCCCTCGGCTTGGAGGAGAGGTTTTTCACTGACAAAGTCTAGGTCAATCCACATCACCCATGTGTTTTGTTTAACGTCATGCTGATGTACGTCTCCACCCTAGCTATTTTTTCTTGTGTAGACTTGATCTTCAGCGATGCCTCCGTCATCTCATTGGACGAGTATGTCTTCAACACCAAGGGCCACCCCTTCAAACTGCCCAACGAAATTAATGTTCAGGTGCCAGCTTCAACTAGGATCCATCCAACGCTGCTGATGAATGAATGACCAGCTATATATGATATAAAGATATCATTGCTCGTCATGGACGCTCCGTTATAGAATAATGGACTCGGCGTGTCATGTTCTAATAATCGGACTTTCTAATTGGGGTTTGGGACCCACCAAAAAGTCAAATAACGAAAAACAAAAAAAAAAGAGCGACGAGAGAGGGAGACGAGGGAGCAAGGGAAATAAAGAAAAATAACGCCGCTCCATTACCAATTGTGACATGTCAATTACTGGGCCAGTGAAGAAACAAGGTAGAATAAAAAACAAAGAGTGTGAGGGGATGAGCGATTGAGTGAGTGAGAGAACAGAAGAACTTTGGCCAGTCTCCCGTCTGTGTGGCAAGGAGAAAAGCTGACATGATAAGCATACAGAACCATGGACAGAGGAGCAGAAGGCGATCCTTGCGAAAAAAGAAGCCGAAATTGAGAGATTGCACAAAGGTGTGCGAATAGATCGAATTGCACACGATTGCCTTCTCCTCTTTTTCCTCTGACGCTCTTTCTATTGCTTACGCACATACGTATATATATATATATATATATACGTACACAACAGATATAACAGCTCTTGCTAAACCGCTCCTGGCGGCCACAGCGACCGAGGACTGGTCAAAGCATGTTACACCCGGCACGCTTTCCGTCTTTCAAGAAGAATCCAGCTGGGATACGATTGCCGCAAATTCAGAGAACATTATTTTCAAGCATTCATCCTCTTCCTTGAAGCAGAAAGTGAATCAGTATGCAACGTGGGAAAAGATCATGGATGCGTATGATGAAGGCAAGCTTTTTTTTTTATATTCTTGAATGAGATGGAAAAAGGGAAGGAAAAGAGGAGAACCAAGTAAGTACCCTGGACTTGATACAGACCGATAGCAGGTTTCTCGGACGAAGAGGAAGACGACGACGAATCTGTATCGGCAAAGGAGATCAAATCACGAACACCACCCAAAGCGCAGTTTGATCCAAAAGATATGAAGACGTATGGCACAAAACTCATGGAGGAGGAGCGGGTTGTGGTAATGTGCAGGATGTGCCGGCGTCCAATCCTTATAAATAGCTTCAAAGCACATTCAGGTATGTTCTATCGATCGATCGAGACACAATGAGCTCATAGGGCACTAGACGCATGTGGCCACGCGGAGAACAAGAGGTCATGCGTATCTACCGAGACACCCAAAGACATTAACAAGGCGAAGCTCACAAACTCCATCTTTTCGGATGAGGAAGACGAGGAGAACGACATGAGACAAAAGAAAATAGCCATAACTGGAGAAGCGCATGGTAACATAAAGCGAGCCATTTTTTTTGTTCTTTGCAAGCCTTGTTGATGGCCTTTCTCCCTCCACGATCAGGTTCTATACCGACCAAACGGCCGCCGTCGAATGGAGGGGAAAACAATAGTAATAAGAAAAAGCAGCCATCAAAAAAGGAGAAGACAAAGCTCAAAGGATCCAAGCCAAAAGGTAAGAGCAGGATCCATGCATCTGTGCGGGGAAGAACCGAATGGGCTTATGACTTTCTGTCCCAGCGCCGCTTGATCTCGACAGACAATGTGGCGTCATTCAAGGACCAAACAACACGCCCTGCACGCGATCGCTCACATGTAAAAGCCATTCTATGGGCGCAAAAAGAGCAGTAGCAGGGAGATCGCAACTATACGATATTCTTTTGGCCGCGTACCAAAAGAAATCGGTCGGTCGACCGCAGTGTAAGCAGTTGATTTTGCTCGTGTTGATGACACTGTGCTTCTGAGATCATTTACATAAGTATCTTCTCTCTTCTAGCTAGTGCCGCGGACCGCAAGGGTGGGGCTACGATCGCAGCCAAGTCGAAACTATCACAGGTCTCATCACTCACCCTGACGGCATCCGATGGTTGCGATGGAAACAGGGATCAGCTAAAACAGAGCGTGAATTCCGACGACGAAGTGGAAAATGTCATGCAAGCCATCCATTGCTCCCATCCACAGCCGATGGCGGTCAAACACGTCAATTTTGTTCGCCGGCGAAGGCAGTGTTATCGACTCCGTGATATTCTTTTGGAAACACTGACGCCTAAGCATAGCATAGAAAGTCAGCCGCATCAGCACCAGGATACCATTCTCTAGATCAGGGGATTTTTCTTAGAAATAAAGAAAGAAAAAAATGCATTTCAGCGCGTGTAGGTGTATTCAAGGGGAGCAAGAAAAAAAATCCTCGTAGCAGAATCGGGTCCCCAAGGTTAGTGTGCAACGATAGAGAAATTCTGCACGTCTGGGTTGTGTAAGAACGCGGCTTCGGTGTAAGCACCATCCCCAAGAAGCCAAGGACTAGGTACGGTTTGGTTCTTTCCTCAGCCTGATGTATTCACAAGCGGTTCCTGCGGTTGGAGGAAGACCGCGCCTTGCCCGAAGATCCGAAGATGAACAATGTTCCAATATTAAGCACACCACATTTCAGTTTCACTCTCTCGGTTATCCCCGAATTCGGTGTGTGTGTGTGTGTGTGTGTGTGTGTGTTTGCGGCGGGAAGATGCGCGACCCCATTTTCTATGGCGGTTTCTTTTTTTCCATTCTCCTCCTTCCCCACCGTCTCCCGCTGGTCTTTTTTACACATACCCGTTTCTGATTACCATCTACTGAATTGAGAAGCATGTAGTACAACAAGAGAAGCATCCTTCTCCCGGGGGTGGGGGGAGAGGGAGCAAATGCGCCATCATGTGATTGAACCAGGACAAGATAACGAAATAGGCTAATCCGCACAGAGATTACGTTTTTGTTTGTACGATCAGAAACAGGAACGTTCCACAACCTCTTACAAGGCGGGATGGAAAAACTAAAAAAAAAGTCAGGCTCATTCTCACCGAAATCCCGGTCCATCGATCTGAACAATGGAGAACAGCGCCCACCCATCAGCCTCCAGAAACGAACGCTATGTGGCCTCTCTTTCTCTAGGTATTAAGCTACAAAACACTATTTCCGGACGGCCCTGCAAGCATCGACTCCGTAACGGCGTGTTTACCAGCTTCGGATATAGGATGATTCAGGTATTTTACTTTGTATTATACGTTTCTGACACAAATACCTTCTATTCATCAGACTCACTCATCCTATAGGACATGGAGGGGAGACGATAAGATCCACCAAACACCCAATAGGTTATCTCTTCACTCCGCGAGTTCGTTTGGATCCGATGGATAAGATGTTCGCTAGTTATGGAAGATCATTCCGAGATGTCCGGGTCAAAGAGATGCAATGCCTTCAGATGCTGTGTTTTAAACGTTTTAAACAGTGCGACATCGGTAAACCATATCTGTCGAAGGATCTCGATTTTTTGTAATCGCCGCCTTTCCTCACCCCACCCCCAATATTTTTGAACTGCATTGGGTGCTTTATTCGTTCTCCACACACACACGCACCCCCAACCTCATTTTATTTATTTCTTTTCTCTTTCTCTCTCTCACTTTGCCTTTTCCCTTTCTCACTCACCCACACGTACAATCCATCAATGGAACTCGGGTAGGCTATGCTTTCTTCTCTTCTGGAACCAAGTCCACCGGATCGACTAAACAGCGTATGCTATCGTAGACGACCCATTCTCCCTCCTCTTTCCACCATCGATCATTATCCACAGCAACAACACCACCACCACCACCACCATACGCTGGAGCCGTCGTCATGGACTGCTCCTCTCGAACCACCACCTACCACATCCACAGCCGCAATGACCCGAGATAATAAAATCCCATTCTTTGACCATCCCAGCCGACGATCTTTTCCGCCACAACCGAAGCTAGCGCCTTCACCGCTTCCTCACACTCACGATAACTCAAAAACAACTACCATCCAAAGCCGAATGCAGCAGGATATGGATCAGGTACTTGAAACAACAAAACATCATCATCGGGTGTAGTAACCGGGAAGACGACGACGACGACGACGACGGCAGCGGAAACGACTCCTCCCCCTACTTTTTTTTAATTTTTTTTTATGATTGTATTTTTTATCTTTCCAGGTCGTCCACTATTGCACAATCATGCGCGAAACGATCCAGCAGCATCAACACATGGTCGACATGATACCTCGGCAGGACTGGCTCGAAGACATGATTGGCCAGGCTAATGGGATCCTCAATGCTCTTTTGCGGCTCCGGAAGCAGCAGATACTCGTCGACGAGGAAAAACGACTTGGGCACATGTATCGCGGCGCTGCTGACGCGCAGACGTATGCATCGGCAAAAGATAATGCTGGAACTGGATTCTATGTAAGTTTATATATATATATGTATATGTATATATAGAAAGAGAGAGAGAGAAAATCGGATGGGAGCAGTGTAGGGGTTGCAGCAATGTCTGTTTCTTTTGGATGGGTGGACACTAACGCATAACCTTCCTAGAATCGGACGGGAAATGAAGAGGACATGGCCAACTACGAAGAACATGCAGCAGACCCGATGGCTGGTGCTCGTCTTCGTCGTAAACGCAGGGTAAGGAAGTTTGGATATTGAAAAAGGGCAAACGCCCCACTTCTTTTGGTGAAGAGTTAAGAAAGTTAATTTCCGGTCATACGCGAAACAGAGACCCGTTTTTCAGGGACGTTGTCATTCTTGCAACATATCAGAGACACCCGAGTGGCGCCGTGGACCAGACGGCGCACGTACGTTGTGCAATGCGTGCGGCCTACACTATGCGAAACTCGAACGAAAACGCCAAGCGGCTGAGGCAAAGGCAAAGTCGACAGAGGAGAGTAGCCATGAAGCTCACATCCTTCCAGGGTATCGTAACTTGGCACCATGCGCCATCTCTTCTCCTGCGTCCTCATCAACATCTTCATCGCTCCATGACGAATCCATCTCAACCCCATAAACTCGTAAACTTTGCCTTATCTCTCCGCTTCATCTACACGCAACTGCATCATCGAGGTATACTTCCCTTCTTCCCACTTCACCCACTTGCTCTCTCCATTCTTCCTTATCCGCCCACATGCTGTCGTTATATATATATTCCTTTTAAAATATGCAGCAGCAGCAACAGCAGTTCATTCTTTAATGTATCTATACCTTTCCATTTCCCTTATTTTCAAAAAAGACAAAGAACTAGCAAGGAACCAGTGTATGTTGACATTATACCTGCATCACTTTAAAGCTCCATGACCCCCTCTTTTTTGTTGACAGCTGATCAAAAAACTCTATTTCGCACGTCTCCTTCAAACATTTCCCGCCCCCAACTGTGTATACACGATGACTTGCAGACCCGATATAGAAAGAATAAAGTTTCTTGGGATCTTACGATTGCAATGAAAAGGGTATTACGATAATGTTCTAGCGAATAGTAGAAAGAAAAACAAAAACGAACAGAAACAGAAACAAGCCTAAACGGACGGGGGGTTTTGCTTACCTACCGAGAGGCTTGCCCTGGATTACATTGATCATCTCATCTTTTGTTAAAGTTTCATGTTCAATCAATGCGGTTGCCAACCGGTGTAACTCATCCTTATGATGTGTCAAGATTTGACGTGCTCGCTCTTCAGCAGTCTAACCACCCAGTGCCAGTCAGTTGGTTCCCTTTAGTCATTGCGAAAACAGAGGTGCACACAGATAAACATTACCAGCACAAGCCGTTTGATCTCGGCCTCGATCTCCAGCTTTGTATCTGGACTCAGCGACTGCATTGCTTCGTCATCATAGTCGACGGGTCCGATCTTGTCGCTCATGCCATACCGCCTGACCATCCGCTTAGCCACTTCTGTTGCTTTGACAATATCGCTGTGCGCACCGCTTGTCACGTTGTCTGGGCCAAAGATCAATTCTTCGGCTATGCGACCGCCCATGCAAATATCGATTTGCGCAAGGTATTCACTCTTAGTAAATGAGTCCTAAATATCATTCTCCATCAGTTTTACGGTCCTTCTTTATCTTCCCTATAGCTAACAGTAGCCCGCTCGCGCACTCGATCGATTTTAGCGTTTCTACCTTGTCCATTTCCGGGAGTTGGACCGTCATGCCCAACGCTCGGCCGCGTGGCATGATCGTGGCCTTGTGGAGTGGCATCGCTCCCGGCGTATAATAGGCGACCAGAGCATGACCGCCTTCGTGGTATGCCGTCAACTTTTTGCTTTCATCGGTGATGACTGCACTTCGCCGCTCAGCCCCCATGATAATCTTGTCCTTGGCAAACTCGAGATGGGTCATACCAACTTCGCGCACACCTTCTCGACTCGCTTGGATAGCTGCTTGGTTGATCAGATTGGCCAATTCCGCGCCGCTGAATCCTGGAGTGCCTCGAGCAATCTGTGACACGTCCACATCCTTGGCCATGGACACTGTCTTCATGTGGTGCTCGAGGATCTGAACCCGTCCTCGTACATCCGGGAGCGGCACATTCACCATCCTGTCGAACCGACCAGGCCGCACAAGCGCCTTATCCAGCAGCTCTGGAAAATTAGTTGCTGCAATGAAGATCACTCCCTCACTTTGCGAAAAGCCATCGAGGTCCACCAAAAGCTGGTTTAACGTTTGCTTCATATAAGTAGAGTCTTTAGGGTTGCGCTTTGAGCCAATTGCATCAATTTCATCAATAAACACAATGCTTGGCGCCTTTCGACGTGCCGCGGCTAGAGGTTGAAAGGTCACGTAAGCAATCCTTCTTGTACATTTGCTATGAAAAAGAAAAAAAAACCGTACCAAATAGATCCCGTACACGTCGAGCACCGACACCAACATACATCTCGTCAAATTCACTTCCGCTCATGAAAAAGAAAGGCACACCGGCCTCACCAGCCACGGCCCTCGCCAGCAATGTCTTTCCTGTACCTGGCGGACCAGTGAGCAACACTCCCTTCGGTAGCTTTCCGCCGAGCTCGGTGAATCGGTGCGGATCCTTTAGGAACTGGACAAGTTCCTCCAGCTCTTGTTTTGCCTCATCACAGCCCTGGACGTCTTCGAATTTGACGACTTGCTGAGACGATGGCTCATACTCGGTCTGCGGGTTAGTCGAGGTTTTGAGGAATCCCGAGTTTTCGAGGGCTAAGGATAGAACGGTCAACAGACAAAAGGCATAAGTCACTGTGACGCCCATCCAACGCAAAATCCGCCACATGATATAACCGCGGGCTGAATAAGTCCAGAGGAATTTTGTCAGCTATCTGCTCTGTATGCGTATATGTTCCTATGCATACCTTCTTCTACAACCACATAAATCGGATCCTTTTGCGTTCTACCAGCGCCTGTTTCACCTGCTCGGATCGTTCCTTTCAGCGCCTGCACGATCTCGCTCTTGTCTAGAGAAGCATGGGCCATGAATTTCTCTTGGTGGGGTATGTTGTGCATGCTTATTACCTCCTCCTTGCCTGTTGATCCGACTCATCACATCCGGGATAACCTTATGCTGTTGTCCCGTCTCGACAAGAGCTGCAATATACTGCTTGTAACATTCTTCGTTGTGCGCAAATCGGCCCTGCTCAAAACGTCTGATCACCGTCTCCGGTTTGCGGGCCATCCGTAGTTCCTTGAGGTAGTTCTCAAGATCAGTCACCCTGAATACTTGGACTCTTCTTCCACCCATTCCTTACCTTGTAAAAAACAGCCTGGATTGCGGGGTCGTCCGGAGCGCTGTTGGCGTTATGTTCAAGACGCGCCAGCCGACGAGGATCTCGATGGGGAGCGTTAAAGATCCACCGTGCTCGGAAAGATCGCTTCTATCGATAAGATTGGGAAGGGGGTTGTTAATAGGTCTGCGGGAATAATAACCCACCCCAAGACGAGGAGTGGCCCGTGTGTGGTTGTGCATGTGCGGACGTGGAAGTTTTCGTTACACGTACGGTGAGCGGCTCAGGCAATCCACCTAGGACTGGACTATGCCGATTCGGCATCGAGTACAGCGGGTGATTGCGAAACCGTTGAGTTTGTCCGAGTAACTGCAGTAGGGAAAGAGAAAAGGTGGGTGTAAGCTTGCTTACGCAAAGAGGAGACGAGGCCCGTTGGCTAACTCAAGTAGCTGGAGTACAAAGCAATTGGCTCCTTTTTTTCAAGAGGAGGAAAGATAATGTTACCCCTTGGACAGAACGAAATGGTGAATTCATGAGTTTAGAGCGGACAGAAAGAGATTGAACTCTTCTCTCTAAAAAAAAAAAAAGAGACGGAGGAGGGGAAAGCAAAGCAGCAGCGGGTCGCGCTCGCGTATTAGGGAGGGGAAAAAAGGTCGTGCGAGCTTCTGACTAGAAAAAATATTGGCTCCGCTCGAAAGTGAGCTGGGTGGTGCGGTGAAATCATGCATGCTTCGATGGATATCACGCCATCAGTATATACTGTAGTATTGCGGGTTCAATAGAGGCGATTTATGCGTGTAATAATCTGAGCCATTTGCGTGTGCGCCGATGAACATGCCATGAAATGATGATGTTAGCAGATCAAGCCTATTTGTTGTCACACAGCAGGCTGCATTGCTTAAATGATGTCCTCTTCCCACCCCGGCTCGCCTACAAGGTGCCTCCCTCCATTCATCGAACGGAGAGCGGCCCAAGTATCTTGCTTATCGCATTTAATTCTGCGATAACAGGGCCGGAAAATTAGGGGGATTGCAATTCATTCGTGACTTCTTGAGCCTTCTGCTAAGCATTCCTATGTGTTTATTATTAACTAGGAAATCATGAGCCCTCATACTGCGATTTTCTTGGACTAGTGTTTTAACCCCCTTCACTTATCAACGGGTTGCCAGCGAAAAAATCCATCAGTGGCCTCTGGCTTTATCAAGTATATGCTACTGATGAACGAAGTCCTGTACCATCCCAGGTACATTATGATATAGTATTACGCAATGAAAGCCTTCCTGCATTGGAAATCTCGTCTATTGTCATCAATGGGGGAAAGCCTTTGTTTGTGGGGTGTGATCATGGTGGCTGACAATGTTCCTATTAAAAAGGCATACAATGGGAAGTCATTGAAGCACAAAGAAACATTGCCCTCGCTGCTGACAATGATGCGGTCCGAGGCACGCAAAATGATCTCGATGCCTTTATTCATGTCAGGATAACGACAACATAGCCAGCAGCGGCTGGCAGCAAACAAACAAGCATGATGGCAAAATCCTTTGCCAAGTTATACTCATATTCCGCGAACAAAAAGGGCTCCATTGGCTGACTAGCAATATACGAAGACAGACTCTTCTAAATTTATTGTTGTATTGAACTTGGGGTACATGACATTGAGGACTAGTCTTTCCCCTCGTATCTTCTTCTAGATTGCATAACTGTGTCGCGCATGTGCCTTGCAGAGAAAGAGCACTGAGCTCCATGCATACTCTTAATGTTCATGGGGGAGACGTAGTCGTCTTGTATACATTGTACAAGATGACATTCTTTCTAAGCGAACACCCACTATGGTGATGCCTTCGCTTCTACCGTACCTCATCCCCATATATAGAGAATACAATACCGCGTTACCATCCTCTTGATTCTTCAAAATAGTACCACCATAGAGAAATAATGTTATAACTGGTGTGCAACTATGGAGAGTGACAAGTATTCCGCATCAAACAGACATGTACCAGTACAGTTCATTCTATAAGCAAACTCTGTCATTACTCCTTTTTGAGACATTCAAACGGTCTTTTCTTTCCTATAGACCACGCACAATCTTTAGTATTTCATCCTCTGAGGGTTGTTGCACTCATTATCATTGGCAAAAAGACGATAATACTATGAGGGTGCGAGATTGGCTTGTGAACGTCGTTCTGAGGTGAAATAGTAGATTCTTTTACATAACTGTAGTGCGTAACAGAATCTTCGAGACCCCACCGTCTAATCGGCGCGGCGGAGCACTCACATGATCAGGGACTCCGGAGATCATGTTGCAAGGTTACCTCAATCCTTAAACGATCAGATCTTCCTGTAGCAATCAAAAAGTTACGCCCCACAGATATACAACAGGTGGATGCTCGAGGTCAAAAACGACGGTGAATAAATAGTAGTAGCAGCAAATTATGCTGAGTGTTGCAAGATGAGTAGTATGTCCCACGTTATCGATTTTTTCTGTCTATTTCTGAGCCCAGCGAGCGTAAGTAATATAGACTGGGGTGAGGGAAAGTTGAGTTCAGTAGAAGGATCATCCAACACATACACAGACACACACACACACACACCCGCGGCAAAATTTGGTAGAGAAGCCATCTCTTTTACACCATTGTGGCATAATAGAGTCCAATAATTTTAAGAAAAGTGAATTAGCTATAGAAAAGATATTTGTGTTACCTTTTCAAAATTATAAAAGAAAAAATCCGATTACATTCGAGGTAGTAGAGGATTAAATATATAAGAATGGCTTCATTTTTTGGTGGCGGGCTAGAGACGGGATATATGGAGCCTGATGTGCCTCCCTCACCATCACCACCACCCCGGCCTCGGCAATGCAACACCTCAGGTGCTCCGGAGAAATTTTAGCTCTGTGCTATACAAATTCTAAGGACGAATTTATATAGACTTCGTCCTCGTTTTCTCATGCCATCCCGTCAGTAAGAAGGTTTCGTGCGACTGCAGCATTTCTCCAAAAAAGAATTGTTTATTTTCTGTATCCGATCCCGCCTGAACGTTCACGAGTTCTGCCTTTGGGTTAATCAAGTTGAAAGATAGAACGCTTTGCGAGTTTATCATCATTGTAAACAACCCAGAAGGATTCTATCCAAGAACTATACTGGGAAAGATGTATACGATGGGAGGCCAGACGAAAGCTCGTGAAAAGCGAATAAATTTCGGACTTTGTTTTCATCGCAATGTTTTGGTAAATCGATGGACAGGGCACCGAGTTTGTGTTGTGCTTGTGCGTGTGCCATTTGGGTACAGTGGCCGCTCGTTATAGTGATATTCATTATAATGATAATTCGTTATAGCGATACACTTTATGAAGAACAAAATTGCCAGGTAGAGCTTATTCCAATTCGTTATAGTGATAATTCATTATAGTGCTGCGATTTCCTGGAACCGAGGGTATCACTATAACGGGCGACCACTGTATGAAGAGGGGTGGACTTATTGTAACGGTTGCAAGTCCGATGCTTTGCGCCGTCTGTATCCATCTCTCTCTCTCTTTTTTCTTCCTTGGCGACCGAGCAGAAAAATATTTTGCACGGGCGTAAGTATGTAACGGGTGAATGGATGGATATAGGAGGTGATGTCTCTTATTTCTGACAGATCAGAGGGAGAATTTACCACGTTACTATTGCTCTGTAGAACCCAGGCAATGTCAATAAATGAAAAGGGCGCTAAAAATATGTGCAATCACTCGCACGTCCCCCCACCCCACCCCCGCCTTCAAAATAAGCTTGGGGAGTTTGTCTGCGCGGTTGTGAGGGCAAAGAGCAAAAGTCAGCAAGGGCGGGGTTGTGATAATGTGGTGTGCCCTTACCATTGATGATGCCCCTTTTTAAAACCAGTGTGGGAGAGAAGGAGGAAGGTCGGAAAACGATCAAAGGAAATATTGCACCTGTCCCACAGACAACTCAAATCATCCGCCTGAACATACACACATACACACTCACACACACACCTTGAATCGCCGTAATAGTTTTCCGCTCCATCCCCTCCCGGGTCCATTATTTTGCTTTTCTTTCTTCTATCCCGCTCTCTCCGCCGACTACACCCGAGAAAGTTTGGCCATGGTTGAATTATCAGAATACGCCATACGTGTTATTGACCGACTCTCGATGATGGGCAACTGGTTGGCCGTCCTTGTCTCGATTCGCAATCTGTTTATCTGCTGGCGATTATACAGACGCACTAGAGGAAGCATGTAGGTGATGGCAGCTGGGGCTGCTTATTTTTTCTTTAGTTCAAAGATACATCCTGAACGTTGCAGAATAGCCATCTTGTGAATACGATTCAAGTTGTTATCCTGATGGTCGATCGGACACTCTACGGCATCATTCCCCTCTTTGAAATACATACTTGCGCTTTCTTTCCTCTTCTTATTTCGTAAGTCCCATCTTTCCCACACTCCCTCGAACATAAAAACAGACCGACTCGCAATTCACACTCGGTTGGAGCGGCTTAGATTTTGGCATATTTGTAAGATTTCCCGTGTGGCCTTTCAAGTTTCATTTCTATAACTCAATGACTTCACCCGCATGTAGCATACCTCTTGTACTATATCATCATGTTCATGCGTCTGCTCATTCTCGAAGACCGTCATGCGGTCTGGATCAAGGTGGTCGGCATAGCACTTATCCTTCTACGATTCACCGACTGGCCATACGAGCTCACGTTCCAGCAAGTTCAGCAGAGTATCACACAACAGAATCCCCTACCGGGTGACACGTGCTGGGTTTCGTGGTAGGTTGGATAGTTAGTTTAATGAGAAAATCTTCTGTCGATTAATTCTTTGCTAGGGGCGGTGGCGTGTTAATCCTCAACTTCGTGAGTGATTCGTTGGCCAATTTATTCCTTAGTGGCATGTTTGTCCGCCGGCTGTACATCCATGTCCAGCATACGAAAACAATCATGAGCCGACAGCACCAGCTGATCGAATACATTGCTCGCAAATCGCTCGTCTGCCTTATCTTCACATTTGTGGTCAATCTGGCCATGAATTTGTTGAAAATTACCAACTATCTCGGGGACCGATCCGATGTATATAAGTTTGATCTTTCATTTTTTGCGCAAAAATCTTACTATTATTTCTCAACAGGCATTCACGGTCTATTTCCAATTAATTGAATCTACCCTCCTGGTCGAGGCACTGCGTGTTGAAAGCCGGTCGTCCGACCGTCCCATCAAGGCCATCTGCGAGAACTGTGGCATGGTCCTCGAAACCCTCCCCCACTCGGAAGAACCTCAAAAATCGCAGCAGCAGCAGCAAGGCAGCCGTCCTTTCGGCCGGACCTCCAAACCCTCGACGAATCCGACAGAGAGCGTTTTACAGGAAATGGCCATGTTCGACACAGACTCGTATATAGAAGACACAAAGCCTTCCACTCGCCACCCCGCGCCAGGATCCAATGACATCCTGCTCCAGTCGCCTATGCCCACGATCGCGCCGCGCGCATCAACGCCCTCCACGATGACTTTTGCTTCCTCCTCGCCCCGGCGACCCTCTGCACAGCAACCCCAATACCTGACGCAACATCCAGAGTGGAGTAACAACGATTATCGCATGTTCTAGAGTAATCAGTTCAGATAAAAACTTGGTAAAAAAAAACAATGCATTTGTTATTGGGACAATTTCTTTCCAAAAATAGAAACTCGTTTTACCCCGGATCTTTTGAACAGTTCGGAATATTTTCTATACCAAATTAGGAGGTTGAAGTTCCCTCCATCATCAACTGTCTTTTTTTCTTTTGACCCATTGAAAAAAGAAAAATGGAACTCCTTGAAATGGAAAAAAAAAGACGATGCCAGAGACTGAGGTCATTGCTCTTTTCGATTGTTTTGGAATAGCACGGGTTTGACAACGCCAGAGCTGGATGGGCGGGGCTGACAAAAGGTTGTTCTCGCCGTGTAAGGGGAATGATTCGTATTCCCTCTTCGATCACTTACTTCCCCGGTTAGTTTTCTGATCTTGTTGTAGGATCCTTACCCCATCCCTCGCCTATTAAATAAACAAAAAAATCACCGCAGCACTGCTACTACGCCTCGACCACACGCACACTCTCTTCGCTGTTTTCTTTCTTTCCTTGATCTCCTTCTTCCCTCCGTCCGGTCATGTCAAAACGCGACACCGAGGCATCTGTCATTGAAAACAAAGAGACCGTCCTGCCAGTCGCGGAACACCCAAAGGTCGAAGTGTCCAACATTGAAGATGCCGCCAGTGCAGAGGAGATAGACGAGAATGGCATCATCGTACGTCAACGTCGCGTAAGCAGCGATGATTGCAACGAATTTGGCCATGGCAAAGGACACATGATGACCGCTTACTTCAATGTCGTCTGCGTCGTTGCCGGGTAAACGATCCCCGCTTGCACACCACATCCGATCGGGTTTTCGCTGATCAGCAGCAAACTGTATTTGCTCTCTCTTTTTTTTTTTTAGAACCGGCACATTGGGTCTCCCCAGAGCATTTGCAGACGGCGGATGGTTGGGAATCCTGATTCTGATGCTGGCCTATCTAATGGCGGTGTACAGTGGCATTGTCTTGATCCGGTGTCTGTACTATAAAGCCGGACAGCGGCTGCACGACTTCAAGGCAGTCGGGACTGCTGCATTTGGCAGTATTGGTTATCTGGTCGCCTCAGTCCTTCACTTTATGAATCTCTTTGGCTGTCCGGCATTATACCTCGTCTTGGCGGGCAGCAACATGCACAATTTGCTTCTCCATACGGTAAGGGCTTGTCAAGCCACCTACAACGGCAAAAAAACGCACTGGCTCCTAACTTACCCTCTTGCGGCCGCAACATGATAAAATTCATAAACCCTTTTTCCTGGGGGGGGGGTTTGCGATTTTCTCTCTCTCTCCGTGCAGTCGGCTAGGCTCACCCAGCCGATCTGGACAATTATCGTCGGCGTATTTTTGTTGATCCCGTCCTTGATGCAAAAGACCCTCCATGAGGTCACTCTCACGTCTGCTATCGGGGCCATATGCACCATGATCGCCGTACTGGTCGTGGTGATCGTGGCCCCCATGGACCGTGCGGTCCACCCCGACCGACCAGTTATCCATGATCCTGTCATCTGGCACGGCTTTCCGACTGCACTCTCGACGATTGCCTTTTCTTTTGGTGGCAATAATACCTATCCTCGTAAGTAATCGTCTTGTGTGTGGTTGGCGAGCGCCGAGTAGATTTAGAATCTGATCTTTTTATTCATAAAAAAAAAAAAAGACGTCGAGCACGCACTTCGAAAACCGCATCAGTGGAAATACGCGGTATCAGCCGGCCTGTCGACCTGCGCTCTGCTCTACTTCTTGACGGCTGTGCCGGGCTACTATGCCTATGGTCGCGATACCCAGTCACCGATTTACGACTCGCTCCCGATCGGGCCGGGCCGGGCCGCGGCGACAATCGTCATGACCATCCACGTGATCCTGGCGATCCCGATCTTCACGACCTCCTTCTCGCTCGAGTTTGAGCAATTCTCGCGTGTGAACGAGGCCCGGCTCGGCAAGATGGGCGCATGGCTCGGCCGCGCCATCATCCGCACCGTCACCATGGTCATCCTGGTCATCCTCGCCGTCTTTGTGCCCTTCTTTTCGGACTTCATGAGCCTCATCGGCGCGCTGGGCAACTGCGGCCTCGTCTTCATGCTCCCCATCCTCTGCTATCTCAAGCTCACCGGCTGGCGGAACAAGAAATACTACGAGCTCGTCTTTTGCGCCTTCACCGTCTTCCTTGGCATCATCGGCTGCATTTTCGGGACCATCGATGCCATTAAGGCGCTCGCACATGATTTCGAGACCTCCAAGGCCAAATAAGAAAACCCTTACATGTTCTGTGTGCCTCTACCCCCCCCATCATTTTTTGTACATAGTATTTTCTTTTTTCTTAGAATGCATCCGGAGGGCCAACTAAAAAAAAAAAAGGAAAGAACAAGAAGAGTGCGACCCGTTTAATTTTTCATTACAGAATAGACAATATGAAAATGTGTGTGTGTTTTACGAAATGTGTTTCTACTTCTTTACGAGATTACAAATGTGTGTGCGGTAAGTGTTTAGGTTGGAATAGAGGAAAGAAAGAATGTGGTAAGCGGATGGGGTGGGTATTTTTCGGTAGTCAACGTGAAAAAGAAGGGGATGGCAAGTGACCCCGCTTTCCCCCACTTAGACCTTTTGAGCCGCGTTCCTAATAGAGCATAGGCAAAGTCAATTCAACAGGAACTCACATAGCGCTCTCCACACATCTCTTCGCTTTGAAGAACTATCTGTGTACGTGCGTGTGTGAAGGAGGGGGTAGGGCACCGCATGGTCACACTTACATTGCATCCAACTTATCCTTGAATTTTTTGGTAATATCCTGGCGCTTGAGCTTCTGTGCAGCCGTCAAAAGACCAGACTCGATCGTCCATTCCTCGTGGCAGAGGGAAATGTCAAAGAGCATCTCAGCAGGCTTGAGGCCGGCCTCCTTGCCGGTACTCAGCAAGCTGGACAGGATCGCCTTTCGCAGTTTGGCATCGCTGCAGATAATCTCCCAATCCTGCGAAGCAACACCAAGTTCGGCTGCCAACTTGCGCACGGCGGGCTCCACGGGCACGACTAACGCCACAGGTCGGGGACGCAGTGAGTCAGCATAGACACAGATATTGGCAATAAACAGACAACTCTTGTAGAGCGACTCGAGCTTCTCTAACGCAATGTACTCGCCGTTGCTAAGCTTGACAAGGTTCTTCTTGCGATCGATGATGGACAGCGTTCCGTTCGCGTTCCACTGCGCAATGTCACCTGTCATCAGCCAGCCATCCTCGGTGATAGTCTCGCGAGTCAAGTCTTCGCGCTTCCAGTAGCCCTTCGTCACGGGCGGGCCGCGCACCCACACCTCACCCTGCGGGATCTCGTTTGTCGACAGGTAGCCTGCATCGGGTACATCGACCAACTTGATCTCCGTGCATGGAACAGGTGCGCCAACGTGGCCATAGCCAAACTGCTCAGGAGTCATGATGGAACACATGCTAGATAGTTAGAAAAGTAGTGTGAGCTTTTTCTTCGATCACTTTAATTAAAAAATAAAAAAGTCATCCCATCACACGCAAAACTTACCCGCAGCCTAAATCGTCGTGGAGATGGAAAAAAAAACATGGCCATTTAGTTTACTATGTCCTTACCATCTTGCATCCATATACATCATCTACTTACTCTCCGTCATGCCATATCCGCCTAGATAGAGAGAGAGGGAGGGAGTGCCGGGTTAGTAAACCGCGTTCTTCTATGAACTCTAATTCTAAAAGCGTGAGAAATCTTACCAAGAATGGGGCACACCGTGACGGTGAGGAACTTTTGGGTTTCGAGTGACAATGGTGCGCCACCCGATAAAGCGAATCGCAAGCGGCCGCCCACCTGCTCTTTGATTTTGCCGAACACGGTTCTGTCCAGGAAGCCTGTGGGCAGATGGCGTTCGAGTAGCCACGCCTTGGTGGCGTACGCCTTGTGGAAAATCTTCTGCGCCTGAGGCGACGCGCTGTTCACCTTGGCAAGGACGCCCTTGCGAATGGATTCCCAAACTTGGGGCACGCCCGTCATGATGGTCGGTCGGAATTCCTTGATATCGCCCTTGCAGTTGCGGACGGAGGTGTCCGTCAGCGTACGAATGGAGCCGTAGCCCAGCGTTACACCCCAAAAGATGCACAGGTTCTCAACGAGGAATTCGAGGACGTGAGCCAGCGGAAGGTAGGCCATGATGCAGTCGTTGTCGGTGATCATCTGGCCAAGTAGAACGTTGACGCCAGCGACTGTTACAAGCGAGAATTTTTGTGTGCGTGTTATTTTTCAGAGAAACTCTCGGTACACACTCACACATGCCCTTCCACTTCTTCCTCCTACTTACTGGCACCAACGAGGTTCTTATGTGTCAACATGACACCCTTGGGGTTGCCTGTACTACCCGAAGTGTACATGATACAACACATATCCTCCGGTTCGGGAAGGCGTGGCTCACGTGGATGCTGGCGACCGAGTGCAACCAACTCGTCCACTGACAGGACGTTCTCAACTTGAGCCACCTTGGCGTTCTCAGCAACCTTCGGTTTCGCCTCCCCATGGTAGATGACGTGCTTGAGGGTCGGGCATTGCGCTGCCACCTTGGTGACCGTCGGGAGCAGCTCGGCGGAGGTGAAAATCGCCTCGACGCCGGTCTCGTTCATCGAGTGAAGGAGGCCATCCTCGCCGAGGGTATCGTACGCAGTGACGATCATCATATTTTGCGTAAAAGTCGCGTGGGCCATCAATAGCCAGTGCATCCTAGAGAAAGAGAGAGAGAGAGAGAGAGGAGAGCGGAATCAGAAGGCGATGGGGTTGGTTATACAACTCCATTGGTTTGTCTAAACTTACGTTGTGGGCGCAAAGATCTCAAGCTTAGCGCGCTCCCTGAGCCCGAGGGCGTAAAGACCGGCACCCAAGTCGTGGACACGATCGCTCGCCTCCTTGTATGTCAAGTACTGGTAGCCCGAGAGCTGGAAGTACTTCCACACCTTCTTTTCTTTCTTCTCGACGCCCTCGACTACTTTGACCACCTCCTTTTCTTCCTCCACAATCTGCTCGACATCGCGCCAGCCGAATGCATTGCGGTTGCCGCATCTTCGGACGCTATTCTGAAACACGTCGTAGAGGGTGTGAACGTCCGTGGCAGGCACGCGGACAACATTATCCGCAGCGAGGATGGAGCGACGGACGCGGGTCGCATTGGGCTGATCTTTACCCACTTCAATGGAAAAGGTCTTCATGGTATGGGTGTATGTAGGGGACGTACGTGGATGGTTGTGTATGTGTGCGGGAAAAAAGAGGAGAAGGGAGCATGCTTTTATTTCTGAATTTAAGAGTTGTCGAGTTACACAGCACCAACGGAGCCTGTTTTGCTAAAAAAACCAGCAAACGGGCATTCTTTTTAGCAGCGCAGATCGTTTGACCTACGAATACATAGCATCCAACAGCCGAGCATATTAGACCTTGACACCCCTCCTCTGATTGTCAGCAGAATTGAAAACAAAGAGCTTCCTCGCACACCGTCCCTCAACCCGTGTCTTTTTCAAGCGGTATCGCTATATTTGTTGTTGTGCATTACCGTCAATAAGAAAGAGTGAATCTGCCCAGGTCCATGCCTCTACTTGCCTCAAAAAGGGTGCCGCGCACAAGCCAAGGCTGCTTTTTATTCGTCATATGAAGATTGGAAAAGTGATTCGGATTTCAGATTTCTGCTATTGCCCCTTTAATGTCGCACACACTGGTCGTTTGCTTTTTTACCTGCAGCACCGTCCGGGAGAACGATTCAGGTCAATAACATGCGATTTGTTCTTATATAATGTCTGTATTCTTTATCAACTGATTTTCCCTAAAGTGCCCCGCAAAAGAAGTAAGTCGGATGGTAACGTGATCTTTTTACTGTGGTTTCAGGATAATCTTTTTTAGCTTTCGTAAAAATTTTGCTTGGATACAACCCATTTTGATGAAATAAGAGAAATATAGAGAATGGATATTAAAACATGACACGTGTTTTCCTAGCACTCATACCGCCGATGGGTCCCGAGATAACATCCATTATCCAGATCAATATTGCATATGCACAGTACCATTTGCTCTGGTAGCGCTCAGCAATGACCGCATTTGCAGGGCAAGTGCACGCCAGTTACTCATTCCAACGAGAATGGCATACTTCGTGGCGACATAATTAGTCCATCAATTGTGTGTCCACATGGGTCATGCAAAGATCTGATATACACTGCTTTATTATTAAACAGTTTATGGATGTGATAGGTCCGTGGGAAAGCATCTGAAGATGAGTCTTAAGAGCAATCTTCTATGCTTTGCAATACCGCGAAAAAAAAAAGACCGCTGTTATCAATGGAATATCGCTCGGTTAAAAAAAAAGGGAAGGAACCCACCAGGACAGTAGCCCTGTTCTAATCGATAATAGTTCTAAAAGGAATACCACTCTAGGCCTACCGATGGATCACTTTCACGCAATGATTTCTTTCCTTTTATCTAACACCACATACGGAACCAACGGGCATTGCAGACCATATCATAAAAGCTTGCTGCCTGGCAACATATCGTGTCATACTTTTACTCCATACAATAACGTGCCGTGTGAGGGTTTTTTTTTTATTCGCCATTAAACAGAGAAAAGAAAGCCTAAGCCACCACCATTAAGCGCCATAAACAGCAGGACCGATGGAAATGTTTATTGTAACAAAACAAGGGAAAACGCGTCGAGGTCGAAACCAGCGACATAAAAAACTTTTTTTAGAAACGGTAAGTTTATTGGATTAATATGAAAAAAGGAAGGGAAACAAGAAAAAGACCTAATGAAGGAGACAATAAATCAGTAAACACGATCTTCTCTTCTCTACTCCAACACTGCCTGCCAGAGAGACGAGAGGATATCGCAAGATGAATATATCAGGGGCGCCTAGCGTATATTAATGACACCCTGAGCTTATGGCTTCATCATTCTATCTCTGACTGGTGCCAGCTAAATCTCATCCTTTGCCATCTTGCGATATCCATCCCTCTTTACTTCGCCCGTTCCAAGGACTTTGCTCTACTTTACCTTAATCTTCCATAAAATAAACCGATAGGGGGAAAAAGCAACATTTTTCTAAAATGTGCAAAAAATGTCCTTTATATAATTTTTCCCTGTCTTCTCAGCCACCCAGTTTTGTTCAAACCCCGTGCTCAGTTTCTACGGGGATTCTTCATGACAACGCTGCCTGATCCTTTTTTCGGGGGGTGGGGGTGGGAATGCTCGTACCATCATTTTACGCGCCGATTGCGTAGCTGGTCGATACATCGACGTGAAAGGTAGAGGGAAATCTTCAAGAAAGTAAGATGCCCTCTTTCCTCCCCTAAAACAAATTTGATTATCATATCTGGCCCATAATTTAATAAATAAATAAAAATCACAGGATGGGATATGAGAGAAGCGGGCAAGTGCTAGACATTGTCCTGTAATGTTGATACAGATGAAAAAAAATGATAACCGTACTGTGGATGCGTAAGAATATAATATATATATATATATATATATATATATGGGTGTGGTGTGCGTGAGTGGGACTATGCATGGGTGTGCTCCTATTAAGCAGATGTGTTCCAGGGTCGTGTCGGCGACGCACCAGAAGCGTAGGAGTGTGGCGAGAGCAGTGTCTGTGTAGGCGTAGAGTTGTTATCGGATACAAAATTATGCATTGCGGGGTAAGCGAAGGTGTTTGCAAGTGTAGACGGTGCAACAGAAGGCCGGCTTGCATCAAACATGATTTGCCCAAAGAGGGCACTGTCATTTAAAAAATCAAGACTATCAAAGTCAATATCGCCCGGCATCACTCCATAATTTTGGAAGTCTTCGTTAAGAATGGACTGGAAAGGCTGTTGTTGTTGTTGTTGTTGCTGATCTTGGGATTGTCTGTGCATTTGCTGTGGATGCTGAGTTGGTGAGATGCTGGCATGTGAAGCGGATCGCTGTTGATGTTCGGAAGATATCGGTGTCGGCAGCGGCATTCGCGGCAGTGCCCCTAACGGAGAATTTTGATTGCTATGTATCTCAGTTGGAAAGTAGGTCTCATGCTTTGGATAGCCGTAGTCGCTAGACCCTGTCGTCGTAGCTGATTGTGCACATCCTCCTGCAGTCAGGGGAAGTGGAGCATAGGTATTGTTATTTGGCGTTGTGTTGGAATCATATGGAAAACCCTGGCGTTGATCTGCCTGATAGAGACGGTTATGTGCTACCAAAAGATCGCCTGCAGTGCTTGCTAGCCGTTCGCACATAGGCCAGTAGGGTCGCAATGTCTACGTTTCTTTTTTTAAAAAAAGAAGCAGGACAATGAAAAGCGAGATAGAACTTACATCAATTAAATCATAAAGCACTTTGAGTGCCGCGCTACTTCTACGACATTGATCTGCGCCCTTTGAGAATGTGGATGTCATCAGCACGGTCGCAAACACATAGGCGGAGTACCCCATGTATGGTAGTACGTTGCACCCGCAAAGATCACGCATTGCGCGAAAGACACCCGTTGCGGTGCGAACGCTCATCTTGCAGGTCTCGATACTCAGCTGGATTGCTCGATACACATCCTGATCAACGTCTGCCGCTCGAATATCGCCATACGCAAGACTGCCTCGGTGTAACACCATGAGAGACGAACACCACACCGCATGCATGGATAGCCACATCGTGAAATACACAGAGCTAGCATTATCTTTGTGGAAGTCGAGATTTGCGGGTGTGAACTGAAATCGTTCCGGAAGGTTATCCTTCCAAACACGTAAATTTGTGTCTAGACCGGTGTATTCGGGGACCGGAGGCCAAACAATGGAGGACGAATCGCTCCGCGTGCGGCTCATGATGCTATTTCCTTCTCCAAATAGCTGCATCACCTTCATAAAATGGCGCCCTACGTCCATCAATGAGTCGCTCACGACATGCTTTTTGCTGACTGAAATATTAGCATGCGGATCACGTATGACAAGACTCTCGGGAATGTTGGGAGGGTTGGCGTCGATGTCGGTCTTTAGAAATCCTTGAGGTCGGCTGGTGCCCGCACTCGCAAATCTTTTAACATGTCCCATAAGCCATCAGACCTGCAACATGAAGATGTTTACCTACTTGTCAATGCAAAAACAGCTCCAGAAAATGCGTCGTCGTAAGGCCATGGCAACCGTGTCAATAGTACCATCCTTTGACAGGATCGGCGTTGTGAGTGTTTCTTCCTTATTCAGACCGAGTTCCTGGCAGAATCTGATGCAGAAATACGCCGTATCAATATCAACATCGTGTTATTACATATAAGATCCTTACCGCACAGCAAGGCCTGCATAGATCCATGCCCTAACGTGTCATCCTTAGTCACTTCATCTGCGCTCAATGCTGTTCGATCAGAGGCTAACACACACTCACTTTGCGCCAGAAGCACGGCCATATTCCAAACATGCCATGATATGCCAGAATTGCAAATTCGGTAAGGTTGGTTCGAGCAGACTCCCATCTATCAACGATTGAGCCTTCGCCGCAAACCGTTCACCGGCCCAATAAGGCGGATCAGTCTTGATGCTTGGATCGTCCGAATAGCTATCGAGGTGATTGGAGAGATTAGTCATTTTTTTCTCTTTTTCTTTCTTTCTTTTCTTTTCTTCAATTTCTAAAAAACATTTACCGAGCTCCGATGGCAAGAACACTCCACAGTAGCGGTTTAGATACAGTTCCATCCTCTATAGACTTCATCAAGGTCTGCCGGTGAACGATAGGGAATGTCGCATTGATATATTTAAAGTAGAGGCCGACGAGATGCATGATGATGTCTTTGGGTGGCAATCCATCATCTTTCTCGATGCCAATGAATTGTGCAGAATCTACGCTGGAATCTTTTAGCGGACATTGTGTCTCTCTGCAGCGTTTCCTTCGATATGTTATGAACCTTGTTTGTACGAGGGAAGAGTAGGGATAATATTGCGTAAAGGGGTCGATGATACTGATGCTGGTCCTGCTGCTTCGTCGCCACTGGTCGTGCTGCTAGCACGGCTGCCATCGGTACTGAGTAAAGCGGCCGTTCCACCAAGGCGGATAAGCTGGCGTTCCATTTGACAGAGACGTTCTTCGAGTAGCTGCACGTATCCTTTTCTAGGACCACGTTTTTTACTCTCTGTATATTCGCACTGTGTGTTGGCCTCTTTGCAATGCAGACATTCAGGTTTTGTGCCATCGCATTTGATCTATTATAAGGTTTCTGTCATTTCGGAGAGAACCAGCAAGGAACACGGAATGATAGTATATATTTTTCGGAAGAGTTACTTTTTTCTTTCTACATAGTACACAGGCTTGCGTTGCACGTATGCGTTTGCGGCCAATGCCACTGCTGCTCGTAGGCGTTCCTGCGCTTCCATCGGTGTCCATTATGTAGTAGCATAAAACAAGTTTGCAAGAAAGGATAAAAAGCGGGAAGTTTCGATAAATTCCCACTTTTTGGTTTGGGCCACAAGCCACGGCTAATCTCTTCCACCCCCCATTCTACGCACCCACGCGCTTACATGACCCCAGACCCTTTCTGGAATAAACAAATCAAAGGCCAGAGCCATTGGAATGGGGGTTTCATTGTTGTTGTATATAGCTTGTTTCTGTTCATAGCCTACTAATGCAGATAGATGGCTGTTGAGGGGAGAGGGAGAATGGGAGTGATGGGGATAAGACAATGATCTATCCTTTATCCATCTTTTGATAATGGCATTGATTCAAGCGCCGTATTGCTTCTCCTTGTCTGTCAGCGGAACGTACTATGCACCCCAATGTCCGTCAATCATCATTGAAACTCCGCCCACCCAGTCTACACCCTCGCGAAATTGTTCATCCATCCACTCACCATGACGCTCAACCACTCCTTCTCGTGAATTACGCCATTCTCGTCCTTGTCGTACATCATGATAGCCTGCGAAGCCATTCCTACCGGAACAAAACACCTATATATATGGCGTAAGATATCTGTAGAAGAGTCTGTAGGGAGTGGGTGGAAGTATTTCTACCGGCCAGGTGCTTTGAGTTGATCTAGAAGAGCTGTGGGCTTTTTGCTGGAGGCTGCTCCAACGTGGCTATCCATTTTAAAGCGCCGAAAATGAGTGCGAGGCGTCATGTAAAAATATATGGGCGGGTAAAAGATGCGCCGCACATATCAGGTAAAAAAAAAAAAAAGAACATACATGCAATCATACCCCGAATCGGCGGGATAACCAAGGCGTCCATCTCCCGCGATGAACTTGACCCGGCCCTCCCTGAGCCAGTCCGCGTGACGTTTGGCCATGTTCTTCTCGCTCAATTCCACCAGCGGTTCAATGTGCTCAATTCCAACCACTTTCCCTTCAGGCCCAACCATCTCTGCCATGCAGGCAGTCAAATAGCCTGACCCAGAACCCACATCGAGCGCTAGAGATAATATGCGCATCTCGCCGCGTTCTCAGTTATCTTTCTCCCCATTCTCATACCCTCTCGCGCCTCATACATACCTCGCATGCCAGGTTGGAGATAGTCTTGCAATTTTTCAAGGGCATAGCCGTGCATGTGTCTGATATACGTCGTCTCAGCAAAGCGATCTTAGACCATTGACTTCTGATGCTTATATCTTACGGTGCCGAGATGGTTGCCCCGTAACCGATGGACTGCGGTTCATCGTAATACGCGTATCGTGGACAATAATCCTTTCTATTTACGACCTCGTATTATCTCTTTGCTGATTCTTCAGGCAACATGCATACATCCTGCAACTTGCAATTTACCTGTCAATAACCCTCATCGCATCAATGACGCGTTGATTCGAGATGATGCCAGCTTGTTTGAGTCTCTCAACGAGCTCATCATTCGTGTCTCCTAATTGTTTCCATGAGCACAGCCTATTTCTCGGTTTTTTCTTTGAGATTAACCTGAACATGTCCATGCCATTGTTGATTTTCTTCGCTTCAGTCCTGATAACCAGAAATTAATGGCTAAAGCAGATGAACGGATTTTCAAAGTCATGAAACTGGAGTACAAATGCATGATCGAGGGTAAATTTCATGCAGCCATGCCTTTGCGTGACTCTCCAATTTTTCCCATTAGGAATTTTGACATCATTTTTACGTGAGACTAGAATGAAGGTGGACAACAACAAGTGGTGGGCCACATTTTCCCTTATTATCCAGCTTGACTAACGTTGCAAAAACAAATAGATAGCTCATTTCAGAATGTAAAATATGTGTAGAGATGGTTTTCTGTGGGATATCTTTCCGTGTATGCATGTGACATTCGATTTGTGATCGCATGTAAAGATTCATGGGCAAAATATGATTCTATTTTGCGATGCTGAGACTTCAGAACTGGCAGGATGTGACATTGCTTTTCAAAACTACTTTATATTAAAAAGATAAGGAAATAATCAGGTTGATAAGCTCAGCAAGACCAGTATGCAGCGTCAAAAAGGCTTGGGCTTTACTTTTGTAGCAAACTGTTTCTCTTTACCACAGTTATTATTATTATTATGGCTACACCAATCTGCCCCACCTGTGGCATTCCCGTTCATCAACGTACCGCCCATCACAAGTGTCTGGTGAATCCCGCACGATTAACTGCTTGCGACGAAAACGAGGATAATCTCAGTCAGGAGCAAGATGGAAGAACAACATGGTGCGAGTTGCTGTAATCTCGGTCATTCACAGAGCTCGCACAGGGACTGTCCAATGAATTCTACCAATGTTGGCCAGGATGCTGCAACAGGATACCTAGTTGGTTTAAAGGTTTGCGTTTTACCCAATTATACAGCCGAATAACCCCATATAATTTGTAGCTCGCGCATCACAAAATTGCTCGCGGTACAAGTGGCATAGAGCCAGAAATGCAGAATATGGCCATTGTCATGAACGTATGAGGATTGAATAGCGCGCCTCAACATCCCCTGTTACCTCATCGCGATTTTCACTCTGTTGTTCTCATGTTCCAGTGCGTCTTCCTGGATTGAACCCCACACCCAACGAAATCAGGCTTTGCTACGTGGGACAGATGCGCGCTCCAAAAGATTCCCGCACCTACATTCGCGCATACAACAGCGCTTTAAACTTCACTTCAATGGATATCAATATGGACCATAATGTCGCGAACTCACGCGGAGGCGCTCACAACTTCCAAATTCACGGAAGCATTTATCACCGAATTGGTTCACTATTTCCAGCAAATGAGAACAATCAACCAGTGTTTGCGCAAATCTATGTGCATGATCCAGAAACAGAGCCCCAGGCATGTGGAAATGTCAGTAATGCGCATCTGCGTCGTGAGACTCTCGAAAACTGCAGGATATGATGCATCGTATAAGTCCTTTGGTGCAATCTTTTAAAAGCGTAGCTGTCATTACACGTAGTGATGGCGACTTTCGAGATGTAGCAATGATTACCAGAGCGGAATTCAAGCCTGATCCGCGCCGGTACACTCGACCGAACGATGCTGAAATCGGCATTTTTTATTGATAGTCCGGATCGCGAAGACATCGGAAATCATGACTTTGTCATAAGAACACGTAGCAATGAGCTACAGCAAAAGTTCAGAGATGCATCGCCTCTATGATGCACTTCATTATGTGATGGTATTTCCTGAAATTCGCTAACACTATGCTTCGTAACTATCAGCGTTTCTCATATGCGTTGAAATCTGTTCTTAGTGAGGATGAGAGTTTGACTATTGAAGCGCAAAGTTCAGAAGGTACAAAAATCATAGTCATGGATTGGTACAGCTAACGTCTCATGGTTCACGTGGATGACGACGACGCTAAGAGACATGATCTTCGTTTTTTTTTGGAAACTGTTTCAAGAAATTATTTTTGAGCCCTATGCAAAGATGGAATCGGGACGTCTTCGTTATATCTTCCATAACCAAAGCAGACTAAGCGTGGATCTCACAGTGGTGTTGTGGATGTCATACGTCTCGGTGACAACGACATGAGTAATGTTGGAATGAGGGTAATTTTGCATTCGTCATTCTTACGGCGACCCTTGACACATGCAACCGGTATATCAAGATGTAATGAGCATTGTGCGCCGCTTTAGTAAACCCGACCTCGTTGTCACATTTGCCTGTAACCAGCGTTGGCCGGATATTCAGAATGCTCTTCTTCCTAGCCGATCGGCATCAGATCGGCCTGATATTACTGCACGTGTGTTCCGCTTGAAATTAAAAGACCTTAAGGCTGACCTTACCAAAAGGGCAACTTAATCGAGTTATTGTACATGTGCACACTGTAAAGTTTCAAAGCGTGGTTTGCGGCATGTGCATATTCTGCTGATCCTTGCAAAGACGATAAGCCCTTGACAATGACAGTCGTTGACAGCATGTTTCTACAGAATTACCAGAAAGAGAAGGCTCAGTTGGATGTGTTACGTATTGAGAGATGCATGATGCATGGGCCACGCGGTGTGCTGATCCTGACTTACCCGTACATGAATAGTAGTATATGCACCAAGTGATTCCCAAAGGATTTCACTGAAAGACAATTGAACTAGGACGGCGGGCTATCCAATCTACCGCAGAAGTCGTAGTTCACAAGACGACATCGTGGAAATACGGGGATATGCGCTGACAATAAATGGGTTTTTCCCCACAACCTTTTCCTATGCAAAAAGTACGATGTTCATATTAACATTGAGATTTGCACATTGATTACATCCATCAAATACCTGTGCAAGTACGTGTATAAAGACCATGATCGCGCAGCGGTAGTGGTCATATATCAGCAGTCTGATGCAAATGTAACAAGCAACAATGATCCTCCTTTGGACGAAATTCAGCAACGCCTTGACACCCGTTACGTCTCAGCATCAGAAGCGTGCTGGCGTATTTTTGGCTTTTCGCTGCATCAAGAATTTCCGGCACACACCAGCGCTTGGCCGTGCATCTACATGACGAACAGTTGACCTACTGACAATTGGCAAAGCCCAAGAGCAAACGTTTTACATAGCAGGTCTATACCTACCTGATCCCGTAGCTACCCATGATTTGCTATACCTGGCTATGTCTTGAATTCGCACCTCGTCATCAATATCAATTACAATGGATCGAAAAAACTCTGCACTTCCTGAAAGACCAGGCCTTTACACACGAGATGTTGTATACAACAAAGTGCTTATTTAACTATATTTACCTTTAGCGATACCTGCTTCACCTATCTTCCTGTACCTATATATATCACAAGTGCATATTTTATTATCATTATCGCTACATACATCTATTTGGCGCAGCGTTTATATATTGATGAACTTCATACCATTCATTATAATGTATTTTCTACAACTCATTGGGATGTTTGAGGGGGCGGGGAAGGCGAAGCTCCCAGCTGACGCAGCAATCCAGCGAAGCGAGATGAGTTGCTAAAATTCTTCTATTAATGTGCCTCTGTTTGCTGGAAAGCAGTCGTATGTAGCCTACTCACAGACCAATGTCCTTGGCAATTTGGCCATTTGGGTACCTGCGGATGAGATCACTGAAATCCAAGCAATGGTCAACATTGTCAATCGTGAAGTCCGCAACTATCTGTCCGTTGTGCCATTGCCGACGTAGCCCCTGATAGTCGAATACTCTGAGGTGTAGAGCGTGGGCCAGCAGAGATGGTCAGTCACCAGAGGGGTGAAAAAGGGCCAGCGTAAAAAATCAGGTCACCTGAATTTCATCATCGGGGAAGACCCACATATGTGGAGACACACACACCCCGCAGTGGTCCGTGTGGGTGGAGTGGGGAAGGGGGTAAATTCTACCACAACTCCCCCTTTTTTCAAAGGGGGTATAAAAAGGGGCCTTTTCCCCAACTTTTCGTCTCTCTTTATCCTTCGGGCCCGTTTGGGTACGTTCTCTCCCGCCGAGAGTCCCCTTCCCCACCCCTCTCTCTACCCCCTCCCCCTCCCCTCCCCCTTCCCCTCCCCTATCTCCCTCTCGGCCTTTCCCATCGTACCTTGATGAGTCTGGAGGATCTCTCCGAGGACGCACGATTGGCGCCGGTCATGCAGAGGAGAGGGGATACACAGCAGCCGGCCTTCACGTGGCTATCCCTGTTACGGGGCTCTCTTTTGAGGACCTCAACCGACGGGCTGCTCAGTTAATGAAAATGAAAACCTCCCCCAAAATATTTAAACGAAAACAAAAGAAGTAAACGAAAATCTTTTTTAATTTAAAAATGAAAACGAAAAATACTTGGGTGTGCATAGGTGAGCGTTGTGGCCGAGTCTGTGAAGTGGTTTGACAAAATCAAGCGAACAGGAGGATTTGCCTCTATGGCCGTCATGTATAAATCTTTTCGGCCACCATGCTCCCCTACGATATGGAATATAGAGCTGCTGCTGCTCGCTCACTTAAACATTTGGAAATCGCCATGGAGATGCTAGAGTGCGCTTCTCGGTGATTATATCTAATATGGCATGGTGGTCCGATGTATAAATGGAATCTGGCTGACAGCAGGAATATTGCCGCAGAAACCTGCTGCCATGAGAAGCGTCTATCCAAGCATATAAAGATTGCTTCGTTAGCATCCTCAAAGCTAGATAATTTATCGATCAAGGATGTTGTCAAAAGGAATAGGGGTAAATGATCGTTGTCACGTCAGAAAGAACCAACTTGCAGGTGGTGCTAATGGTTACACATCAAAAGTATGAGTGATCGTCCCGCCCTAATTTTGGTAAATAGCAATAGTAGACGATCAGATGAGGATGATTCTCTTCTCTGAATGCAATCTTTCACGAAGACTTCATCTTTCGTTGGATTGATGAACACAACATTCTCTCACGTACCAATAAGAGAACGGATCAATAACTTATTTTCTTGTCATCTGTCAACTGTTAAAATTCAAAATGACCCATTGTTATTTTGGGCAGGAGAGGTAATACGTCACCGCCAGTGGAGATTGCTCGAGATGGTGAGGGGGGAGATAGTTAGGAAGCGTCTGTTGAGATAGGCGCCTCAACGCTGCGGTTACTGTATTGTTTCCGATGTGGTATCCTTCTCGAAGGACACAGCACGAGCGGCGCTCGTTACATCCAAGTGTTTCATAATGGAATGCTCCTGGTTATCTCTAGGGAAGAGAGAAGCAACAAAAGTCAAAAGCTCGGTCCCATGGAAATACTTGCAACCGACTATTTATACTATCTGTGTGGTGCATATTGTTAGCATCCTTAGCTGCAGTGTTAGACATGCCATCCAGTTTCTTCTATTTAGAAGATCACGATGGAAAAGATACTATGCAGCCCGTATCTAAAAATTTGATATTGTGCGCTATGTGTATCTCCCATCAATGCATGCAACAATACTAGAAGCTACATAATATATTAAGAATGATTCATGGACACATGGATGAAGAATAATCACCACCATCGACATGAGGGTGGGTTGGGTGTTGGAGGAGAGGGGCCTATGGTAGACGTGGGTGTTGGTGAGGGCCGAGGTAGGTCTCTGCGATCCACATATTCCCACTGTCGACATTCCTGGCAGTCCTCCCGCTCTGGAGCACATTTTGGTATTGGCAGCACGTCCTTTGATGCGCCGAGTATACCATCTATTACTGCCTGAATCCGGTGATTACGTATATCCATCTTCCAGTTCCTTTTGCTAACTGTATCCCACACGCACACCTAGAGCACCCCCACGATCCAAAGTCAATAGATACATCAATAAATAAATAAAAAAAAAATCTACGCGTGAGATGAGATCATCTCTGCATTCTGCGCATTTGCTTCTCGTCTTGCCTTTCCTGCATGGCACCGTGTCTCCATGGCATACCCGCTTGCAAACCAGCAATAGCTCGATGGATCCTGGCGAGGTTATTCATCATGTCCATTTTAGTGCTCTCTTTGGTCTTGAACTTCATCTTGGTCCAGAGAAACGTACCGAACACCGGCCAGAAAATATGGGATCAGCCGTATGACCAAAGTGCCATAGAGGCATGTCAATGCCCGGTGCACGAGGGAGATGGAGCCTTGTTGCGGCGAGTCTCTCGCCCGGGCTTTCAAATGTCACTGTAGGTACCAGGAAAGTTTGGGCGACAAGGCTAGCGATCGCACCGCCAAGTGCATGTCCTGTAAGCCAGATATTTGCGCCCGGATGACGGTCACTCACGTCTTTGTAAACTTCCTATGTGTGTGTGTGTGTGTGTGTGTGTGTGTGTGTGTGTATGTGTATTTGTGAAAGAGGGTTGTCGGAATCATTCAGTAAAATATGGTGGCTGGGCACGGGTGTGGGGGAATAATGATTTTCCGCTTAAAGATTACCATAGCCTGATCATAGTAAAGATGGCGGCGCTGGATGCTGCGTTCCAAACAAGATGTCTCACATGTATTTCTGCTGCCGTCTCCATGATGACAATCACACACTTGGTTCCAGGCCCGGGGGCTGTATGCACAACAACAGGAAAACAACATGTTATCCTAGCCCCCCCCGAAATGAAAACCACAAACCAGTCCCCCCAAAAATGTTTATCATAAACAAATGTCAATTCAGGCCCTTGGTAGATCCATCAGGGATGAAGAATCGCCGCTTACATTCAATTTATCGTTGCCACTCGTCGGCCCGCTGTCGCTTCCCAGAAGTCCAGCGTTAGTGCCCTTGAAGCTGATGATAAGGACTGATGCATCCATGTTTTGGTATACGTGACCGCGCAGCCCATCTGCGGCCCAGCCAAAGGATTCAAGCTATGGTGTTTCCCAAAGTCTTTTGTATAAGTGACAAGGGAGATCTGTTTTTAACCCCCCACACACACAAAAAAAAAAGAAGGGGGAGAGAAAGGGATTCGCTCTGTGCGATGGCGTTACCAATTTCCAGGACGATCCGAGATCATACCACATCCAATCTGGGCTAGTGCTGGTGGTACCGTTGTTAATTTCTGCAGGAGCAGCATAGTACGCGTTGCTGGCCATCTTGGCAAGCGCAAGTACAGTGGAGTGATGCGTCACGTCCGGCAAGAGACCTTCCTGCCATGCATAACTGACAGACACATTGGAGGTTTCTGCCCAGGCGCTGATTCCGCGCCCCTCGGTGGGGTGGTGGCGGTAGAGATCATAGACGTAGTTTTTCGATACCGGACGGTAGAGAATGCCTGAAGTTGCGCGGATCTGCAGCTCATCTGCTGCAGAGCTGGCTGGTGTGGATTTCCGAAAAACTTGGTGAAAGATCGATGTCCATAAGCGCCAATAGGTCGACCGTTGCCGGGGTGGGTGAATGATGACTGCTTGAGGTGGTGATTGATAAGGCCGCCTGATCTCGCCAGTAAGACAGCATGCAAGTGTTACAAAGTAAAGCAAGACCAGTTGCGGTACAATCCGGGCTACCATGATGTGAAAAAGGTTAATAAGAAGGGCAAGTGTGAGAAAGAGAGAGAAGGAGAGAGAAAAAAAAAAGAAGACGTGTAATTGCCCAGCGCTGGTTGCTTGAACTCGTTGTCCTGGCATCACATGAGAGATGCAACAAGCACTGAGTACGTTACGCCACGCAACACAAACAAAAATGCTTGACATTTCACGCTCACACTCCTTATTTTTTTATGAACAATGATAATAATAATAACATATTTTTCCTTTATTTACTTGTTTCTAGCGTAGTATTCATATGCCAGCGAGTGGACGTCAGGAGGAAACGGGGAGGGGATTTCGGAGCGGCCAGGCCGAGAGATGGGCGATCGCAGAAAGACCGTTTGGCATGTGTTGTAGTTGACTTCAAGGTATTCGGGGACAAACAGGAAGGGTTGCGAGAAAGGTTTGGGTTCAAAATCAAGCTCGGTGCCTTTCTCTCCCTTGAGCATCTGGATCGCATTCGGATCAACCGAAATGACATCGCCATCGTTGACTTTGTGCGACGGGAATGACAGCTAATAATAAGAATGCCGTGAATATCCTCTCTCTCTATAACGATAATCCGTACATGTGCGCAATTCGCTCGTCATTTCCACATTCCTCCATTTTTTTTTTTACCTTCTTGCCGTTCACAGTAACTTTGCCATGAACACATAGTTGTCTGGCAGCATAAATAGACGGAGCAAAGTTTGAACGGAAAACAATAAAGTCCAGGCGTCGTTCCAGTTCGGCGTAGGTCAAGACTGCCACGGGCGGGTGAGGGTTCGCAGCAGTGGAGCCGGTGTTGACGGTTGGGAGCTTAGGGTTGAAGAACTTGCCCTTGAATTGGCGCTCTGTCACCTCATCACCGTGGTAAGCACGTGTTTCTCTCTTGGCGATCCACTTTTGCTGGAAGAGTGTCAATTTGGTAAGGTCGGTGATCCGCTTCGTCGCAATGTTGTAAAGGTTGTATTTGTTCCAGGACATGCGTCCGAGTTTGCGCGTTAATGAATAAATGGGCTTTCTCATGCTGCCTCTTCTTAGATATATATAAGAATATATGTAATCGAGCCGCCCTGGGTTCTTTATGTGGGCTAAAAGCAAAAGGTGAACCGGAAGTGAGGGCGGGTGTAATGTTGACTTGTCGGGACTGTCACAAGCCACCATGCTCAGCTGGGGGCGGGGGTGTGCTTCGCATTTTTTGTGAGCAACATGGCCTGGCCAATCAAGAAGTTGCATAATAACCCATTTGAGTCCATGATGAGAGACGACAAGAATGATCGCTATTCTGGAAAAGAGGATGTAGTATAGCGGATTTGCTATAAATAAATATCAATTCTTGCTGTGGCCATGGATCCTCGCAAAACTTCTAAACACTGAAGCTGGATTACAGTGCAGACTAGCTTCTGAGTGATGGAATGAGCAGAGGAGTGCTTGACCTGAGAACAGTTTCCTGGGATGAGCTAGGTCCTCTTGATGAGAAACAACTTCGAACAGATAGTTACCATGAAATCCAGGATACGCATCCATCAGCCAAGCGTTGCTTTTAAGCAGATGTCTACATCATTCGGGAGTGATGCTTCCTTGCATTCTTCTCTTGCTGATGCCTATCTATCAACAGATACTTGGCGAATGCAAACGGTTAACCTTTTTATCTATTCAGAAGATAGGAAGAGCGAGCTACCCAGTGTATTCATTGTTGGATCTTTCCTGAATCTCACGCACTCTAACCCGATTTGCCGCATGGCGAGCTGATAGCGGATGCTTGCCCTTTCCAGCAATATTTTTCTGTTCGCTGCCTCTTGTTGATGGTTTTGTGTTAGGATCGAAAACAACATCCACCACTCTTTTATTCTTTGCTGAGCAATTTACCATCAAAATTTCACGTGGGAAAGATTATTCATCTCCTTCCCCCCCCCACACACACACAGAGAAGCGGAATTCCGTTCACCTCCAACACATCCCCCCCAAGCTACCCGCCCCTCGGAGAGTTTGATTCTTATTCATTCACTAACGACGCACAATGCGCGAAGATCTTGTTTCATCGGGGGCGGCCTTCCTGTCCGATCCCAAAGTGCAGTCAGCACCACTTGCCAAGAAAGTGTCCTTCTTAGAATCAAAAGGCATGACTTCTGAGGAGATCGAAGAAGCCATGGCTCGGGCGAACGGCAAGCGGGGTGCACCTACGGCAAATGACTCGGCAGCGGCCGCTTCGCAAAGGCTAGGCACGATGGTGGTTCAGGGAGCACCACCATCACTATCGCCGCCGCTACCACCGCCTGTGCCGCAGCGCCCATCGTATACCTGGAAAGATATTTTTATAGCAGCCGTCTTTGCAGGCGGGGTCAGCTATGGGGTTTGGACGCTGCTCAAGGTTTGAGAAGAAAGGACGCGAACGAGCGAGCGGAAGCTGATGTTCACGCTTTTTTTTTTGCTTGACACAGGTTTACTTAGGCTCCTGGTTCTTGGTACCCACGCAGAAGAAGCTCGAATTAGAAAAGGATGCACTGGATATGCAATTTCAAGCAGGTACGTTTGTGCGAACCTTCACAAGAGAGTGCGGATGGTTATGTTTTCCTTTTTCATTATAGTAACCTATCGTTGCCTGTAGTGGAGGAAGCCTTGAAGCAGACCCAGCAAGAGACAACAGACGCACTGGCCAAGATTGAAACCCAATCCAAATCTGTGGACGAATCACTCACTGTTTTAAGCAAGGCGATGAAGGACTTGAAGCAAGGCGATGCGGAGCGAGAGGCAGAGTTCAAACATCTTCAGGGAGATGTTGAGGCACTCAAAGACCTTGTTCCTAGAGTAAGTGGAGATTGGAAAAGTATGTGCATATGCGTAACGAAGAATCAAGCTGATCATGGGCCGCGTCCTCGCTACTAGATGATGGATCGTCATAAGGAAAGCCAAATCAATGTGATCAATGGTCTCAAGGACGAGGTTAAGTCTCTCAAGTCGCTTCTGATCGCCCGCCGGCCTATTCTGCCTGACTCACAGGAAAGCAACAGCAGCACTAGTGCCGGCATGTCCTCTTCGACTGCAACTAGCATCTCTGCGCGATTATCGAATGCACTCAATGCTACAGGCAGCCTTAACACAGGAAAACCTGGGATCCCTGCCTGGCAGCTGGCGACAGCAAATAAGGCTGACGGCGAAGAAAATATGTCTGCCGACACCTCCAATAGTGCATCCACTTCTCCAGCATAATCCGCAGTGCTAAATATATATCTTCCCCCGCATCCCTCTTCCTATCCTAGCCTTGAATGGTATACGCCGTTTTCCAAAATTGAAGTCGCAAGATCACAAAAATAAAAGTAGTGTTTTGCCCAAAGCAAATATCGCATGCACGGCGAAAGATGTTGCACAAAATCCTTCCATCTCTAAAAACTGCTATTTTACATCTGAAATGAGCGACCTATTTCTTTACTGCTACACCCAAAGTCATGCCGTCACAGAGGAAATGCACTCTCTTCAATCCGTTTGTTCTTACACTTAATATCTGCGTAGTCTCTCTTGCAGGGGTAATCCTGACTTGTTGCTATGCATATCCCCAAACGATAGGATTCAGATGAAAGAAGCAGGCTTCAAGCGCGGCTACACAATGTAAACAGACAAAGATAAGCTCAGATTTTTCAAACTGATGTTTAAGAAGGTCTTGGGTCCATCAGCTACTGCAAAACAGCTAGGAACCCCATGTTCGGCCAGCTCAGCGATGGGTAGTACAGTACGAAAAGGATCTTGGCAGCATTCTTAAGAAACATAGAGACTGATGTCGTTCACGTCTCCTCAACGAAGGGTGCTATTTTAGAATGAATTGATGAAAATCTGTCAAATGTCCTGGAGCAACTGATGGAGCAATTAAAGAAGGCTTGTTTCAGCCTGTAGACAGGAATAGCTGTGCATAATCCCAAGAGTGCTTTGACTGGGTGCGCCCATGGGACATGACTGACATTAACTTGGAAGAAAACTGTGTTTACCACAATGAATCTGGATTCCATATTTACATGAAGCGCAGCACGGCATGGTCCAAGAAAGGGTACTTCTGTAGTAGTTTATAGTGCCAAAAACAAGAGCGAAACCGACTACCATCTTGGGAGCAATATCAGCATCAGGCATCATTACTGTAAATGTAGGTTGACTCTCCCATAAACACCAGCCAAGATTTGGTAATGGACAATGCATCTATTCATAAGGCTGAGAATAACTCTAAATACATCGAGTCTCGAGGATATCGATGCGCCTATCTTCCATCCTATTCGCCTGAAGTCATTCTTACAGGTATTTAGTTAAAATGTCGTAATGCGGGAAAACTATGCCCGGAATTTTGATAACTCCACAGAGGCGAACACATGTACCTATATGTATATGGATATGCTAAATAAGAGAGGAAAAAGAATGAATACTGCATGAGAAGATATCGGGTCCCAGATTTCTTTGGATATGTTGAAAGGGTTGTTAACAAAGCTGTGGCCTGATAGAGAAGAGGCATCGTGAAATAACACGGTACATTTTGGGTGAGAGCAATGCCGAAGCGACGACAGGATAGGCACAGGTAAACGCAAGAATGCAAAAGAAGGGGAAAGGCCCTGTTCGAAGGCAGCCAAACCGGATGATGCGAGCTCCATTTTGATCTCTCTTCCATGGCTCATCAAGTATGGATACAAATTGTCAATTTACCAAGGACGGACGTTATTTGAATCATAAACAAGTCATTATAAAGATCCATACCGGATAGCCCATGGCAGAGAGGTCAAGGATGGACTTGATAAAGAGGAAATAGTTCGCTCAGGTATCTCTATTATTATTCACGAGAAATCAGTCATCCATGTGATTGACAATGCTGAAACAAGGTTTTGTATTTTTGCTATCGTTTTCCTTGTTCTGCGCTCACCTGGCGTAGTTTGCCGCTGACCTGATTTTCGCTTGCTTCTCTGCCCTGTGTCGCCGCTTTTTCTGGAGTGCTCTTGTCGCTACTCCTGGCGCAACAGCTATCCCTCTGCCATGGTTATCACCGTGTGCACACTAGATACGCCTGATGTGAGCCGGGTTGGTAAGTCAAAGTATAAGGAGGATGGGTTGGTGTTGGCCAACGAAATCTTTTTTACCTGTTACGACATTTTCGTATAAGTGTATGCGATATTTTCTTTGTATATGAACGATACTGTTTATCTTGTACGTGAAGTTTATTTTGGAAATAAAGTAAGCAACACTTTGGTTGCACCCCTCTGTCCGATAAGTCGTATAAAGAAAAATAGACCTCATTTCCTTCTCTACACGTAGCAAGATGGGGGCGGTCAGAATCCACGTTGTTGGCGAGCTTAGTCGCATTGAATCTATGTTCAATGTAATGCCCAACACAAGAACCGTGGTTGCATTTTCAAGCTGATATTGATCGTTTCGGTATATCATTGTATAACTTAAAGTATATGTTGTAAAACTTTTCTTTGGAGTAGATTATTAGGAGCATCTAAAATTCCGGGATTGGTCCAGTCCATTAACTTAGACCGAGTATGTAGTAGCAGAGCTGCACAGCGCAAAAGATGAGCTAAGACGCACAATACATAAGTAGATACAGCGATTAATATATGAGACGTGGTTCCATTTGCTGCTAACTTACTGGTTGCCAGACCACCAAATACCGAACACCATCGAGAATGTTGAGATAAAGCTGCTGCTGAGTGTCCCACCTAGAGGCATCGTCAGATTTTCTTGGAAGTACACATCCTATCATATCGCCGAACAAACTTACGGATTCCGTTTGAACTGTTTTAAATCCACCTTCTCTTTGCTATAGCAGACATCAGCATTAAGTAACCTCACTTCAATGATGTAGATGCCATCTTACCAGTAAGGGCAGATGTCCCGCTTTCCAATCAGACACCAGCCACGAATGCATTTTTCATGGAACACATGCTTGCACGCAAGTTGATGGATGGCGTCATCGGTGAACAGCTGCTGTTGAGGCTCTGCAAGCGACCCGACGGCACCTGCCGCCGAGGTGGCATGGCCACACACAGCGCAAATATGATCGTTGAGATGCTTTTGCGGAAAGCCTTTCTCGGAATAATAACCAATAGTAGACGCCATGCGATCCGAGCAGATCTCGACAAAATCTCGGCCAAGAACGCTGATGGCATTTTAATTTTCGAATCATCACATCTCCCGGTGTCTTCCCAGGCTTTCACCCTTACCCAAAATATAAACCATAACTCAGACATAGGATACCGGCTTGCATGAATCCGCTCTCGGCGGAAAACAAGGCGCCCAGACCAAAGAAACCAAGCATGAGGATGATGTAGCCGCACATCCCTACAACAAACGATACATTGTATACTACTGTGTACCACTTGTAGACCATCCGCGGAGTCATTGCCTCTAGTGGTTTCCGAGTCGCCTTATGGATTACTAGATATGGATCACCGAGAGGGAGGATACTTAGTGATAATAAAGCAAAAGAAACATGGTTTTCTTTATTAGACGTACCAAAACCATTAAGAGCCGAGAAAATGATCCAGACCACAAGGAAGCGATACCAGCCATCATGGAGTGCAAATAACACTGGGAATATATACAGACCGCCCAAGCTCACAGCTTGATATGACTTGTAATGTTTTTTCTTCCAGTATAGGATCACGAACTGTGATGCAAACAAGGCAAACAATAGAATAAATGCCATGAGTTCATGTTGTGACTCATGGCCTAAGAAAAGGGAATCAGCGGTACTGTTTTCGTTCCATGCCGTCGACGTTACCCTTGTGCTCAATAAGATATTCTTGATGTTGTCGATACCTGATTGCGACGGAGGGATTTTACTGTGTAAGCTCATTGATGGTATATTTATGAGGTTGTGGTCATTTGTTGCGAATTATACTTTGCGATCTCATCTTCTGTGAGTTTTTGGAGCTGGTCATCGGTCAATTCTCCTTTATGCCAAGCCAAGTTGAAGACTTCATCGTGCTGCTGGTGGGGCTCCATGAAAGCGTGCTAGAAAGAAAAAAAAGAAGGGGAAGGAAAGGCTTGTGAAACAAAGTTGGCGGACGTTATGTACAAGAATTAGCTGTTATTCCCTCTTTTCTTAGTCACTTCAACTGGCCCTTTTTGGTTTCAGTGGTCAGCTGTCATTCTTCTTGAATAAGCCTGCCATGGAATATCAGTAACATGGGTTTTTATTTCTTCTCTAGATCTTCTCCTAGTAGCAATCGTACTATAGGTATAGCGTATCGTAAAGAGCGTATAATTTGACCCTAAAACGATCACGATGAATATACGTGTGTTTTCTACAGTCTCACGACCAGGTGATCGAATAATGCTTTCCGAGCAAGGACGGAAAAAGGGTTGAACCACACGATGGAGGTTCGAAAAGGACGGCCAGATCGGCTTGCGAATGCCGGCGCTGTACTTTAAAATATTCCACGTCACCCCGGCCCAAGTCTGTACCCAGGGGGTGTAAAAGTGCGGATGTTACTGGGGGGAGGGCGGTGTAGCGCGGGCCTTTCAGCGTAGTGGCTAGTAAATTTTTTACCTCCTCCACATCCCCTCCCCCTTTCTACAGAAAATAATCGACAAAATGATGGCTTCTACTGTTCGTGCCGCTGCCAAGCAACTCGATTGGGCCAAGTTGAGCAGCAACATCCCCGCGGAGACTGCTGCCGCTCTCCAGGCTTTCCGCAAGCGCAACGACGAGGCTAAGCGTGTTCTGTTTGAATTGAAGGAGCAGTCGACCACCGTCGACTTTGCTCACTACCGCAGCGTCTTGAACAACCAGGCCATCGTTGACCAGGCTGAGAAGGCCGTCCAGGGTTTCAAGCCTGTTGCTTACAACCTTGATGCCCAGCTTAAGGCCATTGACCAGTTCGAGGCCAAGGCTGTAAGTCATTACGCTTTTGTTTATTTTTAATTCGGTGGCCATATGTCCCTTAATTCTCTTTTTCTAATGACCGCATTGGGTTACCGTTTGATTTTATAGATCGAGAAGGCTACCAGCACTGTCCAGAAGATTGATGCTGAGCTCAAGGACTTGCATGCCACCCTTAGCAACATTGAGAGCTCGCGGCCCATCGAGCAGCTTACTGTAAGGAAGTAGGAGGAAGGAGTGCTTACTGCATGAACAAATGATTCATGGCTTCTTTATTCCCTTAGGTCGATGACATCATCGTCGCCAAGCCCGAGATCACCAAGGAGATCGAGGAGAAGCTCCAGAAGGGCGAGTACACCGTCAAGGGCTACAAGGAGCGCTTCGGCGATATGTCCTACTTCTAATTTCCCTGAAAAAAAGAGAAACAGCAGCTTTCATAAACTCTGTTTGTACAGTATAAACCATCTGTCATTTATATTTCCGTTCCTATTCATCGGCAAAATGGATATCAGGCGATCCCAAGGAAGAGACTGTCATTTTGGCTAACGTCCATACAGAGAGGCAGGCTCTTGCCGAACTCGTTCCATATACAGTTGGCCTGGTTTGGCTCTTAACGATAGCCTACCAGTCAGTTTGAGAGGGAGGGAGAAGAAAAAATGAGGGGAGCAATGCAACGTTCCTCTTCTGTCTGCACTATGTGCTAAGGACCCTTACAACAATGAATGTAGCTTCTCTGATGGGCACAATAGATTCAATGGGTATAGGGATGTTCGGGTGAGACCCGTGCTTGTTAGCTAAAGCGGAAAAACGGTAAATGGGTCGAAGCTTTTAAATACGTCGGAAGAAGTATTAAACGTGGGGACGGAAAAGCTCCAGGGGATTTTATGACTTTGCTAATGTTCTGACTGCAGAGCGTCGCGTACAGTAATTGCCTATTTCGGTGAAACATCCTTTAACCTCCCCATCCCTTTGTCTGTTGTTCATATGCCAAGGTGTTTCTACAAAGGCCGACCTTGTGGCAATTAACTACAGAGTAATGCGCAGGTTCTGATCGTCCATATCAATATGCAATGTCTTGCCAAGTAATCATGCTTTGTGAACTCTGAAGGCGAAGACAATTCGGGCATGCGGCATAAGCACGTTTAAATGGATCACAGGGGTCGTCGTTATTAGGCGGAGAAGCAGGCAAGTTAAGAAGGTGAGGCGGGGGGGCGAGTCCCTGTCATCCGAGAAGGGAAATTGTGAAAGACCGTGTCAGACATGTGATTCCATAAGGATATTTCGCCGATCGCACAATTCTTCTGGATTTACTCCCATCGATTTAACCTAGCTCAAAGGGGACCGATAGACTGAGGGAGAAGAGGTAGCACGGGGAGATATGGGCTATTGCAATGGAAAGATTGGGTGGGGTGGACGTTGAAGAAAACATTATATACTTCAGATATTGAAAAGCTCCGAAAGGACACCTGTTCATCGACAAGCGTGTGACGAGGATTGCGTCATAAGGGAACTCTTTCCCTTACTCGTTCTTTATAAACGGAAACCAGTCGACCTTTTTCTTCTCTTGTTTTCTTTTCCAGACTCTTTATCAAAATGGCACCAACTCTTTACAGCATATTCGAAGGGAAAACCGACCCCTCGCAGACAGCTATTGTGATCCCTTCATCTGCACCCGTCCCAACCACGCTATCCTACCCGCAACTCAAGGACACCATCGAGAAATTCGCGTTTAAGCTCACGCAGCTGGTCCCTGGCCTAAAGGCCGGGGATGCCATCTCCATCTCGTATCCCAATTCGCTTGAATTCACTGTTGCCTTCTTGGGCACGTGTTTCTTGCGACTCATTGCTGCCCCGTTGAATCCAGCGTATACTGAAGACGAATTCAACTTTTATCTCGAGGACTCCAAGGCCAAGGTCATGATCCTTCCTCCTGGAGCGACGAATGATCCCAAGAACCCGGCCGTCCGTGCCGCGCGCAAGCAGGGAGCTGCAGTCGTCGAGTTACATTGGAATGGACGTGAGATCGAAGTGTCTGCACCGGACAGGCCAGCATCGATCTCGGGCGGTGCTAATGGCCAGATTATATTTAAGCCCCAGGCGGACGATGTTGCGTTGCTGTTACACACGAGCGGAACCACCGGTCGACCCAAAGGTAAAGGATAAAAAGAAGTCGTATCCTTGCTGGATAAAGCCGGGAATAAGGGCTGTCAGATCAAGTGGATGCTAATTGGTTGAACTTTGTTGTTTCGCATGATAGGTGTTCCACTGTCGCACCTCAATTTGGCCACCTCCATGCATAACATCATCGGAACTTACGAATTAACACCGGCTGATCGGACCTTGCTTGTCATGCCCCTTTTCCACGTCCACGGTCTTGTTTGTGGTCTTCTCGCGACTCTCCTTTCCGGAGGCACTGCCGTCATACCTCAGAAGTTCAGTGCATCCCATTTCTGGTCAGATTTCACAGAGAACAAGTGCAATTGGTATACCGCAGGTAAGCAGAAAAGGGAAGTCTTCTATGTAAAAAAAAAAAATTCTCACACCCTTTCTCTTTCCGACCTCGTCAGTGCCGACTATCCATCAGATCTTATTGCGCAACCCTCCCAAATCCGTACCACCAATCCGCTTTATCCGCTCGTGTTCATCGAGTCTTGCGCCTGCCACCTTCCATGCCATTGAAGAGCATTTTAAGGCTCCTGTTCTTGAGGCATATGCCATGACAGAAGCCTCTCATCAGATGACATCCAACCCGCTTCCCCACAAGGGTGTCCACAAGCCAGGATCGGTTGGCTTTGGCCATGGTGTAGAGGTAGTGATCCTCGATGAACAAGGCAATCCTGTGGAGGAGGGTGAGGTATGCATCAAGGGCAAGAACGTGACGCGCGGCTACCTCAACAACCCAAAGGCTACCGCGGAATCATTTACAAAGGACGGCTATTTCCGTACGGGTGACCAGGGAAAGAAGGATAAGGATGGCTATCTCGTACTCACAGGTCGCATCAAGGAGTTAATCAATCGTGGTGGCGAGAAAATTTCTCCGCTCGAGCTGGATGCTGTATTGCTCAGCTTCCCTAAGGTGGCTGAGGCCGTCAGCTTTGCGGTACCCGACCCCATGTACGGTCAAGAGGTCCATGCTGCAGTTGTACTGAAGGATAAGTCGGCCGCGGCTGATGTCAAGGCCGTGGAACGTGAGCTACAGGCCTATTGTCATACGAAGCTCGCCAAGTTCAAGGTTCCCAAGCGTATCTACGTCACGGATGTCATGCCCAAGACAGCCACGGGCAAGATCCAACGGCGCGTTGTGAGCCAGACATTCTTTAAGGGTCCTGCACCTACTCAAGCCAAACTGTAAAGAAAAGAAAAGAGAAAGCGCTGTGCGTATCTGTCTCTCTGTCTGTGCCTGTTTGTGTGCGTGCATTTATTTCTTACGCTCTTCTTCCCATCTGGCCTGTGTACAATACACCCTTCCTACCTATAGAATAAAACCCATCAACCCCATCACTTTTACCACTTGCCGTACATTTCTGACGGACACTCCTGTATTGTCGCTTGATCCCAACTACCTCCCGAAGGAGAATACAAAAAATATAACTTATTCTATCAGGCTCATAGTTCTAATCTGTTTCCTTTCTTATGATCTTCCTCAATCAACTTCTGTCATCCGGAGATTACTGAACGGGAGTAGAGAAAGAGCCTAAAAAGCAAGTGGACTTGTCCGCGGTTCCTGTGTAACTACTTCGCGAAGAAGCCAGACGCAGATCTTAGGGCAAACGAGAAGTGCGGTATATGGGAAATTCGAGGATTTTCATGGTCAAAAGGTTTATACTCGACACATTGAACAAGCATCTGGAGGACATGTTTCAAGAAGATGTAGCTCACTCCTGCGACACATGAAACTTACCATTGCTTTTATGCTCAGGAAGGAAGCCATCAGAGGGTGGAAGGTTTGTCCCGAACACGGAATTCTTTTAAATCTACATGCTTATCGATGAAGGAGAACTATGGCACCTACCCATAGGAATACTGGAGTTGCGAACAAATAACAATTTACAAGAAAGAGTCAGGTTTCGCTCCAGAATCTTTACGCATGATGTGAAAGCAAATATCCCATGAGGATGTCGATGCGCCTATCTTCCATCCTATTTGCCTGAACTCAATTCTATTGAATAGCTTTTTGGGTTCCTTACATATGGTCTAGCGGCGTCTAATGACAACGATTTCTTGGATATGAGCATTCCATCGTCACAGCTTGTCTCAGCTGTTCTCAAACAATTGTAACTTATATCTCTGTCTAATCCAGTTCCCTGTATTTCAGTTCTTATTCCTATACGCCATAGTGTCCTCCATATGTTCTACAAGATGGGAAATAATGTTGAGCGCTGTGAAACAACGTATAGCTACCGCATATCGTGGCCTTGTATAGACGAAGCTTTCAATGCATTCCCTGGGGATGGCCTGTTCAGCACTATCCGAGGTGAAGGAAATCTCAAGGTTTCCAGTGATCTTGATGCTGATTACAAAGCGGATGGCATTGGGTTATTATGAGAATTTGGAAATATTTTTTTTTTTGGAAACGTCCGGCCCATATCAAATTAACGATACAGAACGGCACGCGTACGACCACGTCAAGGATGCCTTTGATTTATTCGACATGGTTCGAGCTGTTGCTCACAGATACTACGTACATTGACGCCATGGAAGAATTTAGACTTCAGTTTTTACATGCCAGATGTATGCAAGCCCTTTTCCAGGAAATAACCAACCAGCTAGGTACAGACTGATATGCGGATTTCTATCTAGGTCAAAAGGTTCCTCTATAGGCATTGCAAATGCCATTGGAGATCGTTCTTATCCTGGAACGTAATGACAAGAGCAATCATATCGAAAGAAACAAAGTACGTATGAGTTCTCAAATATCGTCAAGCTCTTTTGCCAGCAAAAGGTTAGCATCTTAAAAAACTTGCTAGTTGTCGGGATTAAGTAACATATGTACATTGTACAGATTAGCTTGGATAAGATAAAAAATACGCTATATCGTTTACACAACAGCCGCACTAACAATATGGAATTAGGATTACTGAGGGGGATGTCGACATTCAACAAGACGTTGTGCTCTAAGAAAAGGTGTTGCAACTAAAGTTATTAAGCCTGTGAATGGTGCTGGATATGTTCCTCTCCTTCCACAAAGCTTCGATCAGTCGCTATCACTTTCTGAAAGTCTAGTCTAACAGGGCTGTCAACGCAGTGCCATAAGAAATTGTTACCTTCATCAATGTGCTGATATAACATATCCATCCAACCTCACTGTTTCTGCGCTTTGAAAGTTCCTAATAAAAATATGCCGTTGTGGATCAGTCAAATAAGCAAGTACATTAATGCCTCTTCACCTACACAACCCCCATGATTTGAGGAGTCAACTTCAGACCACGACTATGGTCTTATTTTCCAGGAGGGTGGCGCTAATTAATAAAGCAGCAACTATCGACCTAGAAGAAGGGGTCGTGATGTGGTTTTAAGTACTGCCCAGTGTAATGCTCTGATCTCAATTCGATTGAATGTTTCTAGAGGATAATAGGCGACCATATTAGTAAGCAAATGTAACTTCGAGAAGAATCCAGGCATATCCGTAATTGGATGTATCTCATGCTGAAGAAAATCGATGCTTATGATAAGACAAAGTTAGGTTACTATTTTGGTTCAAAGTTTTATGTAGGATGGATGCCTGAGCTCACCAGCCGGCGCCTGGTTGGTGCTTTGCGCGTAATACACAGAGCTGATCACATGATCGTTAACAACCGTCATAATATCCAGTAAGCAATCTCTGATGGCAATGCCAAGACATCCAACCATCTGTTGGAAGAGATCACATACTGCAGCCCTAATAGGAAAGGCTTCTATTGAGATGACAATCCATGCTGGCTATTCCAGTTAAACCTGTTTCAGGTCGCGTGGCGAATATGCAAACGTACACAAACAATTTATGAATCAATCTGTATGCGCGGCAAAACCTATCGGAATGCTTAGAATCTGGGTCATAGTCGTACGGATATCCACTGTAGGAGGTGTCATGCACGGCAGTCGCGAAAGATATTTAATGATAGTTGGACAGATGGCGTGAAATGCTTAAAATTCACTTTCTTCTTTTTCATTTTTTTTTTATCTGCCATGAAGTTATACACAGTTTTAGACACCATTATTCAGATACATTTTTTCTGGATCGCATGCTCTACTACACCTATCCCATCCCCAAGTTACTTGAACAGAATCAGGACCATGTTCTCGTTTGGTGATTCGTATACTACGCTGTACCTAAATACAAAGACAATGAGTTATGCCTGCCGCAATTGCACGTCAGCAGGTGGCCCTAACTGGGTCGAGTATCTAACAGACGCGTATCCGATGATCCAATACTGGGATTTTGCTTACAACAGCGCCCCCGTTTTAAGCCCTCTTGTTGGTCAGGTACGTTAGTCACATAAGACAACATGTACCGTAACCTGACAAGCGCAATTACATACACATTGGAACGCTGCCTCTAGACATCTTCGTAAGGATTTATAGTTTTTTTAAGGTTTACAAAAGGCCAACTTTCTATCCCAACACCATGCATCCTCCTATATCTTTTTTTTTTAAAAAAAAAAGTTCGGTGATTGACGTGGCAACACAAATCACTGAATTGCTTCCGGCCCATTTTAACATCACCCAATACGATTCGTCAGAAACGCTGTACACAATTTGGGTAGGAATCAACGACATAGGACTTACAGTCGCGTGGGAGAATACCGATAATCTTACAGCGTTGATTATCGCTCAGTATCAAACCTTGGTGGTAATGTTCAGTACTTTACAGGCGCTATAATCTGATTTCCTTGTTTGCAATCTTACATTTACCAGGAATACCTTGTCTATCAAGGGGCTCGCCAGTTTATGTTGGTGAATGTCCCGCCAATTGACCGAGCACCCAAGTGGTACAATGGCCCTCAGGAGAATCTCGTGCAGGCGAGAGTAGACGGTATGATAACCATGCAATGTGCTGCATTTTGTCACACATACGCGTGCATGATCTGTCATGTCTCATCACCTCTCTTAGACTTCAATAAGAAGTTGGCAGCAATGGTCGATGATCTGAAAGAAAAATTCAAACTGCCTTATTCACGTTTTAGACTCTTTGATGCTCATGCTGCCTTCTCCAGAATGCTGGACAGTCCATCAAGTTATGGTCTCGTCGACGTTACTGGATATTGCCCTGGAAGGTAATATATATATATATTATACTCTGTTGTTTGAAGAGAAAATTGTTCATCTTCTATGACGCTATATGCCCTACTAGGAGTCACGCAAAAGACTGTGTCTCGTCTGACCAGTAAGTTTCTCAGCATAAACAGATGACAGACTTTAATCATCGGCTACCTATACAGGTATTTTTGGTACAATGACCTACATCCGACGTCTAGAGTGCACCAGCTGCTTGCGCAAGCCATGGACCGAGAACTCAATTAATTGGCTTCCCTTACCAAACACCACCATATACTGTACATAAGGACGAATGCCGCTTGGAGTAATTGGATTTATGCAGCACAATGTATTTTAAAGACCTTCTATACTATCAAAAATGATGTCTCATAAACGCGTCGTATCGTAACTGTAACCTATGAAAATGCAAATCCTTCGCGATGTCTTCCAACTCACAAACAGACCCTTTTCCTTATGGAAGGAGCTCTCGTTAAAAGAATATAGGTATTCTGCGCACCTCAGTGATGGTAGAAGTGGAAAGCTATCTTTGGGATTGCGGTCATCTTGATATGCATGAGCTCTCATTACAGGTGTAACAGGCTTGCCCGCCGTGGTCTGGAGATTCCTTGCTTTAGTCCAGGTGACCGAAGGACTTCATGAGCAACAGTCATCTGAGCAATAGCTTCTTTGTAAAATTTGTTGGGATGATACTCTACCATCTTCCAGAAGGTCCTCGTCCCAACGACCTTGAGTAACAAGGACTCTACATCATGTCGACTGTACAGGGTTGATTTGAGCATACATAGAAACACCAAAACACCAAAACACCAAAACACTCTGGAGGGATGACCGAGAGCGATAGACATTGATATTGCAGCTGACACTAGCAGGTAGGCCTTAGCAGTCGATATCGAGCATGGGTCACGCCTCACTTTGAAGACAGCAAATTTTTTACTCGGGCATGTACATAGGACAAGCCCTTTTTATTTGTATTCCTCGATCAATCTCACATTAGACTCCTTGCAGCTGTTCTTCTTCAGTAACTGCTGGATACCTACGGCATGGATAGGCCTGTGGGTATGTGGAATTTGGGGCAGACCATTTCGCATCGTGAACACGGCATGAATACCAACTTTCACGTCCAGAGAATAGATATGGCATTCCATCCGCTTGCAAACCGTGGGCTCGAATGATTGGCAGTGGCAGATGAGCAGAAAAAAAAAACTCCAGAACTACGTACAGACACTAGGATCTTAGCAATGAGCTTCTGCACCAGTGTTATTTTCCGTAGGCTGTACGGCATGCGGTTTGCAGAAATTGTAGAGGTCTGTAGATGAGAAGAGGTGATTTTGCTTGATCACCACTACCTACCTATAAAGTAGTTGGAAATACGTAGTAAGCAACAGGTAATCAAATTCAGAAAGTATTTATTTATGGCCATAACACATTAGCTATTCTTTCATAATGACTTATTTCCTCTCATCAATGATATCCGTGGATAGTAAGCCACATAAAATGTATTTCCAAGACGAGCAATGGATATCAAAAGAGTTGTAATGACGGTTCTTGAGTACATGTGGAACTTCATTTAGCGATAACAATGGAGAGATGGGCTACTGATACCAGTAATATATACATATACACCCTCTCTCTGTGCATAAACGTTCATATATAATGATATATGGTTGGTGGTTGTTTTGGAATATGCAACTATCGGTTATGCTGTCGGCTAGCCAAGGGCTCTTATGTCTGCCTTGCCCGTTTGAGAGACAGATGCGCCGTGTTACCCGTTCGCTCAAGCGTTACACTTTGTCGCTGACTCGCCGATGCTGCCTCACTAGCCATTCTGCGTCGTTTGGACAGAAAATCGGTCGATGATGAGGGTGCATGGTGCTGCCGTCCCTGCTGTGCTCTTGGCTTCTGATCCAAATTCTTGGTGCGAATGAGGAAACCATCGCGTTCCGATTCTTTGCTCTTCAGGGCTTCCAAGGCAGTTCGATGCGCATTTTCTTCATCTAGCTTTCGTTTTAATTCCTCAAGTGACTCCACATCAGCTGCTGTGATTGTAATTGTAGAAGCAGGTCGTCGTATCATTTTTTTTTGTCTTTGGGGGAAAAAGAGTAAAGAAAAAAATGCCGAAGCATGCTTTGCTTATGCCGAGTAATCCCATTTACATGTAAGCCAGATACATGTTATTATTACTCATAAAGTATCTCTCTCTTGCAACAGCCACATCCATTGGGTGACTCTCTACCCGAAAACATCGCACTTTCCATCAGCAGTTACGCATAGGCGGCGTTTAACTCAAAACCGATCTCAATATCGCAGCCAGATCACCCTTTCTATGTTCCTATACTTTATGGGTATTTCGTACCATAGAAACGAGTTATCTGCAGATATTATGACTTGGGCTAAGAAAGCAGCGAGTGCCGTTTTCAGGGAAGAGAGAGTCTTGCCCTGATTGCGAGGACTTTCCCATCCTCGATGAAACAGCGTGATAGAATGTTTCGAGACGCATGTGTTTGTAATCTCCTATAAAGACCACAAGGGAGTCTAGATAAACACAATTCTCATAGCTTCTGATATTACGGGAAACGGGTCGGGCATCCTGCGAGAGCAAGCCCTAAAATCTGGTGTTAAGCACGAGTCGGAAGAAGAAAAAAAAAGTGCGAAGACGAAAATTGTACAGTTGTTTTTTAACTTTTCCCTACAACTATGCCCGGTGTACAACTCCCTGAAAACGTTGAATTGTTGCGCACCCGTGTTGTGCTTGAGCGCGATCGTGTTTTTAGCGTAAGCAGGAAGCGATAATACGGCCAATATTGAAGATTCTGACCCATTTTGACAGGTCAGCGGTAGCGATTACCCGGGCCAATATCCTGGTATTAGCAACGCCTGGGATCTTGAAGAATTCAAAAAGGTGTGTGTATATGAACATCGATTTCAGTTTCAAACGCATCATACATTTACACTACCTGATTCATAGAATCTTCGCATCAAGATCAATCGGTTGACTCCAGAAAGCATGGAGTTTGACCTTATCGGCGTGGATGCGTCGATCGCTAATGCCTTCCGCCGAATTTTGATTGCTGAGGTATGATTTGGTTGATCTTGTTATCTCTGGAAGTTTATTTCTCAACATGGGCTTTTGGTTGATTACAGGTGCCCACCATGGCCATTGAGAAAGTTTATGTCCTCAACAACACGTCGATTATTCACGATGAGGTGTTGGCGCATCGCCTTGGTTTAATTCCAATCAAAGCAGATCCGCGCTTGTTCGATTTCAAGTCAGGTAATAGCTGTGGTGGGGACAGGGCAGTTTGAAGGATTGCGTTCTGACAGTTCGATGTGCAACAGAGGATAGCGGCCCAACGGACCTTAATACCATTGTCTTCAAGCTCAAAGTCAAGTGCGAGAATAATCCCGATGCATCCCCGGATGAGACTGATCCAAAGAAGAAATATATCAACAGTCATGGTAAGGAAATATACCAATAAGGGTCCTTGAAGATACTGAGGATACTTTCAAAGTGTATTCGGGCGATTTGGTATGGGAGCCCAAGGGTGCGCAAGCCGAAAAGTTTGCCGATGCTCCTATCCGCCCTGTGCTGGACGACATTTTGATCGCCAAACTGCGTCCTGGCCAGGAAATTGACATGGAACTTCATTGCCACAAGGGTGTTGGAAAGGAGCACGCAAAGTGGTCGCCCGTGGCCACTGCATCTTACCGTCTCTTACCCGAGATCACCATATTGAAGCCCATCACTGGCGATGCTGCTGATCGTTTCCAAAAGTGCTTCCCTGAAGGCGTTGTAGATGTGGTAAATGTGCAGGGCGTCAAGACGGCTAAGGTAGTCAATCCACGCAAGGATACAGTCAGCCGAGAGGTTTTACGACACAAGGAGTTCGAAGATAAAGTGCGACTGACTCGAGTACGAGATCATTTCATCTGTAAGTCCACGAAAGAAAAAGTAATATGAACAGTGGTTGACCTCTCCTTTCAACAGTCAATATCGAATCTGTTGGCGTCTATTCTCCCGAGGAACTCCTCCCGTTGGCCATTGAGATCCTCATAGAAAAGATCAAGGCAGTCCAGCCATGCTTGGACCGTATTTCCTCCAATGAATCAGCCGATTAAGGAAATCGCTATATCTTGGCATACACTCATTCACACTCCCACTCCCACGCTCCCACTTCTTTTTATATTATCAATATCAATTGTTTGTACGTACTGTTTTGTGCATAATTTTTTCTTCTCCAGTGAAGCGATTATTTTCATTGATGGAGCGCTTTGCGAGCACTCGTTATATTTTATGACAAGTAAACAACAGACCTGAGTTTAAGTGCTGCATACGTCCTTTTTGTCGCCATGATCCCTACTCCCGATTTGTCCCATTTGACAAGCAAAGATTTCGATAGAGTTTATGAACCAGCAGGTAATCCAATGGAGAATCATTATTGAGCTCTGATTTGCACATTATTTACCCACCCATCAGAGGACACTTTTTTATTGCTTGACGCTTTGGAGGATGACGAATCTTACTTGAAATCATTGCATTCGACAGTTTGTCTCGAGATTGGGTAAGGGAATAGGTCAATTAAGAAAGAACATTGTTGACCGTGTTCTCTTACTTTGAGCAGATCGGGATCTGGTTGTGTTTCGACATTCCTTGCCAAGATCGTGGGCCCCGACAACGCAGGTGAAGATGAGAATCTCGTTTCTCTAACGGAAGGATCCATGCTAATATCGCTTAAAGTATTCCTTACTACTGACATCAACCCACATGCATGCCGAGCGACGAAGAAAACGGGTGCTCAAAACAACATTCGTCTTGAGCCTGTGCAGACATCACTTGTAGATTCTCTGATTCCGCGCCTGGATGGTGCGGTGGATATAATGTGCTTCAATCCGCCCTATGTCGTCACATCGCCGGACGAGGTCGGTAGCCATGGTATCGAGGCCGCATGGGCTGGCGGTGTTGATGGCCGAGAGGTGATTGATCTCTTTTTACCCTATGTTCCGGTAAGTCATGCAGCCTCTCGCTCTTTTGGTCCGCACCACACCATACAAAAAGGAACTTGGCAAGTGTCACCATATTGATATACCGATCAATCGCATTTTTCAAGCGCTTATTGTCGCCCAATGGTGTCTTTTACCTACTTTTGATCAACGAAAACCGGCCAAACGAAGTGGCTGAAATCATGCGCAGCCGGTATGGGATGCAGGCGGATATTGTCCAAGAACGCCGGGCAGGACGCGAACGGCAGTACATTCTAAAAGTCACGCGAGAGAGACAAAAATAACAGCAATTCATTTAAGCCCAATATGACCGAAAATGGGAAAAAGAAGGACTTTTGTGTTTGTGTATCAATGGGAGGGCGTTTCGGCTATCACACGATAAATCAAAATTAGGTCATGCAAGGTTTATTTGGCAATGTGCAGGAACGAGGCACGCTCACCCGAGTCTGCTGTGGAATAACATAACGCAAAAGCATTGCCCCACACCAATAAGTACTATATATAGGGTCAGCCACTCTTATTGCACTAGCAATGCCTTCCCTCCGCTGCCTGTACTGTACTGCGCTTTCATTTAAGATATTAATAGGCAGCTACATCATCGCCGCACCAGTTCCGCACGATGTCGCATGGCAATGACAGCATTGTAATGAGATGCCACCTAGCGTATGGATCAACTGCCTTTCTTGGCTGGTCATACAAATTTGTAAACGATTATGTCAATCATATATTGACAAGTATGGACGGCATGGACATTATTCTTCTGTAGCATTGATTTTTTTTATTGAAGGTTAATAATACATAGTATTTATAAAGGAGAGATAATGGGACTAGACAGGTAGTAATGATCCAGTCATTGAAGGAAAGAGAGAATATCAAATCTATCTTTCTTATCAAAAGAAAGCAGAAGCATTTCTAGGTCAATAGAAAAGCGTTCTAAAAAAGGAAGCACAGCTCCCAGGATCGGAAAACTTTTTTTTTTGGTAGTTGTTGGGGAGGTGGGGGGGGGGAGAAGGGACAAAAGCGTTTAAGCAAACGTCCAGTCAATCTGCACACGGCCGGCGCTCAAATCAGCGATTTTCTCAAAAGCGGCGGGGCTGAGGTCGATGTCACCGTAGCTGCAGCCAGGGCACGTGTCGACGACCTTGACGTTCACGCTACCTTTCGGGCCGTTGATTGTGATCGTCTTGCCGCAGTTGGGGTTGTTGTTGGGGTTGCCACCATTAGCCATCTGGACATGGTTGACGGCGGCCACGAGCTCGGAGTTGTCGTTGTTCCAACCGCACGAACCAAGACCGACATCGTACCAAGTACCGTCGCCGTTGAAAGAACCTTTGCCGGAATTTCCTTTGGAAGAGTGCTCCGTTGGCTCAGCCTCATGCGCAGTGGTGGTTGTGGCTGTTGGCTCCTCGGTTGTGGTGTGTCGACCGTGGCCGCTACGGTGACGATCATGCTCTTCAGGAACAGGGGCGGCCAGCGCCATAGAGATCAATGCGATCAAAAAGATAAGGACAAGGAATTGGGAGGATGCCATCTGGATATGCGTTATGTTAAAAAAGGAAAGGGTAGGGTGTGGGTTGGGTAGAAGGATAGGGTGGGGTTGGTAAACAAGTAGTTTGTTTGTTGCTGTTGTGGGCGGATGTCGGTTGATGCAATGCTAGGCAAGAGCTTTTATAGTTTTGACCCAGGGGAGGAGGCTTTGCAGTAATCGCAATTGGCCCGGGTGCCCCGATTGTCTTTAAAATTGTCGGCAAGAAGCCAAATTTGAGTTGATCAAAGCATCTTTCTTTTGTTTCCTTTGAGTAACAATGGTTATTGTCTACCCGACGGACGACCTGGTCAGGGTCTCAGTGCTCAATAAGCCGGAGATGATCCATGTCGGCTACCATCTCGCAAACCACATCGTGTGCGACATCATCACAACAATCTCCGTCTCTAATTATGTGATCATCACAGACGCACACCTTGCACAGCTTCACCTTCCACCGCTGGTCAGCGTCTTCCACCAAGAACTGTCGACACACGATGCCCGTCGTCTGCTGATTCATATCCTCCCTCCTGGAGAGCAGACAAAGTCCCGAGCTGTGAAAGAAGCCATTGAAGACTTCTTGCTTGACAACAAATGCACCAGGGATACCTGCCTCATTGCTCTTGGCGGCGGCGTTATGGGCGACCTGGTGGGTTTTGTGGCCTCAACGTTCATGCGCGGTGTCCCAGTTGTTCAGATCCCGACGACTTTGCTTGCCATGGTGGACTCATCCATTGGTGGCAAAACAGCGGTCGATACACCCCATGGCAAAAATCTCATTGGTACCTTCTGGCAGCCCGAACGCATCTATATGGATCTTACCCTCCTCCACACGCTTCCTGCTCGCGAACTGGCGAACGGAATGGCTGAGGTGATCAAGGTATGGGTACACAACATAACATCCATCATCTGTATTTGGGGGAAAACGGTCTGTTACTTCCTTCGTTCATCCTCACCGTTTTGGTATAGACTGCAGCCATGTGGAGCCGGACCGATTTTGAGCAACTTGAGCATGCATCTAATGAACTCAAAGCGGCAATTGCGCTGATTGGCGAACACCCGACAGGTAGAACAAAATACATATACCTGCATTTTCTGTACAACACTGAATTTTAATAATTGCTTGCCCCCCTCTCGAAAAGAATCGTCTGATAGAAGCAGGGCGTTGCGTGATGTTTTGATGAATACCATCCTTGCTGCTGTCCGCGTCAAAGCCGAAGTTGTTACCGATGATGAGCGCGAGGGCGGTCTTCGCGGCCTGCTCAATTTTGGTCATACGGTGGGTCATGCTATGGAAATGCTCTTAACACCTCAATGGCTTCATGGCGAATGCGTTGCGATCGGGATGCTGTGCGAGGCAGAAATTGCCGTCCAGCTCGGTCACTGTGACGCCGCTGTCGTCGACCGCATCCGGGATTGTTGTGCCAGTTACGGCCTTCCCGTCAAGCTTGACACTCCCTTAGCGATTGATGATGTCATGGAGGTGATGAAGGTCGACAAAAAGAATGAGGGTGCCCAGAAGCGCATTGTGCTCCTTACCGGCGTTGGCACTACGCTTGAGCGTCGTGCAACTCGCGTGACAGATACCATCATCCGTAAGGTCCTCCATCAGTATCTGATACCTACTGAAACGGCAACTCCTAATATCTTGCCTGCTGCCGAGCACGAATCGAACACAAAACCCACCTTGATCCTGTGCGCGAGCGGACTTGCCCTAGAATGGGTCCAGCAAACGTTAACCCCTGCATTCCTTGCATCATCGAATGGAGACTATTCGGTACATTCAACGACCGATGGAGGCAACCGAGGCCAACTGTTTATTATGGATAATATCAAAAAAGCAGCTCAGGAGGTGGCCAATGGCAAAGGAAACAAAACAACAGTGATCATTGTGAGTTACACATATGCTGCCGGATGCACGACAATGGACGATTTAAGTCTGGAATGGTATGAGTATGTGTTACCCAATATTAGCAATGGCGAAATGCAACTTCCAGGGGCACTCGCTTTCATCCAGGGCTTAATTGGTGTGCGGCCTCGCCACATGGCTGCGGTCCCCAACCCGCCTTCGCCCTCTTATTTCGTCACACCTACCGTCCACGACTATGCAGAGACCACGGATTACCAGATGGCTCAGTGGCTTCATCAGGCCGATGCCATCGAGTTTCGCGTGGACCTTCTCAAGGACCATACATCCATTGCAGCTGTTGGGGGTCAACTTGCCCGTCTTCGCCAGCTCACGCAACTGCCGATCATTTTTACGATCCGTACTCGACCTCAGGCTGGCCAATTTGACTATTTCTCCGAACCATCGGTGTATGCCGATCTTCTCGTCTGGGCCTGTCGCTGGGGTTGCGATTTTGTCGATGTCGAGTTCACCACCTTGTCAGCAGAGCAGCTCGATCGCGTCCGAAGCGAATTGAGATCCCGTGCTGAGAAAATAAAATGTATTGCGTCTTTCCACGACCCCGAGCACGAAATTACCTGGTGTAGCCCAACCATGCATGACATGTACGAGCGTGCTTCTAACCTGTTCCCTGGTGCCATTGTCAAATTGGTGGGCATGGCAAAAACATTTGATGATAACGTCGCACTCGAAATGTTCCGCAACCAGTATAGTCCCTCCTCCATTTTCATCAACATGGGCGCTCTGGGTCGTTTCTCCAGGGTCAGGAACAAATTCCTCACTCCCGCGACCCATCCTAGTCTTCCCAGTCCAGCGGCACCCGGACAGTTATCTATCCGCGAGATTACCGATCTTCGCTCTCGGCTCTGCTGCTAGTTTTCACACTGTAGAATACAAAAATGAAAAATATCAGAAATAGGCGTGCTGTGCAGAATAATTAATCACTCACTCGCCTAGGAGGGTAGTACGTATTGAGTCCGAGTCTAATGGTATAATCGACTGTGAAAGCATCCACATTGTTTGTCCTCCATTTACCGAAAAAAGGCAACACCTAGAGCAATAGAGTGTATCCAATTTTTGCAATGATATCGTGTTCAGAAAAAGCCGTGCGTGTTGCACACATCTGTGATCTTTCAGTAAAGGTCTCCTCGATTTCATTCTCTTCAGAAATTTGGGTCTTTTTTAAGATGAGGTCCAATCCATGCCCATATCGACAAGCAAATTCCATTTGTCAGCGGCTGGTGCCGTGTCAAGGACTACTATTCTCTGTTACGTATGCCTCCCAAGTGACTGTATATTTTGGAGAACGGATCCTCCACCCCGCCATGGTTGCAGGGAAAACCTTACTGTTCAAATGCCTGTTGTTTGCAGCTGCCCCTTGTTCAGCAGAACCAGACCGAGGGAGCTGGCGGCCGTTGCGGACAAGGATAGATGATTGCGAATTGCCGCGCTCAGACAGATTCGAGGCGACCCACGGTCCCACTATACGTTTTTCACGGCAGTTATGTTCAACGCCTTTGTGGTCGCTAGAGCCATTTCTTTTGAAAGATGCGCGAAGGGGGTGTTCTAAGTATTTCTTGCTTGCGAAATGCAACTGGCGCCAAACAATCGCTGCAGGTCATCGAAAAAGGGTAAATCCCGATTTTCTCCTGATTGAACTTTAAAAAAAAAGGCTTTTCATCTTTGAATCCCGGCAACCGAGCTTTTCCAGCCTTTTTTTATAATGTCAAACAGTCAGACAAATGATCGCGATGCCATGTCGCTTCTGAGCACGTACATGCTTCAAGGATGGGTACTGTCTTTTATTAAAAAGGATATATACCAAAACAACTATGCATTCACGCCGCTCACAAACCCTGGTTAGGTGATGACCGATGGCCAGTGTCAAATACCTGATTGCCCGGTACCAATTATGCGCTCCAAAGATGGATCGATCCGTTTTTGTGTCGTTCATGATCCCCTTCCGACGGGCCCTTCTCAATCATCCATAAAACAAGGGCACCCCTCGCCCAATGTGCTGACATCGTCGCCTTTACCACGACGAGACGAAGAGCCAGACCGACTATCCGATAGTACTCAGAAAAAGGATATCTCTATTGACAAGGCGGAAGAAGCACGAAAGCGACGCGAGCAGTCATCCCGAGCTTCAAAGTTGATTGGTGAGAAGTTGCTTCAGCGCTGGACGCTTCTCAACGAGATATGTTCGAACCCGGATTGCTATGCGGTATTGAGTTTTCTTCTGCTATAAGGCATGCACTGTTATCTAAATGCAGACTTGTTTAGATACCGCTAATGCGCGATTTGAGCAAGCGTGTGATCTGCGTGGTATGCGGTCAGATTTTTGCGCCAGAGGAGCAAGTAGCATCTTCCGTGGGCGCAGCAGCTGTACCTGCTCCACAAGAAGCAAATGTACCTGTTCCGTCTGCTATGGAGAAAGCAATGGCTACTCCAGTCATGAGCAAGGTAAGAAAGAATGGGATCAATAGAACAGCTATTACAGGAGATGTGACTCACAGGAAACATGGATGTCGCAGAATCAGGAGCAAAAGCAGAACGTACACTTGACGTCTGGTGAATCAGCAGGAAACACAAGCTATCCTGCGTTTGCGGATGCCATTAAACAAAAGCTATGTTGCCTTACAGATCGAATGGCATTATGCCAAGATCCTGTTGAACTTAAGCTGCTGTTTGAAGCAATTGGTGCTGGGGTATCCGCACTTAAGGAATGCGAGCAGCTTTCCAAATGATTGATTTACAGACCGAAAAGATCCTATATATACCACATATGCGCTTAATACACACGAGCTAGTACTTTCTTTTGTCACCTCATTTACGGCTGCATTCATAGTGCAGTAAAGGATCACATGCCTTTTTCTTCCCAGAGGAGGCGTTATTCTGTGCACATTTGCTTGTGTGAGGAGGGGCAAAGGGAGAAGGAGGATGTTTGATCCACGTCAGGAAGGGTTCATGTACAACTTGATTCAAGGAGCGGTGGCTTTATTAGGGAAGGTCGGATATGCTCTTGATCTCTTTTTTGACTTGCTGCTAATGGAGCCATCTTCGATTGCCTTTACAGCTTCCTCCCTCCTTTATTTTTTTTTTTTTTACCGCCGTCTCCACCCCTTCTTTCTTTTTATTTCTTCCTTTTTCTCATTTACCGTATTTTCACCTTTTTTATTCTATCCTACCCGCTGCGTCTTTACACTCATTGGTAATTCCTCACGCCGTCATCTCCAGCCGCATTTCCTAACTAACATCTTAGTTGCACCATCTCTGCCATTATTCATCCTTATTGCAATAACAAAGTTCAAAGCCCTCCTTTCCCTCTTTTTTAATTTATCTGAGACGGGAAACCTGTCTTTATTTTGTATATCCGACAGCCCTCTTTATTTCTCTTTGGCGCCGGGATTTTTTTACGTGTGTTCTTTGCTGCTCTCCCAACCGATCCTCTCTTCTTGCATAGCGTACGATAGTCCTTCGTACCTGCTACAAAAGTCACATGCAGCGAAATGCATTTATCGCTGATTACTCGGCAGTCGTGAGGCCACAAACTGCTCGCCAGCATACAACCCCTTCTCAACTTGATATTCAGCAGCCTAAGGCGAGAAACCAACCTCAGGGTCAGGTAAAGGGGAAAAAAGTTTGGACCGAACGTTATTACTCGAAGCCCAAACCATCAAAAAATAACGTATTCACTCGGTTTCTTTCTGGTACATTCTAGCTGGCTGCCCTAATGCGCGGAAAGGGAGATGACCGCGATTACTACTTCGATTCGCCTCGCGAACTCGAACATCGCTCGAGCAGCGCTCCCCCCGATCAACACCAAATGTATTACCCTTTCTCTGACAAGCCTGCCACTGCGGCTGCGGCTGCGGCTGCGCCTGCTCGCCATGCAGTTGCTGACGCGTCATCTTCAGCGGCAAATACACCTGTTGGGGAAGGCATGCGATTCAATAATCGAATTTGGGATACCAGCCCGATGAACGTGGCAACGCCGTTGTACGATTCGGCTCGCCAGGCATGGTCCTCCACAGCGAGCCATGCCGACAGCAAGAATGAGCAAGGTGAAGAAAAGAACATCTTTGTTTACATTAGAAATCAAAAAAGTGTACGTACAGGTTCCATTAACGCTTTGCCACTGGCCGATGTATGAATAGAATTGGGCTATTTTGGCTTTTCTGAACCGGAGAAACAAACGCATCATAACTATGGCCGCGAGCAACTCGGCAGAGGTTGGAACGGTTCGGCTTCGTCCGGGCTTATGCATACGAACCAACTAGGCGACGGTGAATCAGTGCAAGGGGTAAGGTTAAAAATGAGGAATGAAAATTAGCTTAATAAGTGAGCTAATACTGCGCCTTTACGCTGCAGATACCGAGCCGATCGGTTTCCCCCTTTCCACAACTAGGGACTTCAAACGATCCAATCATGCCACGATTTAACAGTGGAGTGCCCGACGGGCACATTAACGCACCTATGATGCAGTCATCGTCCGCCAACACACGGATGGCGCAGACTAACGACTATCGCAGCCCATTTTCAGTACAATCAGAATTTTCAATGGCGTACGACGACAGTAATAGCGTCGGCGGGGGCAGTAGCCAAAGTGCCCTCTTCGACCAGACGCCTGCACCGTATAAGTTCACAGCCTCCCCGCCCCCACGTGCAAATTCAACACCGCCAACGAGCCACATGGCAACACAGCGAAATCAACAAAAATTCGAGTCAACTCAAGACTACAGCCAGCTGGTGCTCGGAGTCAGCAGTCTGGGCTTGGGCGATCAGGTAAGGGATATGAAAACACTAGATATTTTAAGCTTATAATAAACGTTGCTAGGATCCGAAAATGAATCGAATTGCGCTACAGCAGCACCATCAACAACAGCGCTATTTGCAATGGATGAGCCGACAAGGGGGTTCTAAACCTCCGCCACAGAGCTTGGATGCGGTCTTAAATGACAGTGCACCATGGAACAGTAATGGTAATCCCGGAGTCATCACGCCAGGCACGTTTCCTTATATTCTCTTTTGGTTATATCCTTTGGATTGATTTCTTATTTGGTGTGAGGTATGCAGGTGGATTGAATGCTCCTTTTGAGATGGAAAGTCGGGGCAGCACCATTTCACCACCCGGCTTTGGTGACCTGCCCGATCTCGGATTTGATGAACGAACAAACGACGATCTTTCCGTGCTGATGAATAACCGCGTTCGCCGGCAGAAACAACAACAGCAACAGCAACATCAGCAGCAGCACCAGCAACGTTGTTTGGATAATAGATCTCGGCAGCAGCTCAACAAATTTCCTTCTACTTCTTCCCTCTCCGGCTTGGCTAGTATGCCCATGGGCCCTGACTCGATAGCAACCGATCAGCAATGGTGCGATAATTATGCTATTATGGGTGGCAGCGGCCGAAACAACATCAATGGTATGCCTGGCTATGATATTCCATTGGATAGCGCAGATAGTCATGGAGCAGGTACAATGAACGATCGTCTGCTTCGACAGCTTCAAACTCGACAGCGGCAAATTTTGATGCAACAAGAACAGATTTTGTACCTGCGCAACCAAATGCTCCGGCAACAGCAGTCACATGATATACTGCGTAGCATGGCTCCCTACGGGAATTATGGCATGGCGACCGGGGCCAGCGGCCAGAACGCACGTCCACGTGCTCACGATACCTTGGTCACGCCCGTGGCAACAGCAGTACCATCGTCATTAGATGCGACACATATCATCCGTAGTCCCCTGCTAGAAGAATTTAGGAGCAACAAGAACCGCAAATATGAACTCAAGGTGAATATACTATTTGAGATTTTCCTATGGCTCCTTGGCTTACCCATATTCCCAACTTACCTGTAGGATATCGCTGACCATGTTGTTGAATTTAGCGGCGATCAGCACGGTTCGCGATTTATTCAGCAAAAACTTGAAACAGCCAACAGCGACGAAAAACAACTCGTTTTCGACGAAATCCTTCCCAACTGCCTACAGTTGATGACGGATGTATTCGGCAACTATGTAATCCAAAAACTCTTCGAACATGGCAGCCAAGCACAAAAGACAGTGCTTGCTAAGCAAATGGAAGGTCACATCTTGTCGCTGTCGCTCCAGATGTACGGCTGTAGAGTAGTGCAAAAAGCGCTCGAACATGTTTTAACCGATCAACAAGCGGTTATGATACGTGAACTGGACGGCAGTGTGCTCAAATGTGTCAAAGACCAGAACGGGAACCATGTGGTGCAGAAGGCTATTGAGCGCGTGCCATCACGACACATTCAATTTATTATTGACACCTTCCACGGCCAAGTATACCATTTGGCGACCCATCCATATGGATGTCGTGTGATCCAGCGCATGTTCGAACATTGCCCTGAAGTACAGACGGTAAGAAATCTGGAGATCAGTATGGCTCCGATGTGTGCTATGTGTCCTCATTCCATTTAATAGGCGCGTCTTCTGGAAGAACTCCATTGTTGCACGAACCAACTTGTCCAAGATCAGTACGGCAACTATGTTGTACAGCACATTTTGGAACATGGCAAGGAGGAAGAAAAGAACAAGATTGTTAGCAAGATTCGGGGTCATGTACTGCAGCTAAGCAAGCACAAGTTTGCGAGTAACGTCGTAGAGAAATGTGTCGCCTATGGTCGCACAGAGGACCGCCGCGCACTTATTGACGAAGTGCTCCAGCCACGTCCTGATGGGTAAGCTTAACAATCAAAAGTGCATGCATTTGTCTAACTTATTTCACATTGGTTTTTAGCTCTTACCCGCTGTTGACACTGATGAAGGATCAATATGCTAATTACGTTCTTCAAAAGATGCTCGACGTCGTTGACGATGTCGACCAGCGTGATCTTTTGGTTAGCAAGATCAAGATGCATCTTCACTCGGTGAGAAAATACACCTACGGCAAGCATTTGACGCAGAGTAAGTGGCGACTTGTTTGCTAGCTAAGATGGAAAATTGACAAACTACTTGGCGCTGGCAGAGGTTGAAAGGCTGCTTCCGACCAGTAATGAGACCTTTGATAAGGCAGCGAATTCTGAACCAGCATTATCGACGCATCAATCGACGACAGAGGATGAAGAGTCGTCCTAGAAAAATTCACATACACACACGCTAAAAAACCCGCCATTCTGTCTATACACCACAATACTTTTTTTTTCTACACTCCTCTCGTTTCGTTTTATACCAACATATTAGAAACGAAGAGAGTAGGAGAATCTTTTTCGTGTGTTCAATCTGTGTACATGAGCTGACACCTTCCCCTCCCCTTTTCTTTCTGTATTAGTTTATTCTCTAGAGATGTATCTCTATTTCTTCTTTCAGTATATATGAAAACACCAACCCGCTCATCCATCCCCCTCGCCAATATTTATATTCATTTCATCTTTCTATTTTATATTTGAAACAATGAAAACACGGGCGCTTCCAAAAGATTTGCGCCCTGAAGAATTTTGCCTTCCAAAAGAAAAGCATTTTGTACGATGATCCCGCCTGATAATTTGACGAGTTTCTCAGCTGCAGCTGCTGTGCCACCCGTTGCCAAGACGTCGTCCATGATGACCACACGTGCACCGGGTTTGATCAGACCTTTCTGGATTTCCATGGTATCCTATGCATATTCCGCCTGTTGATCAGTCCCTTTGTTGCCGGGATGATGGTGCTCCTTCTCCCGCCTCCAGCTCTCACGTACCGGTCCGTATTCCTTTTCGTACGTGACCTGAAAACATTCGCCAGGCGTTTTGCCCTTCTTACGGATGGGGAGAAATTGAACACCCAGGCGCAGTGCGACGGGTGGACCCAACAGAAACCCGCGCGCATCAAGACCTACGATGGCGTCCACATTCAGAGACTCGAGGTGGTCGCAAAAGCGCTGGATAACGGCCTCTGTTGCTGTAGGATTTCGAAGGATGGGAAAGATATCAACAAAGGCCATGCCAGGTTTGGGAAAATCGGTATACTCGATCATCAGGTCGTAAACAGAATCCAGATCACGAAACGGCTGCTTGTCCCTTGCACCGTCCAGAAGTGAAGTCATTGTTAACTAGTTGTTGGGTTGTATATAATATACTTTCTGCTTTTGCGTGGAGTTGTGATGCGGAAGAGAAGAAGAAGAAAGAAAGGAAAGCTCATGCGTGTGCGCAGATGCAAAAAGGGAACAATCATACCGATAAGGTTGCATGTCCGCCCCGAGACGGTTGTTGACTTGCAGATACGTCTTTGCACATAAGCTACAAGTACCTCGATCCCTGAGATAAAGACTTTACACCCCCACCCCCACAAGCCGAATAGATATTGGGAAAGGGATAAGAACCGAAAAAAAAAAGAAATAAACCAGCATAGGAATTTATAACTGATGAGAAGCAACAAAAAGTAATACACATAAAAGTCGTTGCCCAGTTCCTCCAGGGTCAGGCACTCGTTGACAATCGGCCAACCTCTCGGAAACGCACCGCCTTGAGGTGCTCTTTTGCGAGATGTAAAATAATATAGAACTGAAAGCCAATGCAATGTTGCAGGTGTATTCCTTAAAGCTTTTGGCATGAAAGCTTCTGTATATTGACCTCAAAAAGAATTAGACCAATTAATCCCCCGCTCATCCATGTTCCGCGGGACTCTTAAAATGGTGTGTGTGCACACTTCAAACACACAGACCCCCATACCTCTCTTCTCTCTCTTCGCTCACGTACTTCCATACCGCTCACATACTATGACGAAAAGCATTCGAGAATACCAATCAGCAGATGCAGATGCTGTGAAGGCAATTTTCATTCAGAAATCACGAAGAACAGAATTCAAGCGTGTGGCCAAGGCTGTTTTTTACCACAAGACGGCAAGGCGTACATGGCAAGCAGGAATCGTGGGGTTACTCAGTCTCCAGTTGAGATTAATGCTGACCCATCGGAAATCCGCGCTGGCAATGTGTCTCTGGAGCGCGGGTGTTGGCCTTGGATGGTTCTTTTGGTTGCGCAGCCAGGACCGAAAACGGGTGTCTAAAGAGTACTCTACCATGGTAGACCGGTTCCGGGAGATCCAACACACAAGCACCGATATCACCAGCGATAAGAAGAACCATGTGTGGGTCATGGAGGATGACACGACAGGCCCATTGGATCAAAAGGTGGTTGTGGGCGTAGTGGGATTCCAATACGACGAGGATGATCAAGAAGGGAGGATATGGAATCCGACAGGTATTGAGCCGCGAATTGAACTGGCATTGGTCAAGACAGCGATCCAGTTTGCACGAGACCATCAGATCAATGTCCTTACCCAAGTCGTCTCATCAGCATCAACAACATACTCAAAACAATAGATTCAACCATCTCCTACATCCCTGTTTTATGATGATCCTACATACATGACCGGTCGATATCCAAGGTTTATCATGCTTCCCCTATCTTTCTCTCTATTTTCATCATCTTCGTATCATCTCCAACCTCAACTTTTCCCTTTGTATGATCGCCATAACAGCTTTCTTTCTTTATTTTTCGCCGCCATCCACCTTCATTCTTTCCCAATGAAACCGCAAAGATACCCTACTTTTAACCACGCCGACACTATTGACAACACGGTCATGGAATTTGGTCTGTAAGCCTCTAATCGGTTTTTCATAAAGCAACGCATCGCGTTCTTCAGCAGGTCCCAGTAGTAAAAATATCCCCATTGCTTTACCCGCCTGGACAGCCCGGCTCACTGATCGGCATCAAAACAATCTTTTTTTCGTCTGGAAAAGAAGCCCGTACCATACCCTCTCGTGTAATCGCCAGCTGCGTGAAGGCTTCATTATAACTCGCTCAAATGCCTCTTGCACTTTCCTAGTCCCAATACAATGTTCTCAAGATTAAATATATCGGCTGAGCCATAGTCAGGACCACTACATATTCGCGAAAAATGATATCTGTCCATCCCATCCAGACCTGGAGCAAAAGACACAGGTGATGACCCGTTCCATACTCGTATGCAACCGCTGTCAGTTAGACGTCTCACTTCTCGCAAAACACGATGGATAAAAACATTACCGTCGTCTCTGGACTCATTAAATTGTGCCTGTTAAGGTTGATGCTTTTTTTCAGGGTCCAATCTTATCTTTGGCGATTGCTATGGTTTCCTCGCATCGCCTTGTCACAGGCGGAGATGGTGCGTGATTACTGGATGGATGTAATTAGGTTGTTATGAAGCATAAACTGTACAATAGGAGGTACGCTATTCTTCACTGGTAACAATAGACTTCCCATCCGTAAAACCGGAGCACTGCCGTATTGTTTGCGTTCAGTCAGAGCATGCCGGGAGACTTATTTTCCCAAAATGCTTTCCGGCTCCTCGTACTTAACGCACAATCTCTCACTGGGTCGTATGAATATGAATGCTTATTTAACTCACAGCGACAGAGATATGCAAAGATATAAACGAGAAGAAGCCATCAAGGTCAATGCTTCTTGTCATTTTGCATTTTACTGATCAGAAATTGGAAGTCCGTGATCATCTTGTTTTGTGATATTACATTCAACTGCCGACGGTAAAAAGAGGAACAAACCTGCTCACTGACATCCAGAGCTCCCTTTTTTTTTTTTTATCAATGACAGCCTTTGGAAAATCCCTCCGTTCAGAGTTCCTTTTAGAACCTGACTATATCCCACTTAATCATGGTTCTTATGGTACCATCCCCAAATCCGTTACCGCTGCTATGCGCGAATTTCAAGATAAGTCAGAACGTCAGCCAGATCGATGGCACAGGATTGAGGTGAAGCCACTGCTTCGCAGGAGCCGTGAGCTCATCGCTGAGCTCATTCATGCTGAGGATCCAGCTGATATTGCCTTGACACAAAATGCAACGACTGGTATATGCACTGTGCTACGTAGCTTTCCATTCGAGCAAGGAGACAAAGTCCTTTGTGTAAGCCAGCACCATTTTTCTCGTGCTCCCGCACAAAAGCCTCCCCCCCAATTTCCACTCGAAACGTCAATCTCCCCGCACGCTTCTAAGACTATACCTACAAAACCACCAACCCGCTCAATGATTGCTATAGTATTCTGTTGCCTACGGGACCGTTGCACTGTGCCTCCAATATCTCCAGGATATTGGCCGCATCGAGATCGTGAAGATCGACTTGGATTATCCGCAGGAGGACGACGAGATTTTGAATCTTACGCGGGAGGCAATTGCGCGCGAGAAGGCCAAGGATGCCGGACGCAATCGTATTCGCATGGCGGTCTATGATGCACTGGTTGCTCAGCCCGGCGTGCGATTTCCTTTCGAGAAAATGACACAATTGATGCGGGAGCAGGGGATTTTGTCGCTTGTGGACGGTTCCCATACAGCCGGTATGTGTTGTATCCGGAAAAAGGGGGGGGTGGGAAGGGCAGGAAAAAGAAATGCAAAGGTGAAAAATTTATACATACACACACACACGCAGGCCAAATCCCTGTCAACATGACCGAACTGGATCCGGACTTTTACATCACCAATCTCCATAAATGGCTGTACACACCCCGCGGCTCAAGTATCCTTTATGTGCCCAAACGCAATCAACGTTTTCTTCACCCACTTTCCATTTCACCCGGCTACCGCAATAGCAACGATCCCGACTTCTCCTTTGAAAATGAGTTTGGAGTTCCGGGGACCGTCGATCTCTCACCTTTGCTATGTGTTGAAGCAGGTAAGAAAGAAGCCTGAAGTACTGGTTACATACGTCTCATACACGGTTTACATCCTTCTTGCGAAACACTCCTCTAGCACTCCAATTCCGATCAAAAATCGGTGGAGAAGAAGCGATCATGGATTACTGCCACCAACTCGCAAGGAAAGGCGGTGCGTTGGTTGCCGAGATCCTAGGCACGTCCGTGCTCGAGAACGCGAGCAAGACTTTGACGGCTGCCATGGTGAACGTCGAGATCCCCTTGGTCGAGTCGATCTATGGCGACGATAATGCAAAGACAGTCGCAGAGTTTCATAGCAAGTTGATGCTCGAACACAATTGCATGGCGCCACTGTACAAGCACAACGGCAAATGGGCAGTTCGCTTGAGCGCGCAAGTGTACAACGATCTCGACGATTTTAGTCGTGGTGCGCTGGCAATTAAAAAAGTGTGCAGGCAGTTACAGAAACAGTAGGCCCTTTCTTTTTTTTTAAAAAAAAAAAAAAAAACTGCTGCTATTGCTATTATATTATTCTCTGCAAGTTACACGGGTTAGCTAACAAAAGGGAAAGAGACCAATGAGTCTCGCTATGGAGCCATGATCAAATAAATGGGCTGTATGTCCTCCACCTAGTCACGTGAAATGATTTTATTGCCCTGGGTGAAGAACGCAGAGCGATTCTAATGCAATCCATCTAGTTGATTATGAAAACCGATTTCGATGCGCGAAGTCATTTTAGCTTGGTGCGCATAGTAATTTTCAAGGAAACTACGTTGCACTGGGCGGTTCCTTCATTGTTGTCTGTACTTTGTAACAGGGCCAGATCGGGGTCACCTGTCCTACCGAACATCCTGACGAATTTTCCAGGGCTTCCGATATTAGAGTGTCTACAGAAGCAGTATGAAAGTCTTTCCGCATTGAGTCACGCTCGCTGAAAATAGAGGCAAATGGTATGTCTGCGGCGTACCCTACTCTCGGACAGTCTACCGAGAATTTATAGTACGTACATTGCAGTTTCCGGGCATTACACTTCTATACTGTGTATTCTCTAAAGACGAAAAGCATCAGTTTTCATCGGAAGAACCCGTTGCATAAAGACGTTACTATAGCAGATAAGGATGAACAAGAATGAAAAGCAGACAAGCAAAAGGATCATGTATGATATAACCAGTCGTCGTAATATGGCTCATTTTGCGCTATGTAAGCTCACTTCATTAAGCTTTAGATATGCTGCATCAATGACTAGGACAGCATTCCTGGCGATCCGGATATCTTGGTATTCCTTGGACGGGTCGGCACAGTACCAAGACTGCGATCGAATTTTACAAGATACCCTAGGGTGTTACATATCGTAGATGCGAGTTGCTTGCGTATAAAGGCATCTATGAATTCTTTATATCAGCATACGTCGCATGGGATCCGGGTTCAGCAAAGAAAATTCCGTGTATACAGATCGGCCGCATATCGTGTGTAATGCCAGCCAAGATTGCACAGAAACACTCAGGTTTCTCGTCCAATGGCTATTACCGCCTGTAAAAACATGTCTATGTGAATCCGTCTATGACCTCGACTTTCTTGACGCTCTGCGGCGTGAGAACGTCTCTTATCGCCGCCAGATGTAGAGGAAAGAGATCTATACTATAATTCAAATGCACATATTTGATTTGATATTTATATGATCATTCAAATTGTCTGTCATTGCGGCACAGCGATAGAGGAGGCTCTGGTATCACATTCGTCCATGTGGCTTTCCGATCATGGGATCGTGGTATACTTCATCCAAAGAATATCCATGATCAGAAGTCCAGCTCCAAGCCACTCTTTTGTACGCCTCTGAGCGTAGGTGCCCGGTATATGTTCATGGAGCAGGGTTAATTTTGAATGAATTGCAAGGAGGCCTTATTGCAGATGGCATACTAGATGACATCCTCTCGAGCATCCTCCCTCACTGCTTCGACTCCAACTTCAGTATCACCTTCATCGTCGTCATCACGATGGTTGTCTGCATGTCTCACGACGATCCTTCGCCTTCGCTCGGTTACTTGGACAAACAACGCAAGCTCTGACATGTTTTAGTGCCCAAGTAACCGAGCAAAGGCGAAAGACCGGTCACCTATACTCATAAAAGTGCAATAGACGGCTCATGGTGCCTCTGTCCGCCGGCCCAATGAGTATTTTCTCATGATAAGAAAGCATCACCCTATTCTGCCAACTGTCATAGTCACCTGTGTCCACAATACAACGCAAGAGCCTTCATGAAACAGACCCATTGCCACAGGTGGATACAAAAGTGCCACTTTACGAGCGAAGGTACCATATCAGCACTTCTGCAGACTCAACGGTAACATCTTTTTGATGGGGCATTTGAGTCCTTTCTCCACTGAACAGGAGGTTATGGATCAGCAATCTGGCGCAGAAGAACGACCGCACCATTGTGCTTCTTTACGATATTGCAAAGCGTGTGCTTGAGGAACGAAGCAGCGAGGAAAGGTGATTGACAGGAGGCCATCCATGTCATCTGCAATAAGGCCTCCTCGCAATTCATTCAAGAATTAACCCTGCTCCATGAACATATACCGGGTACCTACGCTCAGAGTCGTAAAAAGAAGTGATTTGCAACTGGACTTTTGAACATGGATATTCTTTGGATGGGGCTTTTGTGTGGGCGTCAAGCCTAAATTTATTACCAGCAGACACACGTGCAGGCGCAGAGATGAGCTGAAGTACACCACGATCCCATCATCTGAAAGTGCATCGACCAATGAGATACATGAGCCTCCTCTATCGCCACGCTGCAATGACTGGCAGTTTATTGACAAGCACGGAAGCCGAGCCGGGCCGAAGATCAACTGGATGTCAGTGTTATCGAGTTGGACAGGATGCTGGGCTTTTCAGCAAATTCTCATCAGTGGAGAGTGCACAAGCTGCGTTTATGGCGCAAAAAGCGGAAAATAATAATATAAAGTAAAATTGCATCACGCATAGTTGATTTAGCAGTTGCATTGTCTGTTTTTCGGTTTATACTAAGAATGATATGTGGGGGGGTGGGCGGGAAAAGACAAGTCGCTCGAGAAGTCATCATCACATAGGATGTTACATGGGTACTCTTTGGCTGATGTCTAAATACCAGCAGCATTTATCATCCCAATCGTCATCTACAGCGGTCCTCAGTAGAGCAAGAAATACGCGAGGTCAATGCATTTTGCATTGTCAGCGGTGACAAATGAGGAACAGGTGTTGATACTACAGACAAACCGCATGTGTCTTCTTTGTCTGTTGCCTGGAAATAAAATGGCAGTCGCACCGACATCATTACGTGCACCAAAAGCATTTACACATTATTATCGAGGAGAGTACTTTATCATTGCTGTTAAATCATGTCTGGTTTCTAAAGCAATAAAAGCGATAATACGTTTATCTTTGTATATACCAGAACGTCATCTAAAACCATGTCTTTTATGGCTATCAATGGGCTCCTCGAGGGCATCTGAAATAAAACCTAGTCATTACTATACTATAGAGATAGTCGCTCTGAGCTAACGTTTTCTCTCTTGGAAGCTCTCCTTATCATAAACGCAATACTAATTACTCCCTTCTGCGTTACATGCAGGTTATAAAAACGTATTTCTTATATGTTACGTTGTTGACCGGGATTGCACTCCGTGGCTGGGCTGATCACACGAGCGGGTTCATTTGTTGCTTTGCTATCCCATCACTGTCGTCATCATAAGGTATCATCCCAATTGACGTCCTGATATGAAGCCACCATGCGTATATTATTGTTGACCGATATTTACGCATCTACATATATCTTTCCCTAGTAATCATCTTCGGCAGATCGTGACGCATGACTTTGACGCTTTGATTGCTGGGTTCTGTTGTCGTTTTTTTTAGACCAGTTTTGGATCGGTTGCTCATCAAAGAAGCTTCAGATACAACAATACGCCTCATAATTTACAGAAAAAAAAAGGGGGGGAGAGTGGAGATTTACGAGGAGGAGGAGAGTTATTGTAAGATAGGCAAATTCTGCTCAAAAATCAGGGAAGAGATGACGATAGGGATCGTTTCCTCCCGTTACACCGTAGGGTTCCTGGTTTTCAGGATACCTATCGAAATGGCTAGCGTCACCGTCGCCTCGGATATTGGGTATATATGGAGCCCGAATCTGGCGAGCGAGCATGCGGTTGAAATCCACACCTTCGAACCAACGATGGTTTTTGATGTCGTCGGCACCTCCCTTGAGATTACCGTACCTCTTCGATAGATCAGCGGTGAGCAATCGTTTGAGAAGATCCCTCGCACTCGGGTCGAAGTACTGTGGCCACCGAACCTTGCCCTGCAAGATTTTTTCGTACAATTTGACGTGATCTTCGTCATAAAAGGGTGGGTATCTAAAGAAGGGATAAATATTAATCGTCTTTCCACATAGTTTTTGTATATGTGTACTCATAAGTGTCTGAAACGTTACCCAGCCAGCATTTCAAAAATAAGCACACCCAGGCTCCACCAGTCTGCTGCTTTACCGTAGCCTTTGGACTGGATAATTTCCGGTGCTATGATAAAAAAGAAAATGCGGAAATGCGCGACTTTCAATGCCTTTTCTTTTGCTTTTTTCCCTCTTGCTTCTGCTCACTTACCCAGGTAGTCAGGAGTGCCACATAACGTCCACGTGATATCAGGTACATACTTTGCAAATCCAAAATCGGTGATCCGGATATGGCCCTGAGCATCGATCAACAGGTTTTCGGGCTTGAGATCGCGGTAGATGACATCCTTCGAATGCATATACTCGATGGCCAAAACTACCTCGGCTGCATAAAATTTGGCCACATGGTCGGGGAATCGCTATCCAATCGATCTCAGTGAAACACGAACTTCCAGTCTCTTGTTTCCCCTTCCCCAAATTACCTGAGAGCGACGAAGAACAGAAAATAGCTCACCGCCAGGTACATAATCCATCACCATATACAAATTCACATCATCTTGGAATGTACCCCACATGTTGACAAGAAAAGGGTGCGCAACAGACTCGAGTATATGTTTCTCATTATTCGAGTGAGCCACTATTTCGGATGAAAAAATTAGGTTAATAAGCCAACGTGTCCTTCACAGCTCCCTTACTCCCAGATGAGAAGAGCATCTCAGCCTCAGATATAATATAGAAAAGACGGAAAGAAAGAAAGGTGATAGAATATGTCACCTTGAAAACCAAACACACACACACACATTAACTCTATCTCCTTTTGTTCATCTTTACCCTGCTTGAGCCGCACTACTTCAGATTTTTTAAGGACCTTGATGGCATAGTAACGAGCGTTCACGCGAGATTGGACCAAATGAACACGTCCGAACGAGCCAGTGCCGAGTGTCCGTAAGACATGAAAATCAGCCAGTTTGAGTTTCGGGCGATTCTGGCGCTGGCTGATAACCGACTGATCGTTGTAAACTGCCGTGTAAGGCACTCGGATTGCTGCTGCTGGGGTTCTGCGCTCTGTTTGGTGGAGGGAAAGAGATAGAACGATGAGATGAGCGTCTCTTGACCGAATCTACTAATTCTTCCCAGTGTTCTGACTCCCTTGTCCACACCACTCCGTCCCACCCTTTTTTAATTACCACCATTCGTGTCCACACTCATTTGTGTTTGTTCGCTGGTAGATGGTGTCATTTCGGCAAGACCGCTTGCGTGGGGTGTTGTCAAGTTGTTGGAGGCATTCTGCTGGGTAGTTGTGGAGTTGGACTCGAGGTGATGTGAGGCGACGTTGTTATACACGGAAGGCGTCCCTGTAACCGCCGATGTCGTTGTGGCTGACAGATCTTTTGATGATGGTTGCTGTGTCTGGCTCGCGGTAGATGAGATGGTACTATTGCTATTAAGCTGATGCGACTTGGCCTTGTCGATAATCTTATTCAAAAAGGTCATTGCGAGTCGGTGGGAAGGGAAAGAGAAAGAAAGAGGGTTAGGAGATGAGGCGCAAACGAAAGCTAGTTGAAGGAGAAAAGGGGAGGTTATTTTTGCTTAGCCTTCAACGCCCTGGTCTCGGCACATCTATCTCTCTCCCTCTCCCTCTCTCTCTCTCTCGCTCGCTCGCTCTTGCACACTTACTCGCGTCCACACAGAGGACCCACAGACACAGGCACGCCCACACATATGTTGTGCTTCACACGTTCATTCTCCATCTTTGCACAACGCTGACTTTATTCTATACTCAGATGCAGGAATTGATTGGCGGTGTGATTATCTCGGAAACGCGTGAAAAGGAAAGGCGCCGAAATCAAGGCAAGATAGTTAAAGTGTCAGAGCATAGTAGATAAACGTATCGCACTTTCTGCGTACGCAATACCATGGTGCGCAAAATAAAAGAGAGGGCCCGGCTGTCAATATCACCCTTAAAGCATTCTCGTCCCTCTCCCCTTCCCCCCTTTTTTTTCATCCCTCTCCTCTCCATCGCGCTTCTTCTCTTTTTCAACTTCTTTCTTCTGACCACTATCTTATACCCCACATTATCCTTTCTGATTATCATGCTCTATCATCAAGGCCTGTCGCCTTTGATCCTTTTACTGTTGCTTACTTTGGCAACTGTATGTATTGTTACATTTCTTTAAACAGGCCTATTAATGCCGCTAACCTTGATAGATTATTTGTCCAGAAGCAGCAGCAACAGCAACCGTACAGCCACCACCTCAAGGCCATATTTCTTTCTTGAAAGCGGCTATGATAAACTACTATTCCTCACCGTCAGCATTTCAGCATTCACGTACGGTATTCGAAGCAAAGGATTACAAACTGTACATTGACCGATCGGCCCCTGTCCTTGCTCGTCGAGTGACGACAATGCAGACGAGAACTGACGTCGACTCCACCACGGATGACATTCATCTCCATTCTTCCGCCCCAACCGACTTCCTCGTTTCAGGACCGGCGCTCTCCTTCATTGTTGTGTTGACACTGGGCGCGTTCATGTTTTGAATTTTTTGGCTCTTTTCATTATTTCTGTATATTTTTTCAAAGACCCACACTGCTTGTATATTTCATAGTGTTGCCTTCTTGATTGACAATGACCAAATAGCTCAATACATAAAGATCTATCAATCAGGGATTAAGTACCGACTATGACTACTTGCGAATACGTAGCCATTATTGGATGCGTAGAACAAAGCGGAAAGAAAACAGTCAACCAAGCAAGTCTTTTGGTCATTATGCATGGGCATGCTTTCGAGTATATATCAGAAGAATATGGGGGGGGCAGACTACCCAATTCTGGTACCCCTTGTGTATCATCAATAATCATGCGGCTTGACGGATATTGCCCGCCTATTGCTCAAACATAAAATAAGGAGAAGAGAAGAGGAAGGGTCGGATAAAACTCTACGAACATCGACCTTGTTTTGTTGTTGTCATTTCACCATTCGTCATCAAATACATCCACTACTTCTGCTGGTTCGCCTAATTCCGGGACCTGGCCAGGCCGAATAGACCGACTAGTAAATACAGTCTTCTCAACGCGCTGGGTGCGCTGGAGCTGCGGGGGCAAAGTCGGCAGGCTAAAATAGTTTGGTGGTGACTGGAGAGGCGTATCCTGAGGAACACCAGGCAAGGGTGTCGCGGGTGGTTCGTCAAGGGATGGGTCAAAGAAGAGAGGTGCTTCCTTGGACACGCGGTACGATTGGATGGAAGTAAGGTTGGCTATTAATGGCAATTGTTCGTAGGGAAGATTAGCGATGGCAATGGGGATAGATGCCTCGATGCGGTGGGTGGTTGGTTTTTTAAGCAAACGCCCGGCGCTTTCAAGGGCAATGTCGAGCAACAAAGAGTAATACACGCGTATGTGCTGCGATGCAAAGGAAGGTGATACTTGGCGCGTTGGGAGGGAGAAACGCACACCCAACTCAACCGAGCCGTCATTGCCGGGCACCCCCAACGTATCTCGCAGGATTGTCCGGCTAGTAGACCTGAATACAGTCCCCTGTTGCAATCGCAGCTTACCATCAAAGTGCTTCTTAAACGTGTATGCTACATCCTTTACAATCATGTCACTCGGAAGACACTCAATTGCAATATTCATCAAGAAAAGCTCGTCTATATGGTTCGATCACATTATGCTCATATCTTTCAATAATGGTCCGCATTATCTTACCTGGGCAGAATGCTTGTTGTGGAACCACGGCTTTCAGTCGGGCCAGGGGAGTGGCTTTGCTATCCGATTTGCATAGCAACTCATTGAAAACCCACGGTTGCCGCAGCTGCGCACAAATGATGGGCCGATAAGGCATGCAGTACTGCGGACTGCGTAGGCCAGGATGGAATCCTGGGCCATCGAGGTGAGCTGACCAGGTGTAGCGGATTGTGAAGCCGGGCGGATCATCAACGCTGGGGGGGAAATTGACATTGCAAAACTGCACGGGGGGGGCAGATTTAGCATCTACTTGCTTCTTCTTCTATGTGGTATGGTGCGGAGCAGCCTCACCTTTAACGCAAAGGGAAATTTATGTTCACCTGCTTCGAGCGTTTCCCATGGAATGACAGAGAAATCTGACGCAACCCTTTGCAATCAGCAATTTGTTTCGCTCTTCTCCTACGCTTTTGTTTCCCTCACATACCACTCGACTCCATGCCCCATACTTTAGTGTCCACCTCGAAGTATGTTGTCGTCATTTGATCGACACGTTCCATTTTGCTCTCCAAATTTGCCTCCCGAACTTTGACCGTGGCCATTTCCTCTGCTCGAAACTACATGTCTCCCATTTAAATAATCTTTCCCGTCTTAAATGTATGCAACATACCTTTATTCGAATACGAGACACTTGAATAGCTCGAGCTGCACTCAGCACAACGTAGCCTGTTATGACGTTTGAGTATATCCTGCCAGCTCATTCTGAGCCGATCCCTCTATTAACCTACCTCGAACGATCCTGTTTGGCCGTAGAATGAACTGTTTTCCACCTTGGATTTGTACGGTGAGCTCATTCTTTTCGTTGTGCGATAGGGGTGCTGGTGGAGGACGGTGTGGAGGAGATGAAGACGACAGATGCGAACAATCACTGCTATGACGATGATTGCTGCTACTATGGCGGATTGAAGACGCTGGCGAGACAATATCGGCAAGGTTCAGAGATAATCCGCGCGGCCGGCGTCCGTTGACCTGATTATTAGAAGGGGAGGATGATCCACGATGGTTGATATTTGTGCTTTCGCCTTCAACTGCAGCAGACGTGCTTCTTATGATGGTATCAGCCGGGGTATCTGTTGGGGATATTTGTCTGATTTGAAGTGCTTGAAAGGCGGTAGAGGTCTGGTCCATAGTATATATTACGTAGAAGAAAGAATGGGGAGAGCTTTTTTTTTTGTTCATTATGAGTATCGGACTATGATTTGGTACAGGATGTTCGAACCAAAAAGGTCCCTGTTATGTCGCGGATGACGTTTTGTGTATATTTTTGTGAAACCGCTTTTATCCTTTTAATAACTTTTACTAAAAATGATGTCATTCCTGATTCTTCGATCTGTTCCCAAGAAGACTGTGATAGTTACTCTCAACATGGAACGTCTCTCTTCTGGCTTAGAGCAATAGTGCACTCTTACGGCCTGGTCCTCCCTTTTATTGAGCGGCCAAGCGAGAGGTCCTCTGGACAGAATTAATGTATAGTTGCCTACTGTGCGCTCGTACGGCGGCCGGCGAACGATAAACTCTAGGTTAGACGCTTGTCGTGGCAGCGTTTTCCGCTAACCAACCGATAGTCCTGCATTTGTGGAACGTATAATGGAGCCAATTCATCCTACAGCTAATACCTATTTTGCAGGCGCAATATAACGACCGCATCAGAGACATGTACTTTATAGGACGATCCCGATTAAGCAACAATGAGATAGAGGGGATTTCTGAGAACTCAATGATTCAATACCTGGACCGAGAACCTGAAATAAAGAGCTTGAATCCATTATCATTCGAAGGCATGATCAAAGTGACACACTAAAAGAGTCAGTCGAGTGTGAATTGATTAAACTATCTCCCAATACTGCGAAGCCTGACTCTTGCGGTTGTAGAAAGTGACCTTTCATTTGAAAATATCTCTCATTTAACAACGGGGGTCTTCAGTCATCCAAAGCTGTTAAAGCGTCTTTTTGTGGCATTGAGCAATCTCGAAAATATTCTCAAAGGAAGCCGCGAAAACGAAGATGTGGTATATGAAGGCCATTTCTACGATCATTGAAACATCAAATTTGTACTGTACTGGTACTACGACCTGCTGCTTCTTCCGGATAGCGTCCTCTATTCAGACGAATTGATCGAGCATACAGAGAAATAATATTGACACCATTCAATTACCATGGCCATGAAGGAAATGGACTTCCCAACTTTCTGAATGTGTTAGTGCCAAGGGTGCGCATCATGCCCAAACATTGCCAAATATGTAATGATCATAGCTGACCTTCAACATCGACCACGTCTGGCAGGCATGTCAAACAGCGTTACACAGCTTTTGGGAGGCAACTTGCCGAAAGAAGTGTGCGTAGGATCGGGCAACAGGCTTCTGATTTCGATACCAGTTCTATTATCGTAGACATCTTTAGTCTTTACGAGCAGATCACCAAGGGACCTTCGAAATTATGATAACTTCCGCCTGTTTTTGCATCAGACTCTAACAGAATCCAAAAAAAAGCGGGTTGACTGTAAAACATGACCAGCTCCTCCGGACTTGAGGCGAACGGCTTCGTCGATTCGGTCGTTGGTGCAGACGAAACATACAGGCAATTCATGATTTTGCCAAAAGAACACCACTCAACTATCCAACGCATGGCGCCCATCTTCGTCCAAGCCAGCAATCATTGATTTGCGCCCGTGAATGCAAGTATATGAGAAGCATATAGAGCGACCCCTTTCCGACGATATCATTTCCCCGGATAAAAGCAAACCCATAAAACGGCATGAGCAAGTTGGTTTCGACTTGCCATTTCTGGGACTATGATGTTGATTTTGATTGGCTTACGGCTTCATCTTGAGACTTTTGAAATGTGGTTTTTTTTGCCAAAATGGCATGGCAAATAGGTACGTGAGGAACGAACATATATCCCACATGGCAAACTGGAAGGATACATGAGTCAAAAAATGCATAAACGAATATGCGCATGGCCATGTCGATCACTACAGCTCATTATATCAGTCCTGTTGTTTTTTCGTCTCTATTGAAAAAGTTCAAACTTGGACCGGTGTCCGATATTGCTGGCAACAAATAGTACCAAGAGGATGGGTACCCAGGTAGCGAAAAGCGGACTGGTACCTGAAAGCGGAGTCGCTGTGAAACTCCATGGCACCCACTACTCGCCACTTGTATGGTTCCACCGAGGCGCTAATTGTACGTGGATCCGAAGAAATGCTCTCGTGTCTGCAGGATGTCTTGCGCTCATCCATTGCCAAGATAAAACTGTATGAATACCAGATATCTATTATGTGTTTTGGAGGTTCTTTTACAAGGATTTACGTATGTCTAGCGGATGGACATGAATGTACAGAATAGATGGAGCGAGACAGAGAAGAAAAGGGATGTGCTCAAAACTCATTCCCAGGTTTGGGTGACATTTTCGGAGTCCTGACGGTTGTCGATTGGGGGGGAGGGAGAAGGGTGTTGAGGAGTGAGCGAAAGGAAGAAATATAATAAAAGGTTGTATAAATAGAATTAACTTCGCGAGTGAGGTACATCTGTTCGTTCATCGGCGAGGTTCGGTACATGTCTGTCACCACCGTCACTCGAACCCTCGGGCCAGTATCGACCGGCGCCAGTGCCACCATAGTATTCGGGTTCAGATACACCGCCACTGTAGTACTGCTGTCCGGGTATGTACTCGGACGAGCTGGGATGATGCGAGTCCGAGTAGCGATAGTCTTCGTAGTAGCCTGTTGTTGGGCCCGAGGGATTGGAATGCTGGTAGGGAGCATAAGGATCCTCTTCCACACCTGCCACCTTGCTTACAGGGCGGTATGGAGCTACCAAGGGCCGCGCGTTGCTCGAGTTGCTCGAGGAATTTGCTGCTGTTGCGCCGGCAGCCGCAGTCATAGGCGGATATATACTCGCGAAGGGGTCATTTTCGTCTTCCCGCCGTTGTTGCTTCTTCTTTTTACGGAAGAAAAAGAACGCCAAGGCCGCTAGAGCGGGATATGATGGGTGTGAATGTTAGCTTTCAAAAATGACACACACCCGGACAACAAATAAATAAGAGTAGTTTACCGATAAGAGCAAGGCCGACAACGCCACCCACGACGCCACCGGCAATAGCGCTCGTGTTGGGCGAATCCTTGGTGTTCGCAGTACTATCCGCTGAGGAGGATGGGCTAGGGGTGACCATCGAGTACGAGGTGTAAGTGATGGTGACTGCTTGGCCGTTAGACGAGGAAATGGTAGTGAGGGCAACAGGAGAAGAACTCGGAGTGACTTGCTGCCTCGCAGTAGTCGTGGTGGTAGTAGGATCAGGTGGAGAGGTTTTATGGTTATTATCATTCGTTGTACTGGGACTCGGTACGCTTGTAGTTACCGTGGTAGTTACGGAATTCTCCGTGGTCGTTGGAGCGGGATTGTCTGTCGTTGAGGGCACCCCAGTATCCGATGGATTCTGATGGGGCGTCGTGGGAGGTGGTGTCGTTGAAGGTGGTGGATTCGTTGTGGGAGGCGGTTCTGTTGAAGTTGCGGTCGCAGATTGCTGGATTCTCTGTTTCAGTCTCTGTCATGTTTCGTTTGCAATGCCAAATTTACCTCTGTCGTTGTGGGTTCGGCGGCGCTGGTGGTGGGGGCGGGTTCACTTGTTGTCGATGGAACCTCTGGCGATGAGGATGGCGGAGGAGGGTCGGATGTTGTTGGGTCCATCTGAGGTACGTTTGGACTAGAAGACATGGTGAGGAATAAATGAAAAAAAAAAGGGAAGAGAAACAAGGATGGGATGCCAAACAAGTTGATGTTGAAAAGCTGCTTTTTATAGAAAGGTTACACGAATCCCGTGTTCCGCTTTATCCCATGTGCGCGCCCTCGAGTGTTGCTTAAAAAAGATTTGGAGGTCTCTCGATCTCGCTGCCATGGAAGCCCGATGAGGTCTTCCCTTTTTACGCTTTTGACCGCGAGGAAATGAATGCCTTTCCCCTCAAAATCCACGGATTCTGTAAGGTGTAAAATTCAACAAGCGCGAAGGGACGGAGCGTCGCTTCTTTTTTTTATGTGTCACACAGGCAGATGCTAAAACGTCGTGCGGCATCATGCTGCGCATGCGTCTACTGTCATACCAGCGTAAAGTGGTACATGATCTAAAACTCTTGCTCAAGCCTTCGCATTCCCAATTTTTTCTGAGCCCGCCTCTTTTCTTGGATGAAACGGATCGCCATTGAAGTGCGTCTTGAGGATGTTGTCAATACAATAAACAAGAAACTGAATATTGCTATAGGCATCTGGGTTTCCACAAAGGAGTTCAATAATGGGGCTGGTTTAGCAGCACATTTGGGACAGCCACAAAAAATAGGGCCTCCTGATTTGGCGGAGTTGAATCATACACTCACTCTCCCAAACCTCACCCGGGGTTGGGGGGCTGGTAGATGGGGCAGAGCGGCCTGCTGGCATAAGAAACCTTCTCTATCTCCAGGTGCGATATACAATATGGTGAGTTAAAGAAACAAAACGAACCGACATGACAGAGCAACAATAGAATAGTGGAAATTCAGATGAATGAATGGATGGATGGATGGATGGTTGGTTAGATGACTGGATGAGACGCTCGGGAACGATGATCGATCCAGGCAACTTTCCACTACCATCACTCACCGCTCTCGCCCCTTCATTTTAAATCTTTTGAACATTGTCTCTAATCTTTTTTGTCATCGCAGGACGCCCAAAAGCAGCCCGTGAAGCTCGCCCGTGTTATCAAGGTTCTTGGCCGTACTGGCTCCCGTGGTGGCGTCACTCAGGTCCGCGTTGAATTCATGGACGACACTGCCCGCAGCATTATCCGCAACGTCAAGGGTCCCGTCCGCGAGAATGACATTCTCTGCCTTTTGGAATCCGAACGCGAGGCCCGTCGTCTTCGTTAATTTCAACAAGAAATAAAACAACTCCCCAAAATCAGCTGTTTGCTTCAGCCTAAAGTCAAGATGTTTCGATCAAGATTCCAACAAAACAACGTTGTTTTTTTATTACGCAAAATATGGGATTTTGATCGGCTCAGCGAAGATAATTGCAACAGCATGTGGATGGTAATAGCTGTTAATTCGAACGAGAGCAGGTGGATGATAAGTGTGGCTATATACGTCCGCTTTCTTGTATTATATGTATATATGTTGGGGGGGAGTGCGCTACGTGGGTGATATATCGGGATGTATTATTCATAGGATGGCAGTTCAAGAATTGGTCCATCCAATCCAGCTCTTGACTTTTTGCCAGTAATAGTCAAAGTAGTTGCCAATAATCAACATGGTCGTAATGGACTGTTGCGACTCATGCATCTTGCGCTCGAGGAGACTGACCTTGCCATAGAAAGTGGACACATTTTCCTCCACGTCTTTAAGATTCTCGTTAAGCACGTTAAGCTCATAATGCAGTTTCGCGCTAGCATCCTCGACATCCTTAAGATGGTTTTCAGTCTCGACCTGTTGATCCATCACCATACGAGCTGTCCGCTCAACCTTTTCGTATTCTGTGGACCGCCGCAGATACGTTGTCCGCAGCTGGTCCGCGCACCGCTCGTAGACTTTCGCCACCTTCTGAAGCTGTCCGTAAGCCTCCCGAAGGGCGGCATGCTGCCGCTGCAGCTTTTCGAACACTAAGTATGTTTCAATATCCATTGTTACCGAAGGCCGCAACTGCACTGATCCGTCCTCGCCAGAATAGTCAAGCCGCGGGTAGAGGCGATGATGTATGTCCGCGTCGCTATCATCATTGTGGATATTATACAGCGCATTGGTGTTCATTGTGGGTATCATAGACAGCGAGCTCGCACGGTGAAGGATCACCGGTTTCTCCCGAGGAGCCTCGAACGGAAGGCTGTGATGAACGGACACGACGCTGTCAGATGCTGACCGCGTCCGCCGTGGTACGCGGCGTGCATTTGCAAGCGGCACAAAGTCGTTCGCGCCGTTGGCCACGATGTCACTCATAGGACTAGCTGTGTCACGGCAGATCGAGGCCGGCGATGCGATCGATTGTCTCGCACCGAAATCAGGGACAGCTGGGGATTGGAGGCCAACTGGTGGCGAAGGAGTTTCTAAAGATGATATCATCCTTTCAGAGGTTTCTTCAATGAAGGATTGTGTGCTACCGTACCTTGCCGCTCGGATGAGTGTTGCCATGGAGGAAGGTATTCTGAATCTGATTTATAAGAGCTCTCATCGGACGAGAAGTTGGATTCTATAGCTACCCTTCGGTTTTCGTTATCGATTTCTTCCCTAGAAGGAGGATAAAACACATCTTCTACTGTAGAGATGCCGTTTGGCGTAGTTACTTGAACGTTTGTTGGATATGTTCCCAGGGGCGGCATAACACTCGTCGTTATCGGGGCATCAACGTGTGGTACAGAACCAGTAGGCGGTGTCGGTCCCGTATTAGCTGTTGTTTTTGCTGCTGCCGCTGCTGCAGCATTACGCCGCCGCGATCGCTGTCGCGCAAACGAGTTTTGCTTATTTTCGACCCACGGTAAAGATCCAGCAAATTTAGATATCATCTCGGCTGCAGCTCCGCTTGTGCGAGTTGTACGCGCAGACATCCCTTTGATCATATGCAATAGTTCATGCTGCGGCTTTTCCGCATCACCGCTCTGAAAATTCCTTAGTCGTGGGCGCCAGATAGCCCGTAAGCTCTCCATGGTAGCATGATGCCTAAAAACCTCTGGATCGGACGACTCGCTAAAAAGTGGCGAGTTACTCACGCCTACATGTACATGTTACGATGTGGTTCGCCCTAGAAATACAGCCCAACCTGCCTGAGATATCATCCAACTTGGATTTGATGACATTGCGCACTTTAAGTTGGTTGATGGTGTGCTCATTCAATTTCTCCAGAGTGGCCAAATCCAGAAATTTCGTCCGCTTCAGTCCCTTGGAGCGCTGATAATTATCTATATCGAATCGAAATTCTTCAAAATCGATGAACGGGTCTTTGATCGTCTGTCTTCCAGTTAACAAGCGACTACATAGAATTGAATGACGGAGAATCTCTACATACTGTAAAGTTATATGCATGAAGCTTGTTTCTGCACATTATTATCTTGCTGATAAGAGCCGCGAGTAGATGTGGTTCCATCCATGGTTCTTTGACTTGGTACTATTTTATTTTATGGGTACGGGTGAGCTTGCGTCACTCTGATTGTGCAATAGACAAAACGCAGAATCTTACATCCGGGGATTTGTGTGGGTGATACCTTGCATAGAATTCACCAAATGCTTTTGTGGTTTCGTTACAGATTAAGCCGTCAATGTAATCCCGTTTTAGCAGATTGAATAGGTACAAGGCCACTTGCGCAATAGCCACTAATTTGATCACGGCAGATTCAAAGTTGACAGTATCTGCTATCTTATAAATAGACCGGAATTTTTCTTCAGAGGCCGGACTATTGCAAATATACGCACATATGATGCATATTTGGTCAGCGGCGCATGTCATCTATGCGCAAACATAACGCAAAACAGAAAAAGAACACTTGCTTTGGTTTGTTCAAGTTAAGTGCACTACGCCCGGTGCAGCTGGTCCGCCGCAGATTGATGTTGACGTATGCTTGGTTGATCCACTTATCATAGTCTCCATCCGGAATAAGTACCATATCCATATCGCACGGTAGCTCACTGGGATCTGTCAGCATGATTTCACCCAGATCTGTCTATTTGTCAAAAAATAGCCTATATCATCAGAAAATTTCATCTTCTTCGACAAAAGCAGGATGTGGTAGTTTTCGCCCCTTGGAACTATAATCCCGGTGAGTTAACTTACAGATTTGAGTTTGAGAGGTGCGTATGTGTTGAAGAAGGACTGAATCTCAGGTCGTGGATGCTGAAGCTCTGCTGTGGAAATACTCAAAACGCATACTTTAATCTATTTTGGCGGCATAGAGGCGGTAAAAAAGGGAGTTTGAATGGAGAACAAACGGATTATGTCAGGTGACGGGTAGGGCTTCGACTGTGGTAATAGCTCTTTATTTACAGCATGACTTTGGTTTCCCGTAAACACCTTGACAGTGTTGGATGTGATACTGCGATCGCAAAGCCTGAAAGAAAAAAATGGAAAAAGCCGAGCCAGTTGAGAGATTTAAGTCAATGGCGGCTGGACGTCTATAAAGTAGCGCGCTCTGTTATTGTACCATTGTTCGATAATGTAAATTTGATAGCCATAGAGATATTCTTCCTCTTTCACAATGCCGATGCCACATGACTCCGCTAGCTGCAATGTCTTCTTCCGCTCCACGAAGACGAACTGCTTCCTGTCGTAATGCATTCGTCTGTCTAGGGATGGACGAGGGTGGGCGGTGGGTGGATGGAAAGAAAGATTCCGATAAAAGAAAGAAAAAAGCGTTTAACTCACTAGATCAAATCTCCGGTTGGGGCCTTTCTAACCCACACCTATTGTTCGCGGAGAAAGCACAACCACCGCCGCCCCCTTTTTTCTCCCGTCGTATGCTCCTTCCCACCTGGTTATCATTGACAGCCCTTGCGGCGCTTGTCGTTGCACTCATCGCAGGTAACAAGGAAAGAAAGAGTTGCATATGGCCCAGTTGTGTAGTTTTATTAATTCAAAGCATTTGATGGTACCTTCATCAGTTGTCATTGCTGTATTCTTGAAGCAAAAATCAGCCAAAAACACGATCCTTTTGTTGGGCATTAGCGATGCAGGGAAAACTGCGTTGTATACACGGGTAGATGGTATATACAGTCTGTGAATGGTATGTCATGCTAACATGCCGAGATTAAGCTACGGTACGGCAAGTTCGTGCCTACAGTAACTTCGATGAAGGAGAATGAAGGACCCTTGGTTGTGGGTTCCAAGGTAAATTAAAAGAAGAAATGCACTGGATTGGGGGGGATAATCGACAGAATGAAGGAAGGCAAAGCTGGAGAGAGGGATGATGGAATGCAGATATCGCTTACGCCCTGTCACACCTTCCAATAGACTTTTGATCTCGTTGATATTCCCGGTCATGAACGTGTCCGCCTACGATATACCGAGTTTTTGCCCGTGACACGATCCATTGTGTTTCTAGTAGACAGCACCACGATTGCTCGGCAGGTCCGGGAGGTGGGAGAATACCTCTACAACGTACTTGCTGAGCGCAAGGTTCAGCAACAGTCTATTCCTGTCCTTATTGTTTGTAACAAGGCCGATATGATCACTGCCCTGCCCAAAGAAAAGATTATCCAGCGGCTGGAGGCGGAAATGTAATTGAAATGATTCATATATAATGGATGCGGGAGAGTGTCAGGGTGGGAGCTAAGGTAATATTTTGATCTACCAACTAGGAATCGACTTCGAAGCACTCGAACAGCGGCCGTGGAGAAGCAGGCGACCGATGGCAATGAAGAACAGGAGGCTTTTCTGGGTTATGAAGGTGAAGACTTCCACCTTGATCAGTTGGATAACGACGTACAATTTGAAGTGTGCTCCGTTGAGAAGGATGAATTGGACGCAGTGATGGATTTCATTGCGCACTGAGCCCCAGGATAAAATAGAAATAAAAAGTACTTAATATCTCACAAGAGCACAACACTGTAAGATGACAAACACACACACACACACTGAAAACTGAATTACAAAAAATATATCACCAGAGGTGATGCCGATCTCTATAAACCCCTCATACTTACCTCACTCGTACTTGAGTACAGTAGCTATACGGTTGAGCCTTTCCGAAAAGAACCTATTGCAAGACATGCGAAAGCCTAGGGGCAATCATGGTGAATGTTATTTCGCTGAAAGCTATAGTAAAAGTCGGCAGGAAAGATATTATGCGGGATATTTATAATGTTGTCGTTATAGCTGAAGCGGTAAGGCTTGAGTTCATTGAAATACGTGAATATATATCCGCTTTTTCGGGCGAGGGTTATTGTACTGTGCAAATGCGTCTTTATTCTGTTGCAGCTTCTCGTCCATACCTGATTAGTTCTTTCCAAATATCGAGTTGTAAGAGTCACATAGTAGCGCATTCATTCATTGAGTGTATCCGTCCCTGAGGAGCGGACAAATGACAATGATACAATTCCGATGACAATGACATTACAATCGTCTCGAGCTCTGGTGAAGAGTTATTCGTCAATGGATCCCTCCGAAGACCCCCCCTTCAGCTACAAATCATCAAACACAGACCATCGATATGTCCTCCAGCCGTTCAATTTTGAGCCTGACGGAGGGCAAGTTGACCTCGATATTGATCTCGCGTCTGATAATGAGAGAGTATCCCATGTCCACATATTCCCCTATAGACCACGCTATGGAATAATACATAATGGCTCGTTCTGTAGCACCAGCTTTATGTCCGGTACGTGTGTGACACCGTGCTTGCTTGTTTTTTCTATCGCCGTCCAAAGGATCAGTCTTTGGACTGTAAAGAGTCTCTATATTTTGTTTTATGCAGCAGCCGACGCAGTTATGTGAGTCTTTTAATTGGGGTTTTCCAGGACAAGGTGGGTCAAGATCCATGAAGGAAAGAAGCATTGAGTTTCCTGGCGGAGTTGTGCGCTTTGTACCCAACTTTTTTTTTTTCGGCGAAAATTCAAGAGAACCAATTCACACTCGAAAGACACTCAAAGACACGGAGAGAGACACATACGCAGATACATACACGTCTCCCTTTCTCTCTTTCTCTTATCCTCCTTTTGCTCATCTCTTATTCAGTACCCTTCTCTCCATTCTCAATGTTGAATGTTCTTTTGCAATCCATCACCAAGCCTTCTGAGCTTCAGGCCCTCATTACCTACAAGTTCTCATCCAAATCAGAAAACATCAGCAGACACCAAGAACGGCTTGCCACGGATGAGGGCAAGAGAAAATGCTATGAATTCTTAGAAAGAGTATGTCTTCTCACTTCCGAGATCACGTTTCTGAATCGGAAAAGAATAACATCATCTCCTTAGACATCGCGTAGTTTTGCTGCTGTCATTCAAGAACTCGACGATCAGCTCCGTGACGCGGTAAGCAAGTCCCCGTCTTTTTTATTACTTTTATGTGCTTGTCATGTGGTTATTCCGGGGAGAGAAGGCCGGGGGGTGACTTGGACAGCAATTCAGGAAGGGGGGTCAGGGACAGGCGATATTCATTGCGATTGGATATATCGTAGGTATGCCTCTTCTACTTGGTGCTTCGTGGACTTGATACAATTGAGGACGACATGTCCCTTCCGCTTGAACGCAAGGTTGAGCTTCTCCGGTCGTTTGATAAGATTATCTATCAGCGCGGTTGGACATTCCATGAGAGTACGTTGTCACGCGCGCCGGACGGACCGTCTGGCAGACCATCCAGCAATGTTGACTGTGTATATACTCAGATCGAATTCTTTTGTAGATGGGCCCAACGAGAAGGACCGTGACCTGCTTGTGCATTTTGACGTGGTGATTGATGAATTCCTGCGACTGGACAGTAAATTCCAGGTGGTGATTGCAGATATCACCCATAAGATGGGCAATGGCATGGCCGATTATGCGACGGGAGAGCATCGCGAGAATACGTCGGTGGCATCAGTGGCCGACTTTGACCTGTACTGCCATTATGTGGCTGGTCTTGTGGGATATGGTCTCTCGGATCTATTTGCTGCGTCTGGGCTCGAGTCGCCGCAGGTGGCGGAGAACAAGAGGCTCTCGAACAACATGGGCCTGTTCCTCCAGAAGACGAACATCATTCGAGATTTTCGAGAGGATCTTGAGGATGGTCGCCAGTTCTGGCCTCGCGAGATCTGGGGAGCATATGCAGAGAACTTTGAGGACTTTATCAAGCCAGACATGGCACACAAGGCCCGGGCATGCTTGAACGCCATGGTCCTCAATGTCCTCGAGCAGGTTCCTGACGTTCTAACCTATCTTGGCCAGCTCAAGAACCAGTCTGTCTTCAATTTTTGCGCCATTCCCCAGACCATGGCGATTGCCACCCTCGCCTTGGTCTTTAATAACTATGACGTCTTTCACCGCAACGTCAAGATTCGCAAGGGCGAGGCTGTCAAGCTCATCCTCGCCAGCAAAGACATGGACAACGTCGTTGAAATCTTTAGACAGTACGTCCGCGTCATCTCCAAGAAGAATGAGGCCAGTGACCCTCACTTTATGGATATTTCCATTGCTGTTGGCAAGGTAACGACTTCGAGTTGGGTTTATTTATGCAAAGAGAAAAAAACCGGCAAAGCCAACTGTCTCTTCTTAGATTGAACAATGGATTGAGGCCAACAGCTCAAAGTCTTCATCCGCAGTATCCAAGAAGTCGTCTACGAATACGAACTGGGTGCTTCCAATCATGGTCTGCCTCTTGGCCATTCTAGGTTATACCTTCCTGCAGGGTCCTCAAAACTAGACAGACAATTATTTTTATTTTAGAAGAGACAGTGAGGGATGTTCGTAACCTCCCCCCATCCGTCGCCTAATAGTCCACTACCTCCCACTGTTCTTCCAGATATCCGCTGTCCTCCTTCTCTTTAAGACTCTCCCTCCCCACCGCCGCGTTGATACACTCTACAATTATGATCACCTCTCCATTGTCCATCTCCGTTATGTTTCCTTTCTTTCCTTTTTTTTTTTTGAATAGTATCTTTTTTTAAGATGCATGTTCTTTGAAGAACTGACTGAGGTTTTCATAGACGAGAAATGTGATGCAGGTACCAGGCAGAACGCGGATGATGTTAGGAGCTAGGCCCTTATAAAACCCGCCCCAGCCTTCAGCGGCTAGTGTTTTCCGGAAGCAATCCACGACGCCGGTATAAGTGTCGCGCGTGGACCGGTCCTGGAGACGGCTTTTGAGGACTTGATATGGGTAAGTGGTGACGGAGGCAACGACCTTGGAGGAGGCAGCCATGACAAGGTACTCTCCGTTGTCAAGCTTGGCGTCCAACTCGTCTGCGGCGGCGGTACCTGCGCGCTTGCGCACATCGTTTCGCCATTTTTTGAGTTCTTCATAAGCCATGAACTGGATGGCGCCATGCGAGACGCCAAACAGGGCGGGCACAATGCCGCGATACAAGCCCCGGAGGCCCTCCTCTTGTGCCAGGCGTTTCAATCCGTTCCACAGGCCGGTGTATGCGTCTGGTGTGCAGCGTGTCGTCGTACACATGCGTGTCTTGACCACCCAGAAGGGATTAGTCATCAGGGCCGTCAAGGCACCTGTGTGAGGGGAGACGGGAGAAAAAGAGAGAGAGAGAGAGCACAATGAAGTTCAGTGTACCCAAAAATGACAAGAAAAAAAAAAGATAACTAAAGGACTTGCCTGCTTCAGCGGATGCGAGCAAGTGCTGCGTCGCAGAAAGTTTACCACGATCGTCTTTCCGCATGTGCTTCTTGATGAAGCTATACCTATTTTTTTTGTTTGCTCACTTTTGAGCACATACATACACACACACATGCATTGCCTTTTTCAACGTTTTGCCTCCCTGCCATTTACCATCCAAAGTAAAAACCCCAACTCGCGGTAGCGCCTGCCATACTGGGTGTCACGCCCCGGTAAAGTCCACGAAAAATACCTTCGTTCTTCACAATCTCCCGGAACGCTTTCACTGTGCCGCCTATCAACGGCCGTTTTTCAGATCGCCGCCTGACATCGACTAATAAGGGGAAAAAAAGGAGTCAAGTCGAGGACGAGGGGAAAGCATTTTGTCCATACGCACACACCTTGGAATCGGATCTTGATCAGATCGAGCGGATGAAGAATCATAGCCGATACCAAGCCAGCACCGAATCCAGCCAAGGCCTGATCCTAAACGACACGGTAAGGTTTATTAATTACGGGATATAATTGCGAGAAAAGGGAGGGCGTGTGATGGAGAGAACGAAACTGAACCGTACTGTATGAGGAGAACCGGTAAATGACTTTGTCGACATGGGGAATATATATATATATATGGGGTGTGTAGGGGTGGATGTGTGGAGAGAAGGGGTGTCCTTTTCTTTTGTTTTCTTTCCTCCCCCCGAAACGGAGTTCCCATTTTTGGTCCGCCAGGCTTATGTGGATCACCGACTCGATAACCGAGCATGACTAAACCATCGAAGGTTGCTGACCACCAAGAGCATCACCAGGATGCTATAGAATATCTTTTTTTTTTCAAGCAAAACATAAGCTCCTCCCGCATTTCCTTCGGTATCTCTCGACCACTTACCACTGCCTTGAAGGAGATGGGATCAATGAAACTATTGAGCGCCTCCCCCATCATTTCACCGAGTATCACCGATCTTGATATCATGGTCGGGTTTTGGCTCGCGCAGATTTCCCAAGCCTGGCATTGGGCTTCGAGCGCAGGCACGCGTGTGGACGGATGGCACTGATTGATTTCGTAGTTCTTCCCGCAGGTCAGCACATCTTGCAGGATTGCTTTATGTTGATTTAGTATGAGAGGCACACACCAAAAAACCGTGTTTGTGTACACAACAATAACAACAAAGGAAAGAAAGAACCTGCTTGATGCGCCTTCGTCTTCATCTGAAAGTCGTGGTGAAACATGTAGACGAGGAAAAAGAGAATATAAACAAGTGGGAGCAGCAGGACCATATTGTACGCAAGCGGTAGATAGGTATGCCACGCCAGAGAAGACGATCGCAAAAGCATCGGGTCATGTTCCCGCCCGTCTTTGCGATCGAATGTCATGCTGATGCGATTGGAGGAGGAGGAGCTGCTGCTGTTGTTGTTGTTGCTGTTGCTGTTCAGGATGCTATGCGTGAGTTGCTGCTGCTGATGTCCTTGTCGCCGACGGCGATAGCGGCTTGCCAGCGTGGCCGGGCTCCAGTTCTCCTTCTGCCCTGTCTGCTCAGTGTCATTGTGGAAATCAAACAGCCTTTGACCGGGCGCAAGCCGCGGAACAAACGTAAATGTGTAATGGCTTGGCAAACCATGTTGCTCCTCTGTATCACAGCGCGATCGCTTTGTGCCCGTTAATCGATCGTGTTGACTATCTGCCATGGGAATGATTGAAATAGAAAAGTGGAGAACAGAAGATAATCCGCAACTGTTATACGCAGCCTAATGATTACTGGCGATAGGCTTGTGGGATGTGCGTATGTGAGAGAGAAAATGTATGCGTGTGTGTGCGTGCGTGTGTGTGTGTGTATGTGTGTATGTGTGTGAGTGTGGCACGGAAAGAGATCTTCATTCTCCGACCGAATGACCCGTTTAAGAAAGTTTATTTGCGAATTCAGCGTGTGGCAAGCTGAGGGCAGGTGTAGGCATGGTATCACGGATAAACGGCGGGGGGGGGAAGGTGGTGATGGGCGTAGTTGGCTAGCGATTACGGTGCTTGTATGTTGCCATAGGCTAGCTGATTTTTAGGAAAAGCAATTCTTGACGTTCCTGATCCTTTTTTCCCTTTAATTGATTTGTCCGACACTAATAGACTTCTTACTTTATTTTTTAAAGGCGTTATATCTAACAGTAGGTGAAAGAAAACGATGGTGTCATGGTGGCGAAGGAGGAGGAAGAGAAAGAGAGAAAAAGGACGAGGAATTACAGTGTAGTATGTATGTACGGTGTACGAGGATGTTCGTTTCTGCGATATGGACACAGAGGAGGGAGAAGATTTGCGACTAGCGCTACTGCTACTAAAACAGTGCGTCCAAGGTACAGCAAATGCACATACCCGCCAAACTACATACAACATTTAATTCAAAGATACTATGCCGCTTCCTCATTTCCGCACACCCACCCATCCCCACTATCCCTGTTCATTTTTTTTCCTTACCAGGCGCAGCAGCAATCATCGGCAGCCGAGTTGTGTTGTTGGGGCTGTTGGACGATCACGGTCTGAGGAGGAGGGCTGTCGATATTGTTCAGATTTCTTCCCCTTTTTCTGATCATCAACAGAGATAACTTACGCAGGCTGGTAGTATCCACCACCGGGAGGAGCGCCGTAGCCGGGCTGTGGAGGAGCGCCATAGGCAGGACCGGGAGGAGGAGGGGAATAGTATTGGCCTGAAGGAGGAGGGTACTGCTGAGGATAGCTCATGGTTGATGGTGAAGGAGAAAGAGAGAAAAGAGGAAAAATAGAAAAAGAGAAGGGATTATAAAGAACGACCAACGCCCCGATTCTTTTTAAGGTGTGTGTTGCTAATGAAAACCACTCACGAAAAGGGCGCCGCTTACCCTCATGGACAACCGTCCTGAGCCCCATTCGAACATCTGCTCTCCCCCCCCCTCAACCCCCTTCCCCTCTTGTCTCTCTTTGTCTAGCTCTCTCTCTTACCCGTCCGCCCTATCTATCGCCGCCATCAAGACCTCCCCCTCTGTCTGCTTTCGCAAAAAAGGGTCAAAGCCGCGTGTGAGCGACTAAATGACAACGTAGACAAGCGCCGCTTCAAGTTTAAAAAACAGATATTGGATTGCGCGTGTGCTGATAAGAGAGGAAGCCTTTTTGTTTGCTCTGTGATATTTTCTACTCTGCAGAAACAAGGAGAAAATAAGAAAACTACCACTCCTCCTTTGCCCTTCTCTCAACGATCCGACCAGAATCCTGTTGCGATCTCAATCATCGACGAGCGGATGAAACTAGAAAGAGCAGTAGCACATGTACACATGCACTGTTGCTATGGCTGGCGCACAGACGCATATCATGAAGACGAGGAGACCATGAGCTACGTACAGACTACAGCAAACGATTGCTCTATAGATGTAAATATCTCACCAGAGAGATGGATATTGCGACAGTACATGAAAGAAAGAGCCTTGTCGGACTGGCCATGGCTTGGAAATCTGAACATGATTGATTATCGCTTCCGGGTCCTCGGTCATTGCAAGGGGGGACGTCACAGAATAAAGACCCAAGCAGATGATGATATTTTGTCATTGTTCTTATTGGCGGTAGCTGATAAGCTGCCTGTCTGCCTTACGTTGGACATGCCGTGTAGCATGGGTGAAAAACATCACATCCGTTCCTGTGGTTCAACTTGAAGCTACAAAAGTAAACCACCGTGTCTGTCTGAAAGCTCACGGCCTCGATTGCATTTCATCAATCGGCGGGCAAAAGCGTTCAGAAGAAAATGACAAAGGGTTGTCATACAATCTGCGAATCGGGCAAAGAAAGACGTAGCCTGAGCGCTTACATTGCAATTAGGGAGGATGGAGCCCGTCTGGATGCTTCTACTTGAGAAGATCCCCTTGCATCCATGGGAGTTGTGCCATTGTTCGACTGTCTGCGTTAGCTGCTGAACGTTTGCTTGGGTTTCAAGATCCAAGTTGACGGATGACCTTCCGCATGCTGTTTTTAAAATAGACTCTGTGCTTTGGGAAGGCAAAGGCCAGCTGTTACCCGGCCTGAAAGGGACGTGGGAGGAGGCACAGCCCGTTGATACAATTGTTGTCATACTGGAATCATACATGGATCGTCCAGTGGCTCCTGATTTTGATTGGTTGTACGTATTCAGTGTACCAAAAACAACAACAAACGCGGAAAAAAATCCCACCCTCTTTTCCCGTATGTTTTTTCATTGCACGGCAGGTAAAAAGGTACCGCCCGGTTAAAAATAAAGTCAGAGGTCGGGATAAGCCCGATTCCCTTCTTTCACTTCCTTTTTCCTTTTCCTTCGGTGGCAAAAACACACACACACACACACACGCAAGATGGGTTTCATGGAGAAGCTAAAGATGCAATACGACTTGCGCAAAATCAACAAGTACACCAAACGTCGCCTTTCGCAATCGCAGTTCGCCTCGCACGATCGACAGTACTACGACACCGTCTATCGCGACGGCGTCTATCTCGAATCGGCCCCAGACATCTCACCTCGTCGCTCCAGCAGTACCAGATGGTCTGCCCTGCTCAAGCGTAACGGTTCCAACTCCAATTCTTTGGCTGCCAGCCAGTACAAGACCTCCGAAACGTACACACTGGGTGTGTCAAGATAAAAAAGCGGCCCGTTGCCCAAACAACGTCCCACATTCAATCCATCCCCGGCTCGAAATCTCACCATCCACCACCTCACCTCGTTTCCCAACCTAAATATAAATATCATGTATAATGCAAGCAGAGCACCACCGATTACACACACGCACACACAGACACATTGTAACACCCCCACCTGTAGATAAATACCCTTTTTGTTATACATAAACACGGACGATCCATTGAATGTGAAATCAATAGACCCGTGAAAGAAAAAGACATGGGGGGGTGATGGGGAGGGAAATGGGGAGATGCCGGTGACCTTTGCCATCGCGCTACACACACACACCGAACCACCAATGTCCCATTTCTCCGATGATGCAGCCGCGGGTAACAAAAAAAAGAAAGGTGCTGCTTCTGCGGTGTTGTATTTCATATCAAGTACTACTGTAAATAAGCGTGCGCAAAAGTGCTGCATGTTCAATAATTCTGCAAGTGGTGTGCTTTGTTGTTGTTGTTGTTGGTTTGTCACCCGTTTCAAAATACATACGCATACATCCCTCTTTTGGGAGAAAAGGGACGCACCAAGAGAGGAAGGCGCCGAAAAGAAAAGAAGCAGGTGAGTCAAAGTTAAGTTTTTAGCAGCAACACGAGGTAAAAAAAAAGAACGAGAGAGAGAGAGAGAGGGAGAGGCTATGGTTTGTTGCTATTGCTTTTGTTGTGTGAAAACACTAGCCAGGCCAGCGAATAACATACGGGGCGAGGGGGGGAAGCATGAACAGTGTTATTCAGAGCATCGTTGTCATCGTATGATGTAGCCGCTGCCGCATCTCGTCTGTTCCTAAATTCTCAACCTGAAGAGGTGGTTCAACAATGTCAACAAGACGGGAAAAAAAAAGTCGTCTCCCCACCACCCCGAAAACATGACAACGATAAAAATCCAAGTGCTTACATTCCGAAGGACAAGTGGGTATAAATCCCATGACGGCACATCACCATCGACAGCAGGAGCGGCTGCCGTTGAGGACGGTGGTAACCGACTAAAGAGGTCTAGCAACGGATGGGGGCTGTACCACAATGGACTGCTAGCATTGTCTTCGTGCTGCAGTTGCTGTTGTTGTTGTTGTTGCTGCTGCTGCTGTTGTTGTTGTTGCTTCTGGACAATCATGTTCATCGTTGCAAAGTTGACCTGACGTCTCGGCCGCTTTGTTGGCCCGGTGCTGCCGGTTCCACTCGCCCGATGAACGTAGCCGTTGCCCATGCGACGGGCCAGACTCGGGTACAGATCATAACTCGGCGTCGCTGCGGTGTAGTTATCGTAGTACGCTCGGGGTGTTGTTTCGAAATGGACGGTTCTCCTGCTATCGGTCGTTGTGCTAGATGACATGCTGCTTGTGTGATGTGCGAGAAGAGAAGAGAAAGGAAGGAAGAAAGAGAAAGGGGAGAGACAGAGAAGAAGAAGGGCTAAGGGTCAAAAGGCTTTAAAGAAGGGCCGTATAAAAGACAAAGGCTCTGTGTGTATATGTGTGTGATGCGTCCAGCTGATACCTCAACAATTCCCGCAACAGGATGAAGAAAATGGAAACCTTCTTGCTTTGTACAACGCTCGTCAATGCAGGAAAGGTGAGTTTCAATAACCTCTAACCTTTCTTTTCACCACCAACAACACCCCCTATCTACAGTGTACCCTGTTATCTCAAGATCGGATCTCTATTTTCTTCTGGAAGTAGAATAAACAATGCGCATAAAGCCTGTCATGAGCACAATCATATGTATATCGACAGTATTGTGCCATCCGCAAACAAAACTTGAACAGCCCCCCCCCACAGCTCATCCGATACAAAGGGAATTAATATCAACATTTCTGTCCATTTTTTGTGGGCCGCCTCGCTCTACACAATCGGTGTAATTTCATAAAACAGGCATGCATTGGTCGATACTCCGTCCCATCCTCGGTTACCGGATGTGGTGATCATATAACGGCATGTAGGGTCAATGACTAACCAGACAAAATACATGGATACATTTCCTGATTTAGTACTCCCACCTCCACACCCGCACACATTCTCTCTCTTTCTTCTCCACCCTTTCCTAGACTTGCCAATATGGGAGATTGACCCGCTGTGATGCCCAGGCAAGATCGTGAACGGGTTTGTCTTATAAGATGCTGAGCTTCCGGTCAACGTCGGCCGCTCCTGTCCCTCTGGGTAAATATTTGCTGTTGTCTCGATCTCGGTATTCCACAACCGCACATTGTCGCGAGATGCACTGAAAAGAAAAAGTCAGACAGGAGCAAGCGTGGTCAAAGAATATATACATATATACATATATGTGTGTGTGTGTGTAAATACGCTGAGGTAGCTTACCATATAATGTGTTTACCATTTGGCATACTCGCAACGTAGGATACCGGGCCAGAATTCATCGGCATCCGGAAAGACCGGATCAATTTTTGTGATGCATAATCCCATTCGTCCACTGCGTCATGCCTTCGTCAGGCTTCAGTCTCATACACTTTTCCCCTCTGCTTACCTTGACCATTTCGACGGCCTGTGTATATTTTTGACCCATCCGCACTCCAGCATGCCTTGAAGGTGAAAAAAAAGAAGGTATACCCATATAAGATGAGCTCTTTCCAAGGCTGGAAGAATGTCCCCCCCTCTTCTTTTTACCGAGAGACACCACGGAGGTGTTTTGTCTGGTAATCCCAGCATCCGCGCTGCTTTCCCGTGTTCCCGCCGATCCCAGATGAAACACTGTCCATCAAAACTGGTTGTCAAAAAGATATTTTCGTCCTTTTCTTCGTAGACGCTCGTGTTGGCTTCGCCCGTCTCTTTTTGGTCATCATCATTGCTTTCGGTTGTAGCCTTGGGTGATGCTGATGACGCTGTAGCATTGTTATTCATAGAGACAGTGCGTTTATACACCGGACGAAATGATGCAGATGAGATCTGTGAGCTATGGCCGCTGTAGTTCCGTACGATGGATCCAGTGTTCAGATCCCATTCCTAAATAAAAAGGGACACTTCATTTACTTGGTCTGTTTTTGTTTTTTCTTGAATGAAATGAACACATACACCGCACACACACGCACACACGCACGCATGTTCTGTCTTCCCCTCCCTTTTTTCTCTCTCTTACCAGCACAGACTTGTCCCAGGACCCGCTGATCACGCCCGTCTCACCTGGTGTGATCTGCAGTACCGAGACGGGTCCAGTGTGATGCCGTAAAACGTGATGGCACTTGCCTTCGTCGTGACGCACCGTGACCAAGTTGATGTTACCACTTTCGGTCCCCAGCAACGCCCACAGCGCCTCGGTGTGGACATCGATGCTGTAGACAGGCGACAATTTGCCGCCGTCGTTTCCGGCAACGGATGAGGATGCGGATGGGATGGATGCCGCAGCAGTCGTAGGACCCACCGCGCCTCCCGCTTCATTTGTAGTATTACCTCCTTCGGTCTGGACAGGTGTTGACGTTGGCGGCGGTGGCAGTGCTGCTGGTGCTGCTGCCACCTGTTCTTCGTTCTCCCACCATGAGCTCAGAACACCCGACTATAACGCATGTTAGAAACAGAAACCCACTGCTGGGAGACATAGCTTAGTACCATGGTGACTGAGTCCACATGTTGATGGCGTTGCACCTGGGTCAGAGCGGTCTTGCCGTTCATGGAGGCGAAAAAGTCCCATTTGCGTACATACCCGTCGTCCGAGCCTGTAAATACCCACCGAAAACACTTTGTTGCTGCGACGCTGTAGATTTGGGAGGGGTGTAACGCAGCCGCCTAAGATAATAACGTGAGCCAATAGAGCATATTGTCGAGCGAGAGAGGGGAATTACAAGAGGTACGCAGTCGTAAGTCTGGCATGTCAGTGCAAGCGGATTGACGGCATAATCGACGTATCGTTCCGGGAGTTGTTCCGGCTGTTGCTGCTGTAACGACGATGACGGATCCTGATGCTGTTGCAGATCTGCTAAGGATGGCGACTTGGTGTCCAGCTTGTGCTGTGGAGCAGGGGAACTTCGAAGCGATGCGGTATCTTTTCAAGATGGAAATATCGCGCGCGCGTGAACATGGCAAAAGAATATATAAAAAAAAACACTACGCATAAACACGCACACGCCCACACGCACTGCCTCTCTTTTTCTCTTACACCCATGCAATCCACACATGCGTTCCTCTACCTTCGTTCTCTAGACCGTCATCGTCGGCGATGATGTGGAGGCGAGGTGTCGAGGAAATGGACTCTTCTTCGTCAGAGGACATGTTTGCGGGGGGGAGGGAAATGCTGAAAGCGTAACCTCTCAAAATTTAATTGTTTAGGACCCCACCGGGGCGGACCTTCCCCTCCCTCCTTTTCATTCCTCCTTTCTCCTTCCCTCTCGCTGTACGATGGTGAGTTGGTTACCGAATCACTAAGAATATTGTTGTTGGTCGGGTAAAGCGCATCCAACCTGATCTATCCCGGCCCGCGGCGTTCTCCCCAAACCCCTGTCGAGCATCCCTCCTGCCCCCCTTCCCCCTTTTCGTTCCTTTTTAAATCCGGGTGGAGAGATAATAAGGCGAGGGGTTCTCATTGGATGGATGCTACTGGTGTTGTTGTTGTTGTTGTTGTTGTTTACATTATGAAAACCTCCATCATACGCATTGGAAGAACCGAGGCACAAATGCTTCATCCCCACAATGCTGTTCGTCGCCGTCTGTCAATCTGTCAGGGTCACTGGGCCCCACAGAATATGAAACAATCAAGGGAGCATGAGATGTTTTGCTGTACCATTCGATCATATATGCTTGTATATATATCATCATCCACCGTAATAGAGAGTCTGCTGCTAGCAAATGCGGGAATGCAAACTCCAACTCTCGCAATTGGGGTCTGTAATAACCATAATCAGCAATAGTCAGGTTCGCTGTTGTGTATCAACGATGAAGAGGAGGATTTATATACAGAAAAAAAAAAGAAGCATGTCGGGGAGGGGGTGCCTGAGGGGGTTTGGGGGGGGAAGGTTGGAAAGAAAGGAAGGGTGAATGAAGGATGATAGAGAGGTAAAGTCGTTGTAAGGGAGACAGGAATAGGGGTTGGGGGGTGCCCATGGTTACTATATTCCGGCTGGGACGAATGGAATGATGCATTTTGCTAATGTACACGCATGCAACAAAGCATCTACTCTCTTTCTCTACCCAGCGTATCAATGTGTGGCCATCGTCTATTAGTCCATTGCTCTTTTATATTCCTAAACTTCCCCTCTTGCTTTTTCTATTCCTTTTCCTTTCTTCTTCTCCTTTCTGCAACACGTCCTTAGTCCGTCCTACGGCAACAGCATAGAGACACGCAACAACCATCTTGGACCTCCTCTCACCCCGTCTACATTTTTCTTTTCAACTCACTATCTGGCTGTCACGTACTCATACGCACATATATAAATATATATATATATATATATACATACATCTACACAATAGCGGATCAATATGAAACTTGTACCCGTTATTATAGGCGAATACAGGCGATTTGGCGAAACCGATTTTCATCCAGCACCGTTTTGCGTCTATTACCGCAATAACAGCAGACCTAACCACGATGATGATAACGAAGAAGACGACGACGACGACGACGATGATGATGATGATGATGATGACATAAACGGCATTGACGAGGACGAGGAAAATGATAGCTGCAGTCAGACCATCCTACGTGACAATAGCAATTGCTATTACTTTTGCATAGACGAAACGATGAATTTGATCCTAGGTGGAAACGTGAAATGGCCGCAAGAAAAGCTGCCAGCGCGACATGTCCTTCTCTCCCATCACCACCAACAACAACATACCTCTCGGTTCCTCATCGCCGAAAGGATGGCGTGCCTTGCCAGATCGCGAATGATATTTGCGCTTGCGGAATTGGCCGGCCTTGGTCTGCGGGAGATCATGGCCGGTGTTGCCACCGCACCCTTGTTGTCGAGTCTGGGTATCCGTCCCATGACGCCCGCCCGGTTCCGTGATGCACCTGTGATCAAGGCAACGGGTATTTACAGCAAAGAACAATGGATGGCAGTCATAACATCCCAGAGCAGCAGCAGCAGCAGCAGCGACAAGGACAGCCCAATGCCAATACAGCAGCAGCTCCGTTGTCGTGAGGAGGAACGGTAAAGGAAGCATGATCCACACACTCACACATACACCTCCCCCATCTCCCAGTAAAAATGGGGTGGTTTTCTTTTTTTCTCTGTTCCTTTTCCGTGTATGTGTGCTGCGCTCATTAAAATAATGTCTATTCCAGATTACAGTCGTTTATGCAACATCTAGCCCATCATCCCTTGTGGAAGGGCATGCACCAGTCCCATCATGACGAGACCAGCAATGATCTATGGTCTAAATTCGCATCGTGGTTCGGCGACTATCATCTTCATCCCAAACAACGCGCGTCATTCCTCACCACGCTCAAGACTCAGCGACAGCAACAGGCGATTATTCAGTCAAGACAGCGCCGACTCGTTCCCATAGCGACGACAACAGCAGCATCAGGATCCGATCGACACTCCGCTGTTCCGAAATGCGTCAAGAAACGACGGTCCAACCACAACACGGCTCTTCCGCAGCCACAGGATGACCAGCGGTCGTCTTCGTCCTCCTCCTTGTCTTCGCGGAGCTCAACGCCACCACCGTTGCCAATACCTATCCATCGTCGATTCGCTGTTGCTGCTGCTGCTGCTGCTACTCCTACAGCTACTGGAAGGTCACTGCTGCCCGACAGCGACCCAGGCGATCACAACACCTCCACCATCCGGTCCTTGCATTCGGCCGCGGAGCTCCGCAGGCCCGTTCCTTGCAAGATCTCCTCTTCGTCCGTCGAGCTTCCTCCGCCGTGGTCCCAGACGAGCCTGCATCGCCGTCCGACGCCTAGGAAATGGACGTCCCTTCACGATCTCCGTGGCGGCGAAAGTAATCTTGACTTGCTGGCCACACAAGCTACGCAACGCCTGCCGCTGCCACCACTGTCGTCCCCGCCATACCATCGGCATCATCAACAACAGGTCTCGTCGATCCAACTGCCACCGCCCAGGGAAATGCTTGCTCGTCCTCCGCCACCCTCAGGCATGGTCTAATCACACACACACACACCACCCCCTTCTTCGTTCCGTGTTTGTCATAGAAATCCCTTCCCCCACCCCCCTTTTTTTTTTTGGCTGCAAACCGCCTTCTGCCTTTCCCCCCCCGTCTCCCCCTGGATTTATCCCAATTATTATTCTTCCTCCCAATCCTTGTTTTGCGCGCTCGCCTCTTTCTTTGCGTCCCTTCCATCTTGTACATATGAACTTCACCAAGGTACTATTCATCTTTACCTTCCCCCCCCTATCTCTCTCTCTCTCGCCACCTTTCTGTCGCATGCGTGCGCGTGCGCACACTTGATATATTGTTTTGCATAAAAAATAATGCATTGATACAAATAAATAAACTCTCTCTAAACACCTTCTCCCCCGCCCCGCACACCCATCGCCCTATTTTTCTTCTAAACTAGGTTCTCTACTCGTCAATCGTGTTCATGTGGCTCACCAGGGCCATCAGGCGCTCAACTTGTTTCAGATGGAGCTACACGAATAAAAAAAAAGGGGGGGAGAGACAAGAAAACAATACATACCCATACACACACACACATACATACATACATGGACGTATAGAATCCATATATAGGCAGGTTGCGCGAGCAGCAGGCAGTAACAGCCCCAATCGTATAGAATGTGGCGGAGGGGAGGGGAAGAGAGTGCGAATCTTTGTGAGTGGGTCGATGGGGAAGGTCGAGATGCATTCACATCGCCTACTTACGTCTGCTGGAAGAAAGGTATTTGGCACAACAGAGTGCGGCTCCGGCACCTCATACGGACTGTCGTCGAGGGACACATTGTCGAGTAACAGGATATCGCTGCTGTCATTATTACTCACGCGTGCTGCCACGGCCCGCAGGATATCGTTCGACACAGGCTCCTCGTAATCAGCCACCAGATAGTTCTGAACCAGCTTCTGGATCTGCGTCGGTGTAAGCACCCAGCACGCATCGTATATGATGTCCAGATCTTCATCCGATGTCTTCTTAAGCTGCAGCAGCTTAACCGCCTGCTTCAAATGCTCTAGATGACTCACGCTCTCACTCAAGTCATGTCCTTTGCACCATTCCTCCAGTCGCGTAATGTTGTACTGTATTTGCATGGCTACAGAGATGGCATTGCATATGCGTTAGTAGCGTGTCACACAAGAGGGAGGGAAGGGGGCCCCTGTTTGACCTCGTTTCCACGAATTGAAATTCCGCCGCATGACCACATCGTTAAACGTGGTGATCCCGATCAGCTTAAGTAGTTCCGTCAGGCCTTGTTCGGCAACATTGGGGTCTACCATGTAGCACCGCGTAGCAGTGAACACCTTGTTGAGGAAATTGAGCAAATCATCCATGGAAAAGGGTGGCTGATGCGCAATCGGCAGCAGTCGATTCAGGAACCGGTTCGACTCATTCGATACGAACCCCGGCAACGATTGGCTCTCAATTAATGCAGGTACGGCCATTTTGCTCAGCTTCTGCTTCATCTCCGTCAGCCAGTGGTGATAGAGATTGTCCTCCAGGCACTGCAGCTCAAATTTGATAGTCGACATCAACTTTTCAAATTCATGCCATCCAATCGACCGCCGTCGATGCACCGAGTTATACTGCATTTCACGCTCTAGGTCCTGCTCTGCCGAACAAACCAGCGATAAAAGTTCATGGGTGTTCGTCAGCCAAAACGCACACGGTCCAATCGCATCGTCGCTCAGGTAGTTCTATAAGCAATAACCTCCGTCAATCCGAATCTCTCTGCTATGTATATGTGCACATTCGGTCACTTCTTTTGTTACCAGGCAATGTTTCTGGATCGTATCCATGACTGTAAACACGAGCCGCTCTGACTCTGGCAAATAGCCGAACCGCCACATTTGCGTAAGACCAATACCAATCATATGTGCAGGGAACACAATGTGCTTGCGTGACAGCATGTCTTGCGCACTCGGCAACGGGATCTTGAGCGATCGTATCAAGCCCTCGAGTACCTCGTCCTCGAGCACCTGCTCGTCTTGCAAAATGGCATGCATCTTTAATTAACCACCACCCCTCTCCATGCGTCAGCTGATTTGACATGTGGAACTCCTCCCTGATTTTCTCGCATATGCACACTTGCCGCTTCTTCTGCTGGTCGATGTCCCACATTTAGCTCCCTCAAAGTGTGTGAATAATCAATCGAGATTGGGCGGAACGGCTTCCGACCGCCGCCATTTCCGACTGCAACGGCCGACTCGCGCCGACTCTTGATGCTGCTTCGTCTTGAGTTATACGCAGGTGACCGAGCACGGGGACTTGATCCTCGGTCATAGTAGTAATTGTCAGGCGAGTATCCGCGCCAGCTGGGGGACCTTCTCGCGGGTGATAAGGTCCGGCCAATGCCCTGCATTGAGGGTTGTCTCTTCGATGCGTTGTTTTTCAGCTGGGCCTTGAGTGCTGCGATCTGGCTCTTGAGTTCGGTCACGTCTCCGTCGTTCTCCTGTATATGAAGTGCTGTGGTTGACACCTTGAGAGGTTGCTGTTTGACGCGGGTCAACTCTGACTGGAGTCGGTTGATTTCTTTTTCTTGTCCCTCGGAGCGCGCGAGGAGCTCGTTATAATCCTGCTGAAGCGACTCGTGACTGTGTTGCAGCGCCTCGAACTGCCCCTGGAGAAGTTTGTAGTCCTCACGGCTCCGCCGTTCCAGCGCATCGAATTTGTCTATCCATTGCTGAAGCTGCGATTCCATTTGGGTCACCTGGCTCTGATACGCTTTCTTTTGGTCCCGCTCGCGGGTGATGTCGTGCGTCAGCTCAACCACCTTGTTCTCCAGCTTGTACGAGGTCTCAATCGTTTTTTTGATAGACCGTGCTTCCTGTCGGAGCTGTCCCAGTTGTCGACGTGCTTGACGACGCCGGATACATGCCTGGATACCAATGATATGTTTTCGTTTGCGGATGAACTTTTGGCGCGCAGACCTATTTGAACCAGTTTATGAACGGAACGCTCAGTCAAATGAACGAACTGTCATACCATCCACGCAACAGTCTTTGGATCTGGATGGCTGCATTATTTATACGGAAGCTACCAAATGCTTGACGTGCCAAACGACCACGGATAGCTGCGTTTATTTTTTTTAAGAAAAAGAAATATATATCAGTCGATTTTCTGAACAAGAAGGAAGAGCACACACGCACACACACATACCAGCTTGAACACGAGTGACAAAATTGCGCCGCGCGTCCACACGCTTCCGCCCAAGGTGGCCACGCATATACTTTTGAATAACAACAGCAGCACGTTCCTGCCGTAACAGCTCCAACTTGCGCATACCCATTTTCATCCTTGCAACTCTCTGGAGCCGCAGTGTGATGATCTTCGTCTGAAGATAATGTTGCCGCGCGAGATACCGACGCATGTTCTTTTGAATCAACACAGCGCATTCATTAAAGCGGTCCGCACGGCGTTTTTCAAGAAACGCAAGCTACAGGGAAAAGATACGGGAATTCGACAAGTTCAATTTGCTTGTATGGGCCGGTGGAGTAAAAAAAGAAAAGAAAAGAGAAAGGAAACGTACCTGGCCAGCTCGGAAAAAGATTTTAGACAAACCAATCTGGTACTTGTCCTTGTCATGGATGGAAGTATCCAGAATAGCCGTACAGAGTCTTCGAATATCAGGCGTTTTCTTTCGGTCCCAGTATGTCGAACTCACGAGCACGAAGTATCTAGATCAAATCGTAGGCAACTAATCAGATGCTGCTGGATACCCCACAGAGACACATGCAACAGCAGCAATGACATAAAACAGCTACGTGCTTGCCAGACGTACCTCTCTGCAAAATCCTCAAACGTCCAGCGCGATGGATAACCTGCGCAGCTAATACGTATCGTCTCGAGTACACCGCAGGCTCTGAGTTGAGATAAAACCATATTGGCGTCAAACTCCCATGCAACCTTGGCCTCATTGGGCTTGATACAGCGGATATAATGAACATTTGTCTGTCCAATTGTATCCATCAAGCTAATCAGCGAGAGCTAGAAGCCAAGTGACGTTTTGTCAGTCCTTTTTGTCTATAAGCAAAAACTCTCAGTCGAATGGGCTTCCTGAGTACCTTGAAAATGGAACCCAAGGTGGGCTTTTTGGGAGCTGCGTTCATTCGCCGGGGGCCAGGCTACATAACCCAGATGGTCAGTACAAAGCAGACGGACATGCGTATGTAACTTATCGCATAGGAATATTCCAAGGAGGGACTTCTATCTTACCTTGGCCGGGGCTGCCGCGGCAGGTGCCTGTGCACTTGCGGCTGCGGCTGCAGAGGCTGCAGTCTGGAGCATCTCGACAAGGAAGGAAGAGTCAGCATTCTGGAGCAGAGCGAGATGTTCGTCAGGCACGGTGTCTTTGTTCTTGTCGATGAAGCCTTCGGCTTCATACTGGACCTCGTGGGCGTAGTGTACCACAGTAAATGCATTGTTAGAGAAGCGCGGCTTCTTGAAGTAGCCCTTATATGCGGGTGTTGCGAAGTTTGCAATGAGCTTATCGCAGAATCCCTGATCCGTACCGGACGGCAGCCGGGATTCCTCATCAAGAAGTGACAAGATACCCATTCTCGCTTCGATCATTTCAATGCATTTTTGGTTATCGCTGAACTCGATAAACTGCCAAGCGATTTTCTCTCGCACATATTCCTGCAATTCTTCGTCAAGACAGGATCGCATTGCCGTGGGGAGTGAGAAAGAGATAAGGGGTTGTTTACCTCTTGTTCTAATTTGAATACATGTTGGTTGAACTACCAATGGCAATGCCAAATGTGTTTAGTAACAATCCTTTGTGTGACCAAGAGCCTACTATACCTGCTGTTGCAGCTTCTCGTTTGCATAGTTGATACAGAACTGCTCAAAGGAGTTCTTTTTGAAATGTTCAAAACCATAGATATCGAGCACACCAATAAATGCTGTCGCATGTCCAGGTTCATGGCATGACAGGCTGTCATTGACGACGCTGACAAGCCACTCGAACAAGTTAGCGTAAATGTACTTTGCAACCGAGTCCCTGACGACGGTCGCCTGCGCAGGGTTAAGGTTGGATATGATCTTGTCATTCCTCGTCACGATCTGCTTCTTGACAATCCACTTGCGAAAGTCGCTCGTCTTAATCCCGAGTAGCTTAGTGGCCATGATAAGCGCTGGATCACTGTCCGCCAGGGTTGCATCGTTTCGACCTGCAATGGCGATATTACCGATATGCAGTAGCGCTGCCAGGAGGCGAAAGATTTGCCACTGCGTTTGAAGATTGATGCCGACCATAGACAGCGAGTTCTTTGTGATTTCGAATTCTTCCGCATCATTGACGCCAGGGATCATGCCAGTGCCACTTTGGTTGAGATAATGGTACTTTGTCCAGTCTTTCAGTTCGAACTCTTTCCGTTCTGTCAGCGGAATGCCTGCACAAAGCTACATCCAGAGGACCTTAGCGACACAGCCGATGGTTTCTGCCTGACTCGCTACTTTGTTTACCTGGTAGAAGATGTGATAATTGCGTTCTGTCTCGGGCTGGAAGATCAGACGGGATCGCTCAAGCAGATATGTTCTGATTTTGGCGCCGACAATGTCATTTTTTTTATCGAACTGGATCTGTCATCTCTCCGTCAGTATATCATGTTGTTCTTTTTCCAAGCCCGTCGAAGGTTACTTCAATATATTTTCCAAATCGGGAACTGTTGTCGTTTCGCGTGGTCTTTGCGTTGCCGAAGGCCTCCATGATCGGATTCGTTGCTTGAAGTTCCTAGTCAATACCCCCTTCTTAAGCCCACGGAGCCTCGTTCTCGTCCTCTTACCCAAAATCTGCTCTTCGACCTCAGTCATTCCGGCTCCTCCGCCTACACCCTTGGACGTCTTGTCCAGGGCTTCCTTATCGTCCGCCGTCGCAAAGTAGCGCATAATATATTTTGCACTCACCGTCTTGCCGGCACCACTATGATACACTCCCTTATAGTCAACGTCTTTGTCCGACCCCGTACTCTCTTCTTTTTTGCCCTCCTCACCTCTCTCCAGAGACAACAATAGTCTGGTTGGATTGTTCTCGGATCATGCATCGGTAGGCGTCTTCTGCAATGGCGAACAAGTGAGGTTCGAGCTCCCCACGCCGTCGACCAGAGTACTGCTGGATGATATCGGGTTCGTAGAGCTGGACACGGGCAAAGGGATTGGTGGCGATTAAAACAATGCCGGAGTATGTATAGATACTGCGTTGCAGATAGCGCGTCTTGATCGTGTTGAGGACTAGAAAGACCCGTTTCCGGAGGGGTTGCGACGTTGGTCTTTCTCCCTCGTCCACTGGATTGAGATGTATACATACATACCTGAGGGTTCGTTGAGATAGCTCAGGCTTGTGAGATCGTCTGTATTTTCCATCTTGGGCGGGTTTCTGAGTGGCGGTAGATCAGCGCCTTGCGATTTGTTGAGAAGCCGAAAGCTAGACTCGTAGACGTGTTCCTTAAAAAGTGTCAGGGCCAGGATTCACTTGCACGTTTTCTTCTATCTTTTGCTTACCCTTGTGTCGTCCTCATCGTTCACAAAGATAATCTTGACTCCCTGGGGGGTGATTTCTTTTGACACGGCGGATGCAGAAACCCATGCCTCGTCTGCATCTTCAAACCATACTCGGGTTCCTTTCGTATACACCTCCAGGGCCTGCTGCACTTGAGGAGACGGTGCTTCTGCAGCCATGGTGTTGAGATTTACTGGTGCAATTGATTCTTTTCTTTTCTTTTGTTGTGTTCTCGCTCTCTTGTTCTCCCAGCAGCAAAAAAAGAGTGGCGGTGCTCAGTAGCGTGTTTTGGTCGTGTAATTTATATTATTCGATGCGGAGTTCCTGTTTCCTTGTTCTCTCTCTCTCTGTTTTTAGTGGAGTGTATCTAAAGAGAAGGGCGGCAGATGTCAAACAGAGAACCTGGGCTGAACAAAGGAAAGTGGATCGCCGCGGATAGCGTAAAAAGGAGGAGGGAAGGGTACAGAAAAGGGGAAAGAGAGGAATAAATAAGTAACAGCAAAAGCGTGTGTAACAGACAACCGACGTTCCTGTCGGATCTGGATTGCCTTTCTTGTCCGTGAAAAGATAACCGGACAATTTCGCCTGCTACTGCTCAAACCCATGGAAGAGTCATCCGCGGATGCAGGTTACACGATTGACAGGCAGTTGTTCTTTATTTGTGAGAGTAAAAATGCATGGTTTGCTATTTGTAAAAAATAAAAAATGGTGTGTATGTATAATGTGATGAATTGCAGTACAAATAATTATAAGAAGGGACAAGGAAATATACTGTGGAGAGAAGAACTATGTATATATATGGGTGAAATATGAGAGAGCGCGCAAAAGAAAGAGAGAAAGAGGAAATACATAAAGGAGATAGGGAGACAGTTGCATATACATGGATGTATGTACGTAATAAGGCCTTCGGTCTAAAATGTATGTGAAAAATGAATTGAAATCGATATGCATGTGCATCATACGGAAAGGATGAGGAAGGTAGGGAAAAAGAAGAAGGATGGCATAATCGAGAGAGGATATAATAAAATGACAGACTGACATACAAAAAAGAAAGAAAGGGATGAAGAGAGCATATACAGGTGCAAGGATAGGAAGCTAATGTAAATGACCGTGAGGGATCATAGGATTGAATGCTGATGCGGGTGTAGTAGCAGCATGAATGTAAAAGTCGTCCAGGAAGAGGCTGGAATGTTCTTGCTGTTTCACAAAGGCGGCATGTGCTACGGATGGATCAACTGGCGTCAAGAGGGGAGGTGAGAAGCAAGATGCGGTAGGCGAAGGTGTGGTATCGATTTGAGGTGACATGGATGGGGAAGGATGAGGATGGAACATATAAAATGACGATAGAGATGGAGATGGTTGCTGGCTATTGCTGCTGATGCTGATGCTGCTATCACTAGGAGATGCTGTTGGTAATGTTGTTGCTGCCCAGAAAAAGTCATCAGCGAAGAGTGATGATGGTTCTGGCGGTGGTTGCTGCTGCATTTTTGCTTGGTCTGGTGCTTGATCCTGCTCTGGCACAAACCACCGAGAGAGATCGTTCATACAAACACGCTTGCTCGGGCGGAGTTGCTGAACGAGCGGAGCATCGCAATCCTCAACAACTGACAGCTGTCGCTTGATACCACTCGACGTACTTGCTGCGTAGGATGCCATCAAGGGGATGCTGTTCTCATTGTTGTTTTGGTCCATGCAAACCAAAGTTTGTTGCTGATGGTCCAAGGAGTACAATTGGCGCTGATTCTGGTGTTGTTGCTGACTGAGAGTATGTAGACTATCGTCTATGGACACGCCGGTGGGATTAGCAAGCTTCAGGATGCGCATGATTTTTGAGAGATCGATGCGAGATCTATCAGACATTTCACTTGTTCGTGCAAGCTGAAGGTGGGCAGAGGCGGCGAGGGTGAGGGAGAAGCTAAAAACATTGTACAAGTATTTTAGCTCTTTGCAGGCGATCATCTGGTCGGCCAAGTGCGTCAAAGTGTTCGCGGAAGTATGGCAAACATGCCAGTCGCCATTATTTTGGTTAAGAAGAATGAGCACAGAATGGTAGAGCATGTGAAAAATGCGTGCGACAGGTGATGGCTGGCCATTCGTAGTACAGGTACTAATATCGAGATAAGGCGGCAAGTTAAGCAGCCACTCGGTCAGGACAGCTTTGTTGACGGTGTGAAAGGTTGCACGTTGCACAATGTTAGCCAACTTGACCATCTCGGCAAACACGGCCACCTGAAACGCCGACTCGAGAGAGATATCGTCCGACGCTATTGCAGGATCGCAGTCGAATGGAGGAGATTGGTAGGGTGTTATAGCAAGTTTACGACAGTCAATCGCATGGAGTTGACAATCCTCGAGCTTCGGAAGTGGGCAGTCGTGATGATCAGGAAATGTGATGCGCTCGCCGGTGCAGATGTGTAGCCACTGGTTGATGACATACGAAATCCATATGGCACGGCGGTAGAGTTCTTGCTTGACAGTGGAATCCTTGTTCGGGCTGAGCATGCAGAGAGCGCTAGCAAGATGATGACGCAAGGAGCGGCATTGTTGCAGGTCACTCGTAAGAAAGGCGTACCAACACAAGATGACAAGGGACTATATTATTTGTTTTTGGTTAGTATATCGATTAACATGTAAGCGAGAGATTCTTCGGCTAGTTTACCTGGACCAATGGCAGCGCGGATTCATCATGATGATGGTAACGCGAAGACGATGGCATCGGGGGCGAGGGCATCATGTCGAGCGATACCAGGATTGACTGGGCCTGGGCAAACCACATGCGACTCGTGGGGTCCTGTGAATCCAGATAATGCGACCCAAGGCAATAGACAGAAGCTTTTAGCAAGGGGTGCATTACCATTTTGTCATGGACGAGCTGATGCATAAAATGCGGGCGAGAGAGCACCGGGAAAAGGACGTTGAAGTACTTGAAAAACGAGTCAATCCAGACATGATGTATGCCATCGTCTTCATTCTGACAAAAAGCATGAAATGGGCTGTGGCTGTCCTAGAGGAGTAATCATAAAAGGACCTTATCAGTGATCCAATTTTGACGGGGTTGAGAAAGGTCAATTTGACACGTACAGGCTGGTTTTCTACTTCTGGGGAATTGCCGGCTTTGATCTGCATGACCGTATCAGCCACGAGCTTAAGGATCTCGTTAGGCTGCTGGTCATATGACGTACCGAAAGAAAATTGTTGGGTCTGATTCTGAAGCTGGGGTTGTTGATGGTGATGATGGATCGGAGGATGGTGATGATCGTGGGTGCTGTTTGGTATTAGAATCGGGCGGTAGACTAACGAGCGATATAGGGGGAAAATAGGGGTATTGTTAGTTATCAGTGAGAAAGGTGGTTATGTTGTAATCGTGCGATTTTTACCTCCCGAATTGCTGAGCAAGGATTCAATGCGTCGAGCTCGGCTGTTGATGATCTCCACGCTTCCCTTGGGCGGACCTCGTTTCTTCGGAGGGTCAGAATACTGGCAGGGCAGTCCCATTGACTGACAGCGAGCGCAGGTGGGCTGGACGCCGTTGCATTTGACCTTTTTCTTGCGGCAGACCATGCAAGCCAAAGTGACTTTGCGTCGTTGAGGTTGTTGTTGTTGTTGTTGTTCGATAGATAACTTCTTGGACATTATGACGAGTGAAGTAAAGAAGGAGAAAAGGAAAAGGGAGAAAGGCGAGAGTGTGCTTAAATATGTGTGATTGAAAAAAGAAGCTTCTTGTTGGTTCAAATTCATCACGGAAGCGTGGCCGAATGACATATTTATGGGGGGTGGGCGATGTTTGGTTGAGGGCCGTTGCGTGAGTGTGCGTGTGCTTATGCTGTAGTTGGGAGCTTGCTAAATTCTCATTGGTGGTACATTGAGATAACCTGCAGCATTCCGCGGATCGAATCTGAGTGTCTGTAATGGGGTCGACCACCCCCAACTCCTTTCGGAGAGCCCGTTATTTGTTCACTCATTTCTAATTGTTCAGTAGCTCGATTCTTTATGGTCACATCCCGATGAGTTGTGCCACGACCAAAGCAGAACACACCACATCACCCACGTTGTTGATTGCTTGCCCGAGCTTTTCGCACAAAAAGATTTCATTGTTTATACCTTCGGTCCTTTCTTCTCCACCTTCCATCCCCCTCGCCTTTCCGCTCTCCCCTAAAACCATCTTCCTTATTGTCCATTCGGGTCATTAGTACCCCGCAGGCAAGGTACACCTACACACAGATGATAAACAGACAGACATCCACCCTCGCCCCCCCCCGTTCGTGTAGCAGCTACAGCACTTGGTCAAATGATGTCCTGGACGCCTAATTCATTCTTTCAGCATGGCCTGTACCACTTGACTTCTGTTATTTCATATAACATCATCCAATACTCACCAAGAGCGCCACAGAGATCCGTGGTAAGTCTCCTCTGGTTCCGTGGAAGCATGAAAAACCCTTCCCATTCATTGTAGCCGTTAGGGCTTTATACTCTGAGATAAAAGCACGGCTGGTTAACACCATGCGCTAAGACAATGAGACCATCTAGATCCTGATTTTCTCCCTATTGCCGTGGCCAGGTGTTATTTTCTTGTGTGATTAGGGAGAGAAGTGTGCTAAAGCATACACATACACACACAGACACAAATAGGATACAGGTCCTTATGGGATGGAGAACCAATCATCAATAGGCTGGTGGTATACGCAATCAAGTCAGCATTGTGATCCTGGCTGAAGATTGTATATCATTTGCTACAGGTGCTCTCAAATGGTTTTAGTCGACCATCTTTAATGGCGATGATGGACAGCTATCTCGTTGCACATTTGATATGTACGCCCATCATTTTATTGTTGCCTTCCTTTTTTCTATACATAGACAGACATCTCTTGGTCCATGTCACACATGCTCTCCTGCTTCCTCCTGTCTCTTTTGTCCATCGTGCATAAAGATGAGCACTCTTTCCCTAGCTTGGATTACAGTTTCAGATGCAGAAGCTGAGGAAGGACAGAGTAGGCAGCAGGCTGCAACCCTGACTAGTGCATAACGTAGTATTGGACAATATATTGTTTGTGTCGGTTCCGATTTCCACCCCCTACCTCTCTTTTTTGTCTACACAGGCTATTCTGCTACGCACATGACGACAGACGCTATTTTCATGACATCTTCGCACGCTGCACTCCTTGTAATGTTATCTACTGTAGCTTATCTCTCACATTAATAAATGCTAGACGCTTCTGGAGAAAATAAAAAGATCTATTTGTGTACCTCACGTGGAATTTCTGCCATCTACACGTGTCGAGATGAAGTGAGCTCGGCGCACTTGGATGGTCGAAGAACATTCGTCGTGTAATAACTTGTGATGGATATCTCTTGGGCCTACTATTTCATGTGATTCGCTCTAGCATCCACGGACCACAATTATCGGCTGATAACCCTCCACAAGACAACCCCCCCCGGGAACTCACAGAGCAGCACTAATCGTTTTCTTGTGAACCAACCGCATTTTTGAAGGGCCGCCCGCATTCGGTTGTCGTCTGTCCCACTTTTGCCGCACCATGTAAAATGGAGGCAATGCATGTCATTGTATGCAAAGCGTTCTCTTTCCTAACTGCACTTGCACAACAGTTTTATCTTGAGGAGACAATTTGAGGCTCTCCAGGATATCTATGAAACCGAAATCCCTCTTTTGGATATCTTTTCCGTAATCACGGATGAAGTTGTCGTCTCCATGGGTTGGAGTGGCGTGACAATTGCAGCATGCTAAGCCAAGAAGATAACGGAACCCATTTTTTTACGCATGGCCCTTTTTTAATTTTACGTCCGATTACACACCATTCTCGACAATCGAGATATCAACCCAACGGCAACACATGCTACAGACACGCATTTTTTCATTTATAAGAAATTAAATAAGCCAGGTTGACAAGCACACGCTCTTTAAATCAATATCTTGTTTTAAGCTGACATTAGGGTTACCCTGGTTATATCTTATTGATTGTCGCACAGCAGCAACAGAATTTGTAGAAGGACTAGGCCCCCTTCGGAAATCTATGCTTCCCGGACCGATGCAAAATGAAGGCCAGGTGGTGTAGCTGTTGACAGATGAAGGATTCTAGCCCTATTGGATGTCTCACCTTCCTTCTTTCCAGACCTTGAAAAATCATGAGGTATCTCGTCCTCTTGGAAGTCATGTGAGCGTGGGTCCAATTCCAAATAGGATTGGCATCTGTAAGCGATGGTACGTTAATTCCTATCGAGAATGGCCACCAATAGATATTGTTTTTGTGATCCTGCAACTTTATCGTTGGAGATATGTATTGCGCGCCGCACCTATTGTTTTACCGATTTCTCGTCTTTACAACAGGAGGAGTACCCAATGGTACACGGCCTTACGCAATGTGCGCATTATTTTCTCTACATTAATTGTTCCCTGGTTTCTTTTTCATCACCGGCATTTCATATTACCGAGACAACAGTTGAAGAGAAAACAACAGAAAGTCTCCGTTGGGATTGGCAAGATAAAAGCACAACTCAAAACACCCATCGTACCCAACATTCGACTGTTTGAGTCATAATTCATCTCACCGACCATGACTTTAATGTTCCCAGCCTCCAAGCGTTGCGTTCAGGCCAACGCAAGGTTCCTCAACGACCAAACTGTACTCATAGTCCTTTCTCACCCTCTGCGGATAACCAATCAGGACGTGGCGGGTTTGACCAACTTGTTGATGTGCAGGTGAACGGGCCCAGGCTTTCAACGGATGGTGTGGTGACCTTAGCATTGAACACCATTCCCCCGACACCATACATAGCATCAGGCGTTCGTGCTGAGATTGAGTCTCGCTTTAAGTCTTCTGAATCAGGGATCTGAGGACGATTAAGCAGCGGGCTGGGCACCTGTTTAAGAGGAAATTCTTGGAAATTACCGTTCAAATCAGGCATGCCGGGACTTCCATCTAATCTGCAAAGCAGTGGAGATTTTTAGTCTTCCCATGGGCAGCAAGCTGGCTACTGCAGGCCATCTGTCAGCAGGATGTGTTGCGCTCAAGGGAATCGGAAATCAACATGTGGGTAGACGCTATTCACGTCAAACTGAATCGGCTCGCAAACTTTACCAAGGCTTTTCGGTCGCTAGAAGAACAGCAGGCAGATTCAATACCAAAACCCAAATCCAAACCCAAACATGCAAGCGACGGTAGCCTCATCCTCCTAGGTCTAATCCACGTAGCCGATTTTTTGCAAGGACGCAGGCGCAGAGGATAAGGATCTGGCCAACCGGCGGATTAAGATGTACATTGTTAAGTGGAAGTGTTAGGGATTGGAGGACGATCAGGCAGGAAGGGCAAAGACTCGGATGGGCGTTAGGCTCTTTCCAACAAGCCAGAAGCAGAGAGACCAAGAGAAGAAATGAATCAGGAGGAATCGTATGGAAACAAAGAATCAAGGTAACTGATTCATCTTTAATATTGATTATACTACGTCTATATATTTATACGAGGATCTGCTATCAACCAATACAATCGACAATTGATGAAAATTCCAACAGGAAACTGATGACATGATCCAACTTTAATTGTTCGCAGGCATCCCTGCAAAAATCATGGGTTAACAGCGGCGATAACCCTTTGTGTATGCATATTGATGCGTTGTAAACATCCACTTTGTTTTGGTAGTTTCTTGTTCATCAAGCACAAGATTGAAACTACTCACTGGAAAAAGTGAGAATTGCATGCAGAAGGTTGATATTAGCTTACCAATGGGTAGCTTTTTGTCGAGAAAAAGCCACTGAACAAATGGGTGTATGTAAGTTGCTGAAAGATGCATTTCAGGCATGTTTTTCATATATCTCTGGAATTCTATCGCAAAAACCATTGAAGTAACAATACTTACAATCCAACAATAGTTCACTTATCCACCGTCCCGTTTCCGACGGCAGTACTGGTTGAGGGACATTGTCACCATAAAAAATCAGTTATGTTTTATATCTCTCAAATGGGGAAAGAGATTACCTGACAATATGTGACTACATGCTATCATTGGCAAGTTCTTGTTTCTCCACAGGATACTTCGCAACGTTCGTCGCATTAAATACACAACACATGTTTCGATCATGAATGTTCCTCGGCGTCACACATATGTGATTTGTCCGATAAATATGCTCATGCCCCATCTGAACATGGAGAACTTTGAGTCACAAAGTCGCATTTATTTTACAAATGTCGTTGATATACGATTAAAAATATCGGCTTCCTACGAAGATTTATGCCAACGTATCAGCGATTTCCGCGAGACTGCTAAGGATGTGATATGACTGACGCAACAGCAACACGCGATACACCATGATAAAGCATCGATGACCCATTCCACAATTCTAAGCCGGCAAGCTTGTTTTTTACTTAGCCAAGCTAGACCATCGTAACCTGGGACCGTTCAAAAATCCTCTCCCGCGTTGGTTCGCATGCGCACAAATTGGAAACTGACGTTTTCTCCGAAAATACACGTAGATCTGTTGTCACCATGCCAAATTCCATTGCTTTCCGATACCCCACACCGCCCACGGACTCCGCTGACCCGCTGACCCGATGAGTGACTTCCACTACTCACAAAGCTACCCGTTTACGTAGACCTCGAGCCTACACGGGTGGGGGGGAGGAATAGTGTCATGCATTATCCTTTCGTTGTCGGTGGAGCCAGGGATTGCGTTACCATCTTCCCATTTTTAGCGTCCAAAGAAAGCAAGCAAGAGTGCTGAAAACAGCAGCCCTTCCTCCACACCCTTCAAGTACAATCAAGGGATGGAAGGGGAGGAGGGTGCGTTCAGGAGTCCCCTCTCGTCCATGACTCATCAAGCACGGGTACAATTGGTCAATCTGTAAAGGAGCGTGCATATCAAATGACAATACCACAAGTTAGTATGGTGATGTTCATATTAGACGAGAACATGCATATGCATAATTTTTTTGTGATGGCCAACCGTGAACACCAGTTCCGCCATAAGATATATGCGCCGAGTATTGTAAAGATGGTTATATTCGGAAAAGAAAACCCGAAGGCTGAGCTCCAGTCAACAAGGACTGAACTTCTTTCAAGAATGGCCTAACTCCTGTCAAAAGTTGACTATATCAACTCCAAGAATTGATGGAGTAGGCTTCACTACACTCAATTTCCCACTGGAAGTAAGCGACGCTAGCAAGATTTATGCACAGAAATTGCGCGTAACCCGTCATCAAGCGTTCGAGCGCGCAAAGATGTGGCAAAAACAGACTGAAGAGTCTTCCTTGCCTTCTTGAGGGCTGACCACTGTCGAGGACAATCCTTTTGAAGACTCCATGCCTGCAGATCGCATCCGTTCACAATGTTCCAGTACGATATCCATTACCAAATATCTTCAGACATACAGAAATAGGATAGGTTTAAAGACAGAGACTAACTTTATTCCTCTGATGTATGTTCATATCCAATTCAGGCCTGATTTTTATGGGAAAATCGACCTTATGCTTTCTTCTTCCACAGCTGCGTCAAGTGTCTTGGATGAGCAAGGCCTGGAAGAGATCATCTCCCGGACGAACAAGAAAGGGTCACAGAGGAGAAAATATCAGTTCCCTGGGGACGGTTTCCCTAGCCAAGTTAAAGACTACACATACACGATCACCGATACTGCGGCAGGTCCTTCAACAAAACACTGAAACGCGTGATGGTTTAGCATTGTAACTAGTAGTCCAAACACTCGATTTCGATCCAGTCATGATCAAGCCAAATGGAGACGACGCGAGATCAAAAAGTTATGAGTCAGATGCAACTAGTGATCAATATTCTCCAGAAGGCACATCCTCATTTCTATTTGCTCCTCTATCACAGCCCACCTCTTTTTTTGATACGTGGGATTGCTTCAATAAGCACATGGGCTCTGACCCATAAGCGGATTTCAGGCTGCCGCCTCGGTGGCGCGTCTGTCAAGACTCCTGCACATTCCCTTCTTCTCTGCCTCGCCAAATGGAATGTCTGGCAAAATAATATGTGGCCTTGCCCTATTCCCTGGTCCCGATCCCAAAGCTGGTATTCAACGCTCTTACTTTGATGGACTTGCTCGACTTGGCTCTACCATTCTTGAATTCACAGTATCATTTGTCTTTGGCGGAAATTTCTATGAAGGTTGAAAATGTAATAAGTTGTTTCGGGGTGGGAGAAGACCATGACGCTAATGACCGTGGCAACGCGGAATCTATGGACTGTATTGCTGCTGTGGAATTGCTTTTGTCTTCGAGCCGTTGTACTTGCATCAAGTATCTGTAAGAGCTACATATTCAGGTCCTATCGTTATGCGAATCCCCATGTGAAATGCATAGCGTATTCCATCTCGGGAGCATTCATTTCCCCGAAAGCGAAGAGCGCCGAGAGTCATCTCCTTAAAACACCGTTGGGACAGTTCTTCATCTCCACAAGTACATGCTACTAGCCACGCATACCCCTCTCGCTGAACCTGCCTTCGGAGAGAATGCATGATAAAAGGTTAAAAAATACAAGCAAAAGAATGTGACAGCCAGTTTATTTCTATTGGACATGATCTGAACCGAGCATGCAGTATGCAACCATTGATATTTGCTCTTGTCCGGCAGGAGGAAGGATGAGAAACGTATAATCGTTTTCTCCATTAAGATGGTAATAATGTTGCATATTACCCCATGTACAGGGAGAATCACGGTAACCCCATGCACTCACAGACACCCACCGTCTGATGGATCGGTTCTGCATCAATTTGCTGGAAAAAGAATTATATAAGATGTTTCTATAACAGCAAGATTAATCGACAGTCCCTTACCACACCGTGACCAGCACATTTCGGATGAAACCGGGCGGTAAAAGTCCCTGGACTTGTATTAATACGCCCTGCTGAGATTCTATAACGGGAGTGGGAGATCGATAGAGGCTCACGAATGATTGTGGTGTATCTAATGTGAGGATTCTGCAACATCGGTTAGGATATTGAGGCGTGTATTAAATATAGGGTACTTACCTCTTGGCTCTGATGTTTGCCAGGCCAACCCATTCAATCGCGTTCAGTGCATCCTGCTGCCAAACTTTGAGATCAGCGTTGCCCCCGGGATTGCATGACAGCTGTTCAAACGTCGGTATGTTGATACCACCAAGGAAACTATAACTGAGCTCCATGGGGATCTCTGTGGTTTCGGCATCCTTTGGCCAGATCACTTCGGCGGTCTCTCCCGTCTCTTACAATTATTCATGTCAGTCAGTTTTATGAATGGATTTTTCTCTCATTCCGGAATTAACCTTTATCCATGTACATAGCCACCATCTTGATCGGCTGTGGAAAAGCCGACATCAGCCCCTGCTGCAACCGCATAAACATCTTGCTGTTCGGCTTGAGTTCTCGCAGATTGACCTTGAGTACTTTTACATGTAAGCTAATGCACAGTCATCCGCGTACTTGTTTTCGAGAAATCCTTACGATATTTCTGGTGTAGTTTATCCTGTCTATTTTGGGTTGTTGTAAGTCCAAACATCTGATAGGTCGGCTTGAGCAAACTGAACACCAAATCGCCTTGATGCATGAAAATAAGTTAGCAACTGCTTCTGTTTTTACGTTCAGATCAACATGATCTTTACCTTGGTCATCCAACACAACAACATCATCCGTTTCCAGCTGAGCATCCGCAGTATGCAGGATCAGTTGATGTGTATCTACACAGAACCACTGTCAATTTTATATCGACCTGTGAAATATTCTGTTCAACTAACCAGAATGTATATACTTTGTGAAAAATGCAGGCTCAAGAAGCGAGGCCAAGGAGAGTTGCACTTTGTAATACTTCTCCGGCTGGACATCCTGAAAGAAGTTGCGAGCTTGATCGACCGCGCAAAAGGGTAAGAATACCGAGAGCTTTGGGAATGGAAGAATCAGATCGACTCGATCGCGCGTGCGATCAAACGCAATGAACTTTCCATTTACCTTGTGGTTGAAAGGATGTGTCATGATAGTCCGCTGCCATTCTTTCTGGTGGGTATCAAAGCCCAAATATGCAAGCGAAGCATACGAAGGAGATTGTTCACAGTAAGGAAGGTATCCCGATTGACTCATTTCGTTTGTAGCAAGAAGAAAAGAAAAATTAGGCGCGAAGTCAGTGCGGCGGGAACAACCTTACCCGGTTTTGTCCAGCATTTGCTTCCGCGTTTTTTTTTTATGTCACCACAATCCATCATATTATTTCCCTCAGCATCATTACGTCTCCCACTACATATTTCTTTGAAACTGCAATAACAACTTACGCAGATCCTAGGCGTGTAAACCGGTGAGGGAAACTTATCCTGATATAGCCCTACGACGACATGGGGTGTTTCAGTCCATTTGATACACACATTATTTTCCAGTTCGGAAGTCGCAAGGTCACAAAAATAAAATCGCGTTTTGCCCAGAATACGCATGAAGACAAATCGAATGACACATGCATACACGGGAAGATGTCGCTTGGCAAATCCATTCTACAAAAATTTGTCCTTTTGACTCTTCCTCTTTTAAATACTTTTACAGTCTGAAATGCGCAACCTATTTTTTTTTTTTTACAATGGTCAAGATCATGTCGTTGATGAGCGTGGCTCTCCTTAACCAATGGCTATGTTGATGATGAAGAAATGTACTCTCTGCAATCTCTTTGTTCTCACACTGAATATCTGCGTAGCATATCTTGCAAATATAACTACCGCACACATTCCCAAGCGAAAGGGTACAGACATTCGGATAAAAGAAGTGGGGATCAAGCGCACCTGCACAGCGTACACTGACCAACACAAGGTTTGATTTTTCAAGCGGGTGTTTCAGAAGGTCTTGAGTGCATCAGCTGCTAGGAATCCAAGTTCGTTTAGCTCAGCGACGGGCATTACAGTACGAGAAGGACCCTGATAGCATCTTTAAGAAATCTAACACGAGATGTCATCGCGTATTCTCAATGAAAAGCATAAACGTGTTGTTGAGAATCCATTCGTCGTCCTAGAGTAGCTGGCGGGTCTCAAAGTATTAAAAAAAACGAATGCAACTTGTCATTGAAAATGGCTCGGTTTCAACCTGCAGACAAAAATAGTGCTGCGAAGATCCGAGAGCGCCTTGACTGGATGCGCAGATGGGACAGGACCGACATCAACGTTAGAAAAAAGCTACATTTTTCTTGATGTGTCTGGATTCCATTATTAATATGAAACGCAGCATGGCATGGTCCAAGAAAGGGACTCCTGCAGTGGTCACAATACCAAAGGCAAGAGCAAAGACAACCACCATCTTGGGAGCAATCTCAGCATCAGAGATCATTAAATGTGGCTTGAGACTCTCACACCCCCCAATCAAGAAATAAAAGAGGACAGATCAATCTAAAGTTGCGAACAGAGGAACTGTAACTGGACATTATCTCAGCTTCCTTAAGGCTACGAAAGGGGAGATGGATAAGTATGAGCATATGAAGGGCCGTGATTTGCTAATGGATGATGCACCTATCCATAAGGCTGGGGATATCGATGTGCTTATCTTCCAACATACTCGCCTGAACTCAATCCGATTGAGTGGTTTTGGTCAGTTGCCAAGAGCAAAGTAAAAGGCAATAGGTTGCCCTTGTTCCATTCCGCAATCTTCTAACATTCCCGATCTTCTGTCAATAACGATATCAGCCTACCTCAAGTGAATCGAGAGGAGAGGATGTGGGTTTTGTGTGGGAGAGTGCTTTGGTTGCACCCGCGCAGGTCTCCCACCATGGCTTCGTCAACGTGCGTTTGTCTTCGTCTGCTTCATCCATTGCTTCCCCCGATGCTTCTGCAGCTGGTGTTGTCGTTGATCCCTCCCCGTTCCTTCCGCCATCGCATCAGCTGTCGGCGCTCAACCTCTCCGGATCCTTCCTTCCTCCCTGTTCCGCCATCGTTACCGCGATGGTATACCTAGCTACCTTCGGGGTAAGTTAAAGAATAAGAAGGGGGTTGATATTTTCTGTTGACTAACGGCTATGTCTCCGGTCTTCTTTATCCATGTGACATTTTATTTTACTTTATATGCATCATAATTTTCCTCCCTTACGAAATTTATTTTTGAAATTGCCTATATCGAACGTAAAATTAATGGATAGAATTGTTCACATTTCAGTGTCAGGCAACTGTTATCGAAAGAGTCTTTTTAGTAAACTCTGAATTCCCTGCGACCATATAGGAAGCCAAGGCGTCTGATATGCCTAGGTTTACGATTTATGTTCTACTTGTAAAAGTGCAATATGCGTTTGGGAGCTTCTCCAGGAGCATGTGATATCCGATACGTTTTTCTTCGTCAACGTCTGCCGTAACACCATCGATTGTCACGTATTGGAGACTACTTATTTCGCACAAGATCCGGAGAGTCTCATCAGTGAATGCCGGAACTTGGGTAGCATACAGATCCACAAGGTTATGATCCAAGAGTGATCGAAGAAAACAGTCAAGTTCTGATGTGGTAAGCTGCGGGATATTGTGCAAGGCGAGTTGTTCCATTGATTTAATTCCAGAAAGTGTCACCAATGCCTTGCCGATGATACCTTTGCAGGAGTCGATCTCGATCTTCGTTAAGGTCAAATTGCCGCTGTTTGCAATCGCATTATATAATGGGATTACCGACGCTATGTCAGCATGTTTTCTGACAAGCAGCATCTCCAAATGGTCAAGGCTTCTAGCAGCTGCTTGAATGACCTCGGGCGATTCTCCGTTCCTGCAGCCGAAGATAAAGGTCTTTAATCTCTTGCACTGGGCCACCAATTTCTCTAGCGGGACATCGATATTATTAGGATAGTTTTGAAGCTCAATGCTTTCTAAGCGAGGCAACGCGGGGATGGCATCGAGAATATCAATTACTGATGGATCAACCTGGTCTAGAAGTCCTTCTTTGTCTGAGAATGTGATTTCGGCGTTGGTGAGGGTCTGATGATGTTTAGCAAATAATGGCACAACAGTGCTAATCTGGACATCCTTCAATGTGAATGATCGAAGGCCACTTGCGCCGTCGTTATGAAGTTTCTTTGACGCCTCGAGGGATAGGGAGACAGGTAGTGCACAAAAGGAAAGATAAAGAATGGTAGAGCACTCAGAATTGATGACTGAGATTATCTCTGGCGTGCATCCGCTGATGCTCACACTCAGAAGGGCTCTTCCGCAGGACCGAATCAGCGCTCCAAAAAGATCAAAAGGAATGAAGTTGACGTTGATATTGAGACTTAATAACTCCAGACAAGGGATTATCTCAGGCATATCGTCGACGCAGTGCGATGGGCTGCAATAAGTAAACAGCTTGAGGCTTCGGCTAGCAGTCAGTATATCAAGGAAGGGAAGTGTCACTCTTTCATTGCAGTAGATTTCCATCTCTTCCAGCGTGTCTCTGAGTTGACTCAGTGCCCGAATAAAAAGGTTGACGTCGCCAATGTCATTAAATTCTATATTTACAAGTTGGTTATGTAGCATAACATCTTCACAACCTGTCACTCTTTCGTCTGTCCGCTTACCTCGCATGTATATGCTCGTCAAATGAAGGAACCTGCCAGCAATGACAGATTGTCCAAGTTTTGTAAAACCATCCACGCCCAGATCAACAATATTGAGAGTTCCGATCTTGTCCGACAAGGGCAATAGCATCTCCAGCGTTGGTTCAGTATCTCCCTCGGTAGAATCATGGATGCAACCAAACAGATCCAAAAAAGGAGCTTGTAAAGCACGTTTACGCCATGTTTTGGACACCTTGATAACGTTAAGCATGTCGGTAAGATCGCAAGACCCCAAAATAAGGGGTATCAAGCCTTCTGGAAGGTGGGAGAGAAAATCGATCCTTTGCCCAAGTTTCTCAGTCTGCTGATCAGCGTGAAGATCGTTCACAGTCTGTCTGTGAGTGTCTTGGTGTTCTGAAATTTGCGATGAGCCCATTAGCGTCGCCGTTATTTTATGAGCAACGACAGGATGCTTCTCTAGAAAATATTGATTCCTGGGAGGATAGAAGGAAGGAAAGAGAGGATAATAAACTAGGTATCACTATTACGTATATCTTGAGCCGACCTATTTTACTTTCCAATTTAGGCCTACACAACGTTGTGTTTCCAATTACAGTATACCCGAATGCATGGAACAAATTTGCCCAAAGCGATGCTAAGTAGCTAAAGAATCTGATCTGTCTTTCTTGTAGAAATAGAACAAACCTGGATGTCGCTGCGCTTCGAATATGTGCATGGTTGAAACCGAAATAGAGGAATGAGACAGTAATAGCTTGAAAAGGAAGCGGATGTGTCATGCCCATATCCCGGTGGATGTCTTTATTATTGCTGTACTTAACGGCAAAGGAAAAATAGTACTTTACACGGCGAAAGATGTCGTACGAAAAAGCTTGGCAAATCCATCTCTACCCATTTACATTCTGAAATGAACAATCTATTTTTTTACTACGATGGTCAAGGCCATGTCGTCGATGAAGAAATGTACTCTCTGCGCACCATATCTTGCAGAGATAACTCTGATACAGTACACTACGAAAATACGCGATGATCGATCGGTGGTTTTAGCGCTACACGATGTAACCTAAACATGAAAAAAACAAAGTACATTGCACTTATCAACAATCTATATATTTCTCATCGCATTACAACTATAGAAATGGACAAGGTACATATATGGCAGTTTAGAGTAAGATCAACGTAGAGGGATATATTGGAACAAAAAATCACCTATCAACAAAAGATGTATGGTCTTCTTCCTATGTTTTAACTTCCACTCTCATCCCTCTGGTTGGCCATGTATATACTGGAAATAACTAGCATAATGGAAGCGAGAGGGCGGAGCTATGGCAGAAGTAAAGGGCAGGCAAAGTCAGAGGCAGAGTACAATGAGAAGTTTTTGTACGCATTCAGCCTGTTTACACAGTAGTTCCAGCGATCAAGATTATTTAATGATGCCTAATGCTGGAATTCCACCCAAGACCGTCGCTGTCTTTGCTCTTAGCTTTAGTACCGTGCATTTGCAAGCGTTATTTTTTTTGGATCATGCTATGCTGTGTTTCATGTTGATATGAAGTCCGGGTCATTTAAGAATTCTCTCTTCTATCCAAAGTCAATCCCGGCCATGCCCCATCGACAAACACACTCAACGTGCTCTTGGATATCGGCATCACTTTTACGGTCTACGAGTCGAAATCAAGTGCTGTATGCTGACCAGTTGCATTGTATTTCATACTTAGTTCGATGGAGCGCCATGTGGGATACTTCTAAGACCCTCGTATCCCTTCAACATTTCCTCCATAAGTTGCTCTGAACCAATGGATGGATTCTCATCAGTGGTCTTATGCTCCTCATTGGGAATACGTGGATGATCCCCCTGGTACTACGCTTCTATAAGTGCAGCCATATTCATCAGCCACAGGACCCTCCCCAAAGACTTGGCTCTCTCAAAGTAACTCCGCTGCAGAACAATCTTCTTGTACGTAACAAAACCACCATGTTGATTTGTTAAATCCATTCACACCTTGGATAACTTCATAATTGGCGGGAAGAGCCATTGAAAAAGTCAAACGAAGGTAATTCGTTGTTTCCATTTCTTATATGAACAAAGTAGTTCTGATGAGCTATCTAATAAAGTCCAACGAAATCACTACGCAATCCGTATTTCTTACGTGCTTTAAGCAGCAGTAGTCTCTTGGTCATCACACTTCTTGAGCTCTAATGGTTCACCGGTGATACGGCGCCAGAGATCATGGACATCGTCACATACAGTCTCAAAATGAGAAGTCGCGTCATAGGATTTGGAGATAAAGACCTGGTCCCGAGTTCCATCCTCCAACGGCACATCCAAGGGACTGACCGACACGAACCTAAAAAGAGCACAATAAGCATTTCCCCTTCACTATATCAGTTCTTTTTCTTAGCTTACTTGTCGTGGATTGGGCCCAAGAGCTTCAGGCCGCTTTCAATCTCTTTCTCGGGGGTATCTGTTTCGACAATCGTAGAGACAATAGCAAGATAGTAATTTTGGGCACAGACCATGTGGGCATTGCTAACGCAAGCCACGTAGACATCGTGCTTGCGGCCAACCTGATTCTGAGGAATGACAATCTGGACGGAGTCGATGTCACCGGTGTTCGGAATAGGGTGGGTCAGGAGACAGATGGCACGAACGACAGAGCCGACTGTGCGAACTTTGCTCGAGGCATAGGATGGATCGCAGATAACCATCTTGGCCTTGACGATCTCGTCACCAGCCTTAACGCCAATAACCTTTCCATTCTCATCATAAATAAGTTCGCGAACATCCTTGTCAAGCATGTAAGTACCACCATAAACAGCGCTTAGGCTAAAGAATCAAACCGATAAGTCTTTAGCTCAGGAGTATTTTATAAATCGTTCCGGCTTTGATTTTTACCGTGCGAATGCCTGGGGAAGGTCGCCCAAACCATAAAGAGGATAAATATAGGGGGACTTGCCATAGCGGAGAACTGAGCCTGCATACAAGCGGATCTTTTCGACGGTATCACGGGCAGGCTGTTGCAGGTATTCGTCGTCGAGGTGAAGAGCCATAGCATGACCTTTGCGATTTTAAGTCGTTAATAAGCTGTGATGCAATAATTATAATGAGTAGGTAAATTTTCTCACATACCGATAAAACCTTGAGTTCCTGGCTCTAAGCCAAACTTCTTATATACAGTAGCCATGTTATCGGTATCGATGTTCAGGCCCTGATGCGTGGCAGGATTGGTGTCTTTCCAGCCCTGCACCCACTCAAGAAACTTCTTCATACGTCGCTTTTCAAAGATACCCATCAAGGATGAACTAAGAGCCTCTCTTTCATTGGAGGGCACTTTGGCAATCTTGCCGGCAGTGTATACGTATGAGCCGGAAATTTGCTTGAATTCAAGGTACTTGACCACGTCGGTGTAGGTCAAAAAACGGACAATCTCGCCATTAGCCATCATAAATTTGGGAATGAGATCTACGTTCCAGTCACTTCATTTACAGATGTCAGGTTAATGAAGCTAAGCTCTCCAGACGATGGTATCTTACCGGTCGCGGCCGAGCTCCTGAGGAACAGCCTGATCAGGTCTGAACTTGTGGAAAAGCTACAGAAACAAAATGTCAGGATCAAGATGACGAGAACATAATATAGGAGTCTTACCTGTGTCAGGTTCAGAGATGCAGACTCGCCACCATAGTAGTCGTTACGGTCCATATGCAGAACCTTCTTGCCGTCAACAGAAAGCAGTCCGGATAGGATACACTCAGTCAAGCCGGTGCCGAGAACAATAACGTCGTATTCCTCATCCTAAATGCGGTTCGTTGTAAGCAAAAAGCTGTTTGTTGGCCTCGCTTGAAGGATTTACCATTGCGTACGAAAAGTGATGTGAAGTTGCTGGAGAATGGAAAGAAACGCGCGTAAACTGAGTCGACCCCACATAATTTCAGTCGCAGTAAGATTTTGATTGGGCAATCTCCATTGGGCCTATGATCCCGCCTTGGTGTCCACGCCGCCCTCTCCGTCGACTTCCAAACTATCATTGCTTATGCTTTGGCGTGCCTCCTGCTAATTGATCTTCAAAGACCGCCATTTCTGACCCAACCAAGTCGCTGCCCGAGCTACCATCACTGTCCAGCGCATCCACGCCGAAAACTCAATCCTTTAGTTGCTTAGATCTTAAGATACATCAGTTCACAGTGATCGCTCCTTCTACAGTGGCCGCCACTTATAGTGATACGCTTGGTTCCAACCAAATCATGTCGCTATTATGGCGAAGTATCGTTACATGGGCAGCTGCTATACAGTACAGCAAGATTGTCTTCTATGCATCTATTCTATACGTATAATCAACTTCTCAATTCATCTCAAGAAAAATATGCCATTTTTTCCCGTTCATGTCGATCATTTTCTTTTCTACACACATACCACGCTTTAAATGAGTGATCGGTTTCTCCATGAAGAAGGACAGGGTCCGGTGGATCATCCACGTATTCCCAATGAGGAGCATAAGACCACTGATGAGAATCCATCCATTGGTTCACAGCAACTTATGGAGGAAATGCTCAAGGGATACGAGGGTCTTAGAAGTTTCCTACCTGGCGCTCCATCGAACTAAGTATGCAAAACAATGCAACTGGTCAGTATACAGCACTTGATTTCGATTCGTAGACCGTAAAAGTGATGCCGATATCCAAGAGCACGTTGAGTGTGTTTGTCGATGGGGCATGTCTGGGATTGACTTTGGATAGAAGAGAGAATTCTTAAATGACCCGGACTTCATATCAACATGAAACACCGCATAGCGTGATCCAAGAAAATGACGTTTGCAAGTGTACGGTGCTAAAGCTAAGAGCAAAGACAGCGACAATCTTGGGTGGAATTCCAGCATCAGGCATCATTAAATGCAACTTGGGATTCCCTCAGCAAGCAGTCAATGGGGCAGGGAAATCTACAAGGCCGAGGCTCAAGGGGCGTAATCATGACGTACTTGCCATATCCACGGACATTCTCGTCCTTATGACAAGGATCTGTGGCACCGCCTTTTATTTTCTCTCTCAGCTTTGTGAGGTCGTCGGATGCGGTGCTGCGGGGTGAATGTAGTCCAACCCTCATCAATCGTATCTGTGGAGTTTCCCCGTTCCAATTTCTTTTTCGTTTTTTATCAGAAACGACTATTAAAAAGGAGAAGCTTTGGACAAGTGCAATCAACGTCCAGAATCTTGTTCATCAGTTTATATGAAACATCCGAACAAGACGCTTAGACGATCAAAGAGCAGCGGTCGACATATTGGTTCCCATTCTTCCTCTCAGCACAGCCGATTGCAGCAACAACAATCTAGTGACGACGCTAGTGCGGACACTCAACAGCAACAGCGGTACAGTCTTAGAGATCGAAGGAAAGTGTCTTCAACAAACTCCAATAGCCTGGATTCACCTGTGTTGTCGACATCGACTCGTGGAACAACCAATACTGCCCGTTCGAAAACACCTGCATCGCTTACACCATCAGCTGTTGCCACCTCTGCCGCAGTTACCGGAAGGTGAAAAAAAGTCTTTATTTGGACGGCATCGTAGAAAAGAGTCCCCGTTTATTTTGCTGATTGCCATTTATGTCTAAATATCTAGCAATAAACGAACAGCCAAGAAACGCCAACAAGAACCGGAACCTTCTTCCTCTTCTTTCCGTTCTAAAAAGCGCCACCAGAACGGCTACCCTGGATTTCGAAAGATGGAAAACGACTCCGCGACTACTGAGGAATTGACTAGAGCATCTTCCAATGCTTCTTTTCGAGAAGAACACCAACGAACCACGAGTTCTACAACACCTAAAAAGCCGAAATCAGAAGCAACAACCAGTACCGATAAAAAGGGCAAGGACAAAGTGGGGAAGGATCCCGAGCACTCGAAGTAAGTAATGGTAGACCATGACTTGCAAATGCATAGCACTGTGGCAGCTGACAGCATCCTGTCGTTCAGAAGTAGGGCTTCCTCACGGAAGGCGAAGAAACAGACAGATCCGGAAGAATTACAATCACATGACATGGAATCTGACTTGGAGAGCAACTCGCCTGTTTCTTTCTTCAAATACTTAGAAGACAACATGGACACTGACAGAGATATCGACGTACTAGACAAAGATAACGATAATGGCGATTCCGACCATGAGGAAGACTGGGAACACTCACATCATAATGCCGACGACGAAGATGACAATGATGAGGGTGACGATGATGAAGATATGCACGAAGACATGGACGTCGAAGAAGAAGACGATGAGGACATTGATGATGACGATGACGACGAACTAGAAAGAATCAGACGCAGCTTTGGGTTACATTTGCAGAGCTCATTTGGAGGCATGATGTCGGACATGGCTTCACGATTGCGTTCGATTCTAGCAAGTCTTAAAAAGGATGAACCAACTATGCAGCTTGTCGCACTGCAGGAGCTTACTGAGATTTTGTCAGTGAGCAACGAAGAAAATTTGGCTGGGTACTTTAACAGTGACAGCTTCATCAAGGAGTTGGTAAAGATTATGAAAGGACCAAGCAATACATTTGGTGCAGACATAGATGATGATATGATGGTGGCCCTCGCAATGAGTGAAGGCTTTGGTGGTGCCAATCCAGAGCTCGCACTGCTAGCCTGCCGATGTATATCAAATCTGCTGGACGCAATGCCGACTGCTGTTAATAGTGTGGTTTACCATGGAGCTATCGGCATCCTGTGTCAAAAGCTAAAATCAATTGAATACATTGACTTGGCAGAGCAAGCCCTCTATGTACGTGTTATATAATAACATTTTGCTATTAAGGACTAATGAAGAGGATCTTGTGCAGGCGCTGGAAAAGGTTGCAAGCCATATGCCCCGACCCGTGGTCCAGGAAGGAGGCCTAAGTGCGGCGCTTATGTACTTTGACTTCTTCAGTATTCATTCTCAGCGCACAGCATTGAGGACCGCCGCCAACTGTATGCGAGGTGTTGATGCCGAGTCGTTTCCACAAGTCATGGAGGTCGTCCCGACTATGTTTAATACCATCTCATACCCCGATCGAACCGTAGTCGAACTCACCTGCCTGTGGTGGGTTAAGTTTGCAGAGGCTTATCGCAACAACAGCGAGTTCCTCGAACGCGCTATCAACGTGGACCTTCTGGAAAAGATGATGGCCCTGATCCCTGTCCCGGGCAATACCAATGTTGTGCGACCGTCTACTTTCACCGACCTATTGCGCATTTTCCGTGTCATCTCCCGCGGGTCTCCCAAGCTGGGTCTGGAGCTGATCAAACTGAATATTGTCGACAGTCTATACCAAGTCCTCACCGGCTCAACTAATGTTCCTAAAAGTATCACTTCTACGGATATTTCGCTAGACAACAAATGGCGTGACTCAGTGTACTCCATTCTGAGAATTTTCGTGGATGTGCTTCCATCGTTGCCGAGGGGTAAGTCATTCTCACGTACTTCTGGTGTTACAAGATCAATGAACACACAGTGCTGACTTCTATGTTGCGGATAGACCGAATGTTTAGTTCAAAACGATTTAGAGATCAGAGGGTGTCTTCCACTGACGGAGCAGAAACACCGACGAGCCCCAAAGACAAGAGTTTATCGAAATCGATGCAACCCGATCCGCGTGTGGAGCTTCTGGCAAATAATCAAGCTCTCCTTCGGCACATTGACCAGCTCTGTGTCCCTGTGCTGCTTGAAGTGTATACCTCTACCGTCAATCTGCGCATGCGTCAGCTGGTTACACACAGCTTGGTCAAACTTATGCATTTCTCTGATGCTAGCACTCTACAAAGTGTTCTCAAGGACTTGCCAATGTCCAGCTTCCTCGCAGGCATATTGGCTCAACAAGAACACTCGACTCTCATGATCGATGCACTCTTTCAAGTCGAACTACTTCTCAAGAAAGTCCCTGAAGTATATCGATTTCTTTTCGAACGAGAGGGCGTGCTTCACGAGGTCGAAACTATTGCCAGCACATCTCCCTTGGATGATCCACAAACTGGAACAAAGCAAGCAGAAGAAGAAAGCCCTGAACCATCTAAAGATGCAGAAGAATCGACATCGGCTCTTGATCTACTGCGAACAATGCAGGAAACAATGAGAGACAGTGCCGGTGATAACGATGAAACCAGTGATGACGAAGGACAGCAGGGAAGCGACGAAGTAGATAAGGTGGCTGGATCGTCTGATGCCAGTGCTGAAAATTCGCTGTCTGAAAAGAAGAGTCCCCGATCACCACAGGAGAAGGATCAGCGAAAGCCGCCGAGTACGCTCCTTCGACGACGGATTTTTGATCACAATGAACTCAACGCGCTTCTTCGCAGCCGCTTCAATGCTAGCCAAGCAGTTAATCTTGAAAATGAGAAAGGTATCGGTCGCGGATCGACAAGGGTTTATGTCATTCGACTCGCCCAAGCAATCATGAAAGAATATCAGAACCAAGATGATGGCAGATCCCAGTCAACCAATGCACTTAAGGAGATCCAAGGATACGCCAAGAACCTCATGGGAACATCAGCCGATCCATGTGCGCGGGAGACATTGCGGAAGCTTATTAAATATCTCCAAGGGTTCAAAATGGGCATCAGCAGTTTTGAATTGATGAATTCAGGTCTTTTGGAAGCCCTACTTGGTTACTTGACTGACGAGAATGGTATATACAAGGCCGCACTTTCCGGACGACAAGAATCCTTTATTAGCCTCTTCTTGAATCGCCAATTAAACGAAGGAACTGAGGATATCTGTCCTATACGGGTGCTTGTCATGCGCCTCCAGGAAATTCTCAGTCGTTCCGAACCATTTGAGGTTGTGATGCCACTCGAATCATCATCTCTTGGCGACAATGTCCGAAACCCTACCAACATGCTAGCTAAACAACTCCGCTTGCGTCTGACAGGGAGAGGTTCTGATATTCCAGCAGAGTACCAGCAATTGATAGTGTCAACGCATGCTGTTGCAACATTTAAAGTTCTTGAGGACTATTTGCTCACCCGAATTGCGACTGCGACAGCACGGTCGCAAAGGAAGACTTCAGGTTCGGAAAGCAGAGCGAACGAGGATAGTCAGGACGAGGAGGAAGGATCGGAGACTGAAGAAATCGACATGGAAGAGAAGGAAGCTATTGATGAAGATGAAGAGATGGAAGATGTAAGCGTCGCTCGTATATCATTATGAGTAATGTCGTCACTCCCTAACGTTAGTCGCTACAGGTTTTTGAGAAGCAGTCCGAATCGATTGCAGAATCGTCAGGCAGTAGCAGCAAAAATCAGACACCGGAAACCAAACGTGGCAAGTGGGTTATCCGATTCTATTTGAAAGATACCCTGATTTCGAATGACACGACCGTTTACGGCGCTGTTCACCGCTATGAGTTGGAGAAAGATCGTACGCCGTCATCGATTCGCAATATTTGGATCATTTCCTACCCTGTAACGTACGAACGTGTATTTATCGCAGAGGAAGAAGGCGAGTCAGATAGAAAGATTGCTCAGCAACTCAGCAAAACACAAGACAAGTATGAGAGACCTCCAGTATTGGCGGATGACAGTGTGTGCACTCGTGTTCTCAAGCTCCTCTCTGTCATCTTCAATCTTTCGCGACCGCTCATTGATGCCGGCGATTGCATGGTTCCTTCGCAAGACTTTGTGAACCGTAAAGTGGTCGCCAAAATGAACAGGCAGCTTGAAGAGCCTCTCATTGTTGCGAGCTCATGTCTTCCAGGATGGACATATTGGCTCATGAAGGAAGCTCCGTTCCTATTTCCTTTTGAGACTCGGTATCTGTTTATTCAAAGTACGTCCTTCGGCTACTCGCGGCTCATTGCACGTTGGCAAAACATGCAGATGCGAAATAACAACCAGCGCGATGAGCATGAACAACATCAGCAGCCGGTTCTGGGACGTATGGAGCGACAGAAAGTGCGGATCATGCGGTCGCAAATGCTGGAATCGGCCATTAAGGTTCTGGACTTGTTTGGCAGTTCACAATCAGTACTTGAGATCGAGTACACCAATGAAGAGGGTACTGGTCTAGGTCCTACGCTTGAATTCTATGCGACCACTTCCCGCGAGTTTTGCAAAAGATCGCTTAATATGTGGCGGGACGACGACAAGGATAGCGAGGGAGATTATGTGGTGGCTAAACGAGGCCTCTTCCCTCGTCCACTCATAAAACGCGGTAGCACGAAGGTTATTGATCTTTTCAGGACACTAGGTCAGTTCTTGGCTAAGGCCATGCTTGACTTCCGCATTGTCGACCTTCCTTTCAGTGTGCCGTTCTTCAAGGTTGCTCTTGGACATGAGAAGCCGAGTACTGCTCTGATCAAGGTAAGACGCGAACGTAATTCAGCATTTGAGCATGTTGACTGAAGGAATTCTGTGTATCTGGGTATAATATAGGAAATTGATCCTGTCCTCGCCCAATCCATTGAAAAGCTCCAGGCATTTGTCGACCAGAAACGGGCAATTTATGCAAACGAATCATTGGTATGACCAATATAGCGTTATGTCGTAGCCATCGACAGCAGAATAACTTACCAGGCCGAAAATAGACTATGGAGCAGAAGATTGAAGCCGCCAAAGCCATTGAAGTGGATGGCAATCGTGTTGAGAATCTCTACCTTGATTTTACCCTACCTGGCGATGATCAGATTGAACTCAAGAAAATGGGTGCTGATATTCCCGTAACGATCAACAACATTGAAGAGTACATCGACCTTGTACTTGATAAGATTGTAGGGTCTGGTGTTGCCAAGCAGGTAGACGCTTTCCGACAAGGCTTTGACGAGCTATTTGCACTTGACGATCTCAAGATCTTGACGTACAGCGAATTGGTTTCATTATTTGGCGTATCATCTGAGGATTGGTCCTATGCGAGTAAGTGCTGGTGTGAGACTAGCCATGCGATGATAACATTGCTGATCGATTATTTTTCTTATAGCATTGGCAGATGCCATTAAGGCAGATCACGGATTCACGATGGAGAGCCCTTCATTCAAGAATCTCCTGCTCATTCTTTCAGAATTTAATGAGGAAGAACGGCGCGAATTCTTACAATTTACGACAGGAAGTCCTCGACTCCCTATTGGAGGTCAGTAAGAGATACAAAAGATGGTTAGGCGGATAGAATTTTAATTCATTGTTTGCATATGTGTCAATATTCTATCACAGGATGGAAAGCCATGCGTCCGGTGTTCACGGTTGTTTGCAAGACGGCGGAAGGATCACTATCGCCTGATGATTACCTACCGTCTGTAATGACCTGTGCAAATTACCTCAAGATGCCCGACTATTCTTCGAAGGAAAAGATGCGTACACGACTCCTTACCTCAATGCGGGAAGGCAAGAATAGCTTTTTGCTCTCGTAAAGTTATAGCAATATCCAACCATCCACACACACATCCGCGCACAAATCTCTTTATATCCCTTTGCTTTGCACATTTTACAGCCCCAATCCCCTTTCTTTTTTCATTACCTAGCCCTTTTCTTTTGTATACATTTTTTTTCATACAACACACCTCCATTCTTGAAAACATGCGCTTCTAATAGCTCGGTCGTCAACTTTCGGCTGTCTTAGCTACAAAGCACGTAATTTCCTGTGATTCGCGGTAATGCGTATGTGCATATATTACATGCACAAGTCGGGTGCTAGCTTTTACTTTCTGGTCCTGGAAATCCAAGGTCGCGAGAACTGGGTGTTTAAATCGTCTAAGAACCATCTGGCAGCAGTGAGGGGACAGGAGATACTTTATTTTCCACAGTAATACTTTAGCATTATAGTGATGATCATACCCGATGAGGACATGGAAGAGAGCGTCAGACAGGATTGGTCATTCTGACAAAGTCCTAACAGGGAAGGGAGTGCTTCAAAATCGTTCAACTTTAAGCTATTTGATGATTCACTTAATCAGACCATCAACATCTTGATTTCCAAGAAACTATAGCGTTTTTACTCTTCACAACTGTCCAATACTATTCAATAGGGCGTGTTCAGACGAATATGAAGATAGGCACATTGATATCCTCAAGCTTCAATATATCTGGAGATAGCATCTGCCCTACGAATAAATGCATCATCCACTACGAGATAATGAGCCTTCATATGCTCGAACTTGTCCATTTCGCCCATGATAGCCTTGAGGAAGCTGAGATAAAGTCCAGTTCCAGTTCCTCTGCTTGCGACGTCAGGTTGGGCCGCCCTTCATCTCTGCTTTGCTGGTGGTTGTAGAAGCCTCAGGCTGCACTTGGTGGTGCCTGATGCCGAAATTGCTCCCAGGACTGCAGTTGTTTCCGCTCCTGTTTTCGGCACTGTAATTACTACAGAGGTCCGAACGGTGCAGCAGTTAATCCAGATGCCCTCGGGTCTTTCTTGTCTACAGGTTGAAACCGAGCTCTCTTTAATGACAGGTTGCATTCGCTCGTCATACATCGATGGAGCGTCGTTTTCGGTATTTTAATACCTCAAAAGCTCTGCAGCAATTTGCTCTAGGGCAACTGCGGGATCCCTCGCCAACCCCATTCTGAAATAGCACGCTTATGCTCTCCGTTGGGCATACGTGAATGACCTCTGCCTCTACGTTCCTTAAAAATGCTGTCAGGGTCCTTTTCGTACTGTAATGCCCATCGCTGTGCTGAACGGACAAGGACTGATTTTGATTTGGTAAACTGTGTATAATACATGCCGTTAGGTCTGGCTCGCGACTTACCCCACTAACTGTCATCATGACAACAGCAAAGTGATCAACATATTCGAGAACGTTTATGTATGAATTTTATGCTACTGTACAAAACAAGACAAATCAAACTATGTTGCATCAAACCGCAGTTGGAGAGGGTAGCAAACTTGTTATGGACGAGAGGTTGGGAATATCCTGTACAAGCACAATCATCGAAAACAAAATTCAACTTAAAGGACTTGCTACGCATCCCTTTACACGCGTATAAAGCCTCTTTTCTGGGATGGAATGGATCCCCCTCCCACACACACACATACATAGGCAACCTCCCTCGCTTCTGATGATCAAACTTACGTTGCTATTGCATGGCAGGCTTGCACTATTGGTGATGGTGGGTGAAACCTTGATGCCGATCACGTTTACTGTTGGAACAACGCTGTAGTTGATTTTAACACCGCCCGCGACCCCGCCCGTGAGACCGCATTTATCCATGAGATCGAGAAGAATGGTCTGCGTGGAGTTGTCCTTTGAATTCAGTGAGAGGGTGAACGGGAATGTGATCTGTGTTAGGGCATAGCGGGCAATATAGACATTGTTGAGCTGGCCGCCGCCGATGCTTGGCAGAGGATGGCCGGGATAGTACGCCTATAGGATGGCAGAGGACGTCAACAATCATAGATATACGCTTTCCCTCTTCCCCCGCAGAATGTACCGTGGCCACTACGCTATCAAAGGTGATACTCTCAACGTTTGGATTATCAACTGTGATATTGAGGTTGAAAAAAAAGTTCGCGATTGCCCCGTTGACGACGAGCTGGGGCTCGCCTTGGATGCCATTAAAGGAGACAGTCGGCACCCTGAAAATTGCTGCAAGGACACCTACTACAATGGCCATGGCAATGACCACCAAAAACAGAACACAACACAGGGACCTGAGCCATCGCGGAAAGCATACGCAGCAAGTGCAACACCATATCTTTCCAAAACACGTCCGGTATTTGTTTGCTGGCGCTGGAGGCGGCAGCGGCAGCGGCAGCGGACCTGATGTCGCCAGCGACATGGAATCCTCGTTGCCTGCCAAGTGTCGATAGCTGCCATTCTGTCGAGCCTTGCTGTCACACCCTATTTTAGCCCGATCATTTATGGTGAACGGCGGCTCCGAGCCTATCTCATGTGTTGGGTATTGGTTGAGATCATATGGTAGAGGTGCCTTGTAATATGGCTGCTGAGCCATGACGGTTGATCGGACAAAGAGAAAAAGAGGGGAAAACGAAGGAGAGCTACAGAGGTCAAAAAACTATTTATCAACCTTGAGGTAGATGATTGCTATTCAAAAAGTTCTACCTTTGCATATTGCATTATTTTGAGATTGGCTTGCTTATTTTTTTTTTAAAAAAAAATAGTTTATCAATGGACTGTGAACGATCTGAGTTGTTATATGTTTACTTGCTTTATGCAAGGAATTCTCACCTCTGTGTTTGGATGCTATGCCGCATTTCGATGCTTGATTGCGCTGTTGGTGCAGCATCACTCTTCAAGAGCGCGTATAGTATTGACGGATGGCTTGATCCTGCACGTCTACATAAACGTTAGCCGCACTAAATGTAAAAGAGAGAGAACAGGGAGCGCACATGTATGTATGTATGTATGTATGCGTGAAGTTATTTTACAAACTGCAAAAGGAATGCGGCTCTTAATTTTCTGATATTAGCTACATTGACGATGCAGTGAGAATCATTGCACGGAATATGTATGATGGCAAATCATATTGTTCCTCTTACTGACAAGAAACAATCGTAGTACGTGATCACTTGAGACGATGTATAAGCGTTATTGTTATATGGGCAGGGGACTATGTTGGACAGACCTGACATGATGTAAGCTGCAAATAACTTTTCATTCTATGTTGTTTGTTTGACTAGATTTGGGCAGCAAAGCAAGCTTCCCAGCTGCGCGTGTTCCTGCTGCAACAGAAGTACTGGTAGCAGTTTCGGACTAACCACCACCCAAATTGTGAAATTGATTATTTTGTGGCGACAAGATAAAGAATACGAACCGATATGCTCCAAGCGAGGCACGGCCAATAAAGAACGATGTTTCTTTATCGATTTGATAGCTACAATACGAATTCCGGGAGCCCAAGCGCGGCGTCTTTGACTATCGATGCTAATGTTTGCAGAGTCATGACTCATCTGCTCGCTGAATAGATCCCGGCAGGCTGTTTGTCTGTCGCGACCCTACACTGCATCACTCCACTTGCTTCGCTGCATGACTCTTCCATTCAGTTTCCGCTCATCCTCCGACTTGTCACATGGCAAGTAGCGGAGTTATGGCCCGAGCTTGAATGAGCGTTTTCAAAATCAAAGTCGCACCCTGCCAGTTCTGAAGTCGCAGGATCGCAAAAATACAAATCGCATTTTTGCCAGAAATCTTTACGCGTGATGACAAAGCAAATGTCAGATACATACACGGAAAGATGTCGCATATCCATCTCATCCTTATGACTCTTTCTCTTTATAAACTTTTACATTCTGAAATGAGCAATCTATTATTTTACAACGACGGCCAAGATCATGTCGTTGATGAGCGTGGCTGACCTGAATCTATGGACTATGTCATTGATGAGGAAATGTACTCACTTCAATCCGTTTGTTTTTACACTGAATATCTGCGTAGCATATCGTGCAAAGATAACCCTAAGCTTACTGCCACGAAGATTCACAAGCGAAAGGATCCAGACATTCGGATAAAAGAAGCGGGGATCAAGCGCAGTACACAGCGTACACTGACCAAGATAAAGCCGGATTTTTCAAAATGGTGTTTGAGGAGGTAATGAGTGCATCAGCTGCAGCAAAACAGCTAGCAATCCATGTTCGTTCAGCATAGCGATGGGCATTACAGTAAGAAAAGGACCCTGACAGCATTTTAAGAAACGTAGAAGCAGAGGGCCGATCGTGTATTCTCAATGAAGAGCATTTATTGTTCTAGAATGCAATTGTCACTAAAAATAGCCGTACTCAAAAGAATCCTATATCGAGAAGAGAAAGAACTATCGGGGTGTGCTTGTCTTTTTGTCAATGAACCATTCAGTCTGGGGATTGTAACTCCGAAGCTGGTTATCAAATGGAAATGAAGTAATGGCTTTCAGGAGACCACTATGAAATTTAAATGTTTTCATTGTAATATTCAGAGAAATTATTCATTATGTACCTACACTTCCTGAACGTATGGATAAGGATGACAGCAGTTTCGTGTTTTGTTGTGTTGTAAGAGACTGAGAGAGTACGAAAAGAAGTACAATCTTCCTACACTACCCAAGTGCCGGATATGTATCGGATTATTCTTGAGATGGTCTCTTGGAATTACTTGTTGGAATTGTTTGGGATTTCATTGTTGATTTCAGATCGCCCTCACGTCGATACAGTGGCCGCCCGTTATAGTGATACCCTCGGTTCCAGGAAATCTCAACACTATAATGAATTATCACTATAATAAATTGGAATAAACCCTACCTGGCAATTTTGTTCTTCATAAAGTGTATCCCTATAATGAATTATCATTATAATGAATATCACTGTAACGAGCGGCCACTGTAAAACCACATTAAGGAACCCAGTGGGAAAAAGAAAAACACTGTGGAGATGGATCATTGCTGACACTACAAATAGTGATGCTCAAGCAAACTGTCCCTTTCCATTATCCACATACAAAACTAGAGCCCATACAGCCTACAGAAAATAACACAGCACCACATTTACGTTTGAAGGTAATACGGCCGCTTTCATACTCGTCTCTGCGATACTAAGAAATAATATACCCTAGGTCTTCACCCACCAAATGGCCCAACCCCACCGCCCCGTCATTCCCGAAGGCATGCGCACTGGCCACAGCATTGACCGCACTGGCCGTATAATTGGGGTGAAATCGTCCATACGGGGCATCGGCTGGCGACAGCAGTACCGTGAACGTCTGTATCAGTTGGTCGACCTTGTCCACAACACCACAACGCAGGCGTACGCGTTCGCCGAATATATTTTCATCAACGAGGCAGCGCGCGATCCAAATTTTAACATCCACGAAAACATCACGGAGAAGTTCTTTTCAGAAGTTTGGCTCTCCATGGTTAACAAAGCCGAACGCCGCACCCAAGGCGAAACTGCCCGCATCCGAGAACTAATTAATCGCCACAAGGATGAGTACCTTCGGATATCCGGATACGACAGGCCTGCGTTCCCTTATTCCCAGCAATGTTCTTCTTATGAAGGCACCAAGATTTATACTGCTTACGTGAATAATGTCCACATGCGGTTCGGCCAACACCTTCGGCGTGTCATCAATGTCATCCTGAATCTTCGTCAGCGAAAAGCCGACTGCAAGCGAGAGTTAATCGCACAGGGCCTAAGCCCCGATCAAGTACGCCAGGACCTTTATGAAACCATCACCCGGCATGCCACAGGATTCAAGCTAGCAATTGCCCGTCGAGGTGTTTTGAGGGAAGACATTAATGCCGAACCTGGATTTCTTCGGGAAGCATACGATATCCTACAGCCTGTTTTAAACGCTTACCCCCGAAGCCACCAATTCCAACATCAGAGTATCTATTACGACGCCAAGGCCAATCCTGTTAAGCATTTCAACGCCTTCTTCCAGCTTGCACGTGTTTGTCAACAGAGCGGAATACGCAGATTCAACTGTTTTCCACTTCGTCGCTCGTGGTCACCATGCTACATGGAGATTGATACGAAAATCCTTTGCTACCATATCCTGGGCTGCAAAATGGAATCCCACACAAGCAATATGGAGTACTGGAGACGTGTTGTAAACCTGAAATCAAGAGCTTTCAAACCCCAAGAATCCGAGCTGCTCCAATTCCGTGGGACTATTCACACTGATGGCGTCGGTGTTACTGTGTTCAAGAAGACAAATGGCCTTCAATCGGGTTTCGGACAGAGATTTGGCGTCCAGAGCGAAGATATCGAGTACGTCACCCCGCAGATAGTCCGGAACGAAGACTATAGAGGACAATGGGTCACCATTGATCCTGGCATAAGGGACCTGTTGTATTGCGTTCATGAGAACTCTTCACCAGACAACCACCAGACCTTCCGATATACAAAGCAGCTTCAAGATCATACACGCAAGACCAAACGGTACCGCAGACTCCGAGAACGACTCAAGTTAGAGCGACCCGAGGTCGCGTTGGCTGAGCAGAATCTATCCCAATTTCAAAGTCATACGCTTTCCGTGCGCAACTACGACGGATACCTCGCCGCCAAGAACAGGGTCTCTGTAGTTCTCAAGTCTTTCTACGCGACAACCACTACGAACCACCCGAACCCACAATTTCTTTTTCGAAAACTTCGCCTGTCAGCGTTTTACAAGAAGCAGCAAGCAGATGAAAAGCTTCTCGACTCTTTGAACGCGAAGTTTGGCAGTAGGTCCGTTTTCGTGATGGGAAATTGGTCTGCGCCGCATACAAGATATCACGAGCCTATCCGTGGTGTCGGCTTCCGGCGGCTGTTGAAGAAGAACAATTGCAATATTTATTTGATCGACGAGTACAAGACAAGCAAGTGCTGCCCTATATATGACAATGAAAACCTTGCTACCTTTAAAATGGTTACCTAATCCACGCCCATATCGACGACCCGACAATCCGCTCATGATCTGCCATGGCCTGCTACGGTATGAAGGACGGGCATGTTGTGTTATATTTCCAAAAAGATTTTAATATTTTGATGTTTTAAGAGATGCACAAATCAAAACTGTACAGCAGGTATGGCAGAGGGTGTTTTTCAACCAAGGTTATGGAACCGGGATCTGGCGGCGGCTCTCAACATGCATCATATCCTCCGGGGTCTTCGGGAAGACGGTATCATCCCAGCAAGGTTCCAGAGAAGAAATCCTGCACAAGCGTCCGCAGCTGGTGGAAGACCACACTCACCTGAACCAGAGCAGCGCAGCGTGAGACCGCGACGGGCAAGGCCAGGAAGGCCACGAGGTGCACGCTCTGGCGGGTCGAGACGACCGTAACCCCAACCAATAATTTTCCGCGTCAGTTATCGCTGACGCACCCAGGATAACCACAGCCCTTCGGGGCAAGCCCCCTTCCTTTGGAAGGACGGTGTTGTAAGTCAACGGGATTGGAGAAGGCGTAATGTTTTCTGCTGACTAACAGGGTTTCATCCATGGATGCGAAATCTTTTTACCTATTGATACGACAAATTTATATAATTCTATGCGACATTTTTGTTGTATTTTGCACGACATTATTTATCTTGTTTACGACATTTATTTTTGAAAATAAAGTATGAAATTGACGTGTCATACGAAAAAGAGATTCCGTTCGTCCGCTTTATGCTTTGACTTACCAACCCGGCTCACACTAGGCGTATCCAGTGTGCGCATGACAATAGCCACGGCGGAGATTGGTGATGCGTCCGGTGCAGCGGCAGGAACAAGGACAGGCAACACCAGAAGCAACGGCAAGGGCACAGTGGCGGGCACGAAGCCGGTCAAAAGGCGCGGCATCAGCAAATTACATCGGGTGAGCGCGGGACAAGGAAGAGGATAGTAAAAAAATGAGAGCATCTGGCGTGGAAGCAACGCCGAAGCGACAACAGGGACAAGCACAGGCAACCCAAGAAGCAAGGGGAAAGTCCTGAACAAATCGGAGCCTCACTGCAACCTTATATCAAGAGGATGCTATGGTGATTTAGTGTACTACAAATTATACATTGCCAAAAACAACTTGACCGCATATTTGGTTTGCTTACTCTAAGATAAAACATGATGCATATACTCTTCATCAGGCTTTGATAGTCTAATATAAAAGCCGTTATTTGAATCAACCTGTATATACGGTGGTTCTTTCATCACTGTGGCGTCCCATCATTTTAAATCCATTTGTTTTATGTAACGCCAAGCACACTAATGAAATACCAGTCATTACTCTGTATGCATCGCAAAAATGGAGGTGATATTGGATTCATACCGAGATACGTACGTATCCACCTTATCCGACTCCCTTAGTTATCGATAGGAAGAAGAAGGGTTGTGCAAGTGTTTTCAGAAAGACCTTTCGCATCTTGCACCCAAGGTGGGTTGATCTGGATTTGCCGGCTACCAACTTTTGGCGTCGCTTGTCCCTATGCTTCTGTCTTTGTCCGTTCCTTCATTCCTGCTTTCTCCCGTGTTGATTATCACCGGTGGATGCATATCTGACTAGCCTATGGGTTCATATATTTTTTGCCTATTAAGTTCTAAAGCGAAAAAGGGCGGGCAGCCATTTTGGAAGAGCGACACGGATTTTTCATTGGATAACGCCACGAATTCTTTGAGGGCAAGCGACATAGGGCTCTCGATTGAACAGACCAGAGCATTCCTTGGGGATCGATCGGAACCTGACAGCACAGCGCGCTTTCTCCCACTTTCTCATTTTTTTAAATTGCAGTTTCCTCATATACACGCATTACGTTATGGCATCTCGGCGAGATATGGACGAGGAATATATTGATGTGGACGGCACACAGGATGAGGATACTGGCAAGGCCGGCTACGCCTGGGAAGAGGAGTACAAACGTAGTTGGGATGTTCTTCAAGAAGACGAAGAAGGTCGCTTGAGCAGCGTCGTCGCTCAACTGCAGCATCAACGAAAAAGGCGAAGGTATTAATCAATTACGCCGCATGTTGATTCTGCGCACTTGCCCCGTTTCTCATTTGTGTTTTCATGCGTATGGTTCATTTGAGATAGGCTCTTAAAAGATACGGCTGTAATTCAGCGTGGTATTATCCGGCATCTTTTTATAATCATTGACCTTTCCGAAGCGATGAATGAAAAAGACCTTCGACCGAGTCGTGTAGAACTCTCTATTTCCTACGCAAAACAGTTTGTGATCGAGTACTTTGACCAAAACCCTATTTCCCAGCTTGGGATCGTTATCACCCGTGATGGGATCGCCGAAAAACTCACTGAGTTGAGTGGAAACCCAAACGACCACATTCGGGCGCTGGAAACACGGAAAAACATCGAGACGAGCGGCGAGCCTTCGCTGCAAAACGCGCTCCAACTGGCACGGTCGAGCATGGTCGGTGTCCCGAGTCATGGGTCCAAGGAAATCCTACTGGTCTTTGGTGCGCTGACTACGTGCGATCCTTCCAATATTCACGACACCGTCGCCTTGCTGCAGCGCGAAAACGTGAGGGTTAATATTGTGGGATTGGCTGCTGAGATACAGATCTGTCGTGAGCTCAGTAAGGCCACGAAGGGTAAGATAGGAAGAGACGAGGATGGTAAATATTAGACAAGGATTATGCTAAGAGGATAAAGATCATCAGGTACTTATGGTGTGGTGCTGAACGAGGCACATTACAAGGACCTGATGTTTGAGGCTGTTCCACCACCAGCCACAGGACCAAACAAGAGCAGATCCAACTTGGTCATGATGGGCTTTCCAAGGCGGCAAACGGAAAACCAGCCAACATTCTGCGTATGGTAAGAGCCTAACTTGGACTCGAGAAAAAAAAAAAGAAGACAATTAATGTATCGTCTAGCCATTCAAAACTTACTACGGCAGGATATATATGTCCTCGGTGCGGATCCAAGGTATGCGAGCTGCCGAGCGATTGCGACATTTGTGGTTTGACTCTTGTGTCGTCTCCGCATCTTGCTCGGTCCTATCATCACTTGTTTCCAGTGGAGAATTTTGACGAAGTCCGGATAAGGTATGCAGAAGTGGAAACCTCAATGGGTTATTATCATGCCACTGACGAGGAATCGGAATTATATAGCGGTTTAAAAAACACACACTGCTTTTCTTGCTTGACAGTGTTTGACAAGCAAGAAGCAGGTGCACCTGGGACAGGGGTCTTCAAATGCCCCAAGTGTGAACAGGAGTTCTGTCCTGACTGCGATATCTTTATACATGAAGTCCTTCATAATTGCCCTGGATGCTGGGCTGGCCATGACAACAGCAGCACAAGCGTAATCGCATCGTCTGCGGCGGCAACGAGCCGGACAGCCAATACCACCACTACGACACCAGCCGTGTGAACAGCCTCTTCATTCCTTTCCCCATCGACCCCACTCCCACTTTTTTACCAGCATTTACTTACACTCACATACACATAAACACATACGCATTCCCCCACTGCTGGTGTCACAACCACTAACTTTTCTTCGCGAAATAACACTTTTAACCAAAAGGCAGCTCGCCATCTTCGCTATACATCATTTTCTTATGACGCACTATGTTTTCGCTTAATGTCAGTTGCTGCGGAATGCAAGCGATTTCGATCTCATCACTTCAAAAGTTTACGCTTTTCTTGTTTTTTAACTATGTACAAGTTTCGACATAAAAAGTCATGATGTTTATTTTCCTTTAACAGACAGAAAGATAAACTGGTAACAAAGAAATCTGTTTCTTTACTGACGAGCAGCGACCTCCTTGGCAGCAGCAGCAGCGCGTGCAGCCATCTTGGCATTGGACTTGACGCCCATGATTCCACCACCCCACGACTTGCGATGCTCTTCCCACTTGTCGTTATAGTTGCTCTTGCAGGCCGACACGAGACTTGCAAGCTCAGCCTTGTCGGCATCCTTCACCTCGGTGAAGGCAAGCGCAGTAGCAGTCTTCTTGTGAACGACGCTGCCAAGGCGAGCCTTGCTGTTCACGATGGCATAAGGAACGCCCATTTTGCGGCAAAGTGCAGGTAACCACAAGACAAGCTCAATGGGGTCCACATCACCTGCAATGACAACCAACTGGGCCTTCTTGTTCTCAATGAGGGAAGTGACATGGTTAAGACCGTACTTTACAACAACGGGTTTTTCAGTCTTCTTGGCCTCCTTGCCCTCGACCTTCGCGGAAGCCGCAGCGCGGAGACGTTGGCGCTTCTCAGCCTTGGACTCGGGACGATACTTGGCGGCAAGTTTGAAGAACTGGCTGGTGGTATTGGCGTCGAGTGTCTTGGTGAACTGATTGATAGCTGGAGGAACCTTAAGACGGGCCCAGAGGATCTTCTTTTGGCGCTGAAGACGGATATAGTGGGGCCACTTGACAAAACGAGATACATCGCGCTTGGGCTGGATATCCTGGCCAATGCCAAAATTGCGGGGAGTGCTCTCCAGAAGAGGGTTGCCCTTGGTGGACTTCTGACCGGACTTTTTGAGGGGATATGGAGCAGGGGCGACCTTCTTTCCCGTCGACTTCTTCGGAGTGGCAGGCTGTCATTGAGTGTACAAAATGTTTGATCAGATTCAAATTTTTTTTCAAAATTCACAACTCTGATTAAACGACACTCTAGCAGTTGGACCCCCAAGAGGTACACAACTCAGCCAATAGAGAAAAAGTGGCAAAAAGCCAATCCCATGAGGGAAGGAGTTGCCCTCAGCAGAACCCCAATGAAAGATAGAAGCAAAGCTTCTTTCTCTCGCCCTCGTTAAAGGATGGAGATCACCAAATTCAAACCGATATGGCAGATACCATACTGGATGATCAAAAAAACAAGTCATTTACTTACCATAGTAGGATGGATGGATGTGATAAGAAAAGAGAAAGAACGATAGACGTGAAGAATGGTCTGGGAAGGTAAAAAGGGAAAAAAACAGGTCGGACTGCTTTGCAATGGATCTCCGCTTTATTTGTGTCACAAGCCATTTTAGCATTTTCTTCACCGGAAGGGGATTATTCTCGCTTCTCTTTTCTTGATGGCAAGGCTCTGTTCCAGATTATGTTTCAGCCATGGATTGTCGCTCGTCATATTCCATGTTGTGTATGGCCGGAGAATTACCAACCTACGTATGGTGACACGAAGGTTTGGCTGCTTTGATGGTCAATCGTTCTCAGCAACCGTTTCTGAAAGACCGCTCGCTACTCATAAGACAACAGGACGCTCTGCTGGATGCCATAGTGATTATAATGTCATGTGTGACTTGGCTTTTTTCTATCGAACAACGCGATGATAACCCTACGCGTTGTCAAGGGCACCCTTGCTAGAGTGTTTATGAGGTCTCAGAAGATTACTAACAAAATAAATCGGAAAAAGACTGATGCGAAGGAACGCTTTACAGAGGAATAAAAAAGTCTGAAAAAAGACGTCTTACGGAGACAATGGAGCCGAGAATTCGCACGCTTTTTTATCTGGATGTCCAGATAATGATCCTACTATAAAAAAGTCTAACATCTGATAGTATTGGAAAGCGCTAATCGACTTATATTCGCGGAATTCAAGAAAAAGAAGATGGAATGAATAAAGTGCACACGGTAGATAATAAAATGGAGGGCATCGAAAGGTCAAAGGGCGAGAGGCGGAGGGGGGAAGTCTTTTGCAATAAGTCCGCTAAGGATGCATTTTTCCCACGCATTTGAAAAAAGATGAATCCAAGGGAAAGCAAAATCAACAACGGCACACCTCTTTTCCTTTTCCTCAATCCGTTTTTCCTTCTTCCGGATATTACTCCTATCTTGGTATAATCCATCAATGTTCCGTGTCAGTCTCTCTACAGTTACGACCACCACAAAGGCAGCCATGCCGCGTCGGTTCTATTCGTGCAAGTAGATGATTTTTTTTTTAAAAGTAGATCCTTGCTGACAGTTGAATATTATATTATACACACGCACAGTGCGAAATTCTTTGTTCGAAAAGATCCTGATTGCCAATAGGTAAACTTGGTTTTTGTGTTTGTATTTGTATCGAAGCCAATCCAAAACGATGAGATACCAACATTGTTTCTACACTCGTTCGGAAGAGGTGAAATTGCTTGTCGAGTGATGCGGACCGCCAAGCAGTTAGGCATTAAGACGGTCGCTGTGTATAGCGAGCCTGATGCACACGCGCAGCATGTCAAGATGGTTTGTATTATGCACAGAAAAGGGGCTGGTATCTGAGTGTCCATGTAAGCCACTTGGCTCAATATCGCCTGATCATGTAGGCTGACGAAGCATTCTTGATTGGTCCTGCCCCGTCCGCAGAAAGCTATTTAAGCATCGACAAGATCCTTCGGGTGGCAAAAATGACAGGTGCACAGGTATGTTTCAAGGATTGGCTTTTGGGGGAAGGGCGGTCTCAAGTAGAAAGGGAGCCTGTGTTTGATGTCAGAATATAGGCGATCCATCCTGGCTATGGCTTCTTGTCAGAAAATGCCGACTTCGCGGATCGTGTTCAGGCAGAGAAATTGGAATTCATTGGTCCTTCTGGTAATGCGATGAGGTCCATGGGATCGAAAAGGTAAACTCAGGACGGTAAAGAAACAAAGCGAGCGAGACACATAACCATGTTCTCTCTAGCGAGAGCAAATACATCATGGAGGGTGCCGGTGTTCCTGTGGTACCAGGCTATCACGGTGAAAATCAAGACGTCGGGTTCCTGAAAGATCAGGCTGCCAAGATCGGTTATCCGGTGTTGATCAAGGCCGTCAAGGGCGGTGGTGGCAAAGGCATGCGCATTGTCTGGTCCCCCTCCGAATTCGAGGAAATGCTCGAATCATCCAAGCGCGAGTCCATAAAGTCTTTCGGAGATGACAAGGTCTTGATCGAAAAATACTTGGAGCGTCCGCGACATGTGGAGGTCCAAGTGTTTGCTGACAAGCACGACAATGTGGTCCATCTCTTTGAGCGTGACTGTTCCGTCCAACGCAGACATCAAAAGGTTATTGAGGAGGCGCCGGGACCTGGCCTATCAGCCGAGATCCGTGAGCAGTTGGGCGCGAAGGCCGTTGCTGCGGCGCGAGCTGTTGGCTACGAGAATGCAGGCACTGTCGAATTTATTATGGATAATACGAATAAGCAATTTTACTTTATGGAAATGAACACTCGGCTTCAGGTATGTATTCAAGAGGAAAAAAGAAAGGGAGAACGAAAACATGCCTAATGAAGACATGGAAAACTTAGGTGGAACATCCTGTTACAGAGATGGTGATCAAAACTGATTTGGTACATTGGCAGTTGGAGGTAAGAGAGAAAAGATGGGTGTATTTGGCATGATCACGTAAATCAAAATTTACAACGCTGTCGTTCATGATAGGTCGCGGCTGGAAACCCTTTACCAATGACACAAGACCAGCTCAAGCTCCATGGCCATGCCTTTGAGGCCCGTATCTATGCCGAAAACCCTTCAAAGTAAGAAACAGGGATTACGACGTATATTCTATTATTAACACTGTATTTCCAGTCATTTCCTGCCCGACACTGGCAAACTGTTCAGTGTTAAGACGCCCGAGCCTTCGGACGTCGTACGTGTCGAGACCGGTTTTATCCAGGGTGATCAGATCAGCGTGCATTACGATCCTATGATTGCCAAGTTAGTTGTCCACGGTGAAGACCGTAACGAAGCACTTCGACGTTTCAGACGTGCATTGGAACAGTATCAGGTACGCAGTGATAAAAACGAAGATGTGGATCGAGAGAAACCCAAGAAGAACCATATGTCATGTAAAGATAGTTCGTTATAGCTTTACTTACCTTTCTGCACATCACTTTAGATCGTAGGACCCCATACAAACATCGAATTCGTGAAACGTGTCGCAGAGCATCCCGAGTTTATTAAGGGTGAGGTGGAGACGGGATTCATCCAGGTTAGTGGATTGAATTCATTCCTCTAATAGCTTTAACTAATCGCAGGACACCCACTCGCTGCCATTAGCAATTTGAAAGCGACCTCCTTCCGCCGCCTTCCCCACCTAGCCCCGAAACGCTTGCAGTCGCCGCCAATGCGATCCGATTAAATGAGATCGCCAATATCCAGATCAACCCAAAAGGTATTCATCAGATGAGATATGCCACATTGAAGCATTTTACTCAGTCAATCAGCACAGATTCTTATAGCCCCTGGTCTAGCATTCGTCGTCCGTTCCGCTTGAATAACAAGGAAAGTCGCACAATCCCACTGAATGTCGGCGACGAGCCGTACAAAGTGGTTGTGACACCGACCTCAAACAGCAAACAACCAGATCTTGTGAACCTTGAGGTTGTCAACAGCAAAGACAATACAACGATCAAGACCTTTGAGGACGTGGAGAGCCACTGGGATGCAAATGGTGAACTAGTATCCACTCTGGATGGCAAGCAGACCAAGAGCAACGTAGTACTTCGTGGTGACCATGTCACTGTGTTTGATAATTATGGGCGGACAGAGGCAGCCCTGGCAACGCCCGCTTACATCTCGGCCAGTGCAAAGGGTGCTGACGCAACGGGTTCGGTGAAAACGCCGATGCCCTGCAAGATTTCCCAGGTACTTGCTAAGCCTGGTCAGGCAATTGAGAAGGGGCAGACTCTGGTGGTTCTCGAGGCGATGAAGATGGAACATGTCATCAAGGCACCGTTCTCGGGTGTGATCGATCAAGTGCTTTACAATGTCGGAGATCTTGTAGAGGAAAATCAGAGTTTGGTGACTTTTGCTGAGAGCAAGTAAAAGGGAAAAGTTATAGATAATAAAAAAGAAAATCTTGCTGAATGCGCAGCTGTACAGTAAGTTACATCATTTCTTTTTAATTCCGTCTATTTGTTCTATGTCTCTCCATCATCTTATTTGGAGGAAGGACATAGAATATGATGTTTTCATCCCCCCGCATTAACGTGTTGTCTGGCATGATGAAGGATATTGTGGCAGTATGCCATGTTTGTCGTGAATCTGGACGTACATGCTACGAAAATACTGTATGTTGATCATTTAGTCTTCCACCTTTACCACATTTTGTATGAGATTGGATGAAAGTTTACTATCGAAGATGGCCAAGGTTCACCCAAAACAAACTAAAATAAAGCACTGCAGTAATTCGATTTTGATCATGTAGCAGAAGTGTTGTGATTCCGAAACAGGCGCATAAATGCTTAAGATTGAGCTGAAAAAGCATATCAGCTTCTTTGCCAGCGGCCTTGAATCAAGCCAATTTACTGCGTTCCTTGCTTGCTCTGGCTTGCACTCCGTAGACTGTTCACACAAGAGCAGATTAGCCGAATAGAAGAATGGTTTTCCGCTTCTGCTATTGGATCGTGTGAGAGATCTTCTACCGTATGAAGTGCTTTGGCGGCATTATGATCACTGTAGACCTTTCTGCATTGAATTTGCCGCCAGCCTGTGGTCCGTCCGCTCCGAACCCCATTGTGCCCCGGCGTGCCTCCGCCGATGGCTCGCCTTTCGCTTGGCATTGTGCACCTGCCCGCTGCCTCTGGCGTTGCCTATCCTTGCTCCTGTCGCTGCTCCTAAGCACCACCCAATCCTTCCGCCACGGTTATTGCCACACCCTAATCAGGATTCATCTGGTGTATGAGTCAGGGCGGTGGGCCATAAGCTTAAAGGGTGGAGTGTTTCATGTTTCCCGTTGAACAACGAGGACCTTTGTACCTGTCGATATGACAATTTCATATCAAATTTATGTGACATTATTCTATCTTGTATACGAAATTCTTTGTCTTTGGAAAGGGTGGTTCTTGTATCTGCAGATCCCCCTCCCCCAAAAAATAATGAATCGTAGTCTATGAAAGAAATGGTAGGATTAAGGGCTTTGCAACGGAAGAGTGTCTACAGTGCAGAGGACGATAAAAGAGGCAACCGGTGTAACACAACTGTGTTCAAGTGTCTAAAATAGAAGCTTAGAGAGCAGTGCAAGGAAGAGGGGAAGTCATCGTAGATGGCTTGGGTCTGCGCGGCGGATACTGCAAAGAAAAAAGAAAGACCGAGAGAATGGTTAGCATGCGATGACAACCAGTAATAATGGAGATGGTCCGACGTTCAATTTCGTGGCGCAATCTGTGCAGATTATCATTGCATCATCAACGGAAAAAGGAAAGGACAACCGTAATGATTCGGAGGGGAAGGTGAGTTTATCAAGGTAAGGACTACTACTGTGTTAAACCTTCTCATCTTGGAACATCGCCATAAGGCAAGTAGCACCAATAAAATATTCTCACACGCCGTCTCCCGCTCATCTGACGCGGGGTAGTAAGAAGGAATAGGGGTGATGATGGCTGCGCTTCGTAAAAATAATATTTGGAAAGGCTCATGTATTTATCAATTAATTAGAATGTTTCATCTATTAGCTATGGCAAGTCGATGCTGCTGTGAAGGAAACAGATGGAATTATAAAGCTGCGCGGCGCCGTTTGTGGCGTAAAACATGAAGCAAAAAAAATACGCATCCCCCGTGCAGACATTGCATACTACCTGGGCCGGCCATTTTGTTCATGCATATTTTGTCATCTGCGTAAGTATGCGTCGATGAGCCACAGTCGTTGTTATCGGGACCCGGATGATTTGGCGCAGAGGAACAAGCATTCATGCGTTCTACATTGCGTTACTACTGGACCTTGTGCGATGTTGCCTTTTTGCCACCGCCTGCTCATCTTTTTACACCTGGTGCCTGTCAATCCTCTCACCTGTCCTCCGCTTCATGCCTCATTAATTAACCGTCCTTTTTGGGATACTTGAGCGCTTTGTTCCATCCACTACTAAGCATCTTACACCAAACATTTCATGCTCTAATTGAAGTTGGGTTTGATAAATGGGTCGCGTATCCATTTTTATTCTCCTGAAAGCGCTAATTGCGACAATATGGGGCGTATCACCGCGGCATTTACGCCGAATTACATACCTCAGGGGACGGGGAAAGGGGTGGATGAGCAAGTGTACACACACATGACTTCCTGGCGGGTATTTCCCCGCATTGTACTACGTCCGCGCCAAGTCATACTAAATACTTCTATATACTGGCTTTTAGTGCGTAACCATCCCCCCAAACTACATACACACACTCACACTAATGAGCACCAATGATGAACGAGAAATAATTGACGGTTATATTTCCCCACGCAGTCAATATATGGAAAAAGAGGTCCGTTTCCATCATCGGCATACGCCGAGAATCTCACCCTATGCTTCCCTCTGCTATGTTTTTGGCCGCTTTTCTATGGTGACGAATTCTTTTGGTGGGGCTAGCAGGAGAGTCTATATCACTTTCGATCTGTTATGTGTAACAGTCACGTTTTTTGCACGTATTTCTTTTTGTATTTTTTTTTTCATTTTTGGGAGAACATCTTCCTTAATGGCAGCACACAATGCGCCATGTCGCCATGTCGACAAACGCACAAAGCACCACGCGACAGAAACGCATGGCATGAGCGGCCTCGAGGCCATGAACCCCGTTAGGACGGCGCATAATGCTATGGTTGCACCAGACTTCAATTGCTCCGCTGTCCTGGCGGGTGAAATCAGTCGGTTCCAACTCTCTGCCTGTCTCGCGAATCGCCAGGCATTGGTGTTGTTTTTCATTGGCAGCGACATGTATGCGCTCTCATGTGTTTAAGTCCCGCCTTTTGGATTTGATCCTCAATTTATTTCTTGAATAGAACGGCTCCACGAGTGCAAAAGGATCTAGAATGGATTAAGTAATTAAGCACAAAAGTGGAAGGGACGAGAATGTGGGTTTTCCAAGTCATCAACAGTGGTTTTTATAATGGTTCTTTATCTCAATATTGCTGTTTTTGCACTTAGTACGCATCGAGAGTTGTTTGACACGACCCACGTGGGTGTGGTTGCCATGTTGACTGCGTCCGTAGAACGAGTCTCTCAGTCCTCACGAGGCAACAACGATCTTTTTTTCCCTTTGTGTAAGAAAATACTTGATCTGATGCAAAAGCCCCGCTAAGTTGAGGCTGGATCCGAAAATCTAGTGTCGGATATGACTTGTTCTGTGTCTCGTTATTTCAATGTTCTTAACGTGGAGACAAGATCGGCGAATCGAGCGGCTTTTATCTTGGATCAGCAACGCCGGATCAGGTACTCACTGCTATTAGATGACGACCGACTCAGTCATTCAGCCAACACCATCATGACCATGGCAGGTTATCCACACATACGATGTATCTATGAATGAGCGGTCAGATGGTTAATATGTTGCTATTGAATAGCTGAGAGCCATTGTTCCATCATAATGCGGGATGTGTAATTAATGACCATGCTGAGCTGAGAACAAAAGTCTGTATGACCCTAAAGAGATCATTGCTTCTTTTGTAGTTGGTTAATTAAGCTTGATGCATCCAAATACATGTTTCCTTCAATTACAATGTATAAAATGTACGAGTGTGTATACCTGTGCAGTTCCACCCCAGGACATCGCTGGAGATGTACATCCACTTATTTGGAAAAACCACACATTTTAAGGAGTAAGAGTTCTATTCTCAATGACGTCGTGGTACGTTAATAACATGATGGCGCCTTGCTGCGTAGACGAATGCTGAGCAAGCCATCGCTTTGTTTCAGGCTCTGTTTGCGCGATGGATCAGACGTGATTGAATCTTGATGATAGCATGCTTATTCCTGATGTTTATATATAAGAGGATGACAATAATTATAGGTATGATAGAAAATTGCAAGAATAGCTTCCTCCATGGAGGATTTTAATTAGACCTCGGAAAAAATGGTAGAGTGCACGATGACGACATTAACAAAGACAAGCTGTCAAGTTCAAAAGACGGATCAATGCATGCATGTCTGGCTGTTGCCTTATGTGCCAGTTACCAAGGATCCAAAAAGGAAGGACGCATCTCTAGCAACAAATGACGGAACAGACCAAGGGGCCTAAAGATAGAACATGAGAAATGTTTGTTAAACCAAAAGAAGAATCTACCTGTCCTATTCAGCCACCGAGTACCGCGTACTCCTGCACCAGTCGGTTCCCTACGTTTACTACAGGTTCTCCATCTTATGGTCGATGTAGCAGAATGCGTCGATTCCCTTCAAGCAGCGGTTGCCAGAAACGGGAAGGTCTTGTGTAATGTATGTAGAGGTATACACTGACTGCTATATGGAGGACGATAGAAAGGGAAGATAGAATAATGGGTAGTTTGTGACACATCTTGGAATTTGTTTCACCGCCTTCCTGCTCCCTATGCAGTTTCCGGATTTGGAATGTGTGCGACGTGCACCCAATGGGTCATCTGAGTAATGAGCTGGGGATCCCTTCCGGCCGCAACACTGTTAGTCAGGTGAGACTCTGCATCCCACAGCTTGTTGGTTCTCCTCCCCTTCTTTTAGATCATCTCCTTTAAAATTCCTTTAGCTTTTTCCCGCCCTTTTTTTGGCGGTTCGTTTAACAAGGGGTGCATTGCATACACTTCGCTCTATTTCCGGACTCGGGGCTATGTGATGTGGACTATTTAGACCCTCTTTAGCAAAAAGAGGCAAAAAAGGGACAGGTCGAAGTTCATTGGTTTAAAGTAAATGTGGGGTTTGTTGGTTTTTGTGTCCCCGTCCGCGGCATTTCAAACCTTCAAAGATCAACAGCCGCTTCTGTGCAACCTTCTTTTTTAAATAAAGCTCGATGTCTCCACTTTCTTTTCTTCTTCTACTCCTTCCTACCATTCTTTCATCACATCGCGGGCGATCTTTTACATTCTGCAGATAAAAGAAGAACATTGATATGGCCTCAATAATCGACATATCTGCTTTGGCTAATTCGCGCAAAAGGAAGCAAGAGTTTGTGTCTGATGCTTCGAAAACGTCATCACAGCCGGTGTGGTCAGACTATGTGTACTCCTCTCCAAGTCCACCATTGAATGCTGCATCTATCTATGCTTCTTCTGATTGTATTATGCCTAATAACAACCCCACAACCGGTTCGAGCTTTGATTTCCGCCTGGATGCCATGTATTCGCAGCAAGGGCCCATATCGACAACCGCGACAGCACCGACAGCACCTATCCACCACTATGACCATTCCTTTGATTTTGATCGATATAACTTCGACGCTCACTTGCCCCTCACTGACGCCGTATCGCGGCGGCATTCAGTTGCGGTGGGTGAGCTGGACTACTATCCGGTTGACTCGGTCAAGCAGGAACTTGATGTTGATCTACAACGCCTCCTGGCTCTGCCTTCGTCATGGTCATCCTCCACCTCAAGTGCCACCTCAAATAGCAATAGCAGCAATGCCAGTCTACCTTTAGACAGATCTCTAGCGCATCAGCAGCAGCAAAAAATGACGACCACAGAACTTGGACGACCAGAGCTCGAGACCACAACTATCTCTTCAACAGGTTCACCCAACACCCCCGCCTTTTTCACACCCAGCTTTCTCGACGCCCTTAATGCCGACGAGGACAAGGACGCCTCCTTCGTGTTCCACGAAGACCCGCTGACGCTGGCTTCTTCGTCACCATCAGCCTCGTCGGCAGACTACCTGCTCCACCACAATCGACAGCAGTGTGAGGACACCGCTACATATGGCGCTGTATCTGGTACTGTTTCCCCGGTTGTTATTACCAACTGGCTGATGGAGCAACCCACTGCCAAGACACATGTCACCACTCGTCCAAGGCATAGGGGAAAATCTCCGCCGATTTCACCATCGAACGCCTCTTCCTCTTCGTCGCCTTCCCCGCCCGTCACGCCTGTGCAACCTACCTATGCCACTTATGACCATCATGGCTATGCGCAGAATCATCATCCCACCATTCTCGAGGAGGACGAAGATATGGCTCTGCCAAGGGGTGCTCAGCAAATAGTTTCTGTTCCTCGTCCTTCTACAAATACCGCTCTTTGGAATAACAGCACAGATGCTCAACGTATTCGTGCATCCAAAAGCAGTCTCGTCACGGCACGCATGCTCCAGGGAGCCAACACTGCCACTGTTCTGAAGCCACATATTCAGCAGTACCTTATGAGTCACAATCCTTCCGGAAATGGCGAGCGCACCATTATGATCCTGACGAGCAAGGTCGCGCAAAAGAGTTACGGTACCGAAAAGAGGTAAAAGAAAGTTCACTTGGGAAAACCCATTTGTTTCTCAACCAAAAACATCCTTTTTTTAAGGTTCTTGTGCCCGCCTCCCACCACCATCCTCTCTGGTGCGTCCTGGTGGACTAACGAGACTACTAGTGTCATGACTCCGGACGGCAAGCCCAATAACCTCATCAACAATTTTTACTCAGATACCTCTGGCAAACTCAGCCCACCCAAGCTAACAATTCATATTTCAGGCGAAGCAACAAGTCAGCCTGGCGTGCTCGAATGGTATGCTTCCAATGGAGCCGTCCTTGAAGGTCCTGCAGCCGCAGCCGCAGCCGCAGCCAGTAATGAAATTGCCTCGGGTGACACCACCATGTCTGGCAAATGCGTTTCCAAACATCTCCACATCAACGACGCCGACGAGAAGCGTAAGCGAGTCGAAGTGCTTGTCAAGTTGCAACTTGGTAATGGCATTCAGCTTGGTGCTTTGGCCAGCAAAGGCATTAAAGTTATCAGCAAGCCTTCCAAGAAGCGCCAGAGCGTAAAAAATATGGAGTGTAAGCATGCTACAATGATACCCCTTATGTAGGAGCGGTGGCACTAATGCTTTAGTTCCCCTCTAGTGTGCATTCACCACGGCACGACCATTTCCTTGTTCAATCGCATTCGATCCCAGACGGTCTCAACTAAGTATCTCGGTGTTTCCACCGGTGATCAGACCAAACGTGGTACCAACACCAACGGTACTTGCTTCGTCGCTCGTACCGGATCATGGGATCCCTTCGTAATCTGGATTGTGGATACCTCACGCACACCGGATATTTCAACCGCACCGCTCAAACATCACCCCGCCAACCCCAGCTACCCGCCCCCACCTGCCATCGCCATGCAGATTGATTCCTCTCAGCAGCCCCTTGCTATCCACTACAATCAGGCTGTCGTCCTCCAGTGCGTGACGACCGGCCTCGTATCTCCAGTGATGGTCATCCGTAAGGTGGACAAGGGCAGCATGGTCTTGGGTGGTAACAGGTTAGACGATCTCTCGGGGACCACGGGCGGCGAATGTGGCGACGAGGCCATCGGTGACCCTGTTTCTCAATTACACAAAGTCGCTTTTCAAATCGTCCAAGATCCTTCCATCGCACATAGCAAGAAAGCCAACTTCCGCCATGATCTAGTCTCAGAAATCAATACGTCTGACTGGGTCCTACCCCAGACATGCCAACCGATCACGTACCTTGCGTGCTTGAACGACGTTGTTGGTATGCACAAGACGACAACTGCACGAGCCATTATCACTAGCCGACCACAGCCAAAGGATATCAATGTCCCCGCAACTTGGATAGAGGCAAATAGCAACGAAAACAATGACTTCGTGGTGGCTCATGAGAGCGATGGTAAGGTGGTCCGCAAGCGCCGAGTATCCTGCGACGTTGTAAAACCTGCATCACTTCCTGCTAAGCTCCATGGCAGCACCATCGCAGCAGCCCATCACCGCCGACGCGTCAATTCACTTAATGACGTGCCTGCGTTGTCAGCCAGACGAGGTTCAACCAATTCTACCGATCATCGCCGTGGTAGCCAGGACTCTGTCCATGCATCCCAGCAAGACGGTGCCTGTTGGACGGAAGATGTGTCTGATGCTGCTGTGTGGACCATTGTGGGTACTGATTGCGCAACGTACACTTTTTGGACACCTCCTCCACTCGTCCAAGATAATCAGAGTCTCAACTCTCCTTTCATGGCATTCGACCAGTCTTCATCCACGCCTATCACACCTTTTCCTGTCATATCGCAAATCACGCCCTACAGCAACGGCGACCTGATGATCCAAGGAGAGAACATGACGCGTGATCTAGCGGTATGGTTTGGCGATATCAAGGGCCCGCGTACAGATTATCGTTCACGCGAATCGATCACTTGCTCTGCCCCTGATCTTTCAGATTTGCTCACAAGTCCCGTCATTACTGTTGATGAAGAGGATGGCTCAAGGCGATTACCAATCCTCTTGGTACGTGGCGACGGTATCGTCTACCGCACCGGGAAATTCTACTCCTTTTAATTTTCCCGTCTTTTTTTGCTGAAATCACCATCCAACCAAAACATTCCTTCACCCACAGACTTCTCTGAGTTTTTGGAAACGCCCCCTCTTATCTCTATCGATTCTCCTTGCTTTTCCGTTTATTGTTTATTTCTTGTTGTATCTATCCATGCTCCTATAAGTAGTATATTAACTTGTATACATGCTCACTATGCTTATGCCAACGCATCTACCATTCTATATATATTCTTGTATAAGCTCTCCCCTCCTGTCCCCCTTTTACTCGTGTATTGTAGATTTAGTATTTCATCCTCTCTCTTTCTATATCTCTCTCTCACTTGGTCTCCGCCCTCTCTACTATATCTCTCTCCATCCTTACTGTATTTATATATTGTTCTCCCTCGTTATCTCCTTTCTCTCTTTGTGTCGCATCTCTTTTTTGTTTTTGTGTAAAATAAATTTGGATACAAATGTAACCGTGATACATGTAAAAACTCTAAATGCTTGAGAAACCACGCCGAGCATCCTCTACCCTACTTCATCGTCGATTGCCCCAGCGACTTCGTACACAGGCCCGTGCACTACTCCTTTAGTGCGGACCCGACTCTCTGCTGCCGTGGTTCTTCTATTCCAGTCCTCCGGGACACAAATGCGCCCCCTCCCGTCCATCAAAGGTCGGAGAAGCAGCTGATGTTCGTACAATGACACAGAAAGTAGCACTGCAGTGTATTACCCCAACGAGGCTTCCCTTTTTCGTTGCAATCAGAATCTTTGTCTGGACGTGAATCGATCCTATTAGACTTTATACTCGATCAACATGTTCAATGCGAATCGTGCACGACTCTGCTGGGCGTGAATGGACTGGGATTGGCTGAAATGGAACCCCTCTCGCGGCCTTGCATGGCTCTGCCCAATCGGAGAATTACTGAAGGGGGTTTTACATTTAGCCCGATCATTTGAGGTTATTGAAGTCTGCTAGTTGCTGCTACGAATGTTCATATATCATTTATCTACCGTACTAAGTAACCAAAAAAGAAGTTTACATTTGACTCGAAGATATATTTTCTTCAGAGGATGCATCTGATTGCATCCTATCATTTGATTCAGACCCTCAAACTCGTCTGGGGAGTTGCGAAGCTGATCTTTGTTATTATTGCATATTTGTAAGATGCCCATTCTTTTGCTAGCCTGATTGATATCGTCTCTTTCCTTTTGCTGCGGCTGTAATAATTTTGAAAAGGAGAAAAACTAGAAGCTACAATTACTTGGGCTTGAAAAGGTCTTGGTGATGTTCCTAGCTGGATCATGCTGAGACGCTACTGGACGTTTCTATCATGTAACGGCTGGCATTCAGTCGCGAAAATGAAAATCATGTTTTCTCGAGCCAACTCGACGGAGAGAAAAAAAGAAAAGAAAACTAAGCTGATCAATATAAGGCCGTAAATCCAGTCAACCAAACTGGAATACATAAGCAAGTTCGCCTGTTCTCAGGATATCCAACCAAAGAAGCCCTACAAACCCAAAGCTAGAGCCGCACAATTTTGCCACACGTACGTTTTCAAGGATAACCGGTATGAAAGGGCCTTGTTTTATCTGCGACAATTATCCTCTCTAACCAATTCTTTCCACATAGATCATACGTAATCAGGCTCGTCCTCGGAAATGACCTATAGAAATGGATCCATAAGGCAGGCGTGCACCTTGATTTAGTTCTCGTACTTCTTTTCAACAATGGCCATTATTAGGAGTTTGGATGGTGTATCACGTTTGATGTGTGTCTGCATACAATCATGCCTTGATCGTTTTCAATGATATCTGCTCCCTTTGTAATTATGTATTGCTATCTCATATTGAGCTTACCAATTCACTGTAAAAAATATCAGTGCGTATATACAAGTGTGCGATCGGAAGGCATCCATCCCTGGATATAACAGCTCTTTAAAGGATATTCGATACCAAATGGAAAGTCGATATTGTCGGAGCACCAGGCAGTGGCATTTAAGATTTTGATAGGGAACATAGAGGATGAGATTGGGTTGAGTATACCAACCTCGCATAGTTTCTGTGACGCTTGGACAATGTGTTGTTGCGTATGTTTGAAAATAATGAAGCTGCATCTGCGGCACCCTGATTGAGGGAAGTAACTTTTCAAAACTAAGAATGCTTGCACCAAAGAGACATCGAAGCGCTCGCTTTTCTTTTATCGGCTGCTTGTCGGTATACTTCCAGATGATTGAATTCCTGTAGGCAATTGTATATCTCTAGAAGAGGTACATACAAATTTGCTTGAGGTGAAGTCCACGAGCGTAAAACATGGCTAGCATCGGTGATAAGTGCTTATCTACGCGTCAACCCACCAGAAACCTGTACTATGCTAAAGTAGCCTAAGAATTTCCCTTTTTTTTTTCCTTGCAGCATATTGACTTGACAGTTTATTCATTCACGACTTTATTGCCATGACTCTGCCTTCTATTCTCGTTTTCCCATAGGTGCTATAAAATGTAGTATGCCGGGATCTTCACTTATTTGCAAACACTAGACTGGATACAGGAATAATGAGAGTCATGAATGTTGATCCATCATCAGCCTTCAGAACAATGATAGTCGAAGAATCTTAGTTTGCAGAGCAGCGTGGGATACGTTTGCGGAGTGCCGGATTCTGCGAAACTTGCCGTTGTCTTCAAGCTTGTATTACCAGAAACATTTGTCTGGTCCTATCTTCGAGCTTTTCTTCCATCCATAGCAATGTCAACTTGTGAACGATGATAGGATAAGCCATGATATAGAGCTTGTGCATCTACTCGGATACTTTGCCACCACTGCGTCAATTAATAATTCTTTTCAGCCACGCCTATTGAAGAAAATTCTCGTCGTTTCGAACAAGCCGTACGTATTTGCCGATTCAAAAAAAAAAAATGGCATATGTCTTGAAATTATGTATGATATGATATGTGCAATATACTCAATTAAGAGCAGCGCCTGCTGAAGTGACACAACGGTTTGAACGCTAATCTTGATCGGTGGAAAAGTGGGACTAACCGTAAGAAAAACCAAGGGGTAAAATCAAAAACGGCTGTCTTCTTTATATGCCTCTTACGGATTGCGAATGCAGCGGTGGGGTAAGTGTTAGCGGGCTTGATGAAAGGGTTGATTGATTGGGCGGATGATCAGTCTGGGAGGAACGTGCGTGTGTTTGTGTGTGTGGACGAAAATTCCCCATTCTTCGGTCTCCTTTTGCCATATAACCAACCCGCCATGGCCGATCACACATACACACTTCTACGTTTATTCGAATCGCGCCTTGGCATACAGCCCAGAGAAGATTATATTACGACATGGCAGCAATCGCGATCGGATCGATTTAAGGATTGTGAAGAGATGTATCTTGCTGTTCTCCAGGACTTCCTCAACAAAGACATGGCCGACACCTGTCGACCGAGCATTCCTCCTCATTACGGCAAGGAGTCACTTGAGATTTATGCGCCGCGTGGTACAGTGCTTCAGATCATTGACACGCGCGATTTATCACATTCGACGCAGTCTCTCCTGAATGAGATGAGCACGGCTGCTGCTGTCCGCCAGGTTTATGTGCAACGTGCTTCGGAGGAGGACATCAAGTTCCCACGTGGTATGCTTCGGTGGACGCTGACCGATGGCACCTCGCAGGTGGTCGGTATTGAGTTGAAGAGGATATCAGATTTGGACCTGAAAACACCGTTTGGATGCAAGGTAATAGAAGACTGTGCTGTCTCGAAGAGAGAGAGAGGGCACATGCATCAGCGGTTTGTGCAATTGAAAAAAAGAAGCTCAGATTATATATATCCCGTGGGGGTGGCTGCTTCTGGGACGATAGCTTCATATAAAGAATTGCCAAGTTAGAAAGGGCCTCTTGTACCTGGATCCATCCAACGTCAAGGTATTGGGTGGCCAGGTTCCCGCACTTTATGGTAATAATATGCTCAAGGAGCTCGAGAGACGCTTTAAGCACCGGCTTAAGTGAGTATACACCGGACGGACGCGGTTAGACCAGTGCATGACTGAACGTCCAAAATCGTTCTGTATCTCTTGTAGCATTAACTCTCCTACTCCCACCATACCGTGAGTAGTTGATGTATCTTGGGCATTCTTACATGACTGGGCTCATGCCGAATATATTAATAGGGCTGTTGACACCCCTCGACAGACACCAAGAAATGCCGTCATCCAGTCACCTGCTCCGACGACTTCAGCAGCAGGAAATCCAGTCGCAGGTCAGGAACGACCTGCTCAAATTGCCCAATTAACGACATTACCGCAGATGCCCGGTTCACTTCAACAACAGCGACAGCAGCAGCATCAACATTATAAAGATGATATCAGAGAATTCGATGAGTTTGGAGATGATATGGATGTCGACGAACTCGAATTACTCGAGGATGCTGCGGTAAGGGCCGCAACACATAATATAATCGAATATCCTGTCAAGGTAAAACAGGAAAGCCGAATGCTTGAGTTGGACCTTTCTACGCCGACGGATGCAGCAGCAGCGCAACCACCACCTCCACCAGAGATAACTGTCCGTGAAGTGCGCGAGCTGCTAAGGCAGGGGTCCTTTGAACACGAGATTGTGCATGCAGATGCAAAAATAAGAAAGCTTTCAAAGCTCAAGATCACACAAATGGGAATCCGGATACGTGCTCGCCTTCGCGACCTTCAGACGCCGGACGAGATCGAGGTCATATTCACCGATGAGGTATAGTGTTGCAGAGCGTATGTGCATATATATATGTGTTTGTATGTGCGTCCTATGTGACTTTATATCTAGGTGATCACGAAGGAAATCGGGATGACTGCTGAGCAAGTGCTCGAGGAAGCCGAGAAAAAAGGAATTAACATGATCAAGAAAAACGTAAGGATAGCCATAATAAATGATGGATAGGTGGCTAAGTGGAGTGATGACTTTATTTTCTTTATAGATATTCGAACCTTTTGCGATGAAACTGAGCAAAAAGCCGGCAAAACTGGTGCTTGACCTATCGGTATTAGAGAAGTCTGAGGATGGTGCCGGAGCAGATATGCCCCTAGTTACAGGTTACCGGCCAATAGAATGAATGGATGGTTTTGAACCGCTATCATACATAGTGTTTCCCAAATGTATAAATTGTATTGTAAAGATCTGGAACGCAGCGACATTGTTTCCCGAAAACATCGTACTCTGTACGTACATCGATAAAAATGATATGGATGTGTGGACCGTATTTTGACTCCGGCGATTGCGGTTTGGTGCTCTTTTGCTCTACCAATCGATCACCCTGTACTTTCAGCTGCCTAAAAGGTAGGAGCTCCATCGACGTCTAGCATAATAATTGCTAACCTTTTCCAATTACTAGGAAATAATGTGATGGCGACATCAATCAAGTTACAGGACTTCATAGTGAGACAACCACATGAAGGTTGATAGTAAATGGTAAAACCAGGTTCTCCGTAAAAAAGATCGCTTGGCATCTGCTTTATGAACCATGCATTCATAGACGGCTGGCTGGTGGACGCGAGTGCCAACCCCCGCTGAGAGTGGGAACTATGGCTCTGCACATCCTCTCTAGTCATATTTGGTCTCTTTGGACAAAAGTGAACCACTTTGAAACAATAGGCTCCTACTTCATTTCGATCGATCGGCAGCCCCCTGTGGCAGTAGCTACAGTGACGGGTCATCCGTATGGCCGACGACCTCGATACAATCACGACGGTTGTCAACAAAGCTCCTTCCTTAGTAACCCTCAATATATAATACACGCTTTTTCCTGTTTCTTCTTGTATGATGGTTCCATGTACTATACGCATTCTCTATTCCTCTTGTATGACGATCTTTTGGGTCTACACTCAACCCACAACCTGTCACTGGGAACAATATAAACAAGGATGCTTGTGACCCTCTGGAATGTCCACGTTGTATACGCGCTTTCTTTGCGGGGATTGAGGCAGGGTCTGTGTTTGCCCTCTGTGACAAGAATAGTCAAGTATTCGTTTTGGATTGTCTGTCCTTTTATAAACCTTAAGCTGCTGTAAAAAAAAACGTCTATCGCGGTCTCAGCACTCGTGCCAAGAACGACACTGGCCTTTGACGACACCAGCATCTTTCATCAAACAGTAATGCGCGTTCCGTTTGTTTAACTCGGGATGCTTTTGCATTAATTTGGTTAGCCAATTAATCGATAGCCAGCTCCTTGGATGTTCAAAAGTCCAAAATGTCCACTGTTCAAATTAGCCTGTCTGTCAACATTGTTGGTAAGTGCAAAATCAGGGATTGGTGAGTAGTGAGAAGAGTCAGAGAGAGATTCTGTGAGACTCAATAGAGGACTGATTGTTTATTAAGTGGTAGCAGAACAATTCCTATTTTAAGAAAAGTCTATCAGGACAGCTGAATCATTGGTCAGTCAATTGCTTGTCTTCTTTTGACTATGGTCGAGAGTCCAAAAGAGTAGGAGTATCTTTCATAGGTGATGTGGAAATCTGAGCTTAGACCATACAGGACATTCATCACCGCCATACAACACATATATTGTCCCCTAGCAGTCGAGGCGCTGCAAATATCTGAGTGAGTAGGTGTGGATACGGTACTAAGCAATGTGTCAAACTAATATCAGGCATCCATAGCATTTCTTGTATTGCCGCTGAAAGGGCAGTAGCAAGATGCATCATAGTTTGTTAACAGGAGAAAAGAGAGAGGACCAGAAAGCGTTCAGATATAAGACTGCATGCTGTCGCAACCTCTGGTCACTTTATTGTGGAGAAGCGGCTCCTTCCCTCTGCCCTCCTCACTCTATTTTGACCTGCATCTACTTGATGTCTATCACTATTTCTTCGGTGTCTATCACTTCTTCCAGTGTATCTCGTATTTTTTTTTCTTTCTGATTCCAATTCCCGCAGCACCGCCTACCTGAACTCTCTTCTGTCTCAACTCCTCACCGAGAGCTGTGTTCCTGTGTACAGTCCTGCTGCGTCCTATAACCTCCAAGGACAATACGAAGTCAACTGTGATCATTTGTCCCTCAGTGATAAACAAAAGCTGCTGCATTAGTCTCTATTTGCCAGCATACAGCCCAGTTGGTTTCTCGTTATCTGCCTTCCCAGACCTGGCCGCCGGCCAAAGATACCTTTGCGATTCTCCTACCGCCGCCCTCCCCCAGAGACATAAGTTTACGGTCGTAGCCTCTTGGAATCTCTCCATGAAGGATAAACTCCTATTCTCGTCAATTTGCTATCCTGTTCGATAACATCCTGCTGGAATTTCTCGCTGGTTATTCTTTGGCAAGAAGACGATTGTGATTCCATAAATATGATACTTTCCCTAAAATTAACTATCATGGTTAGTGTTTACCATTTCTGCAATGAGTTTTTTGGCACTCGTCGACTTTCCGTCGAATGGATTCTCACACATTGGAACTATTCATATGTGCCTTAAACCAGTTGAATCGATCAAGGGCCTTGCTGAAACGTGCAGGAGTCGTATAATTAGCAGGATGATCTCTGAAAGCCAGTCCTCGCACGAGTCGCTTGACGGTATTCCCGGATCTGGTACGACGGCGATCCGACTGATATCAAAGTTTTGGCGGACTTTCTTCGGTTGCCGGTAGTGCAATGTGTATGGGACACTCCAAGAATATGTACTTCCATTGGCATTGACCCAAACCATATATCGGATCCTCGGTAGGTGTATTGGTGGATGATCCTGATAAGGAGAAAATTTCTCGAGAAATGAGAGATGGCCTATCTTGGTGAAGAATTGAGGTCCCCTGATTTATTGAATCATACAGAAGAGTTAGTGGTTGCCGCTATAAATACGCCGGGGTGGGATAACAATGCAAACAATATCACATCATTGTCTTGTACGACTCACGGATGCTTCATCCGGGCCACTTGTGCTGCCATGTCGGAACGCAGGTTATCTGCTCCTTGGGCATTTTCTCTTTATTTCATAATTAAAAGAAAAAAATGGACCGCATACAGCATCTTCCATTTATCCTAATTCACGCCACATCTCTAATGGGTGCAAAGAAGGAAGAAAGGCAGGACGGTAAGCAAGAACGAAATGGATCATAAAGAATCGCTGAAAAGGGAGACAAGAGAAAGGAGAGGAGTTAGAAAGGGAAGGACGAGAGGTTTTGCTCTTATCCTCCAATAAAGAAAGAAGGGGAAAAAGACAACAAAAGAAAAAAAAAAAGAGGGATGGGTTAAAAAAAAAAAAAGAACTATGAATTTTTTTTTGGGTGAGGTCTATTTTTCATTCCTTTTCAATTTTTTTTTTGTTGTTTGAAAAGACGTTTGTGATTTTTTTCTTGCGTTTTTCATCATTATGCTGACATCCCTTCGGTGTCGAAACCCATCTCGTAAGCTCGCCGCTTGAGATAGGTGTACATTTTGTATTGGAGTTCGAGCAGAGGCGAATCCTTTCTGTCGATACCAGCCGCGCTCATATCAGTCAGGTAGGACTGGACGCCAACGATCAAGTGGAGCAGCGAATCTTGCTCATAGTCGTAGCTTGTGGGGAGAGTGCTCTCATCAATACAGTCTTGCTGCTCTTGGATGTAGTCCATCGCATCGTCCATCTGTTCTTCTTCTTGATGGTCTTCAAAGTTGCAAGCATCGGCATAGTCAGCTTGGAGCGCTTCAGTAGCAATGGCTCGGTCATACTCCGCAAAGTACGCTTGCTCTTGCTCCATCAGGGCATAGTCATCCTCCAGACTATAGAACTCCTGGTGCTGCTCCTGCTCCTGCTGAGAAAAGTCGATGTTGTTCAATGTGTTCATTTTTGCAAGCTATGAGTCAACAATGGAGAACAGTGGACGTCAGTGTGTATGTGCGCGCGCGTGAGGTCTTCGAAAAGTGCAAAAAAAAGGGAGGAACGAGGAGGGATTTTGATTAGAGGAATCAATAGGGAAGATGAGACGATTTGCAAGCTGATGACGAAGACCTCCGCAGAACAGGTAAGAGGAAGTAGAGATGGAGGAGGAGGAAGAGAGAAGGAACAAAGGAATGTGGGTGAGTTGATACGTTTTAAAAGGCTGGAATGAACGTAAGGTGACCGGGGCGGGGTGGGGATTGGTCTTGTGAGATCACTTCCCGATCGTCCGTTTATGGTGCCTTTTTATACACTAACGAGCCGTACGCGTGCGCATCCTTTGGTAAAATGGCCTCCCCTATATAGCCTCATGGTGCCACAAGCTTATAAAATGCCCACGTTATTTTTGCTGCCCTTCCATGTGTCTCCTTCTATTCATACATACAGACGCCACACTTGGTGTGGTCTGATTTCTTATTCTTGGCCCTTGCTTTTTATTCTCCTCCTTTTTCCTCTCCTAACCCCCGAGAGGTCATCATATCATCCTCAATAAAAAAAAAAAAGATGTCGGCGCTGTCGCCATCTTAAAATACACGGACAGTTCAGTCTCTCCAAACTTGACCATCAAAATCAATTATCCTAAACTCGGCACATTTTCCTTGAATCTCGTAATATTTTTTCACACCTGTGCATATTGCCATAACAACCCACTGTATATAAAATTAGCTGGCATTATCGAAGGCATTTCAATGTCTCATGTGCATGTCAACCGCAAAAAAACATGATTTCCCAATTTAGACACCTTCCAGGAAGGATTTGGAAGTCAGAACAACAGATGCACGTTTTTTCACGTCAATCAGTGGGACTAGGGAGATATGTGCGCTATGTCATGAACAAGTTTAAAAAAAGGACAACAGCAAGAATAAAGCACGCAACCGTGCGTTTGCTGCATCTGACCTTTACTGAAAGAAAGATGGGTACATGTATATGCATATTTGATGACGGACAATACATTGGATTACTGCACCGCATCAGTAATAAGGTCCTTTGTTAGAAGTGTAGTTGCTATTGATATTGTCGTTGTTGTAGTAGACTGGTGGCGGAGGCATGTACTGCCGGTCTTGGAGAGGGTAGTTGTATTGTCGTTGGTGTTGCTGGTTCTGCGGCTCTTCCTTCAGCCTGAGAGCGCCGGCTGCAAGGACCATTGCCAAGTAAATCTACAAGGCGGTTTTGTGTGATGTATTTCTTCAGATTTGCTACCAGTTCACATACCTGGGCAGCATTTCCAACAAAAACTATAAACCCGCCAGCAATTAAAAGATGCTTTACAGAGTCTTCGCAGGCGCCTATGTATATGTCATGTGGTCCGCTCCGGTCAAAGTCGGGGACCATGTTTGCGAAAAGTCTGCAGCTCGCCACTACATCGTCCCGTTTGACGATAAGGCTGATCCATGATGCAAACGTCACCGGAAGCACTATTGCTGCAACAAACCAATACAACGCACTATAGATCTGCATCGCCTTGATGCGTTGCTGGAATTGTGCCTGTATTTTTCTTTGGTTTGTACATTGTTTATCTTCCTGCACAACCCAACCCCCCCAACTTCCCAACGCTGTGGGACCCTAGGTTGGGCTGCATGACAATCTCCCCAAAAATCTCCCCTCCACGGTCCCCCACATACCTGACTTGCGCTGAAAATACCGAATATGTTGCAAAGGCAGGCCAGGCCTGAAATCGCAATACATAGATACAAGAATGGTGTTGCGATGCTGCTAACACCCTGGAAATAGTCGAGGATAACTATTGTTAGGAACCATATGCATTAGCTCGATACTGGCCACCCTAAATATGCATGGTTTCCTTACCGCTGTGTCGCACAAGTAACCAGATAAAAACACCACCATAGACAATCTATAAAGCTTATTGAGCATGCATTGGCCAAAGAAATATTGAGGTCGTCTTACAGTCGTTGCGATTGCGATGGTCAAAACACCTGGACCGCTTATATTATACAGCAAAAAAAAGGATCCTCATCTGTCACCAAATCTTCTCTCATTTCAATGCAGCTAAATTTCTCCCATACTTCAGTGGAAAGCAAAAACAACAGCGATTGAGCTTCATGTCGGTAAAAAAGAGAAGAAAGAAAAGGTGCTTGTTTCTATGAATTATGGTAGAGTGGTTAACTATCCAAATTAGGTGTAACAGGTGCGTTGAGCTGTTGCTCATGAGAAAAGATTTAATGGTATTCTACTCATACATGGCACTTCCAATAACAGTTAGTCGATGCCTTATGGGGAATATACCTCACAACTAGATAGACTACGGTCGACGGATTCTTTTTATATTATAGTATTGTATCTATTTATTTGAACACATTCTCTACCTCCTCACGCCACACTGCCTTGGTATCGAACTCGCTTCTCAGCTTAGTACAGAGTAAAAACGCACCAGATAATTTCTTATGAAGGCCATATGTCTCGTCAGGTGGAGGCGTCAACCGGTGACGCAACATGATGGGAATGGTGTCTCGCACGCGGCCGGTGATGGTCTGGACGCCAAAATCAAACCTGTCAGGAGCATCTTTTCTGAAAGGCTCACCTAGAACCATAACACTATCGATATGAGCTTCCCGCATCAATGGGGTTTCGAAGCCAGTGACGAAGCCAAGCTTCTCTGAGTAAGTCCAGACACCGTCCCGATCGCCCTGTGCAGCCGATTGGAGGATCCGCCCATAAAGGGATAAAAAGTCGTCACCGAACGGTCGACAGGCGCCAAAGTCAAGCAACTCCACCCGGCCGCTTTGTGGATTGTAAAAGAAGTTGGACCAATTTGGGTCGGTCTGCATGAACTTGAATTTAAACACCTCTCGGAGACAGAGTCTAAGCAGACTCTCACCAAGATGATTACGGAGAGTCTGCGACTCGTCGATCGCCTTGCTTAATACTCGACCACGCAGACGCTCAAGTACCAGAATATTGGGTGTGCATAACTCGTCAATTACTCTTGGTACCTTAAAGCGAGCATCGTTCCCAACCAGCTCGCCGTACTTTTTGGTGTTTGCAGCTTCACGTAGATAGTCGCACTCCCATCCCAATTCTTCCTTGGTAACACGCACCGTGTTGTCGAGGTACATGCCCTTGGGCAGCAGGTTGCTAAATGTCAGGATAGCCATAAGGTTGCTCAGATCACTATCGATCGCCTTAGCAACGCCTGGATACTGGATTTTGATCACAACTTCCTCGCCTGTCGAGGCAAGTGTGGCTGCGTGCACCTGTCCGATGGAGGCTGCGGCAATCGGTACAGGGTCGAACTTGCTGAACTGAGATTGCCATTCACTGCCCAACCCCTTTGCCATCACCGCCTAAGTTATGTGGGGTACCGGATCCATTATCAGGATCTTTCATGTGAAAACCAGACTAGACCATCCCCCCCTCTTCCTCCTCGCATTCTGAAAGGGAAAAAGAAACCAACTTGCCTCCATTTGCCGCTGAGGCATATAGTTGGCGCTATCATGAACCTTGAGCAAGATTTGCTCCATTTCGGGTGGAATCCAGCTTTCCTTGTCACTCGCGGCTTGGATACCCTGAATACTCAGCATCTGACCCATCTTGAGCGCCGCACCACGCATACGTGAAATTTTCTTAACCAAAAGGTCTACGTTGGCCTCACTGAGCATCACGGATCCTTCCGAAATGAAGCAGAAATATTAGAGTGGGATTTCAATGAGAGCTCAGGCCAAGTGCCCTTGCGTAAGATTGTACCCTGCTTTGACTTTGAAAGACCGGTCGCACGCTTGACGGACTCTTGGATGGCACCCACGCCCAGACCAGCGGCCAGGGTGCCATAGTGCCACAGTCGGCCCGCACGAGTCGTCGGTATCCTGGATTCTTTGAGCATTTTACGTTTTTCCAGTGGCTGTAATAAGAACTATTATGAGCTTATATACTGTCACATGGCAGCACGTCCCTTATTAACAACCCCCTTTTCCGGGTTTATCATCATATTGACCCCTGCCTCTTACCTCATCAGCGATAGCGTTGAAGACTTGCTCGTTTGACAATACTTCGAGTTGTTCCGATTCCGGTGTGATTACAGGTTGCTTGACTGCGTCTGTTTGAGCCAGCGACGGTATTTCTGGTGACGGCGGCCGCTGGCAAGGCTCTATAACTATCTCAGGAGTGACAGGTTTTCGTGTCGACGATTGATGCTCGTCCGAGTCTGTCCCCACCTCCGCGCGCGGGCTCGGCTCATTGAAATCAATCGTGGCTGTAAGTGCAACGGGTGAGCTTTTGTTGACAGAATAACTGACAGGTGTAGGATTGAGCAAACTGGAGGTGACGACATGTTTCCAAATTGCTTCGCGTTGGCCTTCGAGAAAAGCACAGCCTACGCGTGTAACAGCAGTTGCAACACCGTAAAGATCACCGACATTACGCGCCATGGAGGGTCCAATACGTGCTGTGATAACTACGGGCACAAAAAAATCAAAGCAAAATGGGGGGAGGGGACACCGGCGGAGGTAGGTCAATCTGACTCTCAATTTTTCTCTTTTTTTTTTTTTTTAGTTGAGCTGGATTCTGCTTGTACAACGCGGATGGCAGGGTGGCGATCCCGCGAACTGATAGGAGGGGCGTTGAATGGATAGACGCAAGGGATGATGGAATGGATAGGTATGTATATAAAAAGCTTATCAAGCTGTTTGTCCAGCCGCTGTACTTGCCTAGAAAGTAACCCGAAATGCGCGCGCTCTGGCGAGCACCAGCTAAGAGCATCGGAAAGCCATAAATGGATTATCATCCTGGGGCATCCACGATTGGGGAGAAATCCCAATGGATAGCTGTACGCCTGCAATACACATCTAATATTGCAGTGCAATACAACTCAAGGCATCGCCTTAAAATTCACATGATAGACTAACTTTGCTTTTTAAAGAACCCTCGCTTTGACCACTCGATTCTTTTCTTTTTCTTTTTCCCTCTCCTCTTCTCCCTCACCCTCCTCCCTTCTCCATTATAATCTCTCTTTTGTATAAACCAATATGTCCCCTCTCTTCTCTACTGGGAAAAGATCCTCCTCCAGCACTCCTACCTCCTCCTTCCTATCCCGCCTTCCGTCCTACAACTCTTCCTCCTCTACTGTCTCTCACAGCACTCGCGCTCCTGTTCCACGCACGCATCTAAGCACTGACTACTCCTTAAACAGCAACCCTCCACCGTATGACGGCAGTAGTACCAATAGCCCCGTTCCAACCCCAAGTACTTCATGGACCTCGGAAATGAGTGCCCTCGCCGACAGGATCAAAGACCATCATGCATCAATTGACGGCTGCCCAGTCAACTCCCTTGATCGGAAGAGCATTGCCCAGGGCATGAAACTATTTGCTGTCGCAGCCGATGAATTTGAGAACGGAAGTCCTTCTATCGCGCTCGATATCTATCTTTCCGGCATCGATAAAGTTCTTATGGCCTTACCATGTATATAATGCCAATCTAGCTCAGATTCATTATCTTGAGCTGATCAAATGACCATCTTTTATTTATGTTAAACAGACAAGACAGATCCCATGACCAAGCAAGCATTGCGTGACAAGTTGACAAGGTAAGAGTTCATCCTATCAATCACCATCCAGGATCAATGATAGATTCAATATTACTGTAAAGTGTTGAAGAACGGGTCGGAATCCTGAATTTTGCTGGTCAGGATCGCCAACGAGAGATGATCCAACAAGGAGATTGGTGCGACGCCGAGCTCAAGCCATCCATTCTTGAGTACTTTAGCTTCCCAAATCTGATGTCTATCATCGCTAATACGACCTCACTGTCTGGCGCAGGTGGCAATCATGACCATTCTATGATTCAACACCCTATGCCCACTTCAACGCACGACCGGCGCCAAAGCCGGCAGCATAAGACTATACTACCTCCCCTTTCCAGATCATCGGAAGGTGTAGATAAATTCAAGCGTCTTATGCAAGTTATCATCAACACGACGGTAACTTTTGCAATCCTCATCAAGCAGTCTCCTTTACCAGGTACAGTATATTCTATATTTATCTGCACATAGCACGCGTCATTGGGTTGTAGATTTGATCAAATGATTTGCTGATATACACCATTACTTTGTCACCAGATATTGTCTGTTTTATGTTTACCTGCGTTGTCCAATTTTTCGTCTGGATTGACGGCCAATACCATATCGTCAACAAGGTACAAGATCTGGGAATCGAGTGCGTCAAATTGATGCTCAAAATGGACGAGCAATATCATCTTCACGAGCTTGCCTCCGAGGCGATATACGTGTTCGTAGCCGCCGGAATCAAGGCTGCAGTGGCATACAAGGAGGCACCCGCTTTCAGAGATGGCCTTGGCCGTGTCTTCTCTGATCCCATCAAATTCTATAGAGAGGATCACCGCGAAGAATGCCAGACGAAGTCTTCTTCTCGATGGACCTGGTAAGAACAACATACTTACTTTATACGTAAATCAACCTTTTATATACTTGTATATACGGACTATCATGACACACCACGCTCCCACACTCCCTACATGTAGCGCTTAGATATGTATGAGCAAGAAAAAGAAAAAACGTTAAGCATAAGCGCATACATGTCCGCCTCTTTTGTCAGAGATTTTTCTGCGTTTCATGCCTTAAAAAGAAGCATATCATTATCAAAATAATCTGTATAGACCAATATATATCAAGGTATCCTGCTTTTCACCATTGAGAACCGGTCAACATTCTCCAGAGTGTATTTTATCGGACCTTGGCCCATTACGTTGTCTGCGGGGTCGTTTAGATATGCACGTAAATGCTTCTTGTAGAGCTACAAATGGAATTGTTGTGTCACGTGCTGGTATCTCGTATTTTTCGTTTGGCCTTCCTTACCTCTTCATCCTTGCTCATCTCCTTCATTTCCTTATCTTTCTCAGTTTCCTTAGAATCGCGCGCCGTCATGCTGGCATAGCGTCGATAGGCAAAACCAAGAAGACTGATACCGACAAAGACCTTGAGTGCTAACAGACTGAATGATGTGGCTGTTAGATAACACAGCTTATCGATAGTGATAGAGGACTTACCAAACAACAAGGATGCCGATAACAATGATCTGACTGATAAACCGGAAAGCATGATCAAAGGCAGTTTCCAACCAGCCACTTCTTATGACGTACAAAACCCGTGATGGGGCAGCAGAATCAAGGAATGGACTATTTATAATGCCTTGCACGACCAACGAGGCAACTCCAGAGGAAGCACCAGAATCCGAGGAACCGTTGCCGAACATCATTGGAAGCAACTGCTGGAGCATGCGTATGACGAGACATGCAAGTGGCAATGCTGGAAAACCTATCCGCCGTGAAACTACCGGTGATTGATCAACAAAGCCCTAAAAAATATTAGAATATTTGAGATCATACACAAAACAAGTCTATGCCGCTTACATTCTGTCGACCGCTCATTCTGCCCGGACTTCCAACAACCAGATCCTTGCAGAGCACGTCAATATATTTGCCGTAGATCGACGGCCGAATTTGGTTGAATTTGGTGATAAACGCATGTTTTAACCAGTCCACAATCAGCTCTGATGCAATCACCATGACTACCGGCGTCATCATCGCACTCACAGTCGCCGTGGCTGGAAGCTTGAAAAGGGGAACAAATGTGGATGGCAAAATGGAAGACGGGGATGATTCAGAGAGTTCAATCACATTGCGGAATGTGATTATCAATAAGAACGTTACTTCCTGAAAACGTTCAACGATATCTAATGATTGGTCAACAAGAAAGAAATGCTTCATGATCTAATCCGTCTCTTACCGCTACAACTCAGCTGGAATAAGTTTTCCTTTTCAAATCGCTTGAATACGGACTGCTTGATTTCGACGAATTGGTTAGAGATAAGGAGCGAAAGCAAAGCGTTTGAATAAAAGTTGATGGCAACGTTTAGCGTGATCATCTCAAAGAACAAGACGGATGTGTGGACAACTGGATTTTTTGGTCAATATAACGACATGTTTTCAAGGACTCCCCTCTCCAGCTTACTCATGTAACCCGCAGCAAGCAGAAACAAAGTAATCGGCCGGAGTTGGCGTTTTGCATACGATGTACGCCCAAAACCACTTTCAGAGTTACCCAAGGTGGACTTCGAAAAGAGAGCATCCAGGATATCGTTTCCAACCGAACAGCAGAGTTTGTCAAATACCTCAAGGCAGTTAAAGATGACATAGAGCTTTAGCACAGCTTGGCCACGGATCGAGTGATATATTCGCGAAGGCTCTAATGTTGACATGGCAAGGCAGGTTATCATTGCCAGGAAGCCCTTCAACAAGTCGCATTTCTGAGATGGTCTCAGCCATATCATGCTGATCTCTGTAATGAGTCCTTTGTGGGGTGGGCATATCCTTCCTATTTCCTCCGGCTGATCGCCGACTTACCTGCCTTCACCAGTTATCTTGACCCGAAGATTGTTATAGAGGTAATGGATATAGTGATACAGAGCGAGTATGAAACGCAACGGTAGGATGGTGAATGTATAAAGGAAAGAATCGAGGCAGACGACAAATCCAAATCCCATCAACTTTTCGACCGCTCCAGGAACACCCAAAAAATTGGTGATCCGTTCCCGTTTGACTTCTTGGGTTGTATCAAAGTCGGAAACTGTAAGTTCATCGCGCAGGTAGTCCCAGAAGGAGAGGCTTGTTGGCCCATTCCCCGTCTCTTCTTCGTTTCGCTTTCCAGCTGCGTGCGATGCTGATGAAGCTGCGGTAACTGCTGATTTGAGAGCAGTAGTCCGATGGGCATGTGCAGCTAGGAATGGGCGGGGAGATGCCGCTCGTGGCTGGGTCGGATCGTTCAAAGAATCCATCTGCGCTTTATCGTTAAATATATTTTCGTCTGTGCTGGGCTTCGCCTTTCGCTTCCGTCTCTTTTTGCTGGCGGGTGAGAGCAAATGGGGTGATGAAGAATTTGGATCAAGCAGTTCAAATTTATTGCGACTTCTGAGAGATGGATTTGTATTAGGCAGAGAAGCCGACCGAGCGGTTGTAAGTCTTCGCCGCGGCTGTGTGTGATTGTCCATTCGCAATAACGCTTTGTAGGGCGAAGAAAGTAAAGAAAACGAGTGTATGGAAATCCAACCACGAATTTACTCGCCGAGATTTGATACCCATACACGCGACCGAGCGCACGCACGGGGTTGCATCGGCCCGTGACAGGTACAAATAAAAAGCTCAAGCCAATACTATAAAGAGAAGTATTTCTTTTTGGTTGAGTTCCTCAACATGAGCCAAGAACAACCATCGGTCTTCTTCGGCATGTGCTCCCGTTCTCATGGTTCTTTGGACAGAGGATCTATGTTGGCCGCACAGCAAAGGGCATAAATTCACATCTGGACTCGGCACAGACCTTTATCTACCGTGGACCACCTACATAGCCAGCAAGAGAAATTAAAAGCAAGAATATCATTCTTGTATCTAGCCATAGCCATTACTATAAGTGTCCGTCATTGTTCTTGCTTTCTCGCTCTTAACACGCCCACCGTTGGAACGCAAGTCTGTGTCGTAGCCAAAACATCAATTCTTGACTCAGATTGCCCCTTGTCGAGTCTTTCCATAGCCTTATCACTACACACAGACGTCACAACGATATCATTATGTGCATTCTACCTCATGCACAGCACACCGCTTTCTTTGATGTGTGTCTGATTATATATATTTAAGTAATAAGCGCATCTGGCCTCGGTCATTACAAAAATCGGGGGCAAAAAGCTTTGAATAGGGTTGCATGCGATAGTCAAGAACTTTGCGGGATTGAAAGTTTGTGTTAACATCCGATAGATACACCCGGCCCTTCATTCTATGACCAAAAACATATAGTATGAAGAATGAGTATGCCGTTCCTTCTTGTGGCATATTGATCATGAATTAAATCTTCGTGAACGTCTTGGACAATGCCGTGTGAGAAATCGCAAGCGGCATCAAGTATCCGTAGGATTTGTGCGCTCCGCATTTTGGACCAATGGCATTTGAGACACTGCGTCATCAAGTTTTTTTTGAACAAAAAAAAGCGCTCGCGAGCTGCGCCCGACGTCCTTCGTTGAAAGGTATCACCGACTCATCCAAGTCCTTTCTTTGACACTTTCACTGCCTGTAACTTTATCTTCTTGTAAGGAAAGGAATTCAGCGAATCGGTCGAATCAGCATTTCAACAACGTCCCCTTGTTATTCAACATGTCTGATTACAACCATCCTGGCGAATTTCCTGCTGCTGGCAGCGCTCAATCCTATGTGGATCCCTACAGTGCTTACGCAGCAGCGCACCAGCAGCATCAACAGCCGGTTCACGAAAAGACCCAAGAAGAAAAGATCTTGGAAAAATCACGAAAATGGCAACAACTCCAAAGCAAGCGCTATGGCGAAAAACGCAAGTTTGGTACGTTTTTTTTTTTTTTTTTGGCAAGGCTTACGCAGGCATGAGTGCATGCAGACCAGATTGAATTGTAGACTCATGACTCTTTTATCTTTACAGGGTTTATTGAACATGAAAAAGCTGATATGCCACCCGAACATTTGCGAAAAATCATCAAAGATCACGGTGACATGTCTGCAAAAAAGTTTCGACATGATAAGCGCATCTACCTCGGTGCGCTGAAGTACGTTCCTCACGCGGTGTTGAAGCTTCTTGAGAATATGCCGATGCCTTGGGAGCAAGTGCGTGAAGTAAACGTGCTCTATCATATTACTGGCGCCATCACTTTTGTCAATGAGATCCCGTGGGTTATAGAGCCCGTATACATTGCTCAATGGGGTACAATGTGGATCATGATGCGACGAGAAAAGCGTGACAGACGACATTTCAAGCGTATGCGATTCCCTCCATTCGACGATGAGGAACCACCGCTTGACTATGGTGATAACGTCATGGACGTCGAGCCTCTTGAGGCAATTCAAATGGACCTTGATGAGGATGAAGATGCTGCGGTCTACGAGTGGCTATACGATCCTAAGCCACTTATTGATACAAAACACGTCAGTGGCCCCTCCTACAGGAAATGGCGCCTCGACCTGCCTATCATGTCCACACTATACCGTCTAGCCCACCAGCTGCTGACTGATTTAAATGACCAGAATTACTTTTACCTTTTCGACCTTCATTCTTTTTTCACCGCTAAGGCCCTCAACATGGCCATTCCCGGTGGTCCCAAGTTTGAGCCCTTGTACCGCGATATGGACACTGCTGATGAGGACTGGAACGAATTCAACGATATTAACAAGATCATCATCCGTTTGCCCATCCGAACAGAATATAAGATCGCATTCCCATTCCTCTACAACTCTTTGCCCCGGAGCGTACGAGTTTCCTGGTATCATCATCCTACTGTTGTCTACATCCGCACCGAGGACCCCGACCTTCCTGCATTTTACTTTGATCCCATTGTAAATCCCGTCTCATCTCGGTCCCTGGAGGGCGCTGGCCGTAAGCATGAAGACGAAATTTTTGGCGATGAAGATGAAGATGCCGAATTCGTTTTACCACAGGAGGTCGCCCCGTTCTTGGAGAATACCGATCTTTACACTGATAACACAGCAAATGCCATTGCTTTGTACTGGTCGCCTCACCCATTTGATAAGCGATCCGGCCGTACGCGACGTGCACAGGATGTGCCCCTTGTCAAGAACTGGTACCTCGAACATTGCCCTCCTAACCAACCTGTCAAAGTGCGCGTATCATATCAAAAACTTCTAAAATGCTATGTCTTGAATGCACTCAAACATCGCCCTCCGAAAGCTCTCAACAAGAAGTATCTCTTCCGTAGCTTAAAACAAACTAAATTCTTCCAAACCACGCAGCTTGACTGGGTGGAAGCTGGTCTTCAAGTCTGTCGACAAGGTTATAACATGCTGAATTTGCTTATCCACCGCAAAAATCTGAATTACCTTCATTTGGATTACAATTTTAACCTCAAGCCTGTCAAAACGTTGACCACCAAGGAGCGTAAGAAATCTCGATTCGGCAATGCGTTCCACTTGTGTCGAGAAATTCTGCGTCTTACCAAGCTAATTGTGGATTCCCACGTTCAATATCGTCTCGGCAATGTCGATGCTTTTCAGCTGGCTGATGGTCTGCAATATATTTTTGCTCATGTTGGCCAACTGACTGGAATGTATCGTTACAAGTATCGCCTGATGCGACAAATTCGCATGTGCAAGGATTTGAAACATCTGATTTGTAAGTATTAGAAGGTTGATAGGAGATGCAATTTATCGGGTTTTGACGCGCTCTCCTCCCTTTAGACTACCGATTCAACACTGGGCCTGTCGGGAAGGGTCCCGGTGTTGGTTTCTGGGCGCCTGGATGGCGTGTGTGGTTGTTCTTTATGCGTGGTATCGTTCCGCTTTTGGAGCGATGGCTTGGTAATTTGCTTGCGCGTCAATTCGAAGGCAGACACTCCAAGGGTATTGCGAAGACTGTCACCAAGCAACGAATTGATTCGCATTATGATCTCGAGTTGCGTGCAGCTGTGCTTCACGATATTACAGATGCCATGCCCGAAGGTATCAAGGGCAACAAATCTCGTACTATCTTGCAGCACTTATCTGAGGCATGGCGAGCCTGGAAAGCCAACATTCCATGGAAGGTTCCTGGTCTCCCAACTCCCATCGAAAACATGATTCTTCGCTATGTCAAGGCCAAGGCTGATTGGTGGACGAGTGTTGCACATTACAACCGTGAACGTATTCGTCGTGGTGCCACAGTTGACAAGACTGTCTGCCGAAAAAATCTTGGTCGCCTCACTCGTCTCTGGCTTAAGGCCGAACAGGAACGCCAACACAATTACTTGAAGGACGGCCCGTACATTACCGCTGAGGAGGCTGTTGCTATCTACACTTCGACGGTTCACTGGCTCGAAAGCCGCAAGTTCTCGCCCATCCCGTTCCCGCCGCTTTCATACAAGCATGATACCAAGCTGCTCATTCTTGCATTGGAGCGGTTGCGCGAAGCGTACAGTGTGCAAGGCCGTCTTAACCAGAGTCAACGTGAGGAGCTAGGTCTGATAGAACAGGCATACGATAATCCCCATGAAGCATTGTCTCGTATCAAGCGTCTTTTGTTGACCCAACGTGCATTTAAGGAGGTCGGCATTGAATTCATGGATCTTTATTCGCATTTGGTGCCGGTCTATGACGTAGAGCCTTTAGAGAAGATCACAGATGCTTATCTTGATCAGTATTTGTGGTATGAAGCCGACAAACGCCATTTGTTCCCTGCCTGGATTAAGCCATCTGACTCTGAACCGCCACCGCTCCTTGTTTACAAGTGGTGTCAAGGTATCAACAATTTGACTGACGTTTGGGATACATCCGAAGGCCAGTGCAACGTCATGCTCGAAACCAAGTTTAGTAGAGTCTATGAGAAGATCGATCTTACGCTTCTAGGTCGTCTACTACGTCTCATTCTCGATCACAATTTGGCCGACTACGCTACCGCGAAAAACAACGTCGTGTTGAATTACAAAGATATGAATCACGTCAACGCGTATGGCCTCATCCGCGGTCTGCAGTTTGCGTCTTTCATTTTCCAATACTACGGTCTTGTTCTCGATTTACTGGTTCTCGGTCTACATCGCGCCAGTGAGATGGCTGGCCCTCCTCAACTGCCCAACGACTTCTTGCAATATCGCGACGTCGGTACTGAGACTCGCCATCCTATCCGTCTCTACTCGCGTTATATTGATCGTATCCACATGTTCTTCCGCTTCACTGCTGATGAGGCGCGTGATCTGATCCAGCGATATCTGACTGAGCACCCGGATCCCAACTTCGAAAACATTGTTGGCTATAATAACAAGAAGTGCTGGCCACGTGACTGTCGCATGCGTCTCATGAAGCACGATGTTAATCTTGGCCGTGCTGTGTTTTGGGATATCAAGAACCGCCTACCACGCTCACTTACAACCATTGAGTGGGAAGACAGCTTCGTGAGTGTTTACTCGAAGGATAACCCAAATCTTCTCTTCTCTATGTGTGGTTTCGAAGTCCGAATCCTACCCAAAATCCGCAGTATGAATGAAGAATTTACGCTGAAGGATGGTGTATGGAACCTGATCAATGAGCAGACCAAGGAGCGCTCAGCACAGGCTTATCTTCGTGTTGATAACGAATCTATGGACCGCTTCCATAACCGCATTCGACAAATCCTGATGGCATCCGGTAGCACCACTTTCTCCAAGATTGCGAACAAATATAATACGGCTCTTATTGGTTTGATGACCTACTACCGTGAGGCCGTTGTTCACACACGTGAGCTTCTCGATCTTTTGGTGAAGTGCGAGAACAAGATCCAAACACGTATCAAGATTGGTCTCAACTCCAAGATGCCTTCACGTTTCCCGCCTGTTGTCTTCTATTGCCCAAAGGAGCTGGGTGGTCTTGGCATGTTGTCTATGGGTCATGTCTTGATCCCTCAATCCGATCTGCGCTGGTCCCAGCAAACTGAGACGGGTATTACTCATTTCCGATCGGGTATGAGCCACGATGAGGATCAGCTTATTCCCAATTTGTACCGCTACATTCAGTCCTGGGAATCTGAGTTTATTGACTCACAGCGTGTCTGGGCGGAGTATGCTCTTAAACGTCAAGAGGCCAATGCTCAAAACCGTCGCCTTACCCTTGAGGATCTCGAGGATTCCTGGGATCGCGGTATTCCACGCATCAACACGCTCTTCCAAAAAGATCGTCACACTTTGGCTTATGACAAGGGTTGGCGTGTGCGCACAGACTTCAAGCAATACCAGGTTCTGAAGAATAACCCCTTCTATTGGACACACAGTCGCCACGATGGTAAACTTTGGAATCTCAACAACTACCGTACGGATATGATTCAAGCTCTTGGTGGTGTTGAGGGCATTCTCGAACACACTCTTTTCAAGGGTACCTATTTCACGTCATGGCTTGGTCTTTTCTGGGAGAAGGCTTCAGGTTTCGAAGAAAGCATGGTATGCTTACATTATTGACTGTGACGCGGTTCCTCTATCAGCAGCTATTAATCACACTACCTGTTAACAGAGATACAAGAAGTTGACGAACGCACAGCGAAGTGGTCTCAATCAGATTCCGAACAGACGATTCACACTTTGGTGGTCACCCACTGTAAACAGTAAGGCAGCTCAAAACCATATGGACGGTTTTTCAATACAGCATTTAACTCGGTCTTCGATTCATAGGATGTAATGTGTATGTTGGTTTCCAGGTGCAGCTTGATTTGACTGGTATCTTCATGCACGGCAAGATCCCTACTTTAAAGATCTCACTTATCCAGATCTTCAGAGGTAAGCATAAGAATTTCCCATGATCTTCTATGATTGTTAAAGCAATATCTCTTTATAGCTCATTTGTGGCAGAAGATTCACGAGAGCATCGTGATGGATTGTTGTCAAATCTTTGATCGTGAATTGGAAGCGCTTCAGATTGAGACGGTGCAGAAGGAAACCATCCATCCTCGAAAGTCATACAAGATGAATTCGTCTGCTAGTGTAAGTTCATATAATTTCATTCTAGGTTCATTATCGTTACTGAATATCGCATTGCACATAGGATATCCTTCTCTTCGCAGCATACAAGTGGCCTGTTTCCCGACCTTCATTGTTGAATGATCCCAAAGACGTCATGGATGGCCCTACTACTACTAAGTACTGGCTCGATATTCAATTGCGATGGGGTGACTTCGATTCGCACGATATTGAGCGATATACCCGTGCCAAGTTCCTCGACTACACAACTGACAACATGAGTATTTATCCATCGCCGACTGGATTGATGATCGGTGTCGACCTTGCATACAACCTGTACTCTGCATATGGTAACTGGATTCCTGGTATGAAGCCACTGGTGCAACAGGCTATGGCCAAGATTATGAAGGCCAATCCTGCCTTGTATGTGTTGCGTGAACGTATCCGAAAGGCCCTTCAACTCTACTCGTCCGAACCCACTGAACCCTACCTCTCCTCAACGAACTATGGAGAGTTGTTCAGCAACCAGATTATTTGGTTCGTCGATGATACTAACGTTTACCGTGTCACCATTCACAAGACTTTCGAGGGTAACTTGACGACGAAGCCCATCAACGGTGCCATTTTCATCTTCAACCCACGTACTGGACAGCTGTTTTTGAAAATCATTCACACATCCGTATGGGCTGGTCAGAAGCGTTTGGGTCAGTTGGCGAAGTGGAAGACAGCAGAAGAAGTGGCTGCCTTGATTCGATCACTACCTGTTGAAGAACAACCTAAGCAGATTATTGTGACCAGAAAGGGCATGTTGGATCCTCTCGAGGTCCATTTACTTGGTAAGTTGTCTTATCTGACTTAAAAAATTTGAGCATTAACAAAACTCTCTGCGTGATTAGATTTCCCCAATATTGTCATCAAGGGCTCTGAGCTGCAATTGCCGTTCCAGGCCTGTCTCAAGGTCGAAAAGTTCGGTGATCTTATCCTCAAGGCCACTGAACCCCAAATGTGCTTGGTAAGCTACGTTTTGGTTTGTGAGCTTGCAATAGTCTTAACCTGATTCTTTTGTGTTTGGTAGTTCAACTTGTATGATGACTGGCTCCGCACTTTCTCGTCCTACACCGCCTTCTCCCGTCTCGTCCTTATCCTCCGTGCTCTTCATGTCAACAATGATAAGACCAAAATGATTCTGCGACCTGACCGTAATACCATCACAGAGCCTCACCACATTTGGCCAACGCTCAGTGATGAAGAGTGGGCTCGTGTTGAAGTGCAGTTGAAGGATCTGATCCTTGCAGACTATGGCAAGAAGAACAACGTCAACGTTGCCTCCCTTACTCAATCAGAAATCCGTGATATCATTCTTGGTATGGAGATCCAAGCACCGTCCTTACAGCGTCAGCAGATCGCCGAGATTGAGAAGCAGACGAAGGAGCAATCGCAATTAACGGCCGTCACAACGAAGACGCGCAACATTCATGGTGATGAGATGATTGTTACGACCACCAGTAATTATGAAACAGCAACATTCTCGTCCAAAACCGAATGGCGTATCCGTGCAATCTCAGCAACTAACTTGCACCTGCGTACCAACCACATCTATGTCAATTCGGATGATATCAAAGAGAATACATACACCTATGTCATGCCGAAGAATCTGCTCAAACGGTTCATTACGATTTCTGACTTACGAACACAGGTTGCCGGTTTTATGTATGGTGTGAGCCCATCAGATGCACCCAATGTTAAGGAAATTCGCTGCATTGTGGTACCTCCCCAGTGGGGCACGCATCAAACGGTTCATTTGCCGAACACTTTACCAGACCATGAGCACATTTCAGACATGGAACCGCTCGGCTGGATCCACACGCAGCCCCAGGAATTGATGAACATTTCACCTCAGGACGTGACGACGCACGCCAAGTTGCTTGCGAACAACCGATCGTGGGATGGCGAGAAGACGGTTACTCTCACGTGTTCCTTTACGCCTGGTTCATGCTCGCTCACAGCATACAAGCTTACTCCAGGCGGTTTCGATTGGGGCAAGGCCAATATGGATACAAGCAATAACCCTCAGGGATATTTACCTACACATGCTGAGAAGGTGCAGATCCTGTTGTCTGACCGCTTCTTGGGCTTCTTCTTGGTTCCCAATGAAGTGTGGAATTACAACTTTATGGGTGCTCAATTCAACGCCAACATGAACTACAAGCTAGTTCTGGACGTTCCCAAAGAATTCTATCACGAGTCTCATCGTGCATCTCATTTCATGAACTTTAGTAGTGAAACAGAGGCGGTGGGAGAAGCAGATATTGATGATAACTTTGCATAAAAAAATATAGTAAATAAATAGTTTCTTTCTTCATTCTGGCAGTACAGTACAGGTGACTTTGGCCCGATTTGTATGTATATGTTTATTTACTATAGCAAGCGTATACTTGGAAGGAGTTTAATCAGGAGCAGAAGGGTTGTTGATCATCGATCTGGTGGTATGTACAAGTGGATGCCATGCTGATGGTGATTCCGAGCCTGGCACCTTGGTTCAACAAGTGGTGTTTTGCTTGAGCGAGCGAGGTGGTATCGGTGACGATCGACAGTGTTTTCAACCTGGGTGCCACCGTGATAAGTGTTTCGAGATCCGCCAATGATGGAGTATGGGAGCCTGTCAGATGAATTGCCTCGAGATGTCTCATGTCGAGCACCTCTTTTCGGGTGAGGGAAGCACCGCCTTCCATGTTCAGCTGGAATCTCCTGAGGGACTTGAGGAGGCCGAGACGAATGCTAGGCGAGCCTGAACCGTCGAGGGTCCAGCGATGCAGGGTTTCCAGCCGCAGCTCTTGGAGCGCTCGCATTCGGAGTACTGCGTCCATGATCGAGCCGATCTCGGGCAGTCGGAGACAGAGATGGGTCAGTTTATGTTCGAGGCGGCGCATGAGCTCGGCGGCGTGAGGTTCCTGCCAGGCATTGGATTGGATGTGAAGCCCACGTATGCGGGGCAGCCTGGCGATGGCGTCTGCAAGAGGCTTGGATAGCCTGGGCAGGCTCCGATGCCTGCTACATTCGTGTAGGTAGAGGAACTCTAGGTTTGGACAGCGGTTCAGGAGATCGGTCAGGAGATGCGAGTCGCTGCTGACGTCTTGGCAGGAGAGGGTATGGAGCTGCGGAAAGGAGATGGCGGCGGCGGCGGCGGATGATGGTAGCTGGTGGATGTTCGGCAAGTGAAGGACCCGGAGATGGTCTGGGTTGATGATCTCGAAGAGATGCGTGGTCACCAGCCGCATGCTGAAGTAGAGGAGGGAATCATGGTTATCCGGCGCTGCTGATGCTGTTGCTGTTGCTGCTGTCAGCTGGTCCCGCTCGGCCCGAAGAAGCTGCTGCTGGAAGGGAAATGGCTGGGGGCCCTCGTGAAGGAGCTTAAGGCGAGGACATGCATGAAGAATATGGATTGGGTCGAGAAACAAGTAATCCGCATCGAAACGGAGGACCTCAAGGCGTGGGAGTCGCCGGAGGATCGCAAGAAGACTGTCTTGGATCACACACTGGGAGAATTCGAGTGACATCAGGTTATGGTCTTCCGAGAGCGGGTCGAAACGTAACTGGCGCATATCATCCTCCTCGGAGCCTTCGTTGTCGCTCTCCTCTTCCCCAGCTCTAGTGAGCCGGAAAGAGTCGTCGCTGTTGCGGGCCATGGAAGAACCCAAGAAAGTGTCACGCGCGTTGCGCCTATCCTTGGCAAAGAAGAACCCAAAATGAACGAGGTTAGGGAATGTCCGGAGGATCTTGGCAAAGCTGATGGATGGCCGGGAGCGTGTTTTGATGATGAGACTCTTGAGATGCTTAGAAAATGGTCTGAGACTGGTGATAAGATGCTCATCGGACATGCTTATGTGGACCAGTTCTTGTGGAGAGGAAAGGAACGATGGCTAGTTAGCAAACCGGTCCTGCCCTGATAGATATCCCACCCCTGAATAATTTGGAACCTAGCGCAGTAATCTGACATGGCGATAGCATCGGTGCTCTACCCACGATCTTGTTGCCGCGTAAGACAACAGTCCGAATCGAAGGGAAAAGCCGTATGGAATCGAGGTAATGTAGAGTGTCATGGTCGATCGCGACCTTATTGAGTAACTTGCGGACTTCGATAGGTGTCATGATCCGCCATGCTCGACAGACATTGACACAAGTAATCCAGTCGCCGAGCTTCAGACGACTAACGATATTTCCAAATATCTCACGTGGCAAAGTGTTCATAAGGGTGAAGCGTTTGAAAGAGGAGGTGGGGATGGAAGAGGTGGGAACGACTCGAGGCACAGCCAACCAAGATATTCTGGCCTTTTAGGTAGTGTTACACAACCCCCATGGTGATGCCGACAAAAGTGCAATATACTTTTTTGCAAAGGACGACGACCCACTTGCCTTCCTCCAAAAAAAGAAAAAGAAAACGCCATCAAACTCTTTTGACGAATATCGTGTCATTCCTTCCTTCCTAGTCGCTCTGTCCGCTCATAACGCATAAATGCTCTCATTCCCTTTCCAAACCCCCCGCATTTCTTCTCCTTGACAACATCATTCATGTAACTTTGAACCTATCTGTATGAGTATCATAGCGCGCTGTTAGGCGAGGGACACCACGGAGAACTGCAGGTTGGGGGAAAATGGCTAGATCGATGGATTTCTGTCTTGTTTTCGCTGACATTGCATCTGCGATAACGAGGCCCTCGAGAAAACAAGATCCACGAGAGAGGTGTGAGAAAGGGAAGGCGTGGCATATCCTCCGAATTTCATTTGCGATCGCCCCTCCCGGACACAGTGGACAGATTAATCATGCGAATACGCATTACCATGTGCTACCAAGTGCGATGCTGTCGTAGAGTGTCCGAATATGGTATTGTCCCTTTCACCACTAAAATTGAGTAGACAAATCAACTTGTTCGTCGAGGTCACTTGATATTTCTTCAATCTCAATTATTAATTTGTTCTCTCCCTCCCTCTCTCTCTCTCTGTGTGTGAGTGTGTGTGTGTTTTTCTCGGGCGCGCGCAAACACACAGTGACGTCTATCTCCAAGGCAGCAAAGGACCTCGAGTAATTCTACCACACACGATGGTTGGGCACTGTATAGCATGATTTTTTCCCTCGATCTCGTTCTTGGGCACCTTACCAACTCAGGGTCATCCATGCTGAACTTGCACATCGTCAACCACATGGATCCTGTCACTGTATTTAGTCGAAACTAAAGGTGACGCGTCCCGAATCTGAATTATTCATCAGCACAATTTGGTATGTATGATCGTTAACCGGGGCCCCCAAAAAGAGGAGAGGAGAGGATGCATGCAGCAACGGTGCGTTCGCTTATCAATGCTATCCAACATCCTTTTTCCTCGATACTTCACTTCTTCGGATGATTTCTACCTCATCTGCAAAGATCAAGCACGTATTGCTGCCCATTATCATCGTACACCGCCGCAGGCCTTGCCGCCGACTTCATCTGCTTGGTGGGTGGTCACATGCCATTCCGGGCAAGGACGATAATGCATCGAATATCACTAGTGTTTCATGGATAGCTCTGTTGTCTCTCACCTGCATCGGAGCCAAGTTCATCCATTGCATCTCAACGCTCAGGCCATCTTCGATTTTACTATGGCCCAATGCAGCCTAGACTGAAATGCTGGTTGCAAAAAAAAGGAGAGCAAAATTACCGCCCTCCCTCCTCTTTATGATACTTTATTTTCTTTTATAAATGTGGATAAATGCAACCACTACAGATGAGGATAAAAAATGGGGAAACGGAAGGGAAGAAGAAAAAAGAGAGGAAAACAGATAGACAGAGAGCGTGAAGACAAAAAAAGAGGGGTTATTGATAGCTTTTTTGTAGCTTGTTTTGTACTCGTCATTTTTTTTTCTTTGAGAGGAAGAGGATGATTAGTTCGAGGTGGAAACAGTAACCTCCGCCTGGGTCTTGTCCTCCACCACGATCGCGGCGGCACCACCTTGCAGAGCCCCACCGGCGATGAGCTTTGCGTTTCCAATAACAGCCAAGATTTCATTCAAGCTTTCCTTCCAGGTGTTCAATCTGGAGCTTAACTGCTGCCACTGCTCCTTACCAAATACCCGGTAGATGCTTCGGTGGACCAACACCGTCTTATTCAGCTGGTTAAGTTTGGCCTCGACCAAGCCAGCGCGGATCACATCAATCACCCACATTTCGACCTCGTCTTCAGAAATCTCAAGGTTCTTTGCGATATCTGCGTAGCTCAGCTCGCGAGCCAGGTTCTCGCAGCCAAGCGATGCCAGCGAGAGAAGTCGAATTTTGCGGATGTTACTTTCACTGTCAAAAGACTTTAACAGATCAGCGTTGGACTGAGCAAATGCCTTGTACGTAGACAGGGTGCCGTTGAGGAAAACATTGAGCAGCTCATATTCCTTGGTGCCCTTAAGTTTTTGGATTGCGGGATACTGGAGAAGATCCTCAAACGCAAAGAAATTCTCGATTGATACCGCTCGGGAGATAGCATCCTTTGCAAGTTGTGTAGCCGCAGCATCATCGGCATTATATGTGGAAAGTGTCTTGAGAGTGAAATCAAAGGCGAGCTTCCTACATTGATAACAAGTAGTTCTACAGTTAGACTCAGAGCCCCACTTATCATTTCCCCCTTCCTTTCTTCAACGTACTCTTCGCCCGTCTGAATCAGCTTCTCGCTGAGATGACTGTAAAGCTTTCTCTCAGTCGTAGTATCGATACCCCACTGCTTGACCCAAGTGTCGATGTGGCTCAGCTGGCTGTGAAGCGACTCCAGCTCATCAGCCTGGGCGGTCACATCGATAAGACCGACGAAAGCGTCGTAACGGAGGGGTGAATCGCTAGGCAACGCGTTGTATAGGTTGAGAAGACTGATACAGGGAAAAAATATTCACGTCGATAAGTCGCCCTTGCTTTTCATCGGGAAGCAACAACAGCAAAAAAAGTATGCTTCAAATTCTCGATCTTACATCTTCTGTTTCAAACTGGTCTTCGTGCTCTCGGTTTGTGATAGAGTGGCAACAAGCGTCTTCACAGCGGAGGAAACATCGACTGCACCGAGAACGACAACGATCAGCAAGTTAAAAGCACCTTCGACCTCTGCGCGTATTCCAAGTAATGCATGCATTGTTCAGTCTTCGTATGTTTCCCATTTTCTCAGAACACATACCACGATCGCTCTTGGTCAAGAAAAGCGAGGAATCCTTTGCAAGTCGAGTAAACACATCATTGTTCTTGGCGGACAACAGATTCTTGATCTCTTGAACATAAGGGGAATTATCTTCGCCATCCTCGCCTTGCAACTTGGAAATATATGAAGTCAGGTCCAGGATCTACAGTGCAGCGGCCATGTTGGTGGGTCAGTGAAATTGTTGCTGATTAAAGAAACAAAGTGGAGAAAAAAGCGAAGCGTCGATGGCGCGAATTGCATGTATTCGTGTTGTTTAAAGAAGACTGGGATTGCAATAATGTACCTGAGACTCGAGCGAGCCCTGCACAAAGATACTAGCAGACATTAGAGAGAGATGAGGCGGATATCGCGACGTAAAAGGGGAAGGTCGAGCGATAGAGAGAGAGGTGCTGGTCGTGCCTATAAAAAAGTTGACAGTTCGAAATCACACTCAGTGGGGCAAACAAAAAATTTATTTGGCCTTTTCGGAACCACGTCACGTACTGGCAAAGTACAACCACTTCCGCTCGGCATGGGCATTTCATTTACGTATAGAGCTATCAGTCGGCTGAAAGCATCAGCTCTTTCTCAATGCACTCTGACACTTTGGCCTACACTCAAGTTTCCCTCTCTTCCCATGGCTTAGCAAGTACGAATACGATTGGTCAATCTGCAAACGAGAGCGGATGACGATGGCAATTACACAATTGAGTATACCGATGAGGACATGGAAGAGAGGATCACGCCGGATTTCAATGTGGAAACGATTTTCTCGATTGCCAAGTAGATATGACGACCGATCGCCTATGCATAATCTCTTCGTGGTGATGTCTTTTGTGATGACCAGAGCATCGGGAGATGAACACATACCCAAATAGGTGTCATGAATGACAACTCAGCAATTAGCTCCAATTCATCATGAGATGTGCGTAGAATGAATTCCAGTGAAAAGCTCAATCATCCTCGATGTCATGTCAGAATGAGCTGAATGACAAGTTGTATTGATGATATGCCTAAAAGATCTGAATAATGTCACACCCTGGCCTTGATTAAGTAGCGACAGTAAACACTAGGTGGGAGTTGCTTTCTTGCCTCAACGATTTCACGTCTCTTTTGAATTGCTGAACATAACGTTCATCAAAAGGACTCTCAAAGATTACTTCCTTGTGGAATGATCCAATTGCCCTATGTTATTCTTATTTCGCCATCATCACTGCTTTTAACTACCGGCTCGCAAAGAACTCTACAGATTCCCATCACATGACTCAGCTATCAAAGTCTTCTAAGGCGCATCGACTCGTTCAATGAACAGCAGTGTTTATTCATTACATCAGGGTAGTACATAGCCCTATTGCCCACAACACTACATCTCCAGAGACAGCATGAGCAGATATGCCGACATATCCAGCCAGATCATTCATCCGACAACAGTATCCCTATGAAAAGAGTTGTGCCTAGCTCCAGCTCTCTCACCATCGCACGCTTCGATGGTCTTCATTGATAAAATATATACAACCTCTGCTTCCTCTTTTCATACTGTAGTGCCTATCGCTTATTGAACTAACATCGATTCCTAGCTGCCCTGCAGTAGCCGATATTCTCGAACCTTCTCAAACATCAGCTTAAACGATTTGAATCTTGCATTAGTCTTTATAAGTTGTAGAACCTGCTTATTTCGTCAGAATGCCTGCATTCTTTTGTTTGTACAAGTCCTCTTCAATGGACTTAAATCATAGGCTCAGGACAGTCATGCATATCAATGGCATAACCCTGTCCATCTTCGTACAGAAATTGATTGCTCATTTCGGGATGTACATGAAAAGAAATAGATAATGAGTTTGCCAAGTATTTTGAGTGGCGTCTTTATTCTTCTAGTTGTTCCTATTTGACGCTATTATTCTATAAGTACAATGATCTTACAAGCTTCTGTTTCTTTTTTAAGAAACAAAGAGAAGAAAGAGAAAGAGAAAGCTGCTCTAGAGCTTCCTTTCTTGTATCATCCCATGCTGCACTTCATGGTACTATGAAATCCAGTCTCATCAAGGAAAAGGTAGCTTCATCTAGAATCTTAGTCAGTCTATGTTCCACACTCCTAGTCAAGACATTCTTGGAACTCTGTGTCACTAGTCTTGTCCACCGGTTGAAATAGAGTCCCTTTTCAATAATTCGCTGCATTCGATTTCTATAGATTGGTGGAATGCCGGCTTGGATACTTTAAGTCTCTCAGATCTCTAGACCGGCTTTTCCATAAGATGCTCGAGGACAATGGATATATTGTCATCAACACATTTCAGCATGAAACCCTCATGTTCATTAAGAATCCGGGGACGGTGCCTGGTTCTTGGTTTCTTAAAATTACTGCAGGTTCCTTTTAGTAGTGCAATGCCCATCGCTAAGCTCAATGGACACGGGTTTTTAGATATTTTACAGCTCCTTAATGCTCTAAAGGCCTTCTCCAGCCAACAGCTTGAAATATTAGACTTTGTCTTGGTCAGTCAGTTATAACTGCACGTAGACTCTGGTTCTTTATCAGAATGTCTATGTCCTATCGCCCACGCTATGCATGGCAGAAAGTTCAGAGAGACTTTGCAAGATAAACTATACACGTGCTCTATGTGGGTAAAAGTAAGTTAAGGAGAACATGTATCCTCATCAATGAACATGTCCATGAGCTCAGGGCAGCCATTTCAGCGGCATGGCCCTGTCCTGTCTTTGTAGAAAATTGACTGTTCGTTTCAGAATGCTAAATATGTATGACAGCGACGCTCGGTCTGTCATCTTGCGCTAAGCTTTTTGGCAATGCGACTTTTGAATCGGGAGGCATGCATAATCATTAAAAAATTGTCGATTCTACAGTGTGCCCTTTTCGGCGGTATTTCTGATTGGCTTAGACGTCTATGGCTGCCGCACAATTTCTGGAAGAGAATCACTTGTCGGGTAACTTTTGCTAAACCGCTTTGACGACCTCTCGCCTGCTTCAGAGCTTCACATTTCCACTTTCTTCTTCTTCCGCGCGAAATCAAGAAAACCACTTGCTTTGGAAAAGAGCAAAGCGAAATACCCATATTCAAAAGCGCACGCACACACATTCTCTCCTCTCATTCCGTGTCCGAAACTTCAAAGCGAAAGCCGTGTAAGGGGGTTCTTCTACAAAACAAGACACACAAAATCCACACCATGGCTCTTGTCCATCGACCACCAATCCCTCCATGGCCTCACCTTTCATTTGTCTTGGCAAAGGAGATCATTGAGAAAAAATGGCATCGTGGCTTCTTGACAGCAACCGAAATAGAGCATTTTGAATCGGCAGCCGAGACGTACGGGTGTTGGTTCGAATTCATCAACACATCGCATGGAAATCAATCGGATAAATCCATACCGGAACGCGCCATGACAGCCTTGCGTGTACGTGCCATGCTAACTGAGCAATTTTTACCGCACATTTACCATTCCGATCGACCTTGCTGTTGCGGTAACCGAGCGAATACGACTGACTTGGATCAGCTTTACGAGAAGGCGCGGTCGCTTCAGCTCCCTGAAACGCCTCCCGACAAACCGAATCATGATAGTGTCAACCAACCATTAATGAATCATGTGCGAACATCGGATACAGCCAAAGAGAACGATGATTCACGTAAGCTTGGTTTGATTGCGCAAACCTAAAATCGATATTGTTATATAATGCATTTTCTATCAGCCGCCGGCGATCTTTCCACAGCCCACGCGACGGCGGCAATGCGTGAAGATATCCCGTTGTACGACGTTTTCCATTCTCTAGAACAAGACCATGCCGCGATGATTGAGCTACAGAAACTAGAGGTGAGCTTCTTTAGCCGGGTGGAAGACAGTTTTGCTCAACTCTGAAAATTTTTAGGAATTTGAGGCTCAAGAAGAAATGAATGATGAGGACAAGCAGAATAATGATGAGCATTCCGTAAGATATTGCGTTATTTTGGTCACATATATACAGCATCGTAACAATCGCACTTGTATAGCTGTCGATCTTAAATACCGGAAGTAATTTCAGTCTCAAGGTTAGCTACTTGCGAAAATCTGATCGAATCGTCTCTCATGTCATTATGTTACAATAGTATCTTCTCCAAGGCATCGCTGCCAATCGCCAAAAGATAAATCTGTCAGACCGAGATATACGAAACCTCCTCTCTGATTTCAAACCTCATCATCGAACAAAATGGGTAAGTCATGCCCTCAATCACAAACTTCAGTAGACGCGCAGAATAATTAATGAGCGCATTATAGGCGAATGATGATAGGATCGGCCAAGAAGAGCTTTATGAGGCCTGTGAAAAAGTTCTTGTAGACCTAAAAAACTTCACTGTAATCTTAAATTATCACATATAAGAAAGACTTCCCTACTAATCCATCATCTCAGGAACACTCTGCGCCATTCTTAAACAAAGTTACAAAGCGTGAAGCGCCAGACTACTTTGACGGTATCTCTAACATCAATTTCTCATAAAGATGTTATTGACAGTACGCGTTGTTAGTCATCAAAAACCCAATGGATCTCGGCACAGTTACGAAGAAACTAAAGGCATTGCAATACAAGTCGAAAAAAGAGTTTGCCGATGATTTATATCTCATATACGAAAATTGTTTGGCGTATAATACGAACCCGGTATGCATATAGAACACTTTCCCCCCAATAACTAACAGCTTAATAACTTCATAGCAGGCAAGCGAGTATCGAAAACATGCTATTGCAATGCGTCGAAAAACAGATCGCTTGCTAGTTAGGGTTCCCGATATCACCATTAAGGACAGAGTTGAAGCTGAGGCTGAAGAATTCGGCGATGATGCAAGCGAAGACGGGGACGAAGCGTCCAGGTTACCGAGAAAGGTTTTTACGAAGGCTAAATGTTTTTTTTTCTCAATTGGGTATTAACAGTGCTACAGGGGTCAGGATCGCTTAGGCAATCACCGTTCAATGATCAGCGCGATGGCTTCGAGATGGCAAGGTCAACGCGTGAACGGTCTCTTACTCGGGAGTCAAGTGCAGCCCCATCTGCAGCCGATGCCGCGCAAGGAGGTAGCGATAATGAGAGTGATACCATGGCACCGAACGGACATGTTTCACACAAGATATATGGGGGGAAACATATCAAGGAGAGTCAGAATATCGCCGTGGATGATGATGAAAAGGACGAGGAACCAGACATTGACCCCGAAATTGAGGAGCTCCAGAGCCAAACTTGGCATGACTATACAAGGAAAACACGCGCCAAGCTCAACGTTAGTATGATTTATAGTGAATTGAAGGTCAGTCGTATTAAAGTATGCATTATTAGATTGAGCTGGAGAAACAATATCAATTCCCATTCGCTGACCGCACAGCCATTACACGGTCTGCACTGGATATGGAACGATTCGCTCTCATTGAGCACTCACATTATAAACCTGAGACGGTTCAGAAACTTGTGAAATGCACCAACGATCGGTTTACAAGATGGGCAGAAAGAACAGGATCATATATTAGCTTATATGACGATGTAGACCTCGAGACCAGCGACGACGAAACCTTGGATGCTTTCTTCTCCAAACGAATAACCAAACCGTCGAAGCTAGAGGAAGATAGTCTGCGTACAGACCTGTTTCTTCCAGAATATGTTGTAGCAAGCGGAATCCCAGAAGTGAGCGGTCCTCTGAGCGAGAGATCAGCGGACAATTCGCAGTGGTGGATGACCCGGAGGCCTTCTATAGATGATACTTCTTCCTCTAAAGGGAAGACCGACGATGAGTATAGTGACGTTCGGCTAGATGTCTATCCGTCTGTCAACTTTCCAAACCACGGCCTCTGTCGTTTGCTAGACCGTAATATCCACCAACTACAGAAAGTCAGGCTCATATATGCAAAATGTAGCGCTATTCGCAATAATACCCCGGTAAGCGACGAAGACAAAAGCCTGCACTAATACTCATTCTCATCGAACCGCTTGTTCCAGATATCCTCCATCTCATCTACTTTGTCGCTTGGTGATTCTTTGGATGAACCACAGACGAAGACGTCCGTGCTAATGTCGTTCAAAGACCATGAGGAACAAAATCCTCCGCTCATCATAAACCAAGATTCTGGGCTTCAATTAGTTCAGCGGACACTCGCAAAGCTCCTTGCTCATGCCGGATTTGAAGGAGCACAAACGACTGCTCTCAATGTATTGAGTGAGCTTCTTGTGGACTACCTCTTGAACGTTGGAAGAACGTTGCGATGCTACTGGGATGATTATGGCAAGCAAATGAGTACCGATGTACGTTTTCTTTATCTATCATAATAAGGTTACATATTGAAAAACAATGACGTTCCCATCTAGGAAATCCTGATGCATGTTCTTTATGAGAACGGGATAGTGGATATCTCCGAGCTTGAGGCATACATCAATGATGTCGAGCGGTACGGCAACCGTCTTGAAGAACTCCACCGGAAATTGGAATCGTCCTACCAGGATATATTATCAGTTAGTGCCGTATAGCGGAGTGCAGATAACAAGCATTACTCAAAATTTATATTATCGTAGGGGCAAACGGAGAAATCTGAAGATGAGGAAGCTATGCTATACGAAGACGAGACCTTTATCACGTAAGTCCTTGCTTCTCTCTATAGGGATATAAAAAATTATTGTATTTAATAATTGTCTCCGTGATGGTAGGGGATCTTTTGGTGAAGACTTTGGAGATGACTATTTCGGATTCAAGTCCCTCGGTCTTGACCAGGAATACAATCTTGATACATTCTCCGTAGGTTATTGGCCTTTGAAAAGCGACAGAATATTTATCTATCTTTCTTAGATACCCCCGCGATTATGGTTTGGTGGAAATAAGGAAAAGCCAACAAATACAAAGCTGTATGTATGGACTACACAGTGCTCAGTGCTTTTTTCCGTTTAAGCTAACTTAAACTTTGTTCTCTAGGCTTAGCAAAGGTATGAGTTCTTTTATCAAGACATTATAGAGTAGCAATGCTAATGGCGACATCCCCCCAGAGCCTGCGCCCAAGTATGCCCCACCGCCGCCATTTACACCTATTACATCGGAAAAGCAGGTCATTGGCCTTTTGCAACCTGTGTTCCAAAAGAAGCTTGCCGAGACTCCGAGCGGACATCTTACGGAAGATGAGTATATTCCGAACCGGCATCGCGGTCGTCCTCGATATCCTCCGACAAACAAAGTATTAAATGGACGAAAGAAACCTTCACGTGAAAATGGGCCGGGCAGCTCTCCGGGAGGTCCAGGCATGAGTGGAGACTCCCGGAAAACGAAACGCAAACGACCCCCGGAAGAGATTCAAGCTATCAAGGAAGAACGTGAGAAGAAGCGGCGACAAAAGCTCGAGGAAAAGGCTATGCGTGCAGCTGAAAAGGAAGAGAAGCGCAAGCTACGCGAAGAATTGAAGGAGCAGGAACGGTTGGCGAAACAGGAAGCGAAAGAAAAAAAGGTAACGGAGCGAAGGTTTTTTGCTCACCCACAACCATTGACAATTTCCTCTCAGGCACAAGCGAAAAAACCAGCTGCGTCAGTCACTCCAAGTTTATAATGCCCTCTACCTCCTTTACCACACCCTCACACATGCGCGCGCCCTTGCGGATGGGCCTCCACATCCGAACTCTCCCACTCACTAATATGCACAGTCCCCACATCATCTTATCAACTCCCCCGCATTTCCCTCTTGTACATTTTCATTGTATTGATACATAAAATCGAATAAGATTGGTGTTCGACCTCTTAATACATACTTCAGCTTCCTTGTCTGGCATGCACGTGCGTGCGACTTAATCTCAGTTCGAATGAACATCAATGTGGGACAGGCCATTAGCCGTGTGCTACACCACCAAGGAAACTGTCTTGGCAATCATCCACTAAAGAATAAATAGATTTTTTTCCTGGCTGTCGCTTGGTGCACCCATTGCTCCTTTCTTCTTCAATATCCATATCTACAAATGGCTTCTGGTCAACTGTCTGTTACGCCCGGTAAAAAGGAGCACTTCATGAGCGCCGTGAACTATTGAGCAGCCCTATCTTACTATTGCCCTTGCGCACACTCTTAGTGACTGCCCGCGGTTTGGAAGATGCTGGTCTCGGTGGTAAGTAGATGGTGGATACAGGGACTTGGATGCGTATACTCAACAGTATTAAATAACCAGGCGCCCGCACCTTTATTGGCTGTTATATTGATCCCTCGCAGAAGCATCGCACCCGCTCTGCAAACGGTCCCGAGCCTGAATGGAATCACACACTTTACTGGTAATAAATCTATTGCTTTGTGTCCATTCCCTTTCTCCCTTCAAAGAAAAAAAAAAAACTACCAGCAACAGCTCCTTTTTTTTTATGACTGGTGACGTTGTTAACCTCTTGATCATATCCTAAAGCAACGTCTGTCCGGGTAATTCGTACCTTCAGGTTGAGCTGGTGAACGAAGATCCCGAATGCCCGGGCGTTGTGGGTGGTGCGCGTGTGGCTCTCTTCCAGGTTTTCAACGAGGGTCGTGTCGAGCAGTGGGTTACCATTGTCGGACACCAGAACGAACCCGTGGCCCAGCTCTTGCTGCATCTCGAATTTAAGGTAGACCTTAAAAAAAAGGGGGGGTGGAGAGAGAGCGCGCTCGCGCGATTTTTTAAATGCCGCAAAGGCACTCATCGTTGAACATTTTATAACTTCCAGGGTGAGTTTGCTGCTGGTGATGAGGAGGAACAGCATTCTCGCGGTGTCGAACAAGAGCAAGAGGAGGAGGACGGCGTCCCCACATGGGTGGTAAGTTGATAACTCTATAGGACAGTGCACAAAGGGAAGAAACCTGTCCTGAGCAGGTCGGGCGAGCAAAAAAAAAAAAAAAAATGGCTGATATGCATTCCCAATCTCCACCCCCCATTTAGAAATTCGGTGGTGCTGCTCTGGGCGCGGCTGCAGTTGTTGGTTTGGGTGTGTGGGCCTACCACGAATACAAGGAGGATCAAGAAGAAGAAGAGCGAAAGAAGGAGGAAGAGGCGGGTGAACATAACTACTATGGTGAGGGTCACCGTCACGAAGACGAAGACGAAGACGGCTCCTCTTCCTCCAGCAGCAGTAGCAGCAGTAGCGATGAAGAATAAAGATACTGAATAAATAAATAAATAAAAATAACCGGTATTGACTGAGTGACTTTGTTCTGTGACTCCGCCTCGCCAAAACTGTTTTTTTTCGAAAATAGCAAGCAAGGTCCCCATCGTCCGGCTGGCTTTTTATTTTCACTCTTTTGACTTCAGCGTCGAGACATATATATAATGGGACACAGCTCGGCAGATCACTCTAGAGATCCTTGGTAATGAAAACCAGTCAATTAGGCCGACATCAGCCGCACTTGCCAAAAGTAATCGCCGACTGATGCTTTTATTCTTTCGTAGCCCTTGGGTTATTTTGAATGATATGGGCGCTGCATTCGCCATGGGTGCCATCGGTGGTGGTGTTTGGCATGCTGTCAAGGGCGCCAAGAACTCTCCTCGGGTATGTATGAGCTGAGACGCACGGGCGGGTCAGGACAAGCGGAAAGGAGGGCGAGGGAAACGAGAGCTTATGCTATTATGCATAGGGTGAGCGTATGGCTGGCAGTGTATCGGCTCTGAAGGCTCGCGCCCCTGTGCTTGGTGGCAACTTTGCCGTCTGGGGTGGTTTGTTTTCGACCTTCGACTGTGCCCTCAAGGGTATCCGCCACAAGGAGGATCCCTGGAATTCGATCATTTCTGGCGGCTTGACAGGCAGTGTGCTGGCTGCCCGTGGTGGTGCAAAGGCTGCTGCTATTTCCGGTCTGGTCGGCGGCAGTCTGCTTGCTCTCATTGAAGGCATCAGCATTGCTATCACCCGATTTACTGCCGATCGGAACAAACCTGTGATGCCCCAGGTATGTAATCTATTTACAGTAAGATGGAAGAGGACATGTGCTTACTTGGCTTCCCGTAGCTTCAATAATCGCCTATCCACTTTTCCTCTTTCCTACTTCCCATGCAATTGGCGCTTCCTTTGCCTTTTTCGACCCACCCCACCCACCCTTTTCCACTACGTATACATTCGCACTCACACACCCGCGTTCTGCTTCTCATCTTCTGTGAATAATTATAGATTTGAATCACAATGAAACTTTTTCGTGATTTACTTTTTTATCCAATTTGAAAATGCACACATTGTCAGAAACCGTACCGCGCCATTGCCTCGGCAAGCTGATTCTTGTAATACGGGATTGCCTCGACAGTGTATCTCTGGACAGCTTCTACATATTCTGGCGAGAGGATTTCGGGCATTATAGGGATTTTCTCCTGGGGACGGATGACACCATCAGGAAGAGCAAGCATAGTAGCACCATTTAGAGTCTCGTCTTCGATCATCAGCATTACAGCCTTGACAACCGTGTCCATATCCGTGAGCTTGGCCTTGCTGGCCGTTTTGGCATAGGGATCCATGTGCTTGCTATTCGCAAGCTCATCTTTCAAGTCCGTGGCAACCCACCAGGGACAAAGAGCGTTCACACGAACGTTGCAGACCTCCTTGAAGATCTCACAGGATCGTGTCCAGCCAATCACACCGTGTTTGGATGCTACATAAATGCCGACAGCGCTATTTGGTATATGTTATTAGACAAGTGTGTTTGTTAGTGTCTCTTTTTCGTCAGCAGAATTCACCATGAGGGAACAAAGCCGGCAACAGAGGCTGTGTTAATAATCACACCACCGCCACGTTTGGCCATGTGCAGCATCGCAACCTTGGTACCCTTAATAACAGCTGTGGTGTTGATATCACACATTTGATCATCCACCTCATCTATTACGCAGCAAGTTAGCCTTCGGCGATCTATTATTACTATTCTTCATGGACAAGTAGCGCTTACCATTTAACGGCAAAAACATGGCATTAGCATTGCTGCCAATACCCGCGTTCAGGAAGGCGATCTGGTAAGAATCGAGCACATCCGTGTCAGTCACGATGTTAATGAAACTTTCTGCAACCTCAGGGACCAACCCCTTTTCCTTTCTTTGGGGGGCGGGGGCGGGGGCCGGAAGGATTGGAGCAGGTTATGTCCCATGGAGAGAAACGAATAAAGATCTTACATCGACACCACCGAACTTTTCTTCGGCCAGTTTAAAGAGAGAAATGTTATCGGCATATTTACGCACATCCGTACGAAGATAAACAGCAACTTTGGTTCCGGCACTGCAAAGAAGCATAAAACATCAGATCTAGTTGTTTTTATCCTGTAGACATGCAAATTTCGTGATCCCCCCCCCATCACCTTCACTCACGTACAGCTTATTAAGCTCGTCTACAGTTTGTGCACCAATATCATCCAGGATATCACCAATGACTACCTTACAGCCACGTTTGACAAGTTCGATAGCGACGGCCTTGCCGATGTTGCGGGAAGCGCCAGTTAAAACGGCGACTTTTCCTTCGAAAGATACAGTCATCCTTGTTAGAGAACAAAAAATAAAAAGTGAGAAGGGGGTTGGACAAGAAGAGAAGAAAAATAAAGAGGCCATAGATTTATTTATTCATATGGGAACCTTTTCATTTTTTTCACACGAAAGGATCTTGAAACATGACAACAAGTCCATTGCCATATTATCATATTTGAGAGAACGAACAGTTCTTGCGTCTGCATGGACATATTCCTCCCACCATAGCCTCTATATGAAAACGATGGCTACGGCAAGCAAAAGTTACCGATTATTTGTCAACGGCGGCCGTAGCTTGCTTTTCGCATTCCTATGCTAAAAAGGACCATGCCGAAAGCCGAGCCTCTATTTGTGGCCTTACACCCCAAGTCAGGTGACCATACAGGTTCCCACCAAAGAACCAGTCCCCTCTTTCTTCCATCTAATCACACATTCGACATAGCAGCTCTATACGAAGCCAATCAAACCTAAAGGGATCCGAAAAGGGATATTTCTATAAAACTGCAAGACAGCTCAAGTATGCTTTTATGCGTTCGAAGTGGGCTATCGATAAAAGCAATATAGTAACCACCAATGACGTGTCATCTGCAATAGGCGGCATCACATAGGAAATACGCATGTATACCGATACTGCAGTCAGTAATTTAGGCGGACATCGTTGTCTTCAACAGATCGACATAGAAAGTAGTACATATTACTGTAAAATAATCACGCATAAGAATAATTTAAGGATAGAAAGCGGCTAAAGAGTAAGTAAGAAAGCTGGATGAAGCGACAGGCTGCTTTCCTAGCATGCACAACGGCCAGGATCAACAGTACTAGCACGCAGACTGACATTTTGCACTATATAGATTTCAGTAATTCAAGACATGATCTGAGTAGCACATGATGATTGATTTGTTTCTTTACCTTGGTTCTTTTGGTCGTGTCCGTTTGAATCAATTCCAGGCAAATTCTGGGCAATCTTTCTAAAAAGCATTTTCACCTGCACATATAAAAGGGTAAAAAAAAAAAAAAAAACTGATCAGCAAAAAAAAGAATGCCCTCCTGCATTTATTGTGCCCCTGTCTTCGCATGTTACATTATGACCAGCTTTGGCGCTCGTCTCTATGTACATGACGTTCAATTTCTTTGCATGTCTTTCGGCTTCTTCGGGTGTCACTTCGCTGATCAAAGTGCTGTATGAGCATGTGAAACGCCTGCGTGCAAAAAGAGACAACAACACTTTTACCGTTTCTCATTCAAATCAGTCTTGTTACCCACAAGAACAATGATAACTTTGTTGCCGCGTTCAACCCTCACGTCATCAATCCATCTTGCTGTGTTTGCAAAGGACTCTCGACCTGATAATAAATCAGTTAGCTTATTCAAGGTGATTGCATATGACTCTGAAGGGGAGGGGTGATGAGAATCATACTTGAAATATCGTACACAATCACAGCAACAGACGAGTCTCGGATGTAACTTGGTATCAGGCTACGGAATCGTTCCTATAGATGAATTTCCTTGAGCTCATTAATAAAAAAAAAAAAAAAAGAGTAACCTTTACTGTCGTTTTTTTTTACCTGACCAGCCGTGTCCCACAACTGCAAACGAACGGTCTTGTCCTCAAGATACATGGTTTTTGACAAGAAATCAATACCAATTGTCGCCTATTGGAAAGCCAGAGACATCCACAACGTATTTGTTGGAGCAGGGGAACGCGTTTGAGCAGTCTTTTCTTTTAGTTTACTGATGCCAGCTGTACCTGATAAGTGCTATCAAACGAGTCATACATAAATCTTGTAATGAGCGAGGTTTTGCCAACTGTGGTGTGTTCATACAATAATCAGAAACTTTGACAAGAGAGGCACTCAGGACTGACCGCTTACCGCTCTGCTCGCCCAGGAAGACAAGCTTGTACTTCCGCAAGGGACTGTTGAACTCGCGACTGGCCATCTGAATGAACAGGGGATGAAAAACAGGAAGAGAAAGAAGCAGCCTTTTCAATCAGGAAAGCCCACGTACAAGAGAAAATAGAAAGACAGGGCAACTATCATAAAGTTCATGTGCTACGTGACTTTCCTTATTGCATTGGTGATGGGTCCTTCTCTCAATAAGAAAAAAAAACCATGCATGTCCTTCGAGGATCATAAACAAAACAGATGCACAGCAACCTATCCTTGAGTGCTTTGACTATGCAGGCTCTGTCGTTTATCGCTGCGGATGTCGACTTTCTTATTCTCTTGCTTTAAGTTCCTTTTTTTTTAGGTTACATCACATGGCGTTCCGTATAAATGAGCTATAGGATCGAGGAACAGAAGGCGTGCAGCAGATGAAGAATGGCTGGATGGCCTGAGCCGGCGTCGGAGCAAAAAACCCTACCACATATTGCATAAAATTACTGCACTAACAAATCAACAAACGTACTGCAGTAAAGGTTTATTTTATCCATCACTGCCGGTGCAACGACCACCAGAATGTCGTTGCAAGGGAAAATAAAAAGAGAATATAAGTTCATAATGAGTGCCAGCTGGGACTAGCAAATTTTATCTGCAGAAAGAAGCCTAATGCAATTTATTTATTTATTTTTTATACATGTATATAGAGCGGTACCAACACTAGGGTGTTGGAGGCGGGGTCTGGTTGCCCATTCCGAGAGGCCCTTGCTTCACATCAGGTACGGTGGTCTCCACAATCTTATGATGCTCGGTGTTGAGCTTGACCATGGGCGGCGCAGGCCCTTTTGTCTGACCAGATGCGCCGGGCGTTTTTACGTCAAGTAGCTTTTTCTCCAGGACCGGACCAACAAACAGTTCATTGGGGTTGGGTTTGCTCTGGGGAACGTCCGTAGGGTCTGGCGATGTATCCAGGACAATCGGTTTGTTCGCTCCTCCCAAGAGTCCGCCAACGACAGTGCCCCCTGAGCCATTGCCTGTTCTGGCCGGTGGGGCTCGTTTTCGCAGCGACAGGTGTCTGTGGTTGTTACTATCCACTGATAAACGGCGACGGGCGATGACTGTTGGATCTACATGAACTTCCTGTTGTTGTTGACTGTGATGATGATGATGCTGCTGCTTTTGTACAGAGAGAGGGTGGTAAACGTTAATGGGTCCAGTTGCTCCACGACGAATCCTCGCCATCCGGTTGTTATGAGACTTCACGGGCGACGCGACGGACACCATTGATAATCCAACGACAATGGTAACGAAAGGGAGGAGCATGCGCATGATGGAATAACGATAGATTGGGGAAAGCGTATGAAGCTGTCCGTATAATGAAAGACCCGGTTATCATAAATAGGACTTCCGTAGATATATATATATATATGTGTGTGTGTGTATGTGTGTGGTTGTGTGTGTGCGTGTGCGTGTGTATATATTACTCATCTGCCAGGAGCATCTCGTATGGACTATTTCATATATTCTCCTCGTTGTATGTTGCCTTTCTTCCTAACAGCTCCCCTTGCTACCTCCCTAGATGCTCTTCTTCATGTATTAATGGAAAAACTCCTGGTCTCGAACCATTGATGTACAGAAAGATTACATGTCGCATTCCTAGCCAGACAGACACACACACACACACACACACACACACACACACACACACAAGGATACTAACAGGGAATCACCGGTTCGGTTTATGCAGAGAATTTCTTCGAAAGACCTTTAGATACATATTACACAGATAGAGTATTAAAAAAAAAAGAAAGGAATGGAGCAGTTGGATGTCTATAAGAACTCTGCTTGTGTTCAGATCAGTCGTCTCCAGATGACGGTGGAGTTCCTCCAACACTGAATCCGGAGACAAATTTGCCGACTTGCTTCAGTAAGTCCATCTGGAAACCGAGGTTGGCGTCTGGCGGAGGAGGAGCTGCTTTATCGTCGTCGCGCTCGGTGATGATGGGCGAAGCTTGTGTTAGGACACCGATACAAGCGGCAGTTGTTGCGAGAACGAGAATAAAACGCATGATCTGTCGGTCAGTCGGCGAATCGCTTTGTCGGAGGAGGAGGGGTGATTAAATGAGGAGGAGATGGACAAGGCTATTTATTCGTTTAAATAGGATCATCGTAAATTTTTTACTGAAGTCATCGTACCTATCTCGCCTTCTTTTCCTTCCCCCTTCTAAAAAAAAAAAGAAAAAGAAAAAATGGGACAACTATCCATCCACCCCTCCTTTTTTCCCTTTCTCCTTGTTTCCTCGAGCTTAGCATTATCAAGCAGTACTCCGGCCTGCGCTCCTTTTTGATGCATGCATCTGAAAAGGCTACCGGATAGATCGAGCGAACTCTTAGGGATATATTACAACTCAAAGACCCTTTTGTAATTTTTGATGGTTACATTCCAGCGAAACCCGACATATCCGTCAACTTATTCGCACTAAGAACTCATCCCGTGGTTCATTGATTTTCTCCTTTATTTATCTTATACTTGCCTTCTCGTTCTGCTTTTTATTCGACGGATGGCAAAGCGAGTTTCAGACTAGACGTGCATTATGTATCTATGTGTGCATTGTGTTTACGGTCCAACTCTCTTCTAGAAGGCGTTTTTACAGTGTGGAAGATGCCTAAATGACGAATCATGTTTGAGCATTCTCGAACCTGTCGGAGGGGGACTGAGGAGGAGGTTGTTTGAACAGGATCATATTGTCAGACTACCAGAAAAGAAGGACAGGTATGTTACTTTGTTTTGTGTATTTGGCGAGCCTGTGCAGTTATGAGTCCGCGTATCTTTATTGCTATTCTTACCATATATACAGTTTCATTTCTCAGTGACAGGTACACGGCCATGTTTTGTTTCATGGAGCCTCAAAGAATTTACTTTCTTTCTCGCATACTGGGCGGGCCGATTTTAACTTATATTACCACTGAACTATCTTTGAGAATGTCGGATTCTCCTGGACAAATACAATAACGTTATTAAGGCAGACTACCGAGAATGATCTTCGTTGCTGTATTACTGTGTGTCATCTCGACGTAACCCTTGCAGACCTCCTTGATCCTATTACCGTGGAGCAGCTCAGTTTTTTTTTTTCTGCTCACGCAAAGACTATACAGGATGAGGTAGAAAAATGATAGGATCGCCCAGATCATCACCAAAAAGGACGTTCTATTGCATGCAGCATATAGTCCATTCCTATTATAAATGAAAGACACACTGCAAAATGATTTACGAGACACACAATCAGGCAGCTGCTGATATCTTTCTGGTGATATAGGTATATATGCGTATGGGAATGAAAAAAATATGGATATATAAAGATAGTAAACTGCGTTTAATATAATGAGCATGTGATATGATAGACGGAAAGGAGGATAGATGAAGTGGGAGCTTTTGTAAATGGCGGGGAGAACAGTGAGTATTGCGAGGAGTGTGGTAAGGAGGAGAAGGTGCAAGGACAATGATAGTGGTATCAATATTACAGACAGATTGTGCGTTTAGTCTCTCTCTCTCTTCTATTACGGCTCCTGTTGGCCGCCGCCACCCGCACCAGTGCCACCGCCGGCTACCATCGCTGAGAATCCATCAATCACTGTACCCGCACCAGACACCATCGCCGTCTTTTCGGTAATGGTTGGACTAACACCACCTGGTGTGAGTGGATTGGCGCTGGCAGCCATGCCCTCTACGCCTCCCTGAGCCACAGCGGCGCTACCAGTTGGTGGATCAATCACTTGGTAAATGCTTGTTGTTAACGGAGTAGTTGCTGTCAGGCCTTGGCCAAAATATTGCCCAAATCCTCCTGCTCCTGCTGGCTGCTGCTGCTGCTGCTGCTGGCGTTTGTTGTTTTTTACCGGGGCAGCTTGAACAAGCGAGACGGCTACTGACGCGAGGACTACAATGAAGATGGTGGATCGCATTTCGCTTTTGTTTTATCTTTACGTCGGGCGATTGTCTCTTTCTCGATCACTCTTTCCTTCTCTTTTTTCTCTCTTTATGGGGTAAAGGAGAGTAAGAAGTCAACTGTGGAAGTAGAATAATTCGAGGAAGAAAAAAAGAAAGACAAGTCGGGCATTAGCTTGGCCTTATTTATCAGCCTTTTCTTTATCTTTTCCCTCTCTCTCTTTTTTTTTTTTTTGTAAAAAATCTCCTTGATTAAATGATGAGCAAACTTGCATAGCGTAATCTCTCATTTTTCCAGCTCTGCGAGGCATGTATTATCTCCTGACAATGTGCTTAGATGGCATTCCGTTTTGTTTAGGAGCAGTAAAATATAATATCAAAAAATAAAACGAACTCTCCGCACCCCTTCTCCTATCAAGGAAGAGAAGGAACGATCCTTGCTCGAGACAAGTGTCGTCCCCCCTGAAATTAAGTTAAATTCATCGACCTCAAAGCGAAAAAAGAAAGTCCTGGTACAGGATCTCCTATGATAGAACAGATTCTGCACAGATAGGAATGTATGTTTCTCGGAAGATAAGCCTGGTTGATTTTTATTAATATTATTATTATTCTCAATGTATAGAAGGTATTAGAGCAGCTATTGCAGGGAAGGAAGTTTTGATTTCAAGCCTCTACATGGTGGCCTTTGGGAAGGCGACCAATACGATGGCTCCCCGGGATAAGTTTTCCGTCAATAGTAGTGTCGACAACGGAGTCAAGCGAAGCTTCTTGGCCACCTATATCTCCTGCAGCGAGTGGCAGAGAGCCTGCAGCTTCATCAGCAGTGTCCAATAAATGGTGAGGTCTGCCACCAGACATACGCGATGGTGACCGTAGATCATCATCTTGCTCGTCCTCTTCCTCATCGTCTTCGTCGTAATAATGCCGGTCGTCTCCACCTTTGTTGACGCGGCCGCCTTTACCTCTTCCCGAAGGTTTGTCTCCGTCTTGTTCATCATCATTGTTACGGAGGCGGCGCACCGTAAGCTTGCCTAGCTCTGACCTTTGAGAAACAGGACCGAGGCCATAGTGCTGTCGTTCATCTTGCAGTGCGACCTCTTCAGCTGCCACAGGAGCGCCACACGTGGTTGGTGCGATAACTAAAATTACAGCGGTTACGGTAGCAAAAGCGACAGAGAGCAGAGAATGCTTACGCATGATGGCAATGAAAAGACAAGAAAAAGAAAAGACATCCGTCAACATAAAACCAAGCAAAGAACTCCTTTTATATAAATTCCAGAGCTTGTGTCGAGTAAAGTTCATGTCGTCTGCTGGTAATAGTAAAGAAAAGTATATACCCAGTCGACATCCCACCAATGGATGCATCCTGCCGAACTATGAATTATAGACGTTTGCAGGCGGCAAGTAATAATTAAATGATCAACCAGATACAAAAGGTTTCGATTCTTTATTTTTGCAACCAGATGCTGCATACACACATCAGGACGTTTGACTGAAATATGGAACGAGGAGGTCTCAAAAAGAAACCATAAAGGGGTTCATTGGAACGTAGTTTCAAGGTATTCAAGATGTCGGGCGGGAGGGTTCAGCCAAGAAATGGCATTCTATAGATATGAAATGATAGGTTCTTAGAAATTCCTTAGTCCGCTATCATGCGACATGTCAACGATCAGTTGTTGTTAAACAATAAGAGACAAACAAAGTTGCGGACACTGAACATAGTCATGTAAAGGAAATACTGTTATTAAAAGAAAAGGATAAACATCGTTTAATTATAATAATATTGAGTTAAATAGTATAGTAAAATCTGTAGGGTCTGCGTGTTTCAGATGATAATACTGCTAATGGGAGGATTTACAGAGAGAATATGTGGGCGGGGTGTGTAAGGATGTACGTGCGTGTTCGTGAATGTGTGTGTATGTGTGCGTGCGTGCGTGCGTGCGTGCGTGAATGCAAAAGTGCAGATGAATGGCTCTACTGAGGACCAGATCCGCTCTTGCTCAATAGGCCGGCAACCTTACCAACCAAGCCCTTGTGACCGGCCTGAGCAGGAGAACCATGTTCAGCGGTAGTTGTAGAGTCAGCAGCGGTGGCAGCCTTTTGATCATCCTCAAGGCCTGGAAGACCAGCGGCAGCGGCGGGAAGACCGGGAGTAGCGCCCTCCGCCTCTTGAACAGTACCCTTGACCTTGCTGGTCGCCTTCTCGGCAGCATCGGCAGCCTTGCCGGCAGCGCGGTCGATCGAGGTCACATCGGGTCCAGTAGTGCTCTTGACAGCAGCGGCCTTGCTGCTCGAGACGATTTCGTCAGCGTTCTTGACAGTGCCCTTCACACCGGGATTCACGGCCTGTTCGGCCTTCTCAAGGCTACCCATCTCCTGGCCAGCAGCAGCAGCAGTAGCAGCAGCAGCGGCAGTGTCGTCTGCGGCGGAGTCCTCCTTGGCATCAGTCGTGGGTGCACCAGGAGCACCCTTTACCGAACTCGTACCGTGCTTCTTAGAGGAGCTCTTTGTGTTGCCGGCATCAGTACCACGCTTCTGGGGCGCACCGGTGGCCCCGTTGGGAGCAGCGCCGGCCTTGGGTGGGGGGCTTAAAATTGGCAGAGTAGGAAGGGTGTTCGGGGTCGAGGCAAGTCGTGACATGTCAGGCAAACCAGCATTGGGTGCGGCTGGGTTGATGCTGGGGAGCTGGCGCTTCTTGTGTGGAGCGTTGGCGGCGGCAGGGGGAGCAGGCGCTATCATCGGGCCAACGATAGGGACGGTTGTGAGACTGGCGCCGCTCACAGCCGGCAACTGTCGCTTCTGCGGAGGGGGCTGCTGCGGCTGTGGAGGCTTGTTAGTCACCTTCGAAGGAACAGGTGTGCTTTTCAGAATAGCACCAACGACTGGCAGATCGGCTCCGTTCGCGCCAAGATTCGAGCTGAGTGGGAAGGCACTTGCGATTTTGCCAGCCGAGCCAGGAAGACCAGATGGCGGGAAGGTAGCCTCGGTGCCGCCTGTGTGGGATTGCTGGACAGGAGGTGGGGCAGGAGCGGCCTGGACGGTGATGCGCAAAGCGGCGGCAGCGATGAAAATGGCGGTGAAGCGCATGATATTGTTATTAAATGGGCTGTCGAGACTTTCGATGGGTAGACTGACTTCGGTTTCATTGAATTCCCCTCTTTTATACTCGATATTTTTTTCATTCTTGTAGTAGGGGGTTCATGATGAATCCATTCCTTGTCACTAGATGTTGAATTGTGGAGTCATTCTTGAATGGAATGCCCCATCACACACACCCACACACGCACAACCCCCTAAATTTTGCTAGCTTGCTTCTCCTACGTAGTTTATGCACAAGGGGATTGCCTTCTTTTTCTCCGTTTTCGCGGCCAGATAGGAGTGATCCATCGCATAGAATGCGTGCGCAAGCCAGCGATAACAGTGAATGTGTACGTGTGTATGAGTTTGTTTTGATGCGATTGTGGACGAGGGAATGAAGAATAATGGATGCAAGCAAGATGCAAGAGACTGCTATGAGCTTCTTGCAGGGAATCTCCATCAAGCGGAGATCGCACTCTAATCTGCCTGCGCAGTATGTCATAAAAAGAGGAAATCAATAAAAGCCTTTTGTGTGTGTGTCATATCAAGAATGCCAGCTTTTTTACAGAATATATACATCCCGTTTTCTACCACATACGACGCCCGCCCCTCTCATAGAAGTCTTTCTTGTTACTAACTGGCCTTTCGCAATCCAAGGAAACCAGTACAAGTTACCAGGCCAGCCTCATCATCATCATCATTTATTCCTAGGTTCCATATGACACCAACAATAGCAACCGAATACTTCGTGTAATGCAGTAATATAGAAGGGGCAATGCCACGCGAGTGTAGCGACGATCAATCAAAGCACTTTTTGGTTCTATTGAGTACTCTTGGCAAGCAATAAATGTGTCGGCAAAATGACACGGGCAAGAACGCTGTTGGGCAATGGGCGCATTAAATGCTGTGATTTAAGGGGAAGAAGGGATGGGGGGGAGGTGCGATTGAACGATATTTGGACACCGTACTAGAGCAGAAAGTGGAGAACTCCTACTCTCGCGCTCTCACTTCCTCTCTGACCTTTTCACATATACATACACACACACTCTCTCTCTCTCTATGTATGTGTGCGTACGTATGTGTTCGGGTTATTTCGCTGTTGTATTAAGTTTTTTTTTTAAGTTACCGCCCACCATTTTCAGGAGCGAATAGCGGTGTCTTCTTCCTTGCCCTTGCATACGAAAACAAAGCCAGGAAGATATGAGAGCGGTATTGCAAAGGGTGACCCGGGCCAGCGTCACAGGCAAGCCATTCTGCATTTGTCTTGAGGAGGGGTTTACGTGTGTTTGCTGGCTGGACGACTGCTAAAAGAAAAACGGTCGGGGCCGGGCGCCATGTTTCCAGTCGAAAATCAGGTCGTAGGTGCCATTCAAAAAGGTGTCTGTGTTCTCGTTGGGATTGCTACGGATGACACAGAAAAAGATCTCGATTACATTGTTAAAAAAATTCTCAACGTCCGCATCTTCGAAGACGAAACTGGCGCAATGTGGAAAAAGGGAGTCAAGGACCTTAACCTCGAGGTTTTGTGTGGTAAACAACGCACCCGGCGCGCGCGCGCGAGCGACACTGTGTCATCCATTTCGCCTGTCAAAAAATAACAAACCTTGCAACCCCCTCCTGATTTACATAGTGTCACAGTTCACGCTCCAGGGCAATACCGTTAAAGGTTTGATCTCTTCTATCCCTCTGCCACGGCCGCGCGTCAACACAATCTTTCCTCCATTCCTATCGGCATGCAACGCTCACATTCCGGTCTAGGAAACAAGCCTGACTTCCATCGTGCCATGAAAACTGACCAGGCCAAGGAAGTGTATCAACAATTTCTGAGAAAGATGGGCGAGGCCTATGACCCGGCAAAAATTAAAGGTACACCACCGTTTATAATGATATAAAGTGTCTAATATGGATTATAGACGGAGTCTTCGGTGCAATGATGGTTGTTGATATTGCCAACGACGGTACGTAATTGGATTTGCTATGCATGTTCAATTACTTCATTTAATTCTCTTCTCTAAAACGTATTTAGGCCCAGTAACCCTGCAGCTCGATTCCCGTAAATTCTCCTATGACTCATAAACCATTTTGCAAGGCCAAACATTGCCGATGCTCGTTACAAAGGCCGTGTACCAATGAGATAGAAAAGGCTGTAAAATCATACTCTCTTAATTTTGAAGTTTGTACAGTTGCCCAACTTAAAAGCATTCATACTTTTCACCATGTTTGGTCCATATTCCAGCCCGATGCATGCGGCTGATTGCTAATTTCGTTAGCCGGATCCCATCCTCCTGTATTGTTTCCCCAATTCCCTTGTTGTTCTGGTGGTGGCTGATTATAGCCCTGAGGTTGCTGGTTATAACTCTGAGGCTGCTGGTTATAACCCTGAGGCTGCTGGTTATAACCCTGAGGCTGTTGGTTATAACCCTGAGGCTGCTGGGCAAAGCCCTGAGGAGGTCGGCTATAATTGTTGGGAGGCTGGTTATGTTGCTGAGCAGCTCTCTGGTTGTCGGATCGAACCTGCCGCCTCGACGCGTCAAAATCATCATCGTCGTCGTCTTCGAAACGTCTGGTACAAAGGAATGGATCAGAATGGTTACTAATAAATGCACATGTGGAACTTACAGGTCCCGGCTGATATATTGTCTCAAGAAATCTGGAATAGTCTGCTTGCATTCTTGGAGCACTTTCGTTATGTCTCTTGCTATACCCATGTCATTGGAGTTAAAGAATGAAGTTGCAAGACCAGCATTTCCGACACGGGCAGTACGTCCGATTCGATGTATGTATTCATCAATGTTCTTAGGCAAGTCGTAGTTGATCACGTGCATAACATTTCGGACATCAATACCGCGTGCCACGACAGCTGTTGCCACAAGAATAGGGCAGACACCGGATTTAAAGGCTGTCAGGGCGTCTTCTCTTTCCATTTGCGAACGATCACCGTGAATCGAAGTACATGGGAACTTTGACTCGTATAAGTATTGATCAAGCCTACAATTGTGATCAGCCACAAAAACTTGCATGCAGCATCACATCCCTTACGTGTCAGCATCCCGCTTTGTCTCAACAAATATAAGCGTCCGGCATGGTGGTTGCTGCATAAGTGTTTTGACCAATTCGCTGCGCTTGTTCTGCTGTTCGACCCACGTGACCTAGCAATCGCAAACCGCAGATGAATCAACTGCATAATATTAATCACCCTTTCTACAACCTACCCGCTGTGTAATGTCAGTAGTGGTTCCACCAACGCGTCCGACCTTCAAGAACAAGTAATCGGGTTTCAAGAAGTCTCGAGCAAGGCGGCGAATCTCCTTTGGAAAGGTCGCACTGTACATGAGTGTCTGGCGATTCCTATTCAAACCTTATTACTCCAATTAGCCCTAGTACAAGCATCGCAAGATTACGAATACCTCGTCGCTCAACTATATCGCGAATCACAGGTTCAAATCCCATATCTAGCATACGATCTGCCTCATCCAGGATAAGAAACTGGGTGTTGCTCAGATCTATTTTTCCACGTTCCAGAAAGTCGCAGAGCCGCCCAGGGACAGCAACCAGCACATCGCATCCTTTCTCCATCTCACGCAGCTGGCCATTCACGCTTGCACCACCGTACACACAGCTATAACAGCACAATTGTCAATTTATGCAACTATAGCTCTACCTCCCCTTCCCTTCAGGTCCTTACCAAGGTCGCAACATGCTGCGGTAGCAAAACTATGTCTAGGCTGTCAGATTAAAAATGCTCTCTTTCCAACATGTAAAATAGTAAGCATTATTCCTCACCCTACGCGCTTCATCGAATATCTGGGTGCATAGCTCGCGCGTTGGTGCAATTATAAGGATAAGCGGCTTGACCTTTGCGCGATAGTCGCCGGGCCGTGCACGATATATATATTGCGCAGTATTGTGAAATAGCTTCGAGCAAGTGGGAACCAGGAACGCGGCCGTCTTGCCTGATCCCGTTTGTGCGCAGGCCATCAAATCACGTCCGGCGGTCACAATAGAGATTGAATGGCGCTGATGGTTGAGAGACGATTAGATTTGCGTCACAGTGTCGCTGAATTTTGCTCTTACCTGCACGGGAGTTGGAACAGAGTAACGCGCAAGCGCAATATTCTCTTTCATAACTGGATGGAGGTTTGCGTCCGAGAACTACAAGATCAACAACAGATCAGCTGGAGAGCCATCGGTGAGCGCAACTGACAAGCTTGCCTTATCAAAAGCAGGAGGTGGATTGTCCCCAGAGACAGAAACTTTGATGGAATCGTATTTTGAAAAGTTGATGCCAGAATGGACGTGTGTTTCTGCACCGAAGAGCTCTTTCTCCAAGGCCTCATCTCTCGGAGCCATCCCGTCTGCATAATCACTACGCCACTCGTAGCGCTTACGGGACGAGCCCCAGTTGTAATTAGCTGATCTATCCATGTTAGAGAGAGGGAAAAAAAGACAATGAAAGCGGGAGCTCTGGACAAACCTACAAATCACCGGTCGGTATCAAGCCTACAGAGTCACAGCCACAGGATGAAATGTCAAATTCTTTCGGTAAATGCAAGACATATGGCAGATATTCCTAATTCATAATGAATCGAGCCGGTCAAACCACATAGGTTCCATCCAGATGTTCATATACATGTACCAATATTGAGTTCTCTAGAAGACAGCTGATCATTCAGAATAACTGACATCTATTACAAGACAACCAAGCTTGATAGGACTTCTTCCGACGGGAGGGGTATCCTCTAACATCCGGCTTCCACATTATTCTGCAAAACATGATAATGCAGACTTCATTCTCATTCTTATAGGGTACGTTCTTTGTATTTCTGCGTGTCCCTAGCAGAGTTAATGGGATGAAGAGATTGAGACAGATATTACGTAAAAGGATACTTCGAAAAGAAACAAGCTCATCCTATCATACCATTCATAGTCAATAGACTACATATTTAACAAGCTCGTGACACTATATGGCGCAGAACAAGAGAATTGGCTTTATCATTCTTCTCCTGCCAGGTGTCTTGTTCACCATCAATATCCCCTTCTTGCAAGAACTATCCGGATTGCGTTCTCTACGGACGATACACAGAGCATACTTACAAAACATCCGACAGAGAAAATGCCAGTGAGAAAGATAATTACCAATCAAATGGACTATTCATTGTGGAACTGCTCGGTTTAATAGATGACCTTGATCTAATTCGGGATTTCTCTAATGATTTTGTGATAACATAAAGATATCGTTCGGTATTCCGACGTCCACGAAAATATAATCAGTTTAGATCGATTCTATCTGGCTATAGTTTGGATTACCGATTACATAGGGCATAATACACACCAGACATAACAATCGAAAGAGAAGAATAGGAGGGAGCATTTCTGAATTCCTTAAAGATTGACTCATTAACGCCACCGTATGCGGCGGGTCCCAGACAATGGTTACTATGCGGCTTTGTGCGACTGTCGGAACATATCATTCGGTCAATTGCCTCGACGGTAGAGGTGATATTCCGTGGAGTTTTTGCCTTCAAAATACCTCTTCGTGGGCTTCTGTCATGAGAATTGCTCTCGCCAACATAATAAAGCCGAAACTCTATCGGGCTTGTCGGCTGCTTTATAGCAATAACGAAATAGATGTGAGCGCTCACTTAATATATATTGCTGTAGAACAATACGATGTCGGTGCAACGGCTCAAGAATCCCTTTCTTTATCAACTTCCGTTTAACAATTTGATAGGATGCGGAGTAGTACGTGAGTATGGTTGAGTCATCACAAAGACGACAGAACTGGGATTTCTCCATATGTGTGTCCGCGTTTTCGTGTTTGCGTGCGTGCGTGCATGTGTGATCTGTAGTTTTAGAAGGCTATTACTTCAGAGGCTGTTGTCTATTCTGTTCTCACTAACATGCAAATCAATTGCCCGAGGAGCCGTTTGTTCAAACTCAATGGCAACAAGCGTGTAATCGAAGCCATGACAAAGACGCTAATGCCCGATTGCAATCGAAGCTTGGTCGTCGGGTTTTACGTATCTCAACTTAGTAAAGGACGCACCTTTCGATTCCTGTCTCCAGATGGGGCTTGGATGTCGTACAGCGCAGCAGCGGTGGTGAGCGCTCCGCTAGTCTGTTACATGTTGCGGCGTCTGATATCGTTTTGTTTCTGCACATGTGCCAAATTTTAGGCTAATATACTTTATTTTCTATGGCAACGGGCCCGATTTCCTGGGTATACATGGAGGACCAAATAAACGTCAGTTTGTTCATTTTCTAAGGATTACTCTTCTGTAACAAAGCGCCATGCGGATTCTCTGGATTATTATTTCTGTATGTGTATTTGCCCAAGAATGGGAAGGGTAGGACAGCGTTTATTACGATAGAATAACACGCTTCTCTCAGTGGCCGAGTTACCAAGAAATTACTGTGGCATTGGTGGTGCTCATTTGGATACCGAATATACGATCTAAATTAAAACGCAAAAAAGATCGCGCGCCTCTGTCAGGTGTATACCGGTACCGTGTGAATACACCCACTGGCACAATACAGAAATGTCTAACTATAATTACATTGGCTTGGGTAATGACATTAATAGTTTCGGGAGAAAATCGGGTCAGCCCTTTTTTCCACCGTAGTCTAAAGATGATGTCCCACTTCCACATAATGGTTGTGGACGCTCGCCAGGTTAAAACCTGTGTGATATACTCGAGCGGTCGGAATAAAAAAGGAAATAATAAACGTCAAATAATCCATCGGGCCTTAATTGAGAAATATGCAGATAATAATCAATAAATTATCAAAAGTCAATGGTGACACACGCGCACAGGTTGGTGTCTGATTCACCAAAGCAAGCTTATCGTGCTGGCAACGAGCAAGGCTCCCGCTCCGGGAACCCTATCTTTAAGCAGCCATTATTGCTGTTTACATGATAATAATTAACGGCATCGAAAGGTGACCCAGTCGTTGCCCCCCTTAAAATAGAACTTCAGCCATAAGCTCCCAATACAAAGGCCTGACCAAAGTGTCTTATGTGAGCATGCAAATATTCGAGTACGCGGCGTAGCAGGGAGGGTGGCTGAGCATCAATATCCTTGGCGTTGATCTACCGGCCCATCTGCGAGACCTTTTGCTCGCACGTCACATGGAGTTCTTGTGTAACCCAGAGGACGGGTGCATGTCACTTCTGGCGGGACATGCTGAACTGCAATAAAGCATAAGATGACAAATGGAGTATTCACAAAACCGTCATTGCTGGACGATCCTTTTTTTTAACTGATGGTATACGCTCATAATGCTCCCGGTATATATGCAATTGATGTCCTTGCTCATCCAATTCATCGATCAGCCTGCATTCATTTTTAAAAGAACATGCTCCCACCGCCTTCCTATTATTAAAGAAATCGCCGAACCTATGGTACGATTCCATCGGATTACCAGTGAAACGGGTGATCAATCGGCACCAGACCGTGCTTCAAACGCCCTTTTAGCAGGCCATCCGAAGAGTCTTGGGGGATGCGGCAAACCCAAGCTGAATGGACGGGTCTAAAAAGATAGTGTAACACCGTAGCCCATGACACATTTACTCCACGTGTGTGGAAATTTGGACTTATTTTGCCGATCTCGACCTGACTACTCAGGCTCATTGGTTATGATCACTGTTCTGTTACACCGCCTGGACCCAATACCTCCTTTCTTTTTGTCTATAAAAACCCATCCTGTCTTCTCGAACTTTTCCCTTTTCCCCCGCTCTCTTACCATTCACCAGTCGCATTTTAAGGCTATTCTTTTTTTTTCTCTTTTTTTCTTTACAGCATCTTAACGAAAAAGAAACAAAACAAAAGCTGTCTCGACTATCGACAAGATTGACAAATATATAACATCTATACGCACGCACATACGATACGATACGAAATACATGGTCGCCACTAAGTCAACGCATTGTTCTACCGTGAGCTGCTCACACCAATGTGCTCAAGTCGCCACAATCGCCACCGCCAGACATTGCTGCAACATGAAGCGAAGCACAACGGTCCAGGGATGGATGAAGATCGATTTGAACACCATATCGGACAAGATCTGTTACTTGTGCGGGTCAGACAAACACGTTTCCTCTGATTGCCCTCTCTATGCATGAACGGATGTCCTTCGCCATACATATACAACATCTTCCATCTGCGTGTGTACATACATCTACTTTGTCCTCGTGTATTACAGCTTTCAATTCAGCAATTCATTCATTCATTCTCGCCGGTCGACGATACACCCATCTACACTCTTTCCTCGTTCGCATGCCCCTCCCCGGCTACGCCCGATTGCTTCCCACCACTCATTTCTTCCGCACGTCGCGTATGCCATTCCTGGATTTCTCTCATTCGTTCATTCTTTCATTCTTTCTTTCCCTTCGTCTCCCTCCGCTCTTTCACTCTCGAGCTATTTTATGTACACAATGAGAATATGAAATAGTAATCTGGTAATAGTAGTAGTTAATAGTAGTAAATATTTGGTAGCTGGCTGCTGGTCCATAGTCTAAGTCAAATCGCTTGTAAATATCAACGATCTTTTACTCCAAACGTCTCTGCTGCTTGTTTAATTTAACCTTGAAAGAACATCTTCTATTTGATCATAAGAAAGTGAGCTTGGCAAATTTATCACTCATTTCGACATTGTTCCATCTTCTGCGTCTTAAGGTATCTTTTTACTGTGGTAGAGCCAACATTCCGGAGTCCAGGCATTGGGGTGAACACCAGGGAGCTTGCATCTTGTTATGACAACCTTGAATGTTGGTTTCGTTGTCTCTAAAGAACGTACAAGTTCCGTTTCGACCATCTCTACATGTGTATATATGTAGTCTCAGCACGTTCGTGCGAATGCCGACTGTGTCGCATGCGAACTACATAAAGCTGAGGAAAATCAGCTTTGGCACACGGTCGATGGCATTATCCTCGCCCTTTTTCTTAGCGCAGTCATCTGGTCATAAAAATTTCGTAATATTTGTTGCATGAATAATCCATAAAAACAACTTGGACTTAACGACCTTTATTCAGGTCGTAGTGCAAAGCTCTGGGCCTCCGCGATGGATCAAAATCACACCCATCTGCGATTCGTACAACACATTCCGTCTCGGCAGGAACAGATCCCGCGTCAGTCGCCTGTACAGCAAATGGACCCATCTGTCATTTATACGCCTGCTCTGATGCCATTAGAACAAATGCAGCCACAACAGCATCCATCACCTGCATCCCAGACTGGCAATTCCCGCTTGTGTCCGCCACAGCCACCGATCTGGATTTGTCAATCGTATCCTGGGACGCCTGCTGACCATGACAATAATGTAATCATAATCAGCAGCGACGAGGAAGAAACAGGCTTGGAAGCACCGGCGCCTGTCAGAAAACTTGGCCAAACCATTGAGGATGCAATAAGCCTCATCGACGATGAGAATGAGGGAGACAATGGCTTTATGCCGGCCATGTCACCTGTCTCGGCTGCTACTTCTCTCCTTCTGTCGGAAATAAAGGTTTCTGAGGCAGCTATGTCCGGTGCACCTATGCCTGTCATTACGTCTCTTGCGCCTGGACCTGTCAATTCTGGGGAGCCTATTGCCTCTGCGGTTGCCTCTGCTTCGGATACCGCTACTAGTACAGTATTTGAAGATAATGAACTGGGTCCCAAAGAAGAAAATGAAGTAGAGCATTCCGTGGCTAAGGTCAAAGATGAAAACCGAAACGATGATCTGCAGCAGCATGTACAACAGGAACCTATGCTTGAATACCACACGCGTACGCAAGAACACATGCATAAAAGGGATGTCAACGCTGATACGGACGAAGCCATGATAGAATCGTCGGATAACGAGTCAATTTCATCTTCGGACCTTCTTTTCGGTGAAGAAGCTGCCGATTCTGTAAATATCGATGTAGATCTTCTCTATGCTCTGAATGCTCCAGACACGGATGATGAGGATGTACCGGATTGGAAAGCACTGGCAAGGCTGAATATGGACGACAATCCGACAGCCAGATTACCGTCCAAACCTCCGGTTTCCTCGGTAGACACCGCTCCACCCACGAATATCACAATTAAAACATATATACCCCCAAACGCCAATCTTGCTGAACTCCTCTCACAAATCGAGGCTTACAAGGAGTCAGTCCGTTTTGAACCAGCTGCTGAGGCAGTGGCTACGGCGACGCACGTGCGAGAGAATAGTAAGGATATCAACAACAACAACAAACGATCAATCCAAAAACGTCGAAAAATCACGATGGAGAAGAAAACCAAACGACCGTATGTACCCTGTCGGATCTGGTCGAACGCTACCTGGGAAGATTGGGCGCAGTTTGAGATTGGCGATTGGCTACATTGGCCTTTTGAGGATTGGGAGGTCAAAGTATTAGACGAAAGACTAGAGCATTTCAATAGAATGGCGAAGAAGCATCGCCCCCCGAACAAGATTCCATCCTTTGCTGCGTTTGAGTATGCTGCAGAAAAGCTGTCGTGTCGCCGTGTCATCGATTGTCAGCGATACTGGGAGGACCGCTCTCTCGGATTGGTAGATTCCTACAATAAACCTGTCATCATTATCAAAGGACATGGTAAGTGGATCGGATGATGCGTGTATTCTTTTCTTTCGAGGGATTCCAACTGGATGCTCTTACTGCATAGACGATATGAAAAAGTCAACGTTATATGATGTAATCGGGAATGCGCGCTATCAGCTCAGCTCTCGTTCCTCTTCAGCAAAGACAGTTTTATGGTCTAATCTGGATTGTGAGAGAACATTTGGCGAAGGGAGCGCAGACTGTCTTGCAGTCAAGATCATCAATGATCCACAGTCTTCTGGGTAAACGGTTCATTTCTTCTTTTTTTTTCATCCGTGACAATTGATGATTTATATTGAATGTTGCTGCAGTGTAAAGGTTATCGCTGGTTGTGCGTGCAATGACCAGCCAGAATATAACGCACCCGGAAATCTGCGTCTATGGACCTCAGAAGATGGAAGCGTCAAACAGTTGCGCGCTCACCGAGATGAGGTTAATACTCCAACTGGAGCTCATCAAAGTAGGTTTTTACTTTGAAGAAGTCGATGGTAGCTATCTGACTTGTATCTATCCGATGTGGGCTACGCTAGTGTGGTTCACTGTTACAGATGTCTGTGTCTCGAATGATCATCGGTTCTTCTTTTCCTGCTCTCATGACAAGACGGCGCGTGTATGGGACTCACGAAATGGCAGGATGCTTTCAACTTTAGGTACGATGTTACAAGCTCTCGTTTTTTTTTTTTGTCACAAAGTGAAAATTTATCTTGAAAACCATATGTTCTAGTCTTCCACGATCAAAAAATTCACCAGATGGCCATTTCCCCAGATCCCACCGAGCACATTCTGGGTACCGCATCTGCAGATGGTAGCGCCGTCGTTTGGAGACTCGGTAGTTCTGGGGATGTCGGCTCGGGCCAAGTCTGTGAATTGGATGTCCGGATAACCAACAACTCCCCTCAGCCCAGTATAGACACACTTGCTTTTGGTAATGGCCCATCTAAGGGCATGCTATTCACTGGCGTCGTTACGGGTCTAGTATCTCCCGGAGGATTTGTAAGTCTATATCAGCAATGGTATTTTCATCAATTAATTTTTTTTTTTTAAAAAAAAAAAAAAAAGATACAAGTATTCGACGCCGGGACAGGCCACCCCATTCTGCGATTTGAAAGCATGCGTTCTGCAGTGTGCGACCTAGACGTATCAAGCTCAGGTGATTCCGCGGTGTGCGAAAGGCGATAAAAAATATTGAAAGCTAATGAGGATCGTGGACGACGGGTTGTTTCTTTGGTGAGAAATAGGAAGATACATTGCCTCGGGGAATTATAGCGTGATAGACGACTATTCAGGAGATGGCTATGTTCATATCAATGACGTTCGACAACCGCAATCTGTCATCAAAGCAAAAACGAACCATCCTGACGTGAACGTTGTCCGTATGAGGAAAGTATTGACTGGTATAATACGATCTCAGAAACGGGAAACCTGCATGTGTAAATGAGACTGACATTTTATTAATTAGCCCATGTGAGCGTTATATTGCCTCGGGTAATCTGACCAATGAAACCGCGGTTCTTGATATACGCCGACCAGATCGCCTTCTATATAGTCTATGTCATAATCGTAAGCTGGGGGGGGATTGAGGGAGAATTAGAGCGCATATTTATTTATTAACCAATAATCGTCTTGCAGAAACAATAGCAGAACATCTTGTGCCAGTCAATTCGGACGGAGGGATTTCGGGAATCCACTGGATGGCAAACTCAAAGTACCTGGTCACTGGTGGTGGTGACTGTTCAGTAAGTCTAACCCAATGTTTACTGAATGAGAAGAATTTATTTCTCAATTTTTTTAAGGTGAAAATCTGGGACGTGTGGGGTAGCGGCGATATTGTAAGGTCATATCCAACATCAACCAACGTGGCAAGCCTTGCAGTTGATGAAGATGCTATGTTGATCTGTGCTGGCACATCTGCAGCTCAGGGTTATGTCCATATCTTTAGCCCTTACCCTCTTTAATAAACCATTCCACCACCTTATTCACCACCACCCCACCATTTTTCATATGTTGTAAATACCGGGATGTGCGTTTTTCTCTTTATTATACTAAAAAAAAATGAACAGAAAGAAAACTTATTTACTAAAAACTTATTTACTAACTACTATTTACATGGCAGGGTGGCCTTTAGTTGAGCGCTCAGAATAGTACGCCTGGACTTTTTCTTGCCCAGCGGTGAGCATGTCATGGCCACTTTCCTGCATCTTTCGAGAATGCACCATCTTGCCAAAACTCTCCTATTGACCATCATGACCCAATCAAGAAGGAAGGAAAGGGGTTTTAAGTTAATATTATGTGTATTGATTGGGAGAGGGGTAGATGAAAAAAAAAATAAGATGGGAAGGGGGAGGTACTTTACCTTGATAGAGCCACGACGTGCGTCCATCATGCCGCTCAGGTAATCCTGCAAGCTAGTACGGCGGTCGGCCTTGCCCGCAGCGGCATCCTGTGTACGAACCTCATTTGGCCTGGTGGTTGTCTGCTGCTGCTCGACGCCTGTTGTACCCGCATTTGGGTTGCGCGCTGAAGTCATGTCACCTGCTGCGTCAGAATCGTTACCACCAGAAGTGGCATTGAGTGATTGAGGCGGTAGGGAAAGATGGGAAAAATGTTGGTGAGAGTCATGTAAACCCCCCCCCGGAAATATGGATGCTACAATATAATTACCTTCAGACTGTGTACGATCAGCAGACGGGTTCACCTGGACTAATTCATTCTGCTGCTGGTCGCCGATTCTAGCTATAGCCGAAGTCTCTTGTCGAGATGATTGCTGCGGCATCTGCGACTGACGCTCAGACTGATCAGGCAACCAGGTTGCTGGGTGATGATACGAGGACCAGCCGGCTGGCTGGGTCGGCGACTGACCGAACGACGAGCGCTCATAGGGAGATGGACCTAGAGGCTGATTGGCTGGAGCAGTTCCTCGCGTCTCAAAGTGCATATCCTGCTGCTGCTGCTGCTGCAGCTCGCGTTGCTCGCGCTCGTGTTGATCCTGGAGATTTTTCTGTTGCTGGACCAAGAGATTCTGCTGCTCTTCCTGGAGGTCAAGCTGTTTCTGTCTTTGCTGCTCCTGCAGCGCTATTTGCTGCTGTCGATACTGTTCCTGCTGCTGCCGGAGTAGCTCATCACGCTTCTGACTCTGCTCTTTCTGCAGGTCCACAAGCTGCTGCTTCTCCAATTGCTGCTGCTGTTTCTGTACTTCGTGCTGCTCCTTCTCATGTCTTTCCTGTAGCTTCTTTTGCTGCTGCTGCTGCTCCTGCTGCTGTTGTAACTGTAGGCCTTGCTGCTCTTTCTTTTCTTCCTCCAACAGGACTGCCTGCTCTTGTCGCTGCTCTTCCTTCTGCAGCTGAAGAAGATCATACTGTTTCCGCTCCTGTTGTTCTTGCAGCCCCTTTAGTTGTTGTTGCTGCTGCTGTTGCTGCTGCTGCTGAAGATCGCGCCGGGTTTGCTTTTGTAGTTCTTGCAGATTGATATGGCGTTGCTGCTGCTGCTGTTCTTGCTGCTTCTGCAGGTCGTGCTGCTTCAATGCCTGTTGTTCCTGCAACTCTAACTCTTCCTGATGCTGTTGTTCTTGCAACTTTATCTGTTGCTGTTGCTCCTCCTGGGTTTGGTGCTTCTTCAGTTCGTCCTGCTCCAAACTTTGCTGCTCCTGCAGCGCCTTCTGCTGCTGTTGTTGTTGCAGCTGCAGCTTGCGCTGTTCTTCTAATTGACGCTCTTGCAATGCCTTCTGTTGCTGCTCTTGCTCCTGTTGCAACCTGACCTGCTCCTGCATATGGTGGTCCTCCATCGCCTTCTGCTGTTGCTGCTGCGATTGCTGATGCTTCAGTTGCAGGTCGTGCTGTTCTTGCTCCTGAAGCTCCTGAAGGTTCATCTTCTGTTGCTGCTGCTGCTGCTGCCACTGTAGCAGCAGCTCTTGCTCGGCTTGCTTCTGCTGTTGCAGGAGCATTTTCTCCTGCTGCTGCTTCTGCTGCTCATGCTGCTGCTGTAGCTCGCGCTGTTCCTGCTTTTGCTGCTCCTGAAGCTCGGCGATGAGCTTCTGCTGCTTCTGCTGCTGTTGCTGCTGCTGCGCGCCCTGCTCACGGCTTTGTTCTTCGAGCAGCATTTTCTGCTGGTGCTGCCGCGATTGCTCGTGCTGGCGCTCCAGCTCCTCACGCTCTCGCTTTTGCTGCTCCTGTAGCAATGCCAGTTGCTGCTGACGCAACTGCTGATGCTTCATTTCCAAGTCGTGATGCTCTTGTTTTTGCTGCTGCTCTAGCAACTCCAGGCGCTGCTGCTGCGACTGCTGCTGTGTCAGTTGCAACTCGTGCTCCTCTTGCTTTTGGCGCTCCTGCAGAGAGAGATGCTGCTGCTGCTGAAGTTTCTGCTGATACGCTTCTAGTTCGTGCACTTCTTGCTTCTGTTGCTTCTGCAGTGCCTTCTGCTGCTTCTGATGCTGCTTCTGGAGCAGCGCTTGCTGCTTCTGTTGCTGCTCCTGCTGCTCCAAAAGCCTGAGCTGCTGCTGGTGTTGCCGTTCCTGGAGCTCTTTCTGCTGCTGCTCCATTTGCTGCTGCTGCCTCAGCTGAAGCTCATATTGCTCTCGCTCCTGCTGCTCCTCGAGGTTTTTCTCCTGCTGGTGCTGCTGCAGCTTCTGTTGCTGCTCGAATTCCTGTTGCTGTTGCTGCTGTTGCTTATGGAGCTGGTGCTGCTGCTGCTGCTGCTCCTTCTGCTCCTGTTGCCACAGCTTCTGCTTCTTCTGTTCTTCGAGCTTTTGCTGCTCGCGCTGCTGGCGCTCGAGCTGCGATGTTTCGCTCCTGCGGCGGCCTTTGAACAGTGAACCAAGCACGTCGCCGACGCTGTTCCGCTTGCCGCCCGTCGTCTGATGCTTCAGTCCCGCATAGGCCGTGTAATCAGCAGTACTTGACACCGCGGTTGACCGAGTGATCGTATCCGCCTTCCCTGCGTGGATCGCACCAGAGAGAACCGTCGGATATGTGTCGGCTCTGTTCTGAACGACTGAAGGCCCCTCGGCGGTGGCGCCACCGCCCGTGGGCCAGGCAGAAGGAGCACTGTACCTATGAGAAGATATTCCTTGTTGGTCTACCTCGGTTGCGCCACTCAGCGTAACGTCTTTCTCTATAGGGGCCGGTGCTTGTGATTCTTCTTCTGATGCCCTGGACTCAACGCCAGACAAAGACTGATATTGGTCTTGCTTTTGCTGAAGTGCGGTGTCCTCGTTGATGGGCTCAAGAGACGTTTGACCAGCGCTCGATTTCCTGGTTGCGGCAGCAATCCCTGCGCCTATAGCTCCCAGGATACCTGCACCAACTGTTGCGACTGCAGACGTACCATGAGACTTGCTTTGTTCTAATATAAGGAGAAGGATTACAAGTGAGGAAGGCGTGCTGGAAAAGAGGGAATCTCTCTAGGGGAGCGGGTTAAAGTACAAACCTCTCTGAGTGGAACTCTCGTCCATCGTTTGCTCTTCATAGGGGGAGTCCCAGACAGATTTTGTTGCAGCTAGTAGTGGGCAGGTCGATATAATTTTTAGTATGATTGAGAGAATCACATAGCAGTAACACAGCGCAAAGGGAAAGCACTTGCCTTGCTGCTGATCAGCAGACGAAGTAGTAGTTGAAACTGTCGCCTTCTGTGGACCCTGAGCCTGCTCCCTGACCGACTTGTTTGCTTTGCATTTTCCATGATGTTCCAGGTAAGTTATTTTGGCTTTGACGGCAAACCATGTGTGTCCAAGAGATTTTCATTTACCATTATAGGTTGAAGAAATATTATCTTCCTTCCATGTGTGAGATGCATCCTCCTGAGTCAAATCGTTATGATAATCACCATACAAAGCGTGGCCATATACATTATCAGGGATCTTCTCATCTGGCCAGCCCTCTATAGACGTTACCCGATACGGAAAGTAAGGTGGTGAGTAGCAGCCCCCATTCATGCACGCGTTGAGTTAGTAGTACCATGTTGGCCACCATAATTGGTACCGCGATCGTCTCTGTTCTTTCGCGCTATTGCCTTCGATGGACGGTGCAAAGGACTTCCGGTGGGGCACACGCTAGTGGGAATCGGCCAGTCAGATCGTACGTCTGTATGTATCTCGCAATAAGTATTTCTAACATGATGACAATGTTTTTTGTTTAGTTACCTATTCCCTCATGCTCATCCACAGTATCGAGACCGTCAGAATCTTCTCGGCTACTAGTGGGATGTTCTGATTACACATCGACGCAGGCAGCAGATTAGATAAAGGTGCCAAGACTTTCTGTTTTGTTATTGTTCCACATCTATCTTGCCTTGTTTTGCAGAATCGTCCTCCGAGATGGAGCCCCGAAGGTAATCAATGCACCGGGAAACCAGTCCAGTTGCGCTGGCAGCACCTGCTCCAGCAGCTGCGCCCACGGCATTTGCGGCTGCAGCCGTCTTCTCATAGACTGAAGAGGATTGATCCTCCTGATGGCGATCGAACTTTGCATTGTGAGTTCGCAAATAGCTATTGACGTCCTTTGGCATAGTCGGTGTGTTCTTAAAGTCATGCGTGTCAGCAATGTTCTTAGCCACTCTGGCAGTGTAGCTCCGAGGATCGTGATCGTAGCCTGTGATCACCGGCGCATTGCCAGCCGCATCGACATCGAACACACCCGCAGGAGGCAGCGAAGGCATCTTAGCTGGCGATGGCAGTGCCGGCTTCTGGCGGGCAGCAGTCGCCATGTCAGCCCGGCCGTAGCGACTAGCGGCAACGCTTGGGTCGATATCAGACCGCTGGTCCAACGAAGGCTTGGGAAAATCATGCTCTTCAATGGGCTCTACCACGTAACTTTCCCCCACAACGGCACGCTGCGCTTCGCCCTCGTGGGCTCCCATGTCTTCAGTGAACGACGACTGTTCCATATCCACCTGTCTACGCGAATCACCACGGGTTTCTTCGGTGCTATGGCATTAAAAGGAAAATGAGATCTTTGCTCATGATCCCTTCTTGGTGAAGTTTTTTTTTTTTTTTACTTTTTTGCATAAGAGTTGTTGTCCACACCCGAGAACAGGGTGGATGTTTTGTAAAAGTAATCCATTATGGAAGATTGACCATAACCTGGTTTTTTTTTGGTTAAGATGTTATGAAAGAAATGAGTAAAATCCAGCATCGTTTTAAGTACATTCATATAGAGAGAGAGAATCAAGGGTTTTTTTTCTCGTTCTTTATGCAGCATTCCAACACATGGAATCGTCCAGTCAAAAAGTTTGAATTGCGTCTTTTGGCGGGTTATCACAGGGGAGGTTGGCGCGCAAAGAGTGAGTTGTTGCATTCATGCAATAACAGAAGATGTCACCCCGCAAAACAGGAAGAACCTATCAGGCTGAAGATGAAAATAATGGATCGGCTTACCTGGCGTTCGATTAACTGAGAAACCATACAATGCAAAAAGTTTCGTCGGGCATCCTTATACGGCAAAACATTGAATCGGATCTGCTTCGCGGGATGTGAAAATAGCTTTGCCTATGAAATTGCCGCGAGGCCTAAAGGGTGAAGAGGGCAGAGGGGTAATACAGCTTGCCTATGTGAAAACATGGTGATAATCTCTTATCCCTCACATCACACGTATGTTCATCGGGCTTACTACACGCATAAATTGGCTCTATCGAACGCAAATATGCAAATTTGATTCGAAAATCTCCCTCCATGTTCCAGTCTGGCCCTGCTGATGTATTAGGTCATCTTTTGACTGCAAACAGACAATATAGGGGAGCCGAGTGAAGAGGCAACCACCCTATCCCGGCCACCACCACCAAAACAAAGTGTGTCGGGCTGGGGGCTGATGGGTAGCAATTCGTATGACACATGCAAAAATAAAAAAGAAAATCGGGCTTCCCATATCCAGCACAGCGCTGACAAATGAACAAAACCAACCGACCCCGCTCTTATTTTTTGGTTTTCTACCATTCATCCTAAATATAATAATAATGTCCTTCGCCGGTGATGCTAGTTGTTCTGCGGGTGCCAACCCAATGTCGCAGATGCTCAAACAATTTGGTCAAGATCGATCGCTTCAACAAGTGTGTGTCTAAAGAGAGCAAAAGGATGAGATAGGGGGTGTTGGGAGTATGCTAATACCATTTACCTGTTTCTTTATTTCTTTTGTTCATTAGGATCGGATCGCTGGTCCCTCGCAGAGCCCAGCGGGTCCTTCAACGGTAAAGCTTTATTTTGAAGAGGATTCGTCGTCAGCGGTGCTGACGAACACTTTTGTCCCACAGATCCGATCTACTCGCCAGGGGTTCCGACAAGAGGACAATATGGTAAACGAGTTCTTTGGCCAGGAGCAGCATCAGCGACCGGCCACCGGGCCGGGCCCGAACATGGTCGGGAATCGTGCCTTTGAGTTCTCCGAGTTACAGCGCGAGTTGGATGCGGTACGCAGTGGCAGGAGCGGATGGGCATCTGAATTCCAACATCAAGGACCGCGTCTCTGGGAAATAACACCCGAGGAGGAAAAGGCCATGGAAAGAGCATTCCAGGAGAGCAGGGCGGCGGCCGGTCCATCCATGAATGCTTCCGGTAAGTCTATTGATTGCATTTGGGCAAAAAAAAAAGAGCTTCTAGAACACCGTCGAGCTGATCATTCATCCGCGGGCGGGGGGGTGGTTTGTCCTTTGATAGTTTGGCGTGAGGAATTCATGAACCACCCTGACATGGTACACATGAATCCGCAACAGCGGGCCGAGTTTGAACAAGCCTTTGAGCGGCATTTTGATTGGGCGAGCGACTTTGCATTGCAGCAGGACAAGGGCAAAGGACGCACGGTGGAACTGGAAGGCAACACAGCATGGGAGGATCAGTTTGCTGCGTTTGATGCCAAGCCGACGGAAACGGATGAGGAGATTGCGAAGAAGATCGAAGAGGCGGCAGCGGCGCAGGACCCGGCAATGTTCGAACAGTTTGAAAACGTATGGCAGGACATCCGCGACCAGATGGTGAATGAAGATGACAACTGGGAGGAAGAGTTTGGCAATTTCAGGAACGATCCTGCGATCTACAAGCCTGATCTGGGCGAGTATGTATTCGAGGTTGTGAATCCCTATCTCGAACACAAAGATCCCATGGGTGAAGGCATGCGCATGATGAACGAAGGCTCCAACAGCCTCAGCGAGATCGCATTGGCTTTTGAAGCAGTGGTACAAAAGGACCCGCTCAACTCGGAAGCATGGATGCACCTCGGAAATGTGCAAGCGCAGAACGAGAAGGAAGAGCCTGCGATTAGGGCGCTCGAGAAAGCTGTCGAGGTGGATGAGAAAAACTTCTCGGCCATGATGTCTCTCGCAGTGAGCTACATGAACGAATCATATGACCATGCAGCCTACCAGACCCTGGAGCGATGGATGGCTGCCAAGTATCCAGGCCTTGTGGATCCCAACATATCATCCGCTCCAGCAACGCCCTTTGAGCTCCACAACCGTGTCACGGACCTATTCCTGTCGGCTGCGCGACAGGCGCCAGACGGTCAGCTCATGGATCCTGATGTCCAGGTTGGACTAGGCGTCCTGTTCTACGGCAGTGGTGACCTGGATAAGGCTGTGGATTGCTTCTTTGCCGCACTGAAGGGCCGTCCTGATGTAAGTATTTGTCTGGAGATAAGAAAAACCACAGTTTCTGATGATGTCACGAAATACGGTAGGATTATCTTTTGTGGAATCGACTGGGTGCTACGCTTGCCAACAATGGCCGTTCCGAAGAAGCAATCGATGCATACCATAAGGCATTAGAGCTACATCCCTCCTTTGTGCGTGCACGGTACAATCTTGGTGTCAGCTGCATCAATATTGGATGCTATAAGGAAGCAGCAGAGCATCTCCTCACTGGCCTTTCGATGCACAAGCGGCAGGGAGGCGATGAAGGTGTCAATGTGTCCAGCAATCTGTGGGAAATGCTCCGCAAGACATTTGTCATGATGGTACGTGTGTCTGTCTGGGCTATTCAGGTGATCGATGGATTAACAATCTGCCTATTTGATATATTCATCTTAGGGACGAGAAGACCTTGCAAGCAAGGCGAAGGCTGGCTTCGACATCAACCAATTCCGTAGCGAATTTGAGTTTTAACCGAATTTAGTATAGGAACGATACCGCTTTTTACCTGTTATTCACCCTTTCGCACCTTGATGACACACATACATATACACACATTTTGTACAATAAGTCCTGCTTTTAATATTACGCTTGTCAAATATATACATGCATCATCGCTCGCAGGATGATGCAACTTGCAATTAGGTCTGTTGTGTATGTGTGTGTAACGGGGGAGGGGGTATACAAGGGGGGGGAGGAGAACTGGTCGATGGTCACCACCTCTGCGATGCGGTGAAGAGAAAAGAAAAACATTTTTTTTTCGCCAGAATCGTTTACTGGGTAAATAGTCTGGCATCGATGATAGCCAGGATCATGACAGCGCATGCCAGGCAGAAGATAGAGGTGACGACCATCAAGGCCCACCAGCCGGTGCGGATAAAATTGATCTTGCGGATCAGCAGTCGTTGTGTCACAAAGTACTTGGCGATACTGACAATGAGAGAGGTGAAGCCGATTGCAATGAAACAATAGCCAATGGGTGATGTATCGAGTGAGCTCCTGTTTTCTTCTCCCGTGTCGTCCTTTTCGTCTGGCAATCGAAACTTTAACAAGACCGTGAATCCTAATCAACAAACGATGTTTTGGGAGCCGACAGTCAGCCTTTATTCATTGTATGCGCCTATGCATACGTTTTCGGTATACATACCAAGAACAACAAGAGTGCAGGAAAGCTTGAAGAAGATCAGAAAGTTGCGCTCATTGGCCAGCTACGTCAAAAAAAAAATCGGCTGGTCAGTTCCACAAGGCATTCAACACTCATTTGGACGATGGAGCATTACCATGTCGCGGGCAATGCTACCCGTATTGGGAACAAGAAGCGGAAGATCCGGGAATGTCAGAATTTTGAGGAAGTGTGGCATGAGAAGAAAGGGCCGGTAGCAATACCACTAAAGAGGCATTAAAGAGAAAAAAAAAAAGGTAGAAGACGAGTGAGACATACTTAAAAGGCAATTGGGGGTGGGGAGTTAGAAAAAGTTACCAGCCTCACTTCCCCCCCCCAACACCTCATTTCGATCGCTTGAGCCCCTCTTTCATGATACCCCCACATTCCAGATACAACTAAAGTTTTATATCCGTGCCTGCGTCGCCTGAAGGGAATTACAACGTATGGTTGCGTCATAACCACGTTTACTGCGGTATCAAGATGTACTATGATGAGAGTAGTATAAGGTCCTTATAGCTATTCCTGAGGCTCCCCGAGATGGGATTTGATCCATTCAATGTAGCACTGCGTGACCTGCTCTCGTGCTGCGGGCTTCTCCTGGTGCACTATTTCCTGCTTGTTAACAAGAGAGCAATCCACCACTTGGGTCTTTTTTTTTTCACATACATTCATGAAAAAGGCCAGGCCAGACCTTCATTTCTGATTTGGGGTTGTTGCTCAACTTGAACACCTGCTGTGTGCCCTTGCAGTCGTTGATGGGATCAGCGTCACCATGGGAGTATAACACAGGCGTGGTAATCTTGGGCGCAAGGTCCAAGAGGTCCTTTCCTGCGTCCAAAAATCCATTCACTGAAACAAAATTTTAGTCATCCTCGGTCGGGTTTTTCTGGTTCTTCTTCTTTAGTACCCGAGGCAAGAGTAGAGTAATCATGGATTAGCGGATCGGCCTTGTAAATCTCGACCTCAGCAGGGTCTGTACTAATTCCGGCCGGATTCAATCCGATCTGAATGACAAAGCTAGGGATTATTTTGGACGCAATCATGAGAGGGTAATAGCGGAAAGGCGAGACGGGCATCGACAGTGTGACGAGAGGCGCAGATGCAATAGCCGCACGCACAGACTTCACACCTTCGTACTTTTCGCGCCTGGCGAGCAAGTTGAGGATCAATCCACCTCCCTGAAGAGAGAGAGAGAGAGAGAAATAGCATATTAGGTCCGGTTTCATTCACGTGAATTTCTCCGCCCCGCAGGCACTGTCTTTTCCCTTCTTACCATACTGTGCCCCATCAAAATCAGCGGCAGCGCTGGGGCGTTCTTTTTAACACGGAGAATGGCACTGTTAATGTCGGATAAAGCTGTATTGTAGCTTGACAAGTTGAATCATGTCAGTCTCGGGGAAAAAAGAGGCGGAGGGAATCATTCTAGGTCCCATTGTTTTTCGGTCTTTGTTTTTTTTTTTTACCCATGGTTATTGCCATAGTCTTGTGCCCGCTTGCCCGTCTGACCGAAACCACGCTGATCGAATCCATAGCTCAGAATACCATGCTCTCCAAATGCTCGGCAGAGGCGGTCGTAACGTCCAATATGCTCACCAAAACCGTGGACTAAGCTAAAGTGTTTCCGTCAGTTTTGTTAAACCTTGCAGTCAGGATAAAGGAGGAATCCTTCTTTTTCCAGGTTGGCCGCGAGCGCAACATACACTACTTGAGCAACCGTCTCGCCAACAGGCTTCCAGGTCTTTGTGAAGATCTCATGGCCATCAGAAGTCTTGATCCATTCCTCAATAACAGTAACGGTGCTCATTGTATGTGGGAAGAAAAATAAGAGCGCGGGTGCAACAAGAGGGGAAGGTGGGGAAAAAGAGAGAGAGAGAGCGTGTTCCTATTTTTGACAAGCTTCTCACTCGGTCTTGAGTGTGAAATGCTCGTGACCTAAGGCGGAGGGGGTAGAGAGAGAGAGAGAGAGAGAGAGAGAGAGAGAGCGGACATCCGCACTAAAAAAAAGTTCATTGTGCCAATAACTCAGGAACACACATCAATGTCGATTTATCGTTCTCTTCTCTGCTTTCTTGCTTTGATATTCAGAAGCCTTGTCCATAGCTCTCAAGACGATCTCGACCTGCGCTAGCCGACTCTACTCTACATCTACACCTCTCTGTTGGGGGTATATCGTCGCCGACACAACACGAGGAAAAGCGATCAGCTGCAATGGTATGTATAAGTACCTTGTCGTCCATTCTGAGGGTACTCGTAGTATCCGCATGACCGTTCTCAAACGTCTTATACGACCGTCTAGTTGCATAGATATCCTGCGCATTTTCACTTCTCTAGATGACAATATGCGTGACCATGGCAGCTATCTCTGTTCGGTTGATAATCGCCGTGTCTTCTTCCGAAAAATTTCGGGTGTACAACAGAGCTGTGGATATTACATGTATCGTCTGTGCGTATACGCGTATGTCCTTTCCAGCCCCTCCCCCCACCATGTTCCCTCCGATGCCGTTCTGCTACTTAATGCTGCTGAGGAAACATGTGATCATGGTAGCAGCTCTTGAGCCGACCTTGGCCGTGGTTACTTTACATTCACCTCAGCGCCGATTCAACGGCGTAAATAGACGCCATCCCGTTTATATACAATTCTATTACAATTTGGTCCTCAAACCATAAATACAAACAAAAGGGCCTCCTTTCTCCTCTCTGTCTCTCTTTCTCTCTCTGTTTTGCGCGCATGAAAATTCGTTCTCCTAAAATGAAATCAGGAGGAGGAAGAGCATAATTATACGTATATATATATTCTTTTGCATATGTGGTGTTTTTTTTTGGGGGGGAAGGGGGAACGATGGGAAACGATGACGCGATTGCCGCTTGCGTTCTTAGCGATACATGTAGTAATAATCGCTTGCATTTGAATATCTCTGCTGCTGATGTTCTTGTTGGGATGGAATTAGGCCGGATGACGGATGATATGCGCGCATGGACGGTTGGTAGTACTGCATGATTTGATCGTCGGTCGACAAACGTCTATAGGATCGTGGCCGTTGGGCAGTGTTACTGTGTCTTGCTGAATTGGGAAGTGGCTGTTGGATCGCATCGGTATTGCTGTAATAATAGTAGTAGGACCGTGGATCATGGACTGCGGCATAGGATGGTTGTGGCAACTGTTGGTGCTGTTGATGGTGACGGTGATGATGCGAGGAAGCGGAAACGGGTCCAGGTACTGCGGCTGCTGTTGTTGTTGTTGTTGTTGTTGCAGGTGGTGCTGCGGCTGATGATATTGATTGCTGTTGTGTGTGCGGTGGGATGGGCGCAAACAGCGATTCAAGACTGGCGTAAGGGGCTGCTGCAGCGTTTGGTAGCTGAAGTGTGGCGGTGGCATCGAGGTGTTTGATGGAATGTCTGAGCGACGATTTATAATCTGTAGAGACGGTGGGTGTCGGAACGGGCGAGACCTGGGGACTGTGCGACGGTGAATTGCTAGCGCTTTTGATCTGGTCATCGTGGACAATTTGTTTCTGAGACCGTCTGAGGTCGCGCTCAAGCAGTTGTTGGAGCTTGAGTTCATTCTCACGTTCCAATCGCTGCTGTTCTTTTGCCGAGAGGTCCGTCGTCGTGGGTGTGTTGCGTTTAATGGGCTGGAACCATCCGGCCGCTGAGGTGTCCGCTGACTTGTCCAGTAGGATGAGGAGCGTCATACACAGGACCATTTCGAGACCCCGCCGGTTGTCGAGACCCGCGAGGTTGAAACCAAGCAACGAAAACAGACCAAAGTAACCGTTCTTGACCCCTCGAGGCATATACATGGCCACACATACGTTCCCTAGATTCTGCGGTGTCAATCCGCGGTCTCCTTTCAACCCTTCTTGTTCCCTCTGTACCTGTTTTCCGTGAACAGCGACATTCCAGCGTACTGCTGATACGGCTTTCACGCACCCTATGGAAGATCCGTCGCGGGGATTAGGTGTTGGATGTGGTCACAAGGGCATGTAAACATGAGACACGGGAACAGGAGGAAACGAATTAATATACGTTACCATCGATATCGTTGGTTCTCCCATTCAAATGCCCATTCAAACCCAAAAAACGACGAGTCGTTGAACATCACTTCGACTGCTTTGCTATTTGGCCCTACTGCTCCCTCACGCAAGACAATGGATCGGGACCGCGCAGCCGCATTCTTTGACTGTGACTCAGCAAATGGGACAAAGCTTTCTACACCCCACATTTGTCAGAATATAAACTTGGATACTTGGGCCCATAGAAACAAACGTACTCGGATTCACAAGGCTGATGGAATACCCCTCTGGTATCTTGTGCCGAATTTTGATGTAGGCGAGATTCTCCGTAGCCTTTTCTCTGAGCTCAATAATGGACGGGTTGCGGGGATGGGTTGAGAGAGTATAATGCGTTACGTCTGCGAGCGATGAAGACATGATCAGTAGAGAAGAGTGGGGGGGATGGGGGAGAAGATAAAAAAGATCCTTTTTTTCTTTAGGTGCAAAGCGTATTTATAGGCTTCTGTGCCTGCGCATGATTACCAATGCTGAGCGAATGGCCGGTCAACGGTCTATTTTTTGGCTATTTACAGAAATCAGCATTCTCCTCCCACCGCCCCTGTTTGGTTTGGAATTGATGATGATGGGGCGCACGGCTCTCTGTGACAGAAAGTGGAAAGCGGCTCTCGCTCACGACCCGTGCTGGGTCTGGGCGCGTGCAAGACAAACTGATGGATTGCGATAAGGAAGGGTTTGTTTTTGATTTACGCTTAACTTTTTGACGATCGGTGGTAGACAGGCGCGCTCAAAAACAACAACAACAACAACAAAATAAGGTCACTCGCACCAAATTAGGTAAGGCTCCTGCCGTTGATGGGTGCACTTCCGTTTGCTACTGGCCATCCAGACGCAGGTCGGTTTTTGGCCAACAAAGCAGATGAGGCTTAGCTCCTCCTCTGGGTTTATGTTCCTCCCACCACAGACGCTGCAGGACGAAAGACTGTGCGCCGCACGGAGCAAATCAGACGTTTCGCAGTACCATCCGCCTTGGCCTTTGAAAATAATGACGACATGGGTTTTCATTCGACATCTTTGTTCTTTGAAAGCACCTCTTACGCCATATGACATGACCTGATCCGCAGCTCGTGACCTTCTGTCTTACGTCTGTTGTTGAGGCATACATCAAGACCATCCAACCTGTCGATTACACTTACCAAGCACAACTCCGTCATTCATTCATCTCTGACTGCTTCCGATCCGACCTGTTCCTGAGACAGATCCGGGTTCCCCAAGTACCGCACGCGGTTTAACTAGACGGGCGGAGGGGAGTTGCGTGGCCATTCTACCTGGGCATCCATCTTCAGGATGCTTCCCCGAACCCCGAATGTTCTGGGACAGGTACACAATGTGAGCCTTATTCATACACTTGCCAAAAAGAACTGCTCGTCCTCCAGGTGTGTCTGGATAGCGTAGCAGCCAAAACAGAAACGAAGGCTTGGTTGTGCTCAACCAAGAAACGTAAAATATATGCTGATTTACTGATTGCCGGACAGCCGAAGCGCAGAATTTTTTGTCTTTTCTTCTTTTGGAAGGTCCAACTCTTCCTTTCTTTGTGTATTCATATGAACAAACTTCCTCGTGAAATACTCCAGCTCGTCATTCAGAATGTCGGCGATGATCAAAAGACAATTGTCTCTCTCAACATGACATCCCGAAGCCTTCACCATGCGACGTTGGCTGCTCTTTATATCGCACCAAACTTTAAAACCGTCGACGATCTCTTCAAATTCGTTGCCCACCTCAGCCCAAAGAACGCTTCCAAGGTGCGCAAGATCGATCTCAATTGCCTTCCACATCGCTGGGACCTTAGTCTCAATCAACCCCTCGTCGATTTGTCCAAAAAGGCACGCTTCATTGAACATCTTGATCTCTCTCTCTGCAAGATGTAAGTCTATCTGTTGGCTATTAACGCCACTCGCAACCTTTTCGATTAATGTCAATCCTTGGCAGAAACCGCGAAACGCTTATAGCGATCATCATGTCCCTCCCTTTACGCTTCCTGTCACTGAATACTTTGGGCCGTGTTGTCGATGATGACCTATTGGAAGAGATATTACCCACGCTCAAAGAGTTGCGCCAAATCAACCTGGGCAAAACACATATTGGTGATGCGTCGCTATGTGCTCTCACTAAACACTGCAGATACATTGAATCAATCGACATCTCAGGCTGCGAGCAAGTGACTGAGCGCGGTATTGGCCACATCCTTCAGCACGCACAGCACCTGCAATATCTGAATGTTCAGGAATGCTTCAACTTTGTACCGAGTCCGGGAGAATTTGACGAAACCGACGTGGATATCGAATGGACCGAATCCAACTGGGAAGACGTTGAAGAATAAGCGAGTCTTCTGCATTAATACATGGGTGAAGAGAATGATACAGTATTGCTACCGCATCGGACACTCCGGTTTCGTAAGCTGCACCTGGGGGTCTCAGCCCCCATACAGCATACATGCACACGCACGCGCGCGCACACGCTTCATGGCCCTTTTGGAGAAAGTGCGGGGACGAACAGGGTTTGGTGACGCGAATATGGGATAAAGATAGAGCGGACTTGTCTCATGGCATACGAAATAAACGAGAGGAAAGCGCGTTTGATGAAGAAATACGTGTCGTTGTGTGCGCAGCAAAAGTGTGGGGATTGACTCTCAGCAGATGTTACAAAAGGGCAACTCAGACGTGTTTTCGGTTGCTCTTTCCTCGTTCTTCTTTAGAACTGGCCAAACCCTCCTAACGACATGACAAAGTACATTATCGTTTCTGGCGGTGTCATTTCCGGCGTTGGCAAAGGTGTGATTGCCTCGAGCGCGGGCACGTTGCTAAAAAGCCTGGGTCTTCGGGTCACTGCGATCAAGATTGACCCATACCTAAATATTGACGCGGGTCTCATGAGCCCTCTTGATCATGGTAAGCGCGCGCATCCATGCTCTGTCTCTCCGTTTTTATTCGGAAAAGTGCAATGTGACAGAAGTTCTTGGTTTTATTTCTTAGGGGAGGTGTTTGTACTAAGTGACGGCGGCGAAGTCGACTTGGACCTTGGCAACTATGAACGGTTTCTGGACGTCGAGCTAAGTCGAATCAACAATATCACGACAGGAAAGATCTATAAAGAGGTGATCGAACATGAACGTCGCGGCGACTACCTTGGCAAGACTGTCCAGGTGGTACCGCACATCACCGACGCTATCCAGAACTGGATCGAACGGGTAGCTGCCATGCCGGTAGACGAGTCAGGCGAAGCGCCGGATGTCTGTATTGTTGAGCTGGGCGGCACTGTAGGTGATATTGAATCTGCTCCATTCGTCGAAGCCATGCGTCAGTTCCAATTTCGTGTGGGCCACGACAATTTCTGTCTGATCCATGTGTCTCTTGTGCCTGTTGTCGGTTCTGTGGGCGAACAGAAAACCAAGCCCACGCAGATGAGCGTCCGCGACTTGCGAGGTGCAGGATTGAGCCCGGATCTCATTGCAATCCGTTCAACAAAGCCTTTGGATGAAGTAGTCCGGGACAAGATCTCCATGTTCTGTCACGTGGCCCCCGAACAGGTGCTCGCTGTCCATGATGTCTCGTCGGTTTATCACGTCCCGGTCCTCATGCGGGACAGAGGTGTTATCGACTTCTTTCGGCGCCGACTTTCTCTCGACGCCATTAACATTCCCAGTGATCGTCGGGCGGCTGGTGCGAAGCACTGGGACAAATGGATTGAGTTTACGAACAGGTACGGCTTCATACGAGCGCTTGTGGTTCGATAACCTTGTCTCACTGGTGCGAATAGCTATGTCCGATTGCATGACACAGTCACCATTGCGCTCGTCGGAAAGTATACCAACCTTCATGACTCCTATATCTCAGTCTACAAGGCACTCGAGCATGCGAGCATCGCCCAGAGTCGCAAGCTTGAGATTAAGTGGATTGAGGCCACCCATCTCGAGCCGGAAACGCTCAAGACCGATCCGCTCAAATACCACGAGTCGTGGCAAAGTCTATGCGGGGCTCAAGGTGTCCTTGTTCCTGGCGGCTTTGGGTCTCGCGGCGTCGAGGGCATGATCACAGCCGCGAAGTGGGCGCGCGAACACAAAGTTCCTTACCTTGGTATCTGTTTGGGGATGCAGGTTGCAGTGATCGAGTTTGCGCGCAACATGTGCAGCATGCCCGACGCGTTTTCGGCCGAAATCGACCCGGATACCAAAACACCCGTGGTCATCTACATGCCCGAGATCAGCAAAACCCACATGGGCGGCACCATGCGTCTTGGAGTACGACCCACTATTTTCCAGCCTGGCACCGAAACCTCCTCGGTTGTCCGCAAATTGTACGGAGGAAAGCCATCTGTCAATGAGCGACATCGCCATCGCTACGAGATTGATCCTCAATATGTTCAGCGCTTTGAAGAAAAAGGTCTACGATTTGTTGGTCGAGACGAATCGAACAATCGCATGGAGATTGTCGAACTGGATACCCATCCATTCTATGTCGGTTGCCAATACCATCCAGAGTATCTCACGCGCCCACTAACTCCCCATCCCTTGTTCCTTGGTCTTATTGCGGCTGCAATTAAAAAGAATTAAAGATTCTCCTCAACACTCATCTTTTTCTTGCAAATCGATTTAGAGTAGTGTAAGCCTGAGAAAAATAACGAAGCTTCTCTTCTTAGACTATTGTATCTCACAATAAATGAATGTCACCTAATGGAGCCTATAGAACACGGACGGTCGATGCTTCGGGCTCGATGAGCGCTATAGTTCTGCCTCCTTTCCCACAAATGATACGTAAGATTGCGAGGATTCTACGCTGACTAAAAGCAAAAAAGACCAAGTCAGCATGTAAGTCACGTGCCAAAAATTTGGTTTGGGGCCTATCCTTAATTTTTGGGCACCAGAAACAAGAAGCAGCTGATTAGCGCAGAGGAAGCGCGTTGGGCTCATAACCCAAAGGTCGGTGGATCGAAACCACCATCAGCTACTGAGTATATTCCATGCTTTCTTCTTTTTTCTCTCCGCCAGAAAATTATTAGCCAATCAGAATGCGTCCTACGTATATCTCGCAACCAATCAAATTGATACTCTTTTTAAAGTAGGGCATGAATCCTCCTCCCCCCTCCCCCAATGTTGTAGACAAACATGTTCAACCCATAACTCTGTTGCGGATAACTGCAAGAATGTATATGAATGAATGACACCAAGCAACCATTGGCGCTGCTTTTTTCTCGTCGTGCCCAAGGTTCCTCCAGAGTGAATGAGGATTATGCACTTCAGTCGAGATAAAACGTCGGGTCGTCTGCCATCGCTTCTTCAAGACGGACCGAGCGCATGGGGCCATGGATAGAGTTTATTTTTCAGCGGACACACATAGATATCACACCCTCGAAGCAAAATCTTCTACTCTGGCGCGGGCCACGCTGCTTGGAGGTGTAAATCCATACACACGTATGCAACAAGTTCGCCTCATTGGGAACTAGACCATCGCGGGCTTGCCACAAGATCAATGATTCCTCCCAATATCAACTTTGGTACCTCGTAAACCCCTTCGGTTCATTCATGTTTTTTTTTTTTTTGGAAGGGAGGAGGCGATGCGATACGCAGAGCAGCCAATGACTTTTTCATGTGAAGTTATCAAAAAACCAAGTGGATGAGAGAAAAGAAGGCTAAATGGGACAGGCACACGTTTTCGTTGATTGACTGGGGTTCCATTGCTTTATTTATTCCCAATGCTCCCCACCCCATCCCTCGCTGGACGGAAGGGTATTCGCTTTGATAAGTACTGCTGGAACCCCACCGTGAACTCCTAGCGATCACTATGTGGTATTGCCGTGGAAGAAGAGCTCCAAGGAGCCCAGTCAGAACAGGCGGCAGAGACTAGGGCAGTAACATGCTCACTTCCAAAGCAGGTTTATGTAAGACCGCCTTGAGCAGGCATTCTACATACGCCAAAAGGCTCCGCGCTATTGAGTAATTTGTTGGACTCAAGACGTTTGGTCCCGTTTGCAGTTATAAACGCTCTTCTTTCTGTGCAGTGGTTGGGGAGGAAGGGGTAGAGCGGGGAGGAGAAAAGGAGGGGGGGAAATCAAGCCACACGGCCAAGCAGCCCGCACCTTTGTCGCACTCGTCACTTTTTTTTCTAAAAGGGCGGGTCGTCCGCTGAGACAAGTAAAAAAGAGTGTTCGAGGGACTTGAAACGCCGCAAAACGCCCTTTCTTTCATGTCCACCTCTTCAAACAAGGACCGCAACTTTTTAGCCGTCATTGGCGACGAAGTAAGAGGGCTCTCCCCTACCCATTTTATACCCCTTTCTGGCACTCCCGGTAGAGAAGCAGACAAAGAACGCTAATAATAATAAAAAACGCTCCAGGATTCCGTTACCGGTCTTCTGCTTGCTGGCATCGGTCACGTCAATCAACAGCAGAAACGTAACTTCCTCGTTGTGGATGCGAGTAAGTATGTAAAGGGGACAGCAAGCACATGGCCGGTTCCTGACCCATCATGATACGAAGAAACACCTCTATCTACCATTGAAGAGACCTTCACCGAATTCACGCGCCGAAAGGACATTGCCATCATCTTGATCAATCAGCACGTAAGTCTTCTCCATTCCTCCCCCCCTTTATGTCTCTGAGCTAGCTGTTGATACCTGCATTCCAAAGGTGGCAGATGATATCCGCGAGCTGATCGATAGTCACCAGCAAGCATTCCCTACGGTGCTCGAGATACCCTCCAAAGATCATCCTTACGGTAAGTCTGCATGAAACGCGAAAGGGGGGTGGGTGGGGGATTTCTGAGCGATCGAAGAGCTAGAAACCAGCTCTAATTCTGGCGATATAGACCCCGAAAAGGACAGTGTGCTTAAACGTGTCAGACGCTTGTTTGGTGAATAAGTATATAGTGCTCCTTTGAGCGATCTTACTCTTCTTGCACAGTAAACACAAGCAATATAGGAGATGTACATGATTATAAGGATGGCGGTTATGGCGGTGTGTGATCTAAGCATTGATAAGGTGTGAATGTAGATGTGTAAGATCCTTTTTCTTTACGACGTGTGGTTGATATAGCGAGAGACATTATCAAACAGCCGCTCGATATCCGGAGCACATCGGATAAAGGCATGGTCCCAGAATCCAGGGCTCTTGATAAGGCCAATGAAAGTTGCAAGGAGACCCCATGGGTGGGGTCGGTTCACAATCAATCTTTCTAATAAGACTCTGAATGCGCAGTCAGTATCCACTGCCCACCGCACTAGTCGATATCTTCCTTACCTAGTTATCTGCTCCTTCATATCCTCAGTCTGGGTGGCAAATAAATGGAGCAATCCCTTGCTAAAGATGTACGTGTGGTTATTAGGGTATCGCAGGTGATCAGCAATAGCATTCAGAAGTGTATAGCAGCCTGTCTCCCGACTTAGTTATACCGTCATCGATCTAAGCGTTTTTCCTTTCTCATCCTTTCCTCACCTTCTGGGGGAAGTTCGGTTAATAAACGCTTATATGCAATGATAGCAGGGTTTTCCTCAATCGGACCATCATTGGTGGCTGATTTGGATCCAATGTAAAGCACAAAGGCACGGATGATATCCGGCCGATCGGAAGTAATGTGATCCAACGCTACGGTGAAAAACGCCTCGTTTTGATCCTTGACATATTCTCCAATGGCAAGCTGGAAATCTTCCTTGAGAACGTCGCTGTAGGTTGTCACCAGCTGCGGGTCTTGCTTGAACTCTACCAGTTGATCCATACGCAGATCAGGGGTGAATGGATCCGGCAGATGCATTACCCGCGGGAATGCGCTTAGGACGATGTTTCGAAGCTGGATACACGAGTGAGGAATGACCTGGACAAATATCATATAGTGCTCACTCAAAAATTCCGGGAAGTCATGAAGTAAGACTACCAGGAAGCGCAGAGTTCCTCGATAGAACTGCCGCGTTGCCTTCTGAAGAACATTACGATCTAGCAATGGACCGAGAAATTTCAGAAGGCCGAGGACTAACTTCTGGCATATCATCCATCTTGCTTGGCTATCGTTCCCAGCAAGCAGTTGGGGCATGAACGTTCGGTGGGAGATCAACTGGAGCCAGGAAAATGCGAAACCAGGATAATTGTTTGGTTGTAACATGTACAATGTATCACTACCAAAAGAAAAACGAATCGAAGAATGAATAACACGAAGGAACATGAAAAAGGACTTGCCTTACCAATAAGCACCTAAAATACCAGCGTTCAGAGATAAGTTCTTAATTTTCGCCATTTCAGCATAGAGCGACGATAGAATCCGCATAAATGCTTTCTGGTTGAAGTTCATATGCCGCGTTTCGTGGTGTTGTGTCAGGACGAGGATGACGACTGAAAGTGCACGACTTGCAATAGCAATCTGCTCTTCTTCACCATCCTGATTCACCATCCTGACCATGTAGGCGACAAGCTTGGCATACGCATCCGTGAGGTGCATTGCTCGCTTTTGGAAAGAGGAGCTTAGGGTTTTAAACGACAGAAACTGATCGACACATGTTTCCGTACATAGCCGGAAGAAGAAACTCTGGCCTTCCTTGCCTTTTGCTAGTCGTAGTGCCTAATAGCCGCCAAAAGAGTTATCGTTAACAAAGATGCTTTTACTGTCCGTCATGCACCAGATAGATTGCCTTTCTCGCTATTTCTCGGTAGACGCCTTGTCTTGTAATCGAGTACTGGCATAGTCGAGCCCATTCGGCAAGCATCATCCGTATCTCCATACAATCGATTCCGTTCTTCTCAATGCCCTGATAGGGTGTTTCTAGCAGTCGTCTAAGCTCATCCAGTAGCAGGATGACGCTGTACACAAACAAGAGCAAATCAGCTACTGATCAAATTTAACAAGGGGGTTTTACTCCTCCAACTTGCCTTGAAGGAGGGCTTTCCATCTCGCGAAGGGCGGCAAGAGTAAGCGCGTGATCTTCTAGGAGCGTTATGGGAGCCGGAGACAAAAGACATAAGCTCAGCAATTCAACAGCATATTGAGCCACGACGTCCTGGTGGGCTTTCCGGATATTTTTTGCCAGCTGAATATCGTACTCCTCCAGTGGTATCATCTCGTGTCTCATCATCATTGCCACCACCGGCGCATTATACTTGCGCTATCCCGGTCCGCTCGATGAGTGAATGCATGTCCATGTCTATAGATCACGCTCATAATCTCTTTCACTCTTTTTTCGACAAACCTCATCATCCGAATATACTATCCATGACAACGTTTCTTTTTCAATTTCGCCCGAGAGTTCAAACAGCGATTGCAGAAACCCCGTGTACGCCTCTAGAGCAAAACTGGTATTGCTCCGGTACAGCATGTAAACCACTTTCTCGACGAAGGTAAGCATTGTTTGCATAGGTGTTAAGCTTTGCGAAATAATGAACGGGATCTGCCGCATTCGCAGACAAATGTCATGATTGGGAGGTAGCAGAGCGCAAGTAGTAATCCCCGAGGTGCGTATTAATCGATCGAGCTCGAGAAGAATTTGCTATTGTTCGGCTAATAAGTATGCGCAGTTACCCAAGGATCCACGAGACCAGTTTATTTTCAGGGTAATGCACTTGCCTCCAAATTCATATCTGTGTTCACGCTAAGAGGTGATCCACCCAAGTAAGCTATAGCAACATTAGGTTTCTTTTCCGAGTTTCATCGAGTTTCCCAAAGTTTACTGTTATCTCGAAGCGGTTGTTGTTGTTGTTGTTGCTGCTGCTGTTGTTGTTGTTGTTTATGTTGCTGCTGACCACCAAATGGGCTGCCTTGATCAAATATATACTGGCGCATATCGTTAAATGGAGAGTTGAGGGCGAATGAGGAAATAATAACAAAATAATAACGGGCAGGAGAGCTACTGAAAAGAAATGTGCCAAACTGAGTTTCCATTCAAATATTAGCCCACAAGCCTGTTCCTATTTTATGATTAAGCCACACATGTGTAGAGCTTCAATCCACCCAAAAATGACAACCTTTACTTCATCTAGAGAGTCGCTTGAACAAGGTTTACAGTCCCTCCATCTTCTATCCTCTACAGGGACTCTCAATGGCTCGGTGATACAAGTGGATGGTTATGTCTTTTCCCCTACTGATGCGAATAAAATAAAATCAGTAGAGTAAAGCAGACTAGGTTTTAAAAGCAAGGACATGCGCTTATTGTCGATAGATTATCCTCCAAAGGGCCTGGCGTATACTCAGGACATGTATTCAATGATCAGGTTAGTTACAAATGAAATAATAAAGCAGCCAACATTTTAATGATACCAAAGATACACTTTCTTTCATGACACATGAACATACGAAAAGGCGTTGCTAGTCTATATTTCCAAGCTTAATGAAAGCCGGACAGTGCCATAGGCATCCCCTTACTGAGAGATCCACAGATTACCACTCCAAAAACATCCGATTTCCCTTAAAGTAGTCGAGCTAGCAGCATGAGCTCATAAGTTGGAGCAGATATATCAAATGTAGCTCCACTGTGAAGACAAGTTTCTGCTTCTTGGCATATGATTCTTTGCTAGCGTAGCATCCAAATGAGTTGTCTGGTTTGATTGCTTCACAGCGAAGAATACGCTCCTTCACTGCGCCGTCAATCCCTGAGATTGGGGGAGGACGGTATGACCCTATCCGGGTGGCTTGGTTCGCCCAGTAATCTGACATTTGCCGGCCCCCGGCCGAGCTTATTCTTTCCCGACCGACTCTATTATGGCCCTTCGCACCAGTATGTCGACATTATCCATTTTGGCGCATTGCTCCAACCTCTTTTGTTTGCAAATCCTGTTCTCCTAACCAGATTCTACATAGCCTTTAGCACGCTTGTGCGCGAATTGAACGTTGTACAGAATGTTGCCGTTCGGCAGTGTAAGCAAAACTCAACTATTTCAACCCCCCTCCTCCAGTCTGCAATGGCAGCCATGGCTATGTCGTGTTCCTAAGACCTTCTTTATAGTTGCGACAGAGGCACGTCCAAAGCAGAAAAAGCAGGTCCATCCTCCTCGCCGTACGTATCTTCACGAACAATACGAGTCTATCATTAGCAACGATCGTGTCATGTTTATTTTCCAGCACAACAACCTTACCGTCCGTGAGTTTACCGCCCTCCGACAAGATCTTGCCCAGCTCGATGCCCCAGTCAAGCTGACCGTGTTGAAATCAAGCGTTTTCAATGCTGCTCTTTGCAACACAAAGTTCGCCAACCTCAGCCCGCTTGTCACAAGTGGTCCTGCTTGTGTGTTTCACACCAATATCAGCGATTCAGCCCATCCCGACGTGTTGAAGAAGGCCATGCAGATGCTCAACAAGAACAAGAAGCTCGTTTTGCTCGGTGGTAAAATAGACGAGACGCTCCTGACTCACCACGACGCCAACAAGATTGTGGAGCTACCTGGTCTGACTCAGCTTCAGGCTGAATTGCTCGGTGTGCTCGAGACGCCCGGCAGAAAGCTTCTCAACCTTCTTGACTCGCCCGCACAGCAGCTCCACAGTGTTTTGGATAGAAGAATCGAGTAAAAAACCAAAAGAAAAATGGAAAAAGAAGGACGTAGACGTTGTGTTATATATTTGTTTTTGATAATAGAGACTTTTCTTGTTTATATATGCACGATCGACACTGAGAAACAATTTGGACCACCCAAAAAGGAGAGAGATAGCAGGGACATACACATTGATTCACAGGATGGAAAGACCTAGTATTCCTGCGGAACAAAAGATGATATATGCAGGATGCAAATCGAGAATCGCAGCATTACTTTTGCTTTTGCCTTTGTGGTCGATGCTGCTCTTGTGGATACCCGATTTGGGATCGGTCACGCGACTTTCACATACAAAGTCGTTACCCTTGATCACCCCATGTCTAAGGCTATTGATGCCATCGCACGAGAATACGTCACTGCTCGTCTGGACATTCAGACCGCCTCGAACCTAGAAACGAGAGATGTTAGTCAACTTTTGCCATAGCATATACAATGATCTAGCGTACATCTTGCAACTTAGGAAGCTTCACTTCATTGAACGACCCCGTCAGATCAAGTGTGCCACCGACTTCCTCAAGTTTGGGGAAAGCGTCAAGTGTAGTCAGATGTGCATTATTGGTAACGGAGAGCGCGCCTCCAAGCCGTTGTAGTTCCGGAACCGAAAGTTTCTCGAGCTTGCTGTTATCGGCTAACGTTAGCGAACCGGTCACGTTCGCAAGCTTGGGCATTTCAAGTGATTGATAATAGTTGGCGAGAAGAGATATGTCTCCGTGAACCTTTTCAAGTCCTTCCAGCGAGAGATTAGCGAGGTTGCTTAAGGTTCCCTGCTGCAGTTCCTTGAGATTTGAAAACTATGGAAGAAACATATTAGACAAAGTTTGCAGACGCGTGGCTGGAAGAGATCGACTCTCGACGGCAATCACGTCAATACGCTCGTACATACGTCTAAACTAAGATCGGGGGAGTTTGCGCCAATGGTGAGATCTTTTGACACCTGTTTGAGCTTTTCGCCAAGATCAAGTGATTTCAGATAGCGATTGTTAACTATGGCAACTTCGGATACGTTAGCTATTTTCAGGCCGTCCATTTTGGCAGCAGTAGTGTCCATGACAGTTATCTTAGACGCAGTGTAAAGGCCGGATGGAAACGAGATCGAAGAGAGGGATGGAAGAACAGAGAGGTCGAGTTCCCTGACGCTCGTCAAAGATGGCCAGTCGATCTTGCTGAGGATTATGTTGCCTGTGCATTTGAGCGTCCCATTCATGACTTGCAGTTTAGGAAAGGTAATGCTACCAAGGGCCGTATTGTTCTTGATAACCACATCACCGGTCAGTACTGCGACACCCGGCAACACAATTGAAGAAGCCAACGTCGACTCGATCAAGACCGTCCCAGTGTACGTACGACAGTTAGCCAGTGTATCAAGGTCAGCTTGTGAATACACATCCAGATCTCCAGAGCATCCACCCTTGTCGGCTGTGCACCCATAGAATGCCATTGATGAGCCTAGGAGAAAGAACACGGCTTCTCGATAGAGTAATTTCATAACGCAGCGATGCCTAGCGGGAGAGGAAAGGGAAAAAGATAAAAGAAGATGCTTTTAGGCCAAGAGCTGCTGCCACGACGATAAACGCGCATTCTTTGAGCCAGTTCCGCCCCCTCAATTTCTCGATCCCCTTTATCTCTTTGAGGAAGAATGTCATTCTATCCTTATTCGAGACATCCTTCTATCTGTGATGGGATGTCATGCAGTGTGGTACAATTTCTTTTTATCATTTAGGTTACATTTGTATGAAAGATCTGTGACGTCTCGAATGATAAAAAAAGGGCAGGTTTAACGGAAGTCGGCATAAATTGAAGCCACCCAGCTTTTTTATTTGCACACCTCAAATTTTTCTCCTTCCTGCTTTTCCCTTCCTCCCCCACCCCCGTTTCCCCCCTCTTCAAAGCCCTAAAAACAAAAATAAAAACCTAATTCGCTGCAATGGCATCACCGGCAATTCCAGCTCCTCCAAATCCCCAAACGAACGGTTCTCCAGTAGCTGCTCAGGGCTCCAATAGCTCCGACTCGATGAGCGCCCCTACTGAAACAGCCCCTCCCGCGCCGTCAGGCTCTCTGTACGTTGGAGAACTCGACCCCACCGTAACCGAGGCGATGTTGTTTGAGGTCTTTAACATGATTGGACCCGTGGCGAGCATTCGTGTTTGTCGCGATGCCATCACCCGCCGGAGCTTGGGCTATGCTTACGTGAACTTCCACAGCAGCGATGACGGTAAGTGAAAAGTACGCGGTATACATATATATATATATATATATATATGCATGCGTGAAAGGGATAAAAACAGCGATGGCTCCGAGCTGTCGCTTTGTGTATACAAAGTTGCAGTAACTGACGATCATCCAATATTAGCCGATCGGGCTATGGACTCCCTTAACTACAGCCTGATCAAGGGCCGTCCTTGTCGTATCATGTGGTCGCAGCGCGATCCTTCACTTCGCAAGATGGGAACGGGTAATATCTTCATCAAGAACCTCGACCCTGCGATCGACAACAAAGCACTGCACGATACTTTCTCCGCATTTGGAAACATCCTCTCCTGCAAGATCGCGCTTGATGCTGCGGGCAATTCCAAGGGTTATGGTTTTGTGCACTATGACACTGAGGAAGCTGCATCAACCGCAATCGAAAAGGTTAACGGTATGCTTCTTAATGACCGAAAAGTGTAGGTCCTTTTGAGCGAAGAAAGCAATTATGCCTGTCCATGTTGATGGCGCTCCTCTCACCCATCTTGTTTAGTTTCGTTGGACATCACGTCTCTCGCAAGGAGCGACAGGCCAAGATGGATGAAGTCCGCGCCAATTTCACAAACATATATGTCAAGAATATTGATCCTGAAGTGACGGACGAGGAACTGAACGCGCTCTTTAGTCGGTTCGGTCAGGTTACTTCGGCTGCGATCGCCCGGGACGATCAGGGCGTATCGCGAGGATTTGGTTTTGTTAACTTGCAGAACCATGAGGAAGCCGCGCAGGCCGTAGATGCACTTAATGACACCGAATTCAAGGGCAAGGTCCTATATGTGTCGCGTGCCCAGAAGAAGAACGAACGTGAGCAGGAGCTACGCCGCCAATATGAGCAAGCTCGTTTGGAGAAGTTGAGCAAATATCAAGGCGTCAATCTCTATGTCAAGAATCTTGATGACGATGTTGATGACGATCGCCTGCGGCAGGAATTCTCGGTATATGGCGTTATTACTAGCGCAAAGGTCATGCGAGATGAGTCGACAGGCATCAGCCGTGGCTTTGGTTTTGTCTGCTTTTCCGAGGCAGACGAGGCGACGCGTGCCATCACTGAAGCTAACGGTCGCATGCTTGGTTCCAAGCCTATCTATGTTGCGCTTGCTCAACGCAAGGACGTTCGCCGTTCTCAATTGGAGGCACAGGCCGCCCAACGCGGTCAAATTCGAATGGTAATGAGTAGCTAGCGGGAAGGTGAAGGAATGGCAGTCGAGGGCTAACATGTAGTATTCATGACTGTTCAAGATGGGTATGCCCACCGGCCCCGTTCCACCCGCTGGATACATGCCACCGAACGTTTTCTATCCTCCTGGCAGTTTTGTGCCTCCAGGACCTGGTCAACGTCCCATGTTCCCTCCTGCTGGCATGATGCATCCCCGTCCTCGGTGGCAGCAAGGTCAACCGCCTTACTCTGCTGGCCCTCAAGGTTATCCTCGCCCCCAGGGACCTCCTCAATCTCAACCACAGCAGCAGCAACAGCAACAGCAACAGCCTCAGCAAACGCCCACTCAACAGCAACAGCAACAGCAACAGCAACCTCCGAAAACTCAATCTACTGGCCTGACTGCCGAGGCACTCAATGCCCTTTCCCCAGAGCAACAGAAACAGACTCTTGGAGAGCGGCTTTATCCTCTTATGTAAGTCTTCGATATTCAGTGCGGCTACACATCTATCACATTTATCTAATATGTTTTATTTCCAGCCATGCACAGGAACCTGAGCATTCCGGCAAAATCACCGGCATGCTTTTGGAGATGGATAACAGCGATCTTTTGCATCTGTTGGCTAATAAGGAGGCGTTGGACAGCAAGGTGAAAGAGGCGATGGATGTGCTTAAGCAGCATTTCGGTGACAAAATCATCGAAGCTTAGACGGTCGGAACTGTCTTCTCGTCCCCTTCCCTCCCCCTTCCCTTCTCCACTGCGACTTCCCCTTTAGGGAAAAGAAAAGTACGGCCTCTTCAGTTTTAAGTCATTTTTTTTGGAAACAAATTGTCAGGGCAAAACCAGCGTATATACTTTTATTAGTTGGCCGAACGGCATTCAGTATTGATGATAGGATGGAAGGTGGATTGATGGGGGAGGCGTGATTTTATTATAAATTATGGGGACTTGGGCAAGTGGTGTTCTTTACCAAACCCATCCTTCTCCTCTCGCATGCCTTGAACGGAGTATGTACAGCCCTACCACATTACCTTGTTCCATTCTGCAGTCGTCTGATAATTCGGATCCTCTGTAGATAACGATATCAGGCTAACTCAAGCGCGTCGAGAGGAAGGATACGGGGTTTGCACTCGCGCAGGTCTTCCACCATTGTGTAAACGAAATAATCCATAGTCAATTGTGTGTTAGGCGATCGCTTTCGGTTCCTTGATTTGTTGAAATGCTCGTGGGGACAACGTTCGATGCTCGTCGACTGGCGAAGGCATGAAGATTATTGGAACGCACGCAGACTGTATCGAGGACATGCAGAACTTTCTGAGGACGGATGGATGGCAGTTCGATCATAAATCTAGGCAGGCCCTGAATCAAGTCCAGCACCTTGATGGTAGATACATCACATATGTTGCAGTGACAGGTAATACAAGCACGCAAAAGCAAATCGTTCGACGTTCTCCATTAATTGCTCATCCAAACAGTCGCTGCGAAAGAGAACCATGTTAATAAAATGGTTGGGCTGCTGAACAAGTTGTTCTCGCGAGGAGCAGGAGGACGACAAGTACGAGGATTTAGCGAGATACACCGAGCAGTCTGACATGCAGCTTCCGCTCATTGACTTGGCGTAGCCATTGCTCGTTTTTCGGATGCCTGGTTCTCGTTTATACTTGTTGCTGAGTAGGTTTAGCACATCAAAAGATCCCAATACCATGTCTTGCGCAGCGCGCATTCCCCATTGTGATTTCTTGCCGTTGACTATGCTGACACGCAACTCACCATCGCTTTCCCTCATAACTTCCCAAACTGTCCAAAAGTCTCCTACTCCTTTTATTCTTTTTTGCGTAAATCTTATCCGTTTCGCCTACCATCATTTCTTTGCATTGTGTTCGCGCGTCATTTCCATCTCGCGTGTGTGATGTACAAGAGCAGTGGCCAGATTCTTTTACGCCTTTATATAATGTAATCTCGCTAGAGCAACGATATCGTCATACTGTATCGCAGACTTTATTTGCTCATGGAGTGAGCATCCGTCAGTCGCATATTGCCAAACGTGCATCTTTCTCTCTTACAATTTCGACATGCAGCATGGGTTATAAACCATAGCAGCGGTTACAGTAGCGGGACATCCCTCTGACCGACGATCAGGGTATAGTCTTTAGCCTTGCAAGATATGAAAAAGGCAGCACAAGAAGAAGCCATCTCATCCAAGTGAGGATGACGCCCGCCCCGCCGTATTAAACACATCAAATGCAGGATTGACTACTCGATAGCTGACCATCACCCGCTTTGTTGATGTCGGTTCGCTGCTAATCGTTCCATAATGTTTTTATCTCACTTGGGAAGAAATGCGGATCCGCTGATAAGCATATTCAGCCTGTTGACATGCAGACTACTTCCCCTAGGCCTTTCTGTGAAATCAAAAGAAAGAAAAGAGGCAGAATATGATTCTGTGAGATTCAAAGAAGATTGCTTTTTATTAAATGCCGTCTATGACCTATTTATAAGAAATGCTTCTCAACACTGTCCATCTGGAGGATGGTTGTAGGTCATCATGCAGACGACTTCACGGTCTCGTGGAGCAGTTAAAAAGAATCCTAAATAGCACCGAGAGTAATCATGACAGCTGTGCTAGAAGAGTGAAACAAGGAGCCATCTCTCAGACATTGACTCCATTGTTCCTAGCCTTCAAGCATTGCATTCAGGCCAACGCAAGGTTCTTCGACGGCCAAATTCGGCTCTCAATCGCTGCTCAACCTTTGTGGGAGCCTTGCTTGGGTCAAGCACTTGCTAAAAAGAGAGTTTTCTTCTCATCAGTATCCGGATAAATATCCGTCATATTTTCATTTTCAACTTGGACTGGGAGATCTTCCTGATAATCAAAAGCTCGAAGCTGATTGTTTCACTACAAAAAATGTGTTATCAGGAACGGGAACGATGGGCTCAGTCCCGTTTCCATGAACAGAAAGGCATGGTTCATCATTATTTTATTTTATTTTTTTTAAAAAAAAGGATTGAAAACGACTTTACTCTTTTGAAAGGACTGTATCGGTATTACAGATTTTTGTCTTCGTTATCAGTTTTCTCGAGATTCATTGCGGCCTTATCGATGCGGCTAAATTGCCATTTCCATGACGCATTGTACAGGAACGGACGCAGATCGAAGCGATTATCGTCGGGGCTGTATGCCTCAGCATGATACGATGGTGTAATAGTCGTCATCTTGTGTCGGTTGATTGAGTAATAGAAGAAAAACCGTTTGACTTTGGCAGCCACTTCGGTCGGACGCAGCTGATTGCCCCATTCATGAAGCAGCTTATAAAACATGGAAAAGGGACCACACCGCTCGACCTTGCGGAGACGGCCATACTGCGACAGTTCGTCGTAGCTCATACCCATATCCACTTCATCAGACTGAACATAATTCTCAGTAATAGGCTCAAGTTCAGCAGTCGGAGTGGCGTCAAGGAATTCACCAAGGATCGGCATGTTGAATTCGGTTCGTGCATACGCAATAAAGCGTTTGAGATCAGTCTTGGAAATTGCGCCAATTGGGTTCACATCAGCACTACTGCAATCGTACTTTGTGAGATAGCCGCGGAGACTTTCATCCACGTTGGCGCTACCGAGGACCAGCAGACCACCCTCCTTTGACCGTGTCCAGGGCATCAGTTGCGCGAAAAGATAAGCAAGCAGCATCCGAAGACGGGCTTGGATGTTTTGGAGTGCGAGATTTTCTGTGTTGGACCCACCATGAACACGGTACCGGGGTGTTTTGCCCGTAACGAGCGAAAAGAGGCTATGGATAGCAGAAACAATGGTGTCCATGTTGAGGTCGGTGTGGTAACTGCCAATTATAGCCGCAAGGTCTTTGGCACGCTTGCGCGTCTCAGCACTCGAGTTGCTAGTACCCATGTAGCAGGTGTAAAAGATATGGTTCGCAAGCTCGGCTGGATCCGTCGGAATGTAGCTTTCGTCATTTGATTTGCCAACAAGGCGCCGGGCGTCGGTAATCACCTGAGCGTTTCCAGCCATTGCCTCTTTGACAACCAAGCGGCACATGGATGCCACAATGACAGCAGTTGCACAGCTGTCTATACCACCGCTGAGTGGCAAAAAGTAACCTGCCGTCTTGGATCGGCGCAAATAATCCCAGAGCCAGCATGCAGGACCGAGGGCAATCTCTTCTTCTGGAGTATGGTAGAATGGTTTTTGGGGTTTATCAGGTTTTAGGTAGCGGTTCGAGTCCATATTGGGATGGGAGAGCGAGAAATTGACGTCTTGGCGGACATATGCTTCGGTGTGGACTGCCTGGATGCCACGGCTCGCAACTCGAGCACGGAACGAGCGGACATCTTCAAGATCGAGTGTAGCAGTGACGACTTCCTATTGGCAATACGAAAATAAACGACGATTGTTTAAGTGATTCTATAGAAAGATGAACATTGCCAGCCAAACCACGTACCACATCGCGCAAAGAAAATTGGGATCCCTGCGCAATCACGTTGCCGTTCATAACAATCATTGCACAGCCGTCATAGTAAAGACGATCACCATCACAGCCCTGTTGATTGGCATAGAGATAGATGCCGCCCACCTTGGCTGTCGCGGCTTTGATAAGATCAATCCGAGTATCCAACTTTCGCAGTTCGTGGTGGCTGCCGCTGCTGTTGGTAAAGATTTCTACACCATCCAGACCCATTGATATATGGGGACTGTGGAGAGACTGGTGTTAGTAAGTCTATTTTCCTTCGTAACAGGGAGTTGACGTGCCTTTGTGGTGTAAATAGTTCTTCGCATGTCTCACATCCTATGCAGGTATCCAGAGTACTGACAACCGTATCACCAAATGGTACAGTTGACTAAGTGGCTTACGTCGTAAATATTATAATTCAATTTGACGTTTAAAATCCCTCACCTGGCCAGTGATCGCCTGAATCATGCGGGGTAGATAGTATTTCTCGATTTTTTTTGGCACCCAAGGTGTAAAAAATCGAAGTTCCCGGTAATTCCCGTCGTTAGCAAGGAAGATCTTAGGTCGTATGCAAACGATTTTGCCATCACACAAAATAACACGGCAGTTATATTTGACTGTCTTGTGCATCACCGGCCTATTGTCCCGAGGAGCGAATCTCTTCAATTCTATACCCGACAACTAAATAGTCTCAACTTACATGCCAATATCCAAGATCATATTTTTAGCTTCTTCGCTCTGAATGATCGTTGCCAGCACTTCCCACGAATGCAGATAGGTGTCACCTAAAGAGAACAATTGGAAACGAGAAAAGTTGGTAAATACCCATATTTAATGCGTTCTACAACCTCTCTCGTCCACGGGCACACTTCCGCACCTTCCATGAAATGGTCATAACACCCATACCCGCTTTTACATATGATTTACGCAAAAGCAGATACATACGCACAATAGTAAGCCATAGACCTAATCTTTGTTTTCTTCCTTACCTCACTTCGAGTTCCGGACCGACGCGAAGTTTGGCACCGCGTTGTTTCGCAATGCGGATACTTTCAAGAATGCGTTCGAGATTACCCTCGAAGTCAAGGGCCCATTGATTGAGCGAACAAGTTGCAACAGTGATTCTATCCCAGAGAATCGTTCAGTGTTTGGCGTAAGAGACTTTTTAGAGAGTAAGTGCGTTACAGACGTACAAGTGTCCCATGGAGGAAAGGAAGCACAAAAAAAGAAATAACGGAACGCGCTGCTGGTTCCCAGAGTCCTTTTTTCCCCGAAATGACTCAGATTCTCAGATATCACACGACCATGGGCTTTTGCATAGTTTGAAGTAATTGTAGGTACGATGTCTCGAGAAAGATTACACGAAGCTTGGATGTATTTTATAGGAAAGATGACGTTTTACCGGCTTCATTGATATGACCAACTGTTTCACATGGACTTAGAGCCGAAACGACTGAAAATTGCAGGACGAGGCGTTTTGAAACTTGATCCACTAACTAGGTTGCATGAATAGAGCAATATAGCACACTGAACAAATAGATCGGGAATCTCCTTCGCCTTTGCGCAAATAAATTGACCACCCAAACACTAGAATTCGGCGGTGACCTTCCGTTAAAGGATGGATATAAGTATGAGGATTTTGTTTGTTCTTGTTGTAGAGTGCAGCGCGACATGATTTATTCTGTGATTCTTAAGGCTTCCACATGATCAAGCAAGTAGAGGCATTTATTATCTGCGCAGCGGCTTCTTTTGTCGAGGATGGTGTATTATTTTTTTCCGCCGAATCTCAAAGAATTTTTGCGCATTTCTTTTTCCCTCTCATAATTTTTTTTAACTCACTTCTCTTTGCCTATCCACAATGACCCGTATGTAAAGCCAATCGTTGTTGTAATGCTGCAGCATTTTTCCTTTCCTTTTCTTTGCTAAACGAATATTTAGGCGGAAACCAGCGTGAACTTGCTCGTGCCAAGAACCTGAAAAAGCAACAAAAAATGGGTAAAGGCAAACCTGCGGACAATGGTCTGAATGTGACGCAAAGAAAAGAGAAGTAAGTCCTCAATCTGATTTAATGTCGAGAAGTAGCAGGCCCAACTGATTATCGCATTTATTTCTGATTGATGTGTAAAAGCGATGCTGCTATTATGCGTGCCAAGCAAGAGGCCGCAGCAGCGAAAAAAGCGGCAGAAGGAAAGAAATAGAGACGTAGGGGACAAGGACCCTGGTGCTTTATTGCCCTTATTGGTTGAACGGAACCTCTTTGAAGTAATGGAAATGCCTTACCCAATACTTCTTCGTCGATTTCTCTTTTTGTAGATAAAGGAAAAAAAATCAAAAAAAGCAAATGAAATATGTTATTCCATCGGAAGGTTTGTTGAATGCTAAAAAGTTTAACTTGGATGATTGTATGCATGCTATCGATCGTCAAATAAAGAGCATGCTCGACAGTGAAAAGAAGGGGCACGGTCTTTTAAACTGGTCTCGCCCTATAATACGACGCCCCGTGTTTACGCCTCAATGTACTGCTGTATTGCAGATTCAGTGCCCTCCATACAAGCTTGTCCGGCTTTATTCTCACACCGCTCTTACTTTCATCATATCCTATTCTCCTCTCCTTTATAGGCATGGAAAATAGGCATGCTAAGTGCCTAGTTATATATAGTTTTCCCAAATGAAGTCGCGCTCTAGCATTTCTGAATAGCAGGATCAGAAAAATTGTCTATCCGTGTTGGTCAGCTTTTTTGCCCTTTCTTCTTTTACCCATTTTACCTTCTGAAATGACCGATCTATTTTTTTTTTACTACAATGGGCAAGGTTATGTTGTCGATGAGCGTGACTGGCGTATGCCTATGAAGTATGTCATTTAGGAGGAAGTGTGTCCTCTTCAATATACTTATTCTACACCAAGTCCCTGCGTAATCTTTCTTGCAACAGTAACACTGGGATTGCTGCTACGCATATCCCCAAGAAAAAGGATATAGACAATCAGATGCTTTAAGTGCGGCTACACAGTATACACTCACCAAAACAAGATCGGAGTGTCCATGCTGATGTTTGTGTGGGTTTTGAGTGTATCAGCTGCTTTGTAGCAGCTCAAAATGCATGTTCATTTAGTACAGTGATAAGTGTTAGAGTATGAGAACGAACATGTCAATATTATTAAGAACTGAAGAAACATAGGTCGTACGCGTATTCTCCATAAGGAACACAAGTGCGTTTGGTGGTTGGAGATTTTGGAGCTGGGTATACCTCTCTTTTTATATAGGTTACGATCGTAATGCATGTACTTAAAGGAAGCACAGCAAGAACAATGCTTGCACTGACTTTGAAGGCAGATGGTGTAATCGCTAATAATAAAGAGAATGAATACAGCCGTTTATTGAACGAGTCGCTACGTCTTATATGATGTTGAATACGTAGATGAATATTGAAGGCAAGTGGAATAGGGAAATAGGGGGGATGATCTGAGTATGAAGCATCATTGATACATTGTCGTCATACAGATGATCTGCATGGAAGATATGCAAAAAGCGCAAGCGGGTCATCTGAAAATGCTCGCCATGGCATGATACTCCTTGTCATTGTTGAGGAGATGGCAGTCCTTATGGGCCCAGTGGTCCTGGTTGTTGCCATGGTCTGCGTGATCCTCGCGATCCTCTTGTTCTTCGTGCTCTTACATCTCGTAGTTCAGCTTCTGATGTTCGCGTCCTGACACGCGATACGGCTCTACGGCGAAACATTTGGGACACTGAGCGCCCAGAATGAAAATTGCAGATGATATAGTGCATATTGAGATATATCACCAAATCTCGATTCCATAGATGGGGTTGAGAACTGCCGTCTGCCATATTTACTATGTGAGCCTGATGACTGCATCTACGGAAAACAGCAAATATCAGTTTTTAGTATTATTTCCAAAATGAGAGAAGTTCCCTTACCTTATTAGACCATGACATATAACCTCAGAATGTCATCTTTCTTCCTGTCGTCGGTGGGCGGGTTGTGGATTTGGCACTCATTTGTAAGCCCGTAAAGTCTCCTTGAGGCATACTGGACAATATCTGAACGTCTTGTGCTCGTCAATGAGGAACACTTCAAATCCGTGCTTCCGCAGGAGATACCTGAATCCTTTTCCACGGATGGGCTCATGAAATTGCAAGTGGCAAGCCGACTAGTGTCACATGGCAAAGACTGAATTTTCGAGAATTTTCTTTTCTAGTCGCTGATGGGCTTTAGATAGGTGCAATGCTTGTTAAAGCACGACGACAAACGAAGTTTGCGTGATAAAGTCGATTGGAGTTATGAACGGTCGGCGTTAATCCGTAGAGCTACGGCAGGACAGCAAAGGCGTCAGCCCTGGCAAAGAGGAAACGGCTGTAGCCGTCTACTTTCAAAGTATTGCTCTGCGTCTATTCTTTTTATTTTGGAAAATAAAGCACGTATCTGCCAGTTAATAAGAGCGCCGTTAAGAGGATCCAGAGACCTTGGCAGTACGAATCGTCTATTTTGTTCGGTTTTCGTATGCCAAGAAAGCAGCTGATGGAAGACATCAATAGGAGAAATCCAGAACACTGGCTGTTTTCCGTCACCCATCGCGCATGATTCTCTCCCCTTTGAATCATCTTGAAAGCCAATGAGGTTGCGGGATTTACGGGGTCCTCTCTTATTTATACCCAAAGGATGTTTGTGAACGATGCATAGCTTTTATTCGTACCTTATATTTCTCTTTGTTCCAGATCTCCTAAGAAAATAACCAAGGAAACCAATGTATCTACAACCTACTATTCACGAGTACCATGTAAGAACTAAACTAATACTGCTTTTGGTACTATTAAACCAGGGCGAGAATTGAAGAACATGATGTACCGATGTGCGGAGTTCACAGCACAGATTGGTACAACCAAGACCCGGACAGCACTGAAGAAGGATATTCTGCATAGACTAGTTCATCATCAGATTTCAAGAATAGTATTCGAAAGCATAGTGCTTTAGTTTATCGTATCAGTCCCGCTACGATAATCGTTGTGATCAATAACAACCGCTTGATAGTAACGGCATTATGTTCTGATAAGCAAATCAACAAAAAAGTATACATAGTCGGCAACCCTTGCCCGGTTCTCATCCGTTCATATATATCGTTTTCCTCCTTCATGCTATAATGTGGTCTAAATGGAGGATACTCTTTTTGCAATAGTTCTGAGGACAATCATGGTTCATGTGACCCGGTAAACCTGACGCATGAACCAGAGCAGCCACTCACGCTTCGTCTTTTAAATTATTTCTTTCAATCAAGAGTAATGTCTTCAGGTCGTAGAAAATTGCTACTCAAGGTAATCAATGCCTCTTCTACGCTCCATTGTCAATGTTAAACCATTTCAACAGGTTGTCATCCTAGGGAACAGCGGGTAAGTAAAGATTCATTTCAGCCATCTTCGCAAAATAAGCATCTTTGCATTCACATGCTCCCACATCTACTGTAGAGTGGGTAAGACCTCGCTCATGAACCAGTACGTCAACAAAAACTTCTCGAGTCAGTACAAGCCGACCATCGGTGCCGACTTTTTGACCAAAGAAATCATGATCGATAATCGACTTGTTACCATGCAGGTATTAGCAACAGATGCAGAGCTGGTTCATCCCCCTCCTTCTCTTCACCCCTTGTATCTGATCTGTTCAATGCTAGATTTGGGATACAGCTGGGCAGGAGCGTTTCCAAGCACTCGGTGTTGCATTCTATCGGGGCGCAGATTGCTGCGTACTTGTTCATGATGTCAACAACATTAAAAGCTTCGAAGCCTTAGGTATTCTGTGTTGAGGAATGGAGAATGCCTTTTAATTATCAGCAAACGCGCAGTCGGAGACTGATCCTCTGCATAAAGAGCAATGGCGAGACGAGTTTTTGGTCCAGGCATCCCCGAATGATCCTGACCGGTTCCCATTTGTAGTGTTAGGCAATAAAATCGACGTAGAAGAGTCGAAGCGCAAGGTAAAGCGCATGGTATGTGGTAGACAAGGATGTGTCTAAGCCGGTCAAGCTAGGTATCAAGGAAACGCGCGATGGGGTGGTGCCAGAAAAACGGAGATCTACCGTAAGTAGACAGAGCGATAGCAGCTGCTAATTTAACGAGTTTGCAATCGTGTAAATCAGGTATTTTGAGACCTCTGCGAAGGAAGGCATCAACGTTGCCCAGGCATTTCAGATAGTTGCCCAAAATGCGTTGGCGCGAGAAACAGATATTGATCTGTAAGTGACGGAAAACTGTATGACTCGATTTTCCCTACTGAACAAGCCAACTAGCGATTTCTCGGATCCCATCAACATTCCGAGCTCAGACTCTTCCAGAGAGACCAAGTGCGCTTGCTAGTACTCTTCGAGAAGGAGTGATAGTAACTTACTATCTTAATAGCCTGTAATATTTAATTATCCACGCTTACGGAAGTAAAAAAATTCAGACTCTTTTTCTGGGCTGGGTTATTGTGCGTCTTTTCAAAGATCGGGAACCGATGGACAATCGCTTCATCGCGTCAAAGGTCATTGTGTCCCTCACCCTTGTGCCAGGAGGCGCAAATGCACCAACATATGAAGATATGGTCAGGCGACGAATAGCCGGCTCATGGGTACGTTTTACTGTGCGAATTGCACATGCTTTTATCTGAAGCCGCAACGATTGTGCCAGGTGGCGATCGGCGATATAATACATTGGCATGTTGGAGGAAGATCCATTCCTGCGACGATCGAGAGACTTGAAGGGAGCAATGAACCGTCACAACGTTTCAAGGTTGATCGTCGGCTGACGGATATCCAAGTTCGATTTGTTCCAAACTCGATCAGTCCTGTAGGAAAGCAGGATGAACTTTCAACCCAGCTTGTGGGCATGCTTCGTAAGATAAACTGCGTCTGTTCTGCTATCAGCAAGTTTTTTCTTTTATTTATCAAAATATCAAAGGATCCATGTTCAACAACGCAACTGCGTTTCGCACATTGAGAATGCCTATGGTCAAGTCTATACTCATTCACGGCGTATCGGGTGTAGGAAAATACACAGCTTTGAGGTATTATTCTATTTGACAGATGTAGAAGGTCTGTGATAGGGTTGGAAGACGAAAAGAGCTAAAGAGTACGATAAGACGTGGTTGTCATGCCATGGAAAACTGTCATCTTATAGAGATATCCGTTCACGATCTCCTGAGGCTCAAGGATGAATTTGACAACCCCGAATTTATAAACTACAATCCGCTTACTTTGGCTGTGACAAGAGCAATTGCCGGTGCGCCTTCAATCCTTGCCATCAAGAACCTCGATGATATAGGGATCGGAGCTAGTAAGTCGATGGCTGACCGTGTGGCCGACTTGATGCGCAGACAAGTGTCACGCATTGCGGATGAAATGAAGGTGAATAGCTGTTGCTGGGCTCGAAAAGGCTTCCTAAAAAAGGGATAACGTATGGCTGATAATGGAACAGGTTTGCATTGTAGGGTTTGCTCGAGAGTTAAAAGATTTGCCAGAAGGGATCAAGAAAAGCGACGTGTTCGGAGAACGTCTGCATATACCAATCCCATCAATGTTTGTTAATCCTGATATCAATCGTTCTGCTGAGTATCTGTATTACTGAACAAATTTGCGGATAGGCAACAACGAATTTTGATTCTGAAAAACTTACTCGCTGGTCTTGAGCTTGCGCCTTTAGTTGATAGCGCGGAGGAGAATCCAGAAGAAGAATATGCAAAACAGATTGCGCTCGTGAGTTGAAATTTGGAAGGGAATAGATATGTTACATGCATGTCATACTTAAAGCGGTCGGAAGAGAACATCTGGCTATGTAGCACGGGATTTGAAATCACTTTGCAAAATTGCTGTGCTCAAATCATTACGAGATGAGGACGATTTATGCGGCAATTTATCCAAATTGTCGCTTGATGATGGAAAGAAGAGGTAATACGTCGAGATGACCTACTCTTTTTGTTTTTCATCTAACCATGTCAAAAATGTCATGGCAATGATGAAATCGATACTTAGCGTCCGATGGGCAGATTTTGAGTATGCCATAGCTACGATTCAACCCTCTCAACAAATGCAAGTTGAATCGAGTCCACCAAAGCGCTCATGGGATGAGTTAGGAGGGTAAGTTTCTATAAGGTTCCCGTGAGTGTATTTACTTACCATAAAGATAGGTATGAATCTGTAAAACGTAGGATCAGACAGGCGGCATTGCTTCCACTGCTCCAGCCTCATCTATTTTCTCAACTGGGAGTGAAACCTCCATCTGGAGTACTCTTATATGGCCCATCTGGTAGGTTGATGATGATAATTCGCGATAATATTAGATGATATGTACTGATACAACGTCCTAAAAAGGTTGCGGAAAGACCGCATTTGTTCAAGCGCTCGCATCTGAGTCGATGCTTAACGTCATCTCTATCAAAGGGTAACTCCACGCATATAGAGAAAGAAAAGAAGAGTGCATATGTATTTGCTGATGGTAAATGGAAATACTCAGACCCGAAATATTTTCAAAGTATCTCGGAGAGACAGAGCTCAAGATTCGACGGCTGTTTGCTACAGCAAAAAGAATTGCACCCTGTATCATGTTCATTGATGAAATGGATGCGATTAGCACCCGTCGAGGTAACGAGGATGATTATGCATTCAACACAACCATTTTACATTCCATATATAGGCTGGGACTCGGGTGAGAGTAGTGGAGGGGTCAATGAACGAGTGCTGAGTACACTCCTTAATGAAATGGATGGCGTCGAAGGCAGAAAAGGCGTTATTGTCATCGGATGTACGAACAGACCGGATCAGATAGACGATGCTATCTTGCGCCCTGGTGAATATCGAGCAACGATTTTTCCCAACTGATACATTTCTGACGATTGTCCATGTAGGTCGTTTGGATCAACTCATTTATATGGGGCTTCCAGACGGGCAAGACCGGCGGCAGATCCTCGAAGCTCTTGCAAGAAAACTTTCTATCAGCTCTGATATCGACTTGAATGAATTGAGCTACAAGCTGGAATACTGCACTGGCGCAGACATTGAGAACCTCTTCCGGTGAGTCGCGTTGCTGCGACGTCTAAGGCCTGGAATATTGATTCTTTGATTGGAATAGAGAGGCGGGCACACGCGCACTGAGGCGCGATATTTCAGCGATAAACATAGGCGCTCATGATATTGAAGAGGTGGTTGATTCGGTTTGCGACAGAGCAAAGCATCGTGTTGTGGAAGAAAAGTCTTTAGATGTGTTCGAGTACTTCAATAAAACGCATGCCCTACAATGACCGAGGGAACGGGCATACTGTAGTACCTTGCTGTTGCGGCGGCCCCCGACCCCGTCTGTCGACGACTGCTCATTTTGATTGGCGCGGTGTTGTGCCGTGACGGCGGGTTCTGTTCCCAAGTGTTATTGTTGACGTGCCTTTTGCTTCACCAACTTCGGCATTCCCTCAATTCACAAACATGGTCGTTCGCATGCGCCTTGCCCGTTTCGGTCGTCGTAACCTCCCATACTATCACATCGTTGTTGCTAATGCACGCACTGCTCGCAACAGCAAGCCCATTGAGAAAGTCGGCACATACAACCCCATTCCTGACGCAGCCGGCAATAAGGTTGTCAATCTCAATTTCGATCGTGTAAAATACTGGTTGACCGTCGGTGCTCAGCCTTCCGAAACAGTGGAAAAGCTTTTGGAAAAGGTAGAATGGGGTTGTTCGGAGTTGCTTTGTTGGGACATATATTCAACTGGTATTGCTAGGCAAATCTCATTCCTGAACGACCAAAACCCTGGATGCAAAGCGCTGCGAAGCAATTTCAGCAATCCCCTTCAACACCTTCATCATAATAGACCGAACCCTTGTATTGTATTGTCGATATGTGTATAAAAAAGAAGACCCTGTGGTACGAGCCAAACACGCCAGAAACACCAGCGATATTATTATTATTTTTTCTCGCGCTATGTCTCTTCTTCCCAGCATCACCCAAATTCCCATCGGCTATCTGCTGTGTATGCGGTTGCAGCATAAAAAAAATGTCAGCTTTGGATCGAGAGAAATCTGGGATAACCTATTTACACGTAGGGGGAGGGGGAAAAAGATTGATGTACATCCAAAAATAAGAACCTTATAGCATGTGTACAAGCGGGTTGCCGTGAATAATTTCAAAAGTAGGAGCCATGAGAAAAATATCTCCCTCGCATCCTTTTTCCTTCCGGGACCCACACTCAGGGCACATGAAGAGGGATCTGGTAAAGACTGATAACTAAGCGGGCTGCCATAGACAATGCTGTTTCCTTGTCATTGTTCAGCTGGTCGCATTCGTCAAAGATGCGGGCTGCCTGGTAAGGGAGGTTGTTTTTTGTCGAAAAGAAAAACAGTTGTCCTCGTTTAGATGCTTTCGTGCCATATCCTGCCTTTTTTATAGCATTTTTACCTCTTCACGAGCTCGCTCCACAAGTTGTGCAGACGTTTCCGCGGGGTCATTGTCATCGAGAAGTTGGGCTGAGCAACTTGTCTGCTTAGCAGCCTGTTCTCCTCTCCATTTCTGCCATATATGGTAAGCTGCAGCCATCCCAATTGTCCTATCACTAGCGGAACCCCCATTATAATACGGTTGATTGATCCCTTTCTCATTAGCGTCGAGATGATGTTCTTACTCCTCAATTTTTTTTGTTGAGAAAATACCAGAGATGCGGACTATTTTCCAGATAGACGAGCTGATGGCACTCTCTACAGTCATCCACGTGATTTGCTCCGGAGGACACGGGGACGGCAAGATTCCGACCGCGTTGTTGCTTGGCGAAATCAATAGTGGTCTCGCCTGACACGGGTATGAATTCCCACAGTTGATTCTCACCATCCTCGACTAATGACTGCCTTGGCGAGAGCACAAGCTTCCGATGGTGGCCGTTCGGATGCGTGTCTAGTACCCAGTCCGAGTTTGAGTAGGAGAAGATCGTGTACTTTCCATTCTCATCCATGTCAATTTCCCAAAGCTGATTGTGAGCTTCATCGAGTGGCTTTTTAGAGTAGAGGCAGATGTCGGTGTCTTCCAGCAATCGCAGCTTTCCTTTCAACATATCACAATCGCCTCACTGTGAGTTTGATGTTGGGCCCAAACAGCGCCCAACCCCATCGGCACAGGCAGTTCGTCCGTAACACACAGATGTACACACACAAACATACGCGTGCGCGCGCATACACACAGACACACACGTACCTTTTCGAATATCCAGGACAAGTTCGGTAGCTTTGTTAACCAGATGATGGCCTTCCCAACGCCAGAGTTGATTATCGGTTTGCGTGGGAGGGTTAACGTAGACTTGGGACCGGAGAGGCTCCTTGGACATCTCTGGCTCAGCCGAGATGACATTGGCTGTGGCTACTGACTGGATATAGAACCATTGCTCGCTCATTTTGCCGGGACAGAGAGAAAAAGAGAAAGAGAGAAAGAGAGAAAGCGAGGAGGAGGCCAGAGCGTCTGTTGATGGGAACAGCCCTGGCATTCAGATGGACCTTGTGTCCACAGCCCATCAAACCTTTTTTCAGCTTAACCTTAATTAAGGTCTAGGCCAAATCATTCCATTGAACGGGAATATACGCATGTACCTGAAATTTGGCTCAGTTATAGTTGCCTAGGAGGCGATCTGTGCACTTTTGTTACACCACTCAATATTGGATATTACTTTTACCGCCCGAGACGGAGGAAGTTCGACGAGGATCATTTTCCGGGAGTTCATCGGACACGCATAGAATAAAGAAATCCTTTGCTCAGAACTGGATCCTTATCTCTCGAATGGGACGGGAAAAGGAAATGAACAATGTAAAAGTTACCCCTTTTGCCCGTGAATAACAGTTTTAGGTAGTACGAGTCTCTACTCTATTTTCGAAAATGAATAATGTCGTACAATATTTCGCATGAAAATAAAGTGGACGCTTTCTTTGAAACCGCCCACTTCAGAAGTTGCGGGGTGCCAAGGAGTCTTTGCGCAAGATTATACATCAAATGTAGCACAACAAACTTGTCAAGTCCATTTCTATAAAAATACATCAAGCCTTTTCCGACCTACTGATGTCCGGGAAAAGCTTTGATTCTTACAGCCACAGAAAAAACAACAACAAGGAATATACACTTGTTCAACGCAGCAGTGCGTATTGCAGTATGAGAAAAAAACCTGACACCAGTTTGGTGAAATTGATTTATAGAAAGTAAAATGAAAAACAGTCTATTTTAGCCTGCAGAGGATCTCGCAGTTGTCATCCAAGAAAAAGTTGAGAAGGCAGGTCAATCCAACGTCGCAACCAAGGAATCAGGAGATTGACAATATCTCGGATTTTTTAATGCCACGATGGACGAATAGTTAAGTGTAAACACAGGGAACGCTATTTGCAAAGATTGGTAATGGTCAATACAGCTATTCATAAGGTTGAGGATACTTTACATAAACCGGATTCCGAGAACATAGGTGCGCATATTATCCGTCATACATATGTACGTGAACTCAATCCAGTCGAATGGTTCCGATCCCTCTCACAGCAAATCATACATAGCATATACTTGGAAAGCAGAGAGTTGATGAAGCATTAAATATCTCAAGCTGAGCGATACTATATCTAAGGATTTATTCGTTATCCGTACAAAGTGTCAATTAACTGCCGTAATAGGGAATCTATTTGATCCGATTATGATATTTCTAGAAAGATCACCGTAGTATACATATTATGCGTTTCTTTTAAGTGACTGGTCTCGTATAAGCAGTTGGTTACCATATCATGTACGTATTAATACAAAGAACGAAACCACGACTGCTTTTATACTTCATATGAGCACCTATAAAAGAATGGGTAGAACTTCGCCATTCCGACTCATTGCATTACATCCTTTTCAGAATACAGTAGGAGAAATTATACGAACGATTATGATCTGAGCCTACTACTGCGGCTCCTCAAGTTGATCAGAATGAGAGGCCTTCCGCCAACTTTGCCAGGAAGTAACCAAGAGCAGGGATGTATGGCAAAGTAAGGATAACCGACAATACGTTTGAATCCCCTCCAGTACCCAAAGATGCAACGACGACATTTAATTACCAACGACATAATCTTTAATAGTCCTTTTGATGTAGATAAGCAAATCTTTCTAGGACCTAAACGATGGATTTATTAATAGAACGATGAAAACGAACCGAGATATCTGCCAGCTCTGCGACAACATAAACCGACACGTAGTACTTTATGTAACTCATATTAAGTCGGTACCTGATCACAGCCTATACAAGACTGGATGTAACATGGTCGCGGATGGAATATCCGCTTTATATACATTATTACGCGACCAAAGGAGTCAAACCATTGTAATGGACAGCATCAGTAAGTGATAAACTTTATGCGTCCAAAGGAGGAAATGATCGGCCGCTGTACCTGCAATGTTGATTTTTTAAAATAGTAAGTCGAGAGAGCTACTTTTCATTTAGCCATCCGGTATGATGACTAAAATACAAAATCGTTATAGTACACCTTGACACCCGCTCTTAGCTGGTTTACCATTCAACCCTTACCTGATGAGTCATGGAGAAACGGAGATCCTGGATACCCTTTCTTCTCTTCTCTTCTCATGTTTGTTTGTCCCTGTTATCGCCGGGACTACTAAGACCAACCCTTGGATTTCCAGGGAGCTCTTGATGTAAATTAAGGCAGATAGATAAAGAGCAGTATTCTCTGTTGGCAAATAGGTTCCTTTCATTTATTGATACGACATTTTGACGTATAAAAGATTATCCCCTCTCCATCCACTTCATCTTACCCTCCCCTGTTCTACAGTACTGTCTGTGAAAGCGATGGTATATATAAAAACTCTTCCAACAATAGGGTATACATCTTTGGAATATTCGCGCTCCGGTCGCCAATCGGAACCTAGCCTTCTTCATGGCTACTCATATCGAACCGTTGAATGGGTATAGAGAGAAAAGAAATTAGCAAAGCGAGGTAGTTTCATACATATAGGTTTTATCCAAGGTTTCTTACTACAGTCTTCTTTCACATTATATAATTGATGCTATCCTGTTTCACAATATCTATATGACTTCATAGTAGTCGACGTGCGACTGTTGATTCTGCATAGGAGCGTCAAGTGAGGGCATTCGGCTACGGATTATCTTAGTTTTGAATCCTGTGGATTGGAAGAAAAGCCCCTCCGTCACATATGTGGTTCTCACGAGGGAGTGACAGGAACACAGCGGTGATGTTAGGGTCAGTTAACCATGTGATTTCAAAGTGGACACTAGAAAAATAGTGAAGACCCAGAGAGACACGTAAAGGTCTTCCATACATGCCTATTCTCAAACAAAAGCAGTGCTCTGCAATTTGGTACGTCAACAAGAACGAATAATTAAAAATAAGGGAGGAAGAAGATATTAGGGCATGCAAACAATAGGGTTTGACGCCTCAGGCCGATGGGTGGGGCGAGTGGGGTAGGGATCGCTATTTTTGAGTGTGAACCCACCTGAAAATTGGACTGCATGAATTTGAAAGAAAGTTACCCCACGCTTCTTTATTTTCTTCCTCGCTCCTTTTCCTCGCTCCTCTCATTCTAAAATGACAAAGCCACCAGTTCGAATCGGCTGTTACTCGGCTTACTGGGGCGACTCTCCAGCTGCCGCCATGCAGCTCGTTAAGCATGAGGGCGCTAAACTTGACTACCTCGTTGCTGACTATCTTGCCGGTAAAAAAAGACAGAGAATATCGTAGTGGTAGAGGGTTCTGTCCATCTTCGGCTCATAAAAAGCACTCAACCCTGTATACACGAACGCCTCAGAGATTACGATGGGCATTTTGGCTGCCCGTCGTCAACGTCGCCTTATGCAGGGCAAGACCAAGGGCATTGACTACGTGCCTGACTTTCTAACGCTCGTCCTCCGCCGTATTTTACCCGATATCGCAAAGAACGGCACCAAGGTTGTGACGAACGCGGGAGCGCTGGATCCTCTGGAATGCAAGAGTGCGATTGAGCGATTGCTTAGGGAAATGAACATTGACCTCAAAGTGGGTGCCGTGTACGGTGATGACGTGCTGGAGCACAGGGATTCGGTTACTTCCTTTTCACCCGTCTCGGCGACGAACCATAGCCTCGAGGCGGACCGATTGCCGGAAAACGATGAGACCACCGTGTTATCCCTAAACGCCTATCTTGGCGCGCGTGGGATTGCGCAGGCACTTGAGCAGGGAGCTCATATTGTCGTCACTGGCAGAACTGTCGACTCGGCCCTGGTGGTGGGACCGCTCATGTACGAATACGGCTGGGATGAAAAGTCTACACCCGACTACCACGACCGTGTCGCAGCAGCATCGCTTGCGGGTCACGTCATTGAATGCGGTACTCAGTCAACAGGAGGTAACTTTACGGACTGGCAGCTGCCTGCCAGCTCCCCCTATGGCGGCTATGCAAACATGGGCTATCCCATCGTCGAGTTTGCTGCCAACGGCGAGTTTATTGTTACCAAGCCTACCAAGACAGGCGGTCTTGTTACGACGGCGACTGTCGCCGAACAGATCTTGTATGAGATTCTTGATCCTGCCCTCTATCTGCTGCCCGACGTTATCCTCGATATGCGCCAGGTTCGTCTGAGTCAGGTCGGGAAGGATCGTGTTCTTGTCCAGGGCGCCCGCGGCCGTGCACCCACCCCGTGGGTGAAGTGCTCAGGAATATTTCTCGACGGTTGGAAAATCGAAGGACAGATGGTCATTGGCGGCCAGGACGCGAAGGCCAAGGTGAGACTCGCTATCGGATAGGATGATCCATCCAATAGGGAGAATGATAAAGCATAATCTGTTTCCAATGCTTTTCAAACGTTCTTATTCCAATATAGGCACGGGTTGTCGGAGAAGCCGTCTTTGAACGTACTCGTGGCATGCTTAAGCAGGCCAGCATGGTTGATTTTCGAGAAATTAACATCGAGACGCTTGGCGGCGAATCTCTTTACGGGTAAAAAAGAAATGTGTGTGTGTGTGTGAGTGAGTGTTTGTGCAAGTACGCTCGGCTAATCTTTTTCTTCCCAGCCCTCATGCCAATCCTATTTCATCCCGAGAGATCTGTCTTCGTATTGCTGCAATCCACGACGATGCCAAGGCGCTCAATTTGCTCGCCCGTGAGCTGATGGCGGTAATTAGGATAGAATGCGTCCTTTCTTTTGGAGGGGTGAAGCCTTACAGCAAAGAGTTGATGGGTATTGTTGTTTTTCTTTTTATATCAGGTCGGTACTGTCATGGTACCAGGTATCACCGGGAGCGGTAGTGGTCGCCCCAGACCTGTGCCCAATATGGTCCACTTCCCTTGCCTTATGGACAAGACAAAAGTTCAGGCGACTGTTGCGGTCGGCCATCGTGCTGGCGCAACCCTTGTTCCATGGGAGACGTATGATACGACTGGAAGCTTCAGTTCGCCTGCCCCAGTCCCGTTAATTCCAGAAGCGCAGGACAAAGGCGAAATGCATCTTGTGAAGACTAAGCTCATCAACCTTGCGTACGGCCGAAGCGGTGACAAGGGCGACGTCTGCAATATTGGTACGTATATAGTCTCCCCATTCTCCACCTCCATCCCAAAAAAACAAAAACAAAAAGTAACCTGGGTGGTTCGTTAGGTATCATCGCCCGCGATCCACGTTATTATCCTTATATCAAGCGGTCGGTGACCAACAAGGCGATGGCTGACTATATGAGCCATCTTTGCAAAGGCGCAGTGACCCGCTTTGAGCTTCCGGGGCTGTACGCCATGAACTTTGTACTCACTCGATCATTAGGTAGGCTCGAATAGACATGCGAATCAGTTGATGTCCAGTATTAATCAAAACCTATCCCGCTGGACTAGGTGGTGGTGGCCTCAGCTCGTTGGTAGTGGACCGACAAGGGAAGACTTTTGCCCAATTAGTTCTAACAGGCCTCGATGTCGAGATTCCTCCTGACCTTCTGCCTCCAGAAGGCAGCAAGCTGTAACGAACTGGTAAAACTTACGTGTTTATTTTGGAAAGTGTGGGTAATACAAAATCTACCTATTTACAAAATGTACTTGGCTTTTTTTTTCTCTTTCTTATGTTGTGTGTGTGTATGTTTATGTTATGGATGTGTTTGTGCATAAATGTCCTCTCATCAGGAGAGTGTGTATGTGAAGGAGGAGAAAAGGGGGGATTTAGCCACCTTTAAGGAAAATACTACTATTAAAAAATGATGTAAGTCCCTTCATCCGTTCAGCAGCGCTTCTGCTGAGGTTGTTGCTGTTGCCGAGTATAATGACGTAGATCACTGTCCAGAGCAGATGTCGACTCTGAAATCGATAAGGACGAATGCATTGAAGCGTCACTTCCCGTCGACGTTGATGATGTAGGACAGATATTGGTGAAATGATGATGTTGCTGTTGGTGATTATGGTTGAAATCAGAAGCGATCCCGCCTCCGATCATTGGGTATGGTTGATAGAAGCTTGCTGCCCCGCCTACGGTGGAATCCCCACCATGACCAAAAATCTAAACGAGGGCATTGTCAGCCACAAGCTTCTTTCCTTCGAAGACAAAAACTCGCTCCAAGTCACTTACTCTATTGCGACTCTTGTCAAAACCAACGCTTGGTGTTGCAGAAGATGTACCGGTCGAGGTGGACCCTAAACCCATACTAAAGCCACTGCTGCTGGACGAAGGAAGATGATGATGGCTCGACAGTGACATCTGTGATAGTTGCTGAGGCAGCCAGATATCTGCACTACTGCCAATCGCCGTCGTCCCATTCCCAGTAGGAGATCTGAAAACGCCAAGTCCGGGCGTCCCGTTCTGGGCGCCGATCACAGGAACATTCATTCTCTGTTTCGGCATGGATCCTACCATATCATCTTGCTTGGGAGGCGAATCGAAAATAGCGCGAATGTTCTCCGCTGTTCTCGGTGAATTCATATCTCTAAAGCTGTTCCAGGGAGCATCAAATGCCGTATGTGTGCTTGTGCTTGTGCTTGTGCTTGGTGCAAAGTCAAACAGTGAGAAGCTAGAGAAGCTATGATGTAGCTTTTGGGCGCTAAGATCTACACGCAATATCCAGATAAGTAAAATATTGGTTTTGAAGAGCAAACGAGTGCACGTCCAGTCATCCTACCTGGAACAGAAGGCAGTACTTTGCTACCAAAATGACTGAAGCTGTCTACAAGCGGGATGCTGTTGCTGTTTGAAAGGGTGGCGGTCGTCGGTGTCGTTCTGTTTGTTTTAGGCGCGACATTATCATGCAGGATGACATCGTGACTGCGCAGGTAATTAATAAGGATATCCAAGGCGCTAGGCAGGTTACGGATATTGCTTTTGCTCATTTTCAAGGGAATAATATAATCATTATCAAACGAGGTCGCTGGAGTTCCCGACGAAGACGGTGAAATCGATCGAGAAGGTGACAGAGGTGCAGTTGTGTCAGGGCTGGCATGACTTTCAGCGGTATTATCTTCATTCGACATGGCTGCTGACGCCGGGGGTTTTGCATCAGGGGCGACCGATGGTGAAGGCGACGAAGACGGCGCTGATGGCGGAATCTGGGGAGTAGGCCGAAGGTCAATCAAGATGCCGAACTCGCGCTCCAGACGTGCAACCACCAACTCCCGGAAGTTTTCAGAGGACAAAGCAGATGAGAGTGCCGGTGATTGAGGGATAACCACTTCATACTCCTCAGGAACGACAGCTTGAACGAGTTCAATTGCGTGTTCGATCTCCGTCAAGGGCCCAATGAGTGTTACAGTGTCACTTGCGAGTTCATGATCGGGCCACATGATCCTCGTAAGTGTCTTTTTAGTTACTTCAGCAAAGTAACTTCCTTGATCCCTCAAAAGAGCACGGTGGAGTCTAAAAGGAATATTGATGCACTGAGTGACATAGTCCTTATCGCGCTGCGTGATGAGTTCCATGACCGCATGTCGTAGATTGTCCAAGTTGACTTGATTCTTCATCGGAGTACGCGCAACAACGTTGTCATCGTTATCGTAGTAGCCTCCCAAGGCTGCAAATTCTTCGGCGTTCGAGAACTTGACGTATACACCGTACTTTTTCATAATTCGCTGGATGTTCTTCCCTCCAACGCCGATGATACGTTTATGGTACATTTCCGGCACGTAGAACGAAATTTCTGCCGGAAGCTCGTCTTGGAGCATCGACAGACCATCCAATGCTTTTATAACACTTGTACTCTCGACCTCGATAACGAAATTATAATCGCTGAATGCGTTGAATTTGATTTTGGCACCCGTCGTTTTCATGATTTTGTTAATTTTTCCGCTCTTTTTGCCGCTAATAAATTCACGTTGATCGTTCGAAAGTTCAATATTAAATACTGTGTTCTGATGGAAAACCTGTTGTTTTGCTGTGAGCATAATTTTAAACCAATTAAAGCACTTGTATATACCTTTAAAAATGTCATTTCGTGAACTCGTTGGTACACGTTGCGGACATCTCTTTCAGTCCCGAAAACTTCGATGCAGCCAATATCATCTTTGTACATGACCTCGGCTCCGGATACTTGTGATAACTGTGCCATGAGCCCGGTAATATTGCTGATCGAGCTGAAAAAATTATGCGTCCCACCGTCGGCACCAAAAATAGCGCCATCACGGTTATTAAAGTAGAAGCATGCTTCATAAATGGTACAGGCCTATTTTTTTGTTTTGATCAATTAGCTGGCTGCTGGTTTAAACGCTTGGATATGAGTTACCAAGAAATTAAGAGATCGGAGGGTCCGTTCCGCGTTGACTCTGTTCTCTGCATATACTGTAACGGTACCACTGCCGGAGCCAAGAGGAGGAAATGATATAAACGATCCTAATGCAGAATCGTCAGTTTCGAGCAGTAAACTCGCGGGATATCGTGATTCCTAACCGTTGTCATGCATGATTTTGCGAAGTTCATCTCTGCGATGCAACAGCATCCAATCTAATTTCCGGGAATGAAGGACAGCATCCTTATGGTACATGGATTTTGCCTAGAGAGGGCGACCATGAGTGTAAGAGCGCAGCCTGAGTCGTCGGTTTGCGTTAGGTGACGAATGCTTACTTTTTGAATAGCTAGTTTGTTCAGCATCTCTTTGACACGAGAAACGTTGACAGGTTCGCCTGTAATGTAAATGGGAGGAGCCATTTCCTCAAGAAGTGAAGTAGAGCTGCCATCGGTCACAACAGCAAGCTGCAGGCCGGACTCAACGGTAGAAAGATCACCAAACGGAGAAGGAAAGTAGATGTTCGTCGCTGTCTCCTCAATGATTGGCTGTAAACCGGCACGCTTCCGACCACAAATGAGGTTGTGAAGCTTAAGAGGGACACGCAAGACATCCGCCCGTAAATTGGCCTAAGATATGTATTAAGAACTCTAATTCTCTCTCTGCAGTTGAAATAGTACACTTACAATCTCATCAAGAGCGATCAGAATACGAACGCGCGCAAACTCTGCAAGATCAGGGAGTCCTGTAATGGCCACTGCCACCCGATTCTCAGATGCAAGGGAGGAGCGATGAGGTGGAGGAGCAATTATAGTGATGCTGGTGTCAGTCTCCTTCTCAATCTTGTCAAAGTGTTTTTCGACCACATGAATAGGAGGGAAATCCTTGACGGGAATCTTGAGGGTAATGTTGATCTATTTTTTTTTTAAAAAAAAAAGAAAATCATGGCGAGTGTGAGTGGATGAACAAAGTAGGATCGGAGGACAACGATCGAGAAAGAGCGATTACCTTGAGAGGACAGCATGTTAGCAAATCACCTCGGGCACTCATGACCGTGTTTAATGGACCGGTCAGCGTGAGATTGTAGTCAGTCGGTTTATCGACGTGAACAGTCTGTGGCTTAATCGAAACCAGCGTAGGATCAGCTGCTGCGGTCAGCGTAATTTGACAGCAGTGGCGAGTCATGACGTTATTGCAGGTATCTCGCAGGTCGGACATGATTGATTCGCGCTTGGTGGCTGGATCGACGTCGTGGACCACAGCCGAGTAGTCGCTCGAGGCTGGAGGGGCATAGCAGAACGAAAAGGCTGTTGATATTTGGTGTGCCGCCATGGTAAGAATATATGTTGGCTGGTTGGTATCTTTTCCAATTAGTTATTAGTCGAATAAAAAGGAAGGAACGGCAATAATAGTGGAATCCAGAGACGAGAGTGAGTATCGATGGGGGATAAAAGGCATACACTTAAAGGTGCATGTTACAGGTTTCTGAAAAAAAAAAGGAAAGGAAAAGACCAAAGGAAACCGCACAAGTGTGGAAAAAAAAATATAAAAAGTTGGCGAGGTGGTTTAGAGTGTTGTATTAAAATGAGAAACCTACGAAATTATCCTTGAGCGGGAAGTCAAGACTCGTTTGACACCCCCCGGTCTACTTCCCTTCCTTCTCTTCGCTGCCATATCGTCCTTCACCTCGCTTCCATCCTTGTACGCTGCTATTGCTAGCGGTTTCGTACGACTCTTTCCTTGCCTGCATCATCTCGCTCACCAAGCCCTTGTCGCAATTCATGCTTTGTCATTGGCTATGTTTCGCGCAATGGAGTCTAGATTTTGTTTATCAAGTACGAAAAACTTTTTTTCTCCCCTTCTACCGGACGTCGCCTTCCGTCTGTCACACGTCACCGCGCTTACCATTACTCATCGCCTCTAAAATACATCTTTGGGGTTGTATCCTTTCTCCTTGCCTGCGTCGGGACCGAACCCTGGGCCCAAACTCAGCCTACATACACGTGATCCATACCATTTGCTACGTCTCACCTCCCCGCCATCCCCCGTCCGTTGACCCTCGACGGGCTTTAATCAGCAGACGTCCCCAGTCTTCATGTAAAAAAATCCACCGTTGGCTCTTCTAGCTCTGACTTTGCTGGATACAAGGGAATTCGACTCCCGCTTTCCTATCCTTCAAACTTCAGAGTAGTTCACGCTGTTTAATTGCGTTTAGGCACATACTTATACACGCAGATATCCGCTCGATGTGTGCTCTCGCGCGCAAATTAGCAGCAATACATGCGTCTCTCAAATGTATCTTCGCAGCGAAGACCTAGAAGCAAGCACAGACGTTGTCGTGTATTTTTAGGCATTTTACCTAAAGTAGCGCCACCGCCATTAAAACCGTATGTGCGCGCGCGCGCATCCACGCGGAAAAATTGTAATGCGCTTATGCGTGTGTTTGTTACTTGAAGAAACAAGTCGACCGAAGATTTCGACGATGTTGCTCCCATATCACCACGCATCCCTGGTTACACAACTCATGAGGCATGGTTTCCTTTCGGTTTTCTGCATAATTATAGCAACTGAGGTTGTTAACGTCAGCAGGAAAGCGAAAACCATCCCGATATTTGTGAGTGATCAAAAAGGAAAAAGAATCAGAATTCCTCCGGAAATCATGCTGATCAAAATATTACCTGTTGACACGACTTGAGCCTATGTCAAACAAATTATTATCAGAATGTTATCCACACAGTTTTATAATTCGTTCATCTGCATGTTAACTAACAACCAGTTCCTGAGCCATATCATACTGTTCATCGTAGTTTTAGTGAAATAGGCATCATGAGCAGCGCGGAGATTCAAAACTGCGCGTACCAGTATCAAGAGAATCCATAGTCATATATGAAGTGGGGTTTAAATACCTGGATGCTTTCCTATCAATGTTGAAATGTGAACTCTGTAAAATAACGCTGAGTATGTAGAGTATATAATAGCCCGACGTGTTCCCGCAGTTTATTATCGCAGTCTCGCGAATGGATATCAGAACATAGGTGTAACAACAGAAAATGCTCGCTTTAATGTGGGACACCATAGTCTTTCCACATTGCCTAGGTGATATACTTCGTTTCCAGAATTGGAATCACATCCTAGCAGTTTGAAAGTCGCAAGATCACAAAAATAGGAATTGAGAATTGCCCAGAATCGCACCTAACATCTTCTGTCTTTCGTAGATTGACTAGTCGCACCCATACTTGATGAGTCATGGAAGAGAGGTCATAAGGATGCCGGATCGCTCGGTCGGGCCGTGATTTGGCAGAGTATTTCCCCCCCTTTTTTTTTTTACCGAGGAGCCGTTGCTTTTGGTATTGCCTGTTCTTTTTCCTGCCATTGCTCCTGGGGCACCACCCAATCCCTCTGCCATGCTTATCGCCATGTGCTACCAGGATACGCCGGGTATGAGCCGGGTTGGTAAGTCAAAGTGTAAAGATGGCTTTGTGTTTTCTGTGGATTAACGAATTCTTTTTACCTGCTAATACGACAATTCATGTAATTTTATGCGATTTTGGAAAATGAAGTAGAGATAGATATTACTGGCACTCGTAGATCCCAAATTTTTTTAAGTTCATTCATAAGATTATGTTCAATTGCATCCCGGCAGCAGAAAACTCCACTATGCAGTCTTGTACATAGATACATCGCAGTAGAAAAGGTCTTCTGTGGGATAGCAAGCTATAGGCCCTTAATGACGGTACCTTCCGAATTGCATGTTGCTTAAAACGCCTACCCCGTGACGGGCCTTGCTTTGGAATAATGAATGCAAGTAAAACATATTTGTTTCATTTTTCTGAGACTTTCAGTCACTTTTTCTCTTTATAGGTAGAAGACACTTTTAACTCTACCGAAGAAGCAGGAGCAGCAGTAGCGACATAAGCTCGAGTTTACATTTGTGATGAGAATATTATGCAGAGGCCTTCTGATACGTAACTGCGTATTCACTAGCTCAATAAACCTTAAGAAAGGTACACCTCAAAGTCTTAATATTGGTCTCGAAAAGGATGATAGCAAAGGCTTTGCAGTCGACACTACGTTTACTAACAAGTCTACCGAGCGAGTGGTTATGTTAACCATGAAAACTATATGCGGACACGCCTAAAGAAAAGCGGATGGCTTGCATGATATTGACGCCCGGGTACAAGATGAAAAAGTTCAGCTGTTTAAGATGGCTGCGACGAGTGACTTCCTTCAAGGGCAACCCAGCCAGATTTAGTTTCCATAATTGTAATGAGAAAAAAATAGATCCTTCCTATGTACCGACAGCGCTCTCATTTTACCCTTGGAGAGACGGTTTTTTTTGCGGGCGATACAAACAAAAAGGTAGGACTGGATGTTTCTACGTTGCCGATGAAGAGAGAACTAGCCAAGTGTAATGGGAGGAGGAGCAAGGAGTTGCCTCACTTGGTCGACCCTTAGACCGCCCGATTTCCGTCCCCGATCCGCAACCCCCTTTTTTTTCAATGACACCCAACCAACAAAATTTTTTCTTAAAGAACTGTGCCTGGTGTTGCGGAGTTCATTAGGGTTCTTGCCGGTTCTCTTCGCTTCTTTTGCTCTTCCTCTTTCTTTACCAATCAATTCTTGCTCACCCATGGTCCGGGAATCAAAGTACTACGACGTCCTTGGCGTCAGCCCTGATGCCTCCGAAAACGAGTTAAAGAAGGCTTACAGAAAGCTTGCCCTCAAGTACCACCCGGATAAGGTATGTGATGACGTTGTGTGATTTGCTGATTGTTCATAGCTGACAGAATTGGGGTTGATAGAACCCTGAGGCTGGTGACAAATTCAAGGAGATCTCTCATGCATACGAGATTCTGTCTGATCCCGAAAAGAGACAGATGTACGATCAGTACGGTGAGGAGGGCTTGAGTGGTGGACCTGGCATGGGCGGCATGGACGCAGAAGATCTTTTCTCGCAGTTGTTCGGCGGCGGCATCTTTGGCGGCGGCGGTCGTTCGGGACGTCCTCAGGGACCTCGTCGTGGCAAAGATATGATGCACCATCTCAAAGTTTCTCTTGAGGATCTCTATGTCGGAAAGACGTCCAAACTTGCCCTTCAGAAGAGCGTTCTTTGTTCTCGCTGCGAAGGCCGTGGTGGCAAGGAAGGTGCTGTTCAGACCTGCCGTTCCTGTAACGGCAATGGTGTTCGTATCATTATGCGACAGATGGGTCCTATGGTTCAACAAATCCAGCAGCCCTGCGGCGACTGCCGTGGTGAGGGTGAGGTTATCAACGAAAAGGACCGTTGCAAGCACTGTATGGGCAAGAAGGTGATCAGCGAGCGCAAGATCCTGGAAGTCTTTATCGACAAGGGCATGCGAGACGGCCAGCGCATCACTTTCAAGGGCGAGGGTGATCAGGCGCCTGGTATCACCCCTGGCGACATCATCATTGCCATTGATGAGAAGCCTCATCCCCGATTCCAGCGTAAGGGTGACGATCTCATCTATGAGGCCAAAATTGATCTTTTGACTGCACTTGCTGGCGGTCAATTTGCTATTCCCCACCTTGACGAACGTATCCTCCTCGTCACTGTTCTTCCTGGTGAAGCCATCAAGCCCGATATGATCAAGGTTATTCCCAACGAAGGTATGCCCACCTATCGCCACCACGACCACGGACATCTTTTTATCAAGTTCGCTGTCGAGTTCCCCTCCCCTAACTGGGCCGACGCCGACACCATTGCCAAGCTCAATGAGATCCTGCCTCCTCGACAGCCTCTTCCTGCCTTTGGTTCCAAGGTCGTTGACGAAGTTGTTATGGCTGATGCCGATGGGTACCAGTCTCAGAGATCACAGGCATATGAAGCTGATGAGGACGAAGATCCCAGAGGCGGTCCTGGTGTCCAGTGCGCCCAGCAGTAAATAGATCCTGAAAAAAAAGCCACTCTGTTCCATCCCCACATATTCTCAGAGTCCTGTTGTGGATAGCTGAATACTCTAGTTGTTCTATCTGCAGTTGTATATCTTTTTTTCTTTTTTTTTTCGCTCTAAAGACTTGATACGTACCTCATCTTACTCCTTGGTTCGAGAAGATTCGTGCCTTTTGCTTTGTGTATCGTTCTGAGTGAGCGGCCCGGATGCATATTACGTAACTTCTTTTTTTGTGTAAATGTAATTTCGTCTGCCCCTAGCATGTGTTGTCTTCATCCAGTTTCAGCTGCAAACCGACCTCAACTGTTTTGGTACTAGGGAACTCATAAAATAGCAGCTTGTTTTGAGCTTGAAAAGGTAAATCTGCTTTCCAATGGAGGGGGTGAAAATTTTCGAATATCAGCAATGCTGCCAGGCTGCTACATTGGCGATCCCATTTCAGTGAACCCCTCCCGTTCCCTACGGAAGGAGTGGGGATGAGCGGGCTGTTGTTTATACGTCACGGATGGTTATCGCCGGCAAGGATTGGGTGGCACACAACCATTCGGAGATTGAGATCCTTTCACCCTGGTCATAAAAGTCGTCGGGCGAGCTTCCTCCCCCCAACGCTTCTTTTTTTTTTGACGTTTTGACGAACATGCTGCGCTCTCTCACCGCCTCAAAGCAATTCAAGACTGTTGCCACTCGCCAGGCACGGTACTTCAGCACTTCCTACGCCGCCTTGGTAAGTACAGACGGCCTCAAGTCATGAATGCTCTCGATGTCCGCCTGTTTCTGCATTTCGCATTTTCTGACAGGCATGCCTTTTTTTCTTTCTCTTCACAGCAAAAATTCCGCACTGAACGCGACACGTTTGGCGACCTTCAGGTTCCTGCTGATCGTTACTGGGGTGCTCAGACGCAACGGTAAGGACCAAGGATATAGCCAATATAAAAGAAAAGAGAGGAAGCGACGGGTATATAGATTACAGTCGTACAGGAACGGAAGGCTCATCAAATTTGGATGGGGGCTTGCGTTTTTTTTGGGGACAATAGATCTCTCCAGAACTTTGACATTGGTGGCCCTCGCGAGCGTATGCCCGAGCCTTTGATTAAAGCCTTTGGTGTCTTGAAGAAGGCTGCTGCTCAGGTCAACATGACCTACGGTATGGATCCGAAGATTGGCGAGGCCATCCAAAAGGCCGCTGATGAGGTACGTAAACTTTACTGCATAGGTATGTAAAAAGGCGTACCTGACACGCATTGGTCCGATCCCTATTAGGTCATTGATGGTACTTTGCTCGAGCACTTCCCTCTTGTCGTCTGGCAGACCGGCTCTGGTACCCAGTCCAAGTAAGATATATACTTATTTCTATGTTAGAATTAGAAGCATGTTTCTCATATGATGTATTCTGCCAGCATGAACGTCAACGAGGTCATCTCCAACCGTGCCATTGAGCTCTTGGGCGGTGAGCTTGGTAGCAAGAAGCCTGTACATCCCAATGATCACGTCAACATGAGCCAGTCGTCGAATGACACGTAAGTAATAGAAGCGGGATGCAGCGATGAGCTCTGAGCGAGACGGCCGAGATTCATGTGAACTCTATCAGCTTCCCCACTGCCATGCATGTCGCTGCTGTCACTGAGATCACTCAGCGCCTTCTTCCTGCCTTGACCACCTTGCGTGATGCCTTGAAGGCCAAGTCCGACGAGTTCTCCGGCATCATCAAGATCGGCCGCACTCACTTGCAGGACGCTACGCCTCTGACTCTCGGTCAGGAGTTCTCTGGTTACGTTCAGCAGCTCACTTACGGCATTGAGCGCGTTGAGAGCACTCTTCCTCACTTGTTGAACCTTGCTCAGGGCGGCACTGCTGTCGGTACCGGTATCAACACCCGCAAGGGCTTCGATGAGAAGGTTGCCTCGGCTATTGCCAACATCACCGGTTTGCCCTTCAAGACCGCTCCCAACAAGGTAGAAGGAATGAGATAGACAGGGAGAGGAATATGATACTGATAACGACGCAATTTTCAGTTCGAGGCTCTTGCTGCCCACGACGCTATTGTCGAATCCCACGGTGCGGTCAACACAGTAGCTGTTTCGCTCATGAAGATCGCCAACGATATCCGTTTCCTGGGCTCCGGTCCTCGCTGCGGTCTCGGCGAACTCTCGTTGCCCGAGAATGAGCCCGGATCTTCCATCATGCCTGGCAAGGTCAACCCTACCCAATGCGAGGCCATGACCATGGTCTGCGCCCAGGTCTTTGGCAACAACACTGCCGTCACCGTTGCCGGTTCCAACGGCCACTTTGAGCTTAACGTCTTCAAGCCTGTCTTGATCAAAAATCTCTTGCAGTCTGTCCGTCTCTTGGCTGATGCTTCAAACTCCTTCACGAAGAACTGCGTTGTTGGCATCAAGGCCAATGAGGACAAGATCAATAAGATCATGAACGAGTCTCTTATGTTGGTTACTGGTATGTCGTTGACTTTGAGTACATGTGCATCCTATGGTACTTATCTCTTTTCTCTTATATGCAGCTCTTAACCCCCATATTGGCTACGACAATGCGGCCAAGGCCGCTAAGAAGGCCCACAAGGAGGGCACTACCTTGAAAGAGGCTGCTCTTTCGCTCGGTGTTTTGACCGAGGAACAATTTGACCAGTGGGTCCGTCCCGAGGATATGATTGGTCCCAAATAAGTGCACTCCGTTCCTCTCATTTAGACACACATACAAACAAGCCATTCATCTTAGATTTTAGAACCCCCCAAAAAAAGGAGATAAAGTTTTCATCTTTCAGTGCAATTTGCTAATTAGGTTCTATTGACCAGCAATTTCCTCGAGTTTCTTGGCCACCAAACCACCAAATCGATCCGCCTTTGCAGGGTCGACTGCACCTTTGTGCCAGCAAAGGGTTCCAAACATGCCATGCGGTAAGCTGATTACGTTGAGGCCCATGGCGAGGGTATACATGTGGGCGGCCTGGGAAAAGTAGATCTCCTCGAGGGTCCACTCGGAGCTCTGTGCGTCGGTTCTCAAGATGCCCAGGTCCGAAAGCGCAATGCCTCCGGGTCGACCGAGGGCGTACTTTGTCAAGTTGTCTGTCCAGAACCTGCAAAAGCTCTCGGGAAATGACTCGAGAGGTCTGAGGACGTTCTGTGTGAATGCGGCAGCGCTGGTCTTGTGTTCCCTGACGAAGTTTTGATACTCGATACACTGATCCCAGAAGCTCTTCTTCTCGTGCATGGCTGCTGCGGATCGCCAGAATTTGAAGAAGACGCCAAAGAAGTTGCCGAATTCGTCGTCAGGTACAGGCGGGTTGCAGAGCGGCCTTGTGTTGACTGCGGTCATTGTGCGCAAGACGCGGCCCGGATAGAGTTCAGCAAAGGCAGATACGCATGCGATCATGATGGGTGCGTGGGGCGTGACCCCGTGGGACTTTGAGGTGCTGACGATCTTTGCCCACGCATCGCCGTCTACCTTGAACTGTCGCACGTCCGTGTCGCATTGGGCAGTTGCAGGATCGCGATTGGCCTCGTAGTCTCCCTGCCACATCTGCGCCTCATCTTCCTTGGTGCCCCACAGCGCGGTCGATGCCCGGAGCACCGGGTTGCGCTCTTCGTAAGGAGGAGGAACCACTGCGTCGGGGTCACACGCCACCACAAACGGTTGCTGCTGTTGCGATTCGCCGCCGCCGATCATCTTTAACTCGTTCAGCAGATCCCGCCAAAATACAAGGACACTCCGACCATCCATGATGAGATGGTACACGATGAGCGTCATTGCGCATTCGTATGGCCGATCCGGGTGCACGTCGATCTGGAGGCTCCACATCGGTAGACCATTCGGGCGCAAGTGGTCAAATTCGTACTTGACAGCACCGCGGATCAAATCGGAAAGGTGTTCCCAGTATCGGAACGACGGATTCACGTGGACAATGTCGCGCAGGTCATATGACTCGAGGAGAGCAAAATGCGCCGTCGGCTGGTCCACATCGACAGGGATCACACTCAGGAATGGATGTTTCTTGACAAGACGGGAGAGGGCTGGATGGAGTGCTTTGAGATAAAAGGTCTGGATGGCTTCCGGATCAGAGTCAGGCCGCGCTGTCCTGTGGCGCAACAAGGCTGTGTTTGACACCGAGCCGTAGCACTTTGTGAGTAGCTTTGAAATCTGATATTTCTCCAGGAGTCCAACCCCGCGCTGCTGTGTAACTGTCATTCTAATGGGGGGGGAGAGGTTTGATTCGAAAGGAGGAGACGATGAAGGATGGCGAGTATCTGCTAATCTACGTCAAGACGTGCACGCCCACCCCCTATATATTGAATTTTATCGCTATGACTCATGTTTACCATTGTTAAACATTTCCAGCGGAGTATGACCTTGCCTCCTCATCAAATCCGACCGTCCCGAATTGGACACATCATCAACATAAAGTGTCTAATTAGATAGAGTGGTTGGAAACGCTAAATATTAGAGACGGGCCTGGCCTCGACTCTCCTCACACGGGAAAGAAACACAGGCCAGATATATGAGTCGGTGGGAAATACCTGACAGAATACGCTGCTATCAGATGAAAAATAATAACTTGGAGTGACCTGGTTTGATTAGTAAGCTGCATACATTGGGAAGACAGATGGTAAACATTTGGGAAAATCGCCTATGGAGTCGAGAGCTTCCGAATTTGGATCCAGGGATACCGAAACTTTAAAATCCTCGATATTTTGGAACCAATGGGAGGACAGGAACGGTGTTCATCTTCTCCCCCCCCAAAAAAATACGATCACTACTACTATGCGCTAAGAAACAGTACGTAGACAATGACTCTCCCCATGTCATTCATCCGCATAACAATTGCCACATGGTTCCGAAACAAACTCTGGACAGGAGATAGGATTATATACAAAAAGTCGCATCGTATCAGTAGATTAATGATGGATTGACATTCATTAGTCAACTGGAAATGGTAATTTTCCTCGTATACTTCAGTATCGGTGTCCTGGCGATAACCAGGACGGAAAATGTGAGGAGGAGGATGAGGAGGCCTGCAGTGAGAGGAGAAAGGTACCGGAATGAGGCACATGGAAGCGGCAGGAAACGAGCCGAAAGTTGTCTAGGAGCCCTTTCTCTCTTCTCTGACTCATCAATTACAGGTACAATTGATCGATCTATATAAGAAAGTGAATATTAGATTGCAAACAAAAGATTCATACCGGATGAGAACGCGGAAGAGAAGGTCAGGTTGGAATTCATTGAGAGAGCAAATTCCTCGACTTTCCCAGTAGTATAGGAAATCAAGGTGAAATAAGGGATGGGCAATCAACCATAACATTTTTTACTGCAGTACACATCGAGGCGTATCATATGATAACCCTTTCCATAAAGCTCACATCTATGATACTCATCTTCATGATGCTTATTGTATACTAGACATTCAACACACAATATTACTGCAGACAAATATACGTAAATGGGCCTTTTTTTTTCTCGGGGGTGAACGTGGTTGTGCTGTCAACAGATGACGTTATCAAGGCATCAACAGCTCCACGTGGCAGTCTGCAGCGTCAGTTTGATGCATATACTTAGCAACACATCCCTTTTAACTCATCAGTCCATGGATGATCCAGGAAAGTGTGTGTTCACAGGGCCTTAGTCGAACACGTATGTGGTTATACGCATATTAGCAATTACAAACAAGTATCGGATATCTGATCAAGTTCGCCCTTTCCTTCCTTATGCATATACATACCATGATGGTCTCTGTAGAATTATCCAAAGTCGGTTCATAGCTTCCCCCAATACCGCGGCCGCCTGTTATAATGTTATGTGTTACTACGATATTTCGCTATATTGATACGCTTTTACAGTACCATATTGGCCTGGCAGGGCTTATTCCAACTCGTCATAGTGATAATCCGTTGTGTTGATATGATTTGGTAGGAAACACGGTATTACTATAATGGGGAGTCACTATACCACAGTTAACCAGACACTTGTAAGAATGAGAGATAATCTTTCAAAAGCGCTTAACTTTAAGCTACAGTATCCGATGCTTCATTGATTCGAGTCATCAATGTCTTGGTCTCCAAGAACCTTTTGGGTTTCACTTTGCTCTTTGCAATCGACCAAACTCTTTAATAGGATTGAGTTCAGGTGTGTAGGATGACAGATAGGTTCATCGATATCTTCAGCGTTGTGAATAGGTACATTATCCATCATCAATTATGGCCGTTCAGATGTTCATACTTATTCATTTCGTCCATCGTCGCCTTAAGAACGTCGAGAAAATATTCGGCTACAATTTCTTTACTTATGACCTCAGATTGCCCCATACTTTTTCTTTTCTTGACTAGTGGTTGTGGCAGTCTCAAGCTACATTTAATATTAACGTACATAGGGATGATATCGCTCCCAAGACGGTAGTTGCTTTCGTTCTTATCTTTGGCACTGTAACCGTTGCAAGCCATCCTTTCTTGGACCATCACATGTTACGCTTCATGTTAATATGGAATCCAGACTTAGTAAAGGGAAACACAGTGTTTTGGTAAAGTCAATGTCAGTCATATCCATCGGCACACCCAATCAAGGCTACAGGCTGAAACCGGAGCGTCGTTTTAGAGATCTTCAAATCTCTGGAGCAATTGTCCCATCAGCTGCTCTAGGACAATGGACGGAGTCTCATCAACCCAGTCTAATATAATCCTCTTGTGGTATTCGTCAAGGACATGTGAACGGCCTCTGCGTCTAGGTTTCTTAAAAATGTTTTTAGGATTTTTTCCGTGCTGTAACGTCCGTCGCTGAGCTGCACGAACATGACTCATCACTGTTTTGCATAGCTAATGCACTCAAGGCCTTCTCAAAGATCATCTTGAAAAATCTGAGCTTCTCTTTATTCGTTTAGTCGCGCTTAAAGTCTGCTTCTTTCATTCGAATATCTGTATCCTTTCGCTAGGGGATATGCGTAGCAACGAGGTCAGGTTACCCGTGCAAGGTAGACTGCGCAGATATTCTGTGTGAAAACCAAAGGGGTTGAAGAGAATACATTTTTCATCAACGATATACATAGCCGATAGGTTCAGGACAGCTATGCTCATCAACGTCATGGCCTTGTCCTTTTTTGTAAAAAAAAAATAGATTGCTTAATTCAGAACGTAAAATGGCTATAAGAGAAAAGAAAAAATGCGACTCTTATTCCCAAACAGGCAGTGCCCGTCTGTACATCACTTGAAAAGCACTGTAAGACTTTACAGCTGAATGCAGAGAGAGTCACTCGCGCACAACGTCCCCTCTTCTTCGTCAATATAAAAAAAATGCTGGTTTGATACATGGTTGCATGCTCTGATACGTATCGAATATATAATATATGTGAATGCACCCAATGGTTTATAATACATTGTATTTGCTACGTAGCCTGCTCTCACGCCGTTTGAGGGAGGAAAAGCGAAATTACTCTATAGTCAAGATCATTGGTCTACGGGGCCGAAAGCAATCGTCCGATAAAAAAGCGAAAAAATACGTTGAGAAGCGTATCATGGGCCTACCGTCTCGGCTCAACGTCATAGCGTGGCTTGGAAGGGCGCCAAGTGTAACCTTACGCCTGTGGGCGGGCTTCTTTTCTGGGTCATGAATCAAGAACTGAAAGCATTCTGCCATTTGACGCTGAAAAACTTGCCATGTGTCTCGTTCCACAGCAGCTGGCCTATGCCACATCTATGTCATCCCTTCCATTTCGCTTCCCCAGGATTATTAAGAGTTAGTATTATCCTTCTAACCAGCCTAAAAGCAACAGCCACCGAGTGACATACTGTAACATGGCTACCGCAATCGAATGCGCAATGACGCGACCATGACGGAAGACATTTTTCTTCATCCGAAGTCGCACTCAAATAGCCTTTGAGGATCTGCTGTCGGAAGGCTTGTTATTATTGTAATACCGATGTTAAAAAGAACACGCAATAACCGTAGCTGGTGTTCCTGAATACATCGACATCAGGCAGCAGTGCAGTCCGCTTTCTTATGCTCGTCATAACAGCCCTTATCCATGATAGCAAATCCACACCTGTAAATTAAAGCGCTTTTCCTGAATTGATCTTCAAAGACCGAAGTTCGCAGAACCGAGCATTTTATTCCCGCTGAATTCTTACATGACAGAGACAGAGAGAGACACACACTTGATAACTCTTGACTGTTGTTGCGTCACGGTATGGACTGGATTCGTCGCTTCCCAGGTGCATACATCCGAAACCAAGAAAACCAATTTACATCCTCTTTTCTATCGATTATATACAGTAGTAGGGATAGCTTTTGGATCTAAATATGGCCATTCCTCAGAACGCCGGATTCTGCCCTACGGACACGAGACAGTATTAGCGCACGTGTTTCGCACGATGATTGTGCAACTGTAGGCAAGATTGAGAGAAACGCAGTTTGTTGATAAATATGAGCACAGGTGCCCAGCGTGCGATGGTAAAAGAGATGCATTTTATGTGGGCAGAAGAGTCAGCCTATTGTCGCAGCTATCATCTTCGACTGACTGGCCAACTTATGCATTGAGGGGCCAAATACCACGTTTTTTATTGGGTTGCATGCAAATATCGACTACTTTTCACGCATCTACGTACTGACATGATAGCTTTTACAACAAGGTATACCGCATAGGATATGGGATATCAGCGTGGGGCGTGTTCCGATGAAGGCTGCATGATGGAAACACACCACAAAAGAAGAAAAAAAAAAAGCGAGCGAGTTCCACAAGCAGACCATTCTTTTTACTCTCTTTATTTACTTTCCCTTGTTTATTCTATATAATCTCCCTCCTCCATCTGCCCTTGCGAGCTTTTATCGTTCATTCAATCAGCCTCGCAACCATCGACCTTCATCGCGACTAATTCTTTTTCCAGTAAGCTGATGGACCCGAGCTGTCCGAGTCCCATTCACCCACCCGACAAAACAAAAGGATTGCGATGCTCCAACCCAACACATCAGGCACAACTGTTACTGTGATCCTGCAGCCGCGGCATGCATCATTTCAGACAAAGACTCTCGAGCTGCGGGACAATACGCGCATCCGTATTGGACGCCAGACATCGTCGAAAACAGCACCAGGGCCGTTCAATGGTTATTTTGATTCCAAGGTGCTCTCAAGGACACATGCAGAGATTTGGAATGATCACGGAAAGGTAGAGCCATAAACGAGGGCAAGGGCAGGGGCGCGCGAATGCGCTCAGGGCATCGTCGCAGACAGCCCTGACATCTTTTTTTTTCTTTCGCCGCCTCCCTCTGCTTTTCCTGTGTGTGCGATAATCTTACGCCTACTGCGCAGGTTTTTATAAAAGATGTCAAGTCGAGTAACGGTACATTCGTTAATGGTCAGCGACTGTCGGACGAAAATGAAGAGAGTGGGCCGATGGAGCTCAAAATGTCTGACCAACTTGAGTTTGGAATTGATATTTCCCAAGAAGACGGTTCCAGTAAGTTTGATTGTCCACGCTCTCCCCCATTCCAGTGAGACGGGCGCATATTATGCGTAAATGCCGATCCCTGAGATGCCATGCTAGTTTTATACCACAAGGTCTCTTGTCAAGTCTACATTATTCCCACAACACTGTCCCAGGTGGACAGTAGCACGCTGAAAGAGCTCAGTGCCGGGCTTCCAAACGGCAACAGTACGAACAAGGTATACATATATATATATACGTACGCTTGCGCGCGTGGATGTGTGTGTGTGTCTGCATGGAAAGAAGCAGCAAAGTCAGCGTGATGTGGGCTCAAAAGAGAAGGATATCGATTAGGTGAAGCGCAAGTCCTCTATCTCCTCCATAACGTCGACCATTGTCGCTTCTGATGGTATGTCATCACCGCCTCCATCCGTGTCAAATAAATGGACTACTCGGAGCTGGGATTTACTAATAAGTAAACTACAGGTAAAAAAAAAGCCAAAAGAAACAATGATAGGGCGTGTGTGTAGGGACATTGACTGATTACAGTGACATATGACATAGCAAGAGATTCAAAAATCCAAAGAAGTAGAAAACCAATTGGTCTCAATAAAGAACGCTGTTAGTGACGCTAACGCAACACTCAACGATGACCAACTTGCCAAGGCGGTGAGTAGTAAAGCCGACGATGAGTTTCGACAGCTAAGATGGAAACAAAAAATATTTAGGATGCACAAATTGCCGAGCTGCAGCAGAAGCTAGAAGACACACAAGGACAGCTGGGGTCTTACAAGGAAAAATCCAGGCAGCAAGGACAAGCCATCGCGTCGGCATCACAGGAGCTTCGCCGGCTTCAGAAAACGATCCGTGACTTGGAAGAGATGAACATGCATGTCAAGAACAACAGTAACCAAAGCAATGAAGATGCGACAGCAGAACAAGAATCTGAGGTGGAACGCTGGAAAACGATTGCAGAGGAGCAGCGTATCAGTTTAACGAAAAACTTGATGGAGGAAAAGGAGCGGTCATTGGCTTATGAGAGCCGATGTCTAGTCCTAGAAAAGCGCATCTCACAGCTCCAAGTCGAGCAAGACCATGTTAACAAAGGGCAACCGACTATCGAAGCTATAGTACAGGTAAATGAAGCGCTGTTGAAGTGCAGAAGAATCCAACAATGACACATTTGTTCAATAGACGCGCTCTGTACAACTGTTGTTGGCCATTATCATTGGCTTAATATCTACGCTCATATATGTATTTGCTGCTGTTTAGTAAGCATGAATAATAAACAAAAAAGTATTCAAGTATAGTACCAGTAATAAATGTCACCGCTTTCTCTGGTATCGTCCTATCTCATGTAAGCCATACCGGAATGCTGCCACTATTGTTGGAAATAACTTTCTTTATTCTGTCTAATTGACATAGACATTCGGAAGGATGCATTTAAATACAGTGGGCCACAATAAAAAAGGGGAGGATGAAGAAAGAGGAGAATAAAAGTAGGCTATGTACAGCAATATTATAAATATAGGTCTGTCGCATGTACGACCGTTGTGAGGATGTATAAATTGATATATATGCAGACGACGCGTCTGAGGGCAAAAAAGAAAAAAAAATGGATTATGGTATATATGGGGAGGATGCGGATCACTGTCATCCCGGAGAACATGATGAGATCGTCAAGTCCGTGATTGTACGGGGTTTAGTGGTTATGCTCAATAATAGTCATTGCTCTTCCACAGGTCCTTGACGCTGCTGACTTGATTCATTTCAGGATAGTATCGCATATTATAATCGTAACCGGGCGGATAGTAATATGGGGTCCCACGAAGCCGACTCATTAAGCCGCGAAAGAGGCCCTGGCGAGGATACATGCCGCTGTAATAGCTACTGTAGGGATAGTAGCCACTATTTCCATAGTAATACGATGGCGGATAGGGCGAGATTGCTGGGGCGGGGTAGTACTGGCTGTAGAGGTACGGTTGGGGTGTGGGAGCAGGGTAGTAGCTACTATAGCCGTACGGGTTCGCATTATACACTAAGCCGTCATGATAACGACATTGTTATATTCTAATCCATCGAAAAGATTCTTTTTTTTTTAAAAAAAAAAGCTTACGTGGATAATAGTAAGACATTATGGATTCTCAGAGAAACGAAACAGAGACAAAAAAAGTGGAAAAGAACATGAGAGCACATTTGCTCTGCTTTTTATAGTGAATATCAGGTGGTGACACAAGGTCAGGTGGATCGGAATCAACCCGAGTGCATGTTATCAGGATAGAAAAAAAAAAGTATGTGACTGATCGGAGCAGGAGGAAGTAGAATAGCAAACATTGGGAAGGATGAGGGGTTGGGAACAAGGAAATGTACGTTATGAGAGCAGTGATAGTACTAGCTTAGATGCGGTGTGTATAAGTATTTGTGCGTGAGTGTATATGAGTACAATAGACAGCGACGAGGGGGAGGGGGGGAAAAGGGAGGAGGATGAAAAGGTGAAAAATGGATCGACTTAACCAATGATCTGGACCTTAATGGCACCGTCACGGCCTTCCTTGACATGTTCAAATGCCTTAACAGCCTCCTCGAGGGGATACGAGTGAGTGATCAGTGGCTTCACGTTGACCGCGCCAGAAGCAAGCATCTTAACAGCGGTTGCATAGGTCTATACACGCACAGCGGTTTAGTCACTCTTATTGTTATGCAGCAACAAAAAACACCACCACCCTTGTTTCTTTTTTTTGAAACTTACGTTGCAGTATCTGAAGATGCCCTTGATGTCGACTTCACGGGCAGCAATCTCTGAGGTGGGAATGGCCTGGACAGACGCACCCATGCCGACGAGGACGACCTGACCACCGTTCTTGGACAGCAGGACAGACATCTGAACACAAGTTTCAGCTCCTGTGCAGTCGATGACAGCATCTGCAAGTTCCTCAGTTTCGAGGATGGCCTTGGCCATGCGACGCGAATAGTCCATGTTAGGCTCGCCCGGGTTGGGGCGCTGAAGAAGGATCTGCGCGTCGGTGTAATAGTTCTTAGCAAACTCGAGGCGAGAGGGAACGAGGTCGGCGATGGTGACGTGACCCGCACCGGCCGCCTTGGCGGCAGCAGCGCACAAGAGGCCGACGGGACCGGCACCGAAGATGAACACGCGGTGGCCGGATTGGATATGGGCACGGCGGGCGGCGTGGATACCGACCGACAAGGGCTCGATCAAAGCGCCTTCCTCGAGGGACACGTGGTCGGGCAATTTGAAACAAAAGTCAGCGGCGTGCTTGTAGTAGTTGCACAAGGTGCCGTCAATGGGAGGCGTGGCCGCGCTGAAATAAAACATAGTATGCGCAGTGAGCATCTATCAATTCCCCCAACAACCCCTCCCTTCTCTTACTTCCTGTCCATCCGAATAACTTACAAGGCCATGTCAGGGCAGAGGTTATATCGTCCAGTTTTGCACTGATCGCACATGCGGCACGCCACACCAGGCTCAAGCGCAACGCGGTCGCCGACCTTGAGGTTCTTGACATTCTCGCCCACAGCAGCGACGATACCTGCCGACTCGTGGCCGAGGACCATGGGCGCCTTGAGCTGGAAGGAGCCAATGCCACCGTGAAGCCAGTAGTGCACGTCTGAACCGCAGATTCCGGTCGCCTTGACATTGATCAGGACCTCGCCAGCACCGAGCTCGGGAGTCGGACGGTTTTCCTACGTATACGAAATGGTAAGCGCTCTCCTCGCTCTAAATGCATATAACAGAAGCACGCAGGGAGGGGGGAGGGCAACTTACAATGACAATATTGTTTTTCTCGCGAAGTACGACGCACTTGTTGGTCTGGCTCTGAGGAAGCATGATTTTGAAATGAGAAGAAAAAGTGGAGTAAAACAAAAAGGGGGGTTTGATAAAAAAGATAAATAAATAGACATGGTTTGTACCAAAGGTGTGGGGATGGGATTCGCGGACCAACCGGGTTTTTTAATCCTGCCCGGGCGATTTTCCTCTTCTGCTACCATTTCTCCGATTGAATTTCGATCAAAAACGGTGCTTATTGTCCTTGGGGGGGTCCGCAGGATCCCGCTTGGCTAGGAAGGGAGAAAGAAAGAAAGAGAGAGAGAGTGTGTGTGTGAGGAAAGAATGAAAGGCGTATACATTGATGCACGCCAAGACAAAGAAGGAAAACCTCGAAAGCAAAAAAGGTACGCGTGCGTGGAAAAAAAAAATAACCAGCAATGAGTAAAAGGGGCCAACAAACAATATTACCGTTTTTGAGCTTAGATCCTCGTATGGCCCACTTGCATTTGTCACATTGACCCATCCTCATTCCTCTAGATGTCTATGGTTTTGTGTTTCATATGCATGTGTATCATGATTAATTTCACCTGTCCGTCCCAATCATGGACCCACATTGACAACACCGGTAATTATGTAAGCTCAGAAAAAATTGAATCTTCAAATATGGAAGAATACACAGGTCTTTTGTGTAGCGTTATTAAGAGAGAGGAAAAGAGAGAGACAAAGTGCAAATGTTAGTGAGGTGGTGATAGTACTAAAAGTAATGGGTGGTGGTAATGGTGTTGTCATGGAGAAATGTAATGGTTGCTACTGTTACAAAAGAAAAAAAAGGAGGATGTTCTATGTCGTGGCTGATTCCATGTAGTTTCCAGGGACCAGGCCGCGTCTCCGTCGCTGAGGGTCCATGAGTTCTGCAAGCCACCATCCGTCTATTTGTTTATTAATCACTGCCAATCCATCACCGGACATGAAGCTCAATTCGCTCGGGATCTTGGCTTCATACGTCCAAATAGCTCGCACTATAATATACGTATTAAATGCCACATTATCTCACGCAAGAGAATTACTGTTTTCTTATATTACCATATTCAAGGACCACTGCTCCATCTTCTAATCGATCGGGTGGCTCTTGGATCTGCTGCTGTTGCTGTGCCTGTTGGTACAGGTTATGATGCGAATGATGTTGGTGAGGCTGGATATAGGACCGGCCTGGAGCAGCAGCAGCAGTCGATGGTCGGAGCAAAGGCGTACTTCGAGAACCGTTATACATTTCTGAATCCTCAAAGATGGGGATGATCGGGTCATAAAGCTGATCTTGCTGCTGCTGCTGCTTGTTGCGTTGTTTATCCTTTCGACCGCCAAAGATATTCATCGAAAAACGCTTATCTTTGGACTTATCCTTGACTGGCTTCTCGACGGTCAATGTCGTGCCGAATTGTTGCTTCGACACCAGGTTGTCGGGTTTCAGCACGCCCTTAACAAAAGAACTCAAATGATGGGATTTCTTCGTCTGAGCGCTGTTCGAGTTGCTGTTGCTGCTTGCGTTCGAATCTAACCTTGAATCAAGGCTCTTGCGACCCGGTATCTCATCGTCTACTTCATACAACGTGTGATGCTCAGCCATTGGTTCAAGAGGCCGGTGGTAATCGTGGTATCTTTTCGGGTCGACTGAGCTGAAGCGACGGTTGGGGGTGGATGACACAGGGGACTGCCAGGACGATGCTTGATGAGCATGTGCTCGACCTGCTGCAATAACCTGCTGCGCAGCAGTCTGAGGGGCTGTGTAGTGCTGTTCCTGTTGGCTACGAGTAGGATCAGTGTTGCTACCATGAAAGGCAGAGGAAGATGCGATTTTGTTGGGTATCTCAATTTTGAAGGGTGCGTTGGGTCGGCTGAATTTGTGGCCTGTGCTGGTTGACGGTTGTCGGAAATGATCTGCGTCGAGCGCTGTCGGGAGCGATGGCGTGCTCATCACGCTCATGCTCATACGTGCATCCTGAACACGAACAGGGAGCTGCTGCGGCCGACGGATCGAGGAAATAACCCATTTTTCCGCCTTCGCTGGGGGCGGTTGATAATCTTTGTCGGATTCATCATCGCCTTCCGATTCGTCATCAGTTGAATTCACATTTGGTATGGAATCCGAGAGCTGGACGCCAGCTATGGGTCTTGGCGACCTTGGGTGGCACTCAAGCGGTGTTTGTTCAACATTGCTAGAGGAAGCTGCTACAGATATCGCAACTGGTGTTGGAGGCAAGTCTTTTGAAACAGACTCAGCGGCGATTGTTTCCTTCGGAAGTGACTCGGGCGATGGACGGATGACAGCTGCAACAGGCTCAGGAACTTCATGGCTCTGAGCAACGATGGATGTTGACGTATCAAACGTGGCTATCTGTAAAGCAGCAGGTTTTGAATTGTCGGTGTTGGTGGCTACCGGAATGACCTCTGCGGCGACAGTTCTATCGGAATCGGGACCGTTAACCTGGCCAGTATCTGCAGTAGCAGCAATAGGTGTAACAGGCGTCTCGGTGTTGACTACCACATGCTCATCTTCTTCCGTCATATGCTTATTTTTAATGGCATCTGAGGGCATAGGAGCAACAATAGCAGATGTATGTGAGGAAGATTCTTCCTTTTCAGGAAGACTCATCGCTACCGGAATGGGTAAAGATGGCGTCGGCGGCGCAGAACGCTCTTCAGATGATGCCAACGCTCGGTCGTCGTCCGAATTGTCTTTCTCCGTGGTTTCTTGGAATGTCTGCTCAGCATGAAGAAGTTCTTCGACTTCTTGAATTGCCGAGATCACTGCATCATCATGTGTGGTAGAAGATCGCAATGAGGCTGGTGTTGGTGGTTGCGGTGAAGCTGGTGATTCCAGTGAAGCTGGTGATTCCAGTGAAGCTGGTGATTCCAGTGAAGCTGGTTCTGGAGTTGGTTCTGGCTCTGGCTCTGGCTCTGATTTTGGTTCTGGAGCCGGAGCTGATTCTGGAGCTGATTCTGGAGGAGCTGATTCAAGAGCTGGAGCTGGAGCTGGAGCTGGAGCTGGAGCTGGAGCTGGAGCTGGGATCGGAGCTGGAGCTGGGGTCGTCGCTGTTTTTACAGGAACAGTCGCTGCAGCCTCGAGCACTACATCTACCTGACTTGGGTCCTCCACGTTTCCATGCAACGTCATGGACTCCAGGACCTCCATCTCACTGCTATCGTCACTATCGCTCTCGCTCTCGCTCTCGCTCTCGCTATCAATAGCTTTTACAGATTCAGGCTTGGCGGGCAGCTCTAGTGACTTAAGACTTGCTATTTCCGCTTTTGGTACTTCCCCGATTTCAAGTCCTTCTACAGCACCATTGTAGTCCTTATGTGTTTCCTCAATAGGATGGACTGGTAGATTATCGCCGAGTTGTGCTTCGTGGATCTCTCTGTGTTCGAGTTGTTGTGACATATTGTCACTGACAGATGGTTCATGCGTCTCGGGAGACTCATCCTTTTTAGGCTGTTCAGATTCTTGTTTATCCGAAGGCGCGGGACTGGCGCGGAGATCCATGCCCATGAATGCCTCAAACTTCATAAGTTCTACATGTCATTGTGCATGTAAGTTTACCATATTTGCGTCTCTTACGACTCAAACTTACCGGGAGCGTCGCTACCAGTGCCATATCGAGTAATAAACGCTTCAATGTCTTGTTGGCTATTGGTCATATCGACCGTCGTACGAATACGCTCACAGCACTAGGATGGCGATAGAAAAAAGGGACGTCGATAGTGTGGTTAGATTTCCCTTTCTAGGTTTGCCTCACGATCACCAATCCACTCACATACATACCTGGTCATCAACTAGACACACACTCGACATCATGGTTGCAAATCTAAACCGCATTTCGTATCGTTAGCCCTTGTTTTGCATCCATCCACAATCGCACACGTACGATCGTAAGCTAGCATGGACATAGTCTATTCGCTGTGTCTCCATGTCTTGAAAAGTGTCGCAAGATGCCCGCCAGATCTCGATCCAGTCGCTTGTAACAGAGTTGTAAGCGTCAATAGCTCGCTTAAAGTCTTGTTCGGCAGAAAGCATCATCTTCTTCCCTTCGTCAATCTCTTCCCTAGTCTTTGGGTCCGCGCCATAGAGTTTAGCAAATGATCTGCATATGCAAGATGGTGTCCCTCTCCCGCTTCCTGGAGTCTCTCTCACCTGATCAAGCTCCTCCGGCGTCATCTCGGGACCACATAGCCGAAGGTATTTCTCCATGCCTGCTACCTTGGTACATTCGGCGGTATAAAACTCCTTGGCCTACCAATGTTCAATAGGGCAAACATTATATATACATGTACATGTAAAGGGAGGATTCGTGTACGTATGTGTGTCTGCATATCTCCGCACTACCTTAGTTGCATTTGTATAGTGCATGTTCTTGAGCTGCAATGCCTTTTCAATCTGCTGTTGATACTATTGTATTATTAGCCCACATCACCATGTTTCACATCACCTCAGTGCACCCACCTGTTTCCTTCGGTCGCGCTGCTCTTGGATAAAGTCATCCAACGGTTCTTCAAGATGGTATTTGAGTTGTTGCGCAAGATCCATGTGTGCGCGAGCCGTTGTCTCCAACGCACTTGGAATGTGAGAAAGTGATTCCGACAACGTTCCTTCTTCAGTTTGACCGACTATCAGCTGTGAAAGTTTCAAGAGACGGTCGCCGTAGTCTTCTTCGATCTGCGATCTATATTAATTAAGGAGGTCAATTTCAGTCATGCAAAGGCTGAGGGAGTAATGTCCCTCCCTCCACACAGGAAAAGACAAAACGTCTATGTGTGTGCGTGTGCGTGCGTATGTTTGTGTTTGTTTGAGGGAGGGGGAAGAGCCTCTATTACCTAATCTCATAGAGCTTCTTGACCTCTTCACAAGTTTGTTTTGAATTCTGGAGTTTTTGTACAATGACATTAACGCCTCGATCGCTGGGATCCTATCGTCCGTTTTGTTTGAGGATGTGAATAACGACGCAACGCCGAAATGGTGGCAGCGAGGTAACATGCGTACCCAAAAGGCGTCTGCGAAACGCAGAGGTGATGTCTGATGAGGGGTTGAAGCAATTGTAGCAGCAGCCATACAGACAATAATAACGTGTCACTCCGGGCGTTTAATAGCGAATTATTGAAAGAAGCAAGGAAGGGAAAACGAGGCGAAATAAGGAAGAGAAATCGAGCGCATGAGTACTATAAATAGCAACAGGGCTTTTTGGCTTTTGATAATTCGGGCGAAATGTAAAAAAACTTCATCATGTTCAAATATTTCCTTTACTGAAACGGTGCCTTTAAGTTTACTGCATTGACATATATTCAATCTTTGAACATGTTTATCACGAGTTCATATTCACTGTTAAACAATTTGTCAGACTCTGAACATCCATCCATTGTTTTTGCGCCTATTCCCTAGTTAAACCTACCGATGTCGCCATGTAGCTGTCCATATCAGCATCGAGATCCGCTTCCGATGGTTTCGGTCGCGAGTCTTGGCGGCGGCCGTTTCTACCTCGTCCTCGCGTTTGGGTACGATTGTTGCCTCGCAGGGGTCGTCTTATCGGGCCGGCCGTGTGCGATGGTGCGCTTGTGACAGGCACTGCGAAGGAAATACGCATTGGGCGGCCTATTTGTGTATCGTCGATTAATATTTTTGTCAATAATATCGTATGTCATCTAAACATACCGTCAAGCTCAACATTGTTGTAGGAAGCTAGAGCCCGTTCAGCATCAGGAGGGTAAGCGAAGACAATGTCGGCAATACCAGCCGAGTTACCATCGGGTCCTAAGTGTAAGAAGGCGCGTTTGACTGGACCCATTTGGCCGAAAAGTTCCTATACAGAGCGCTTTAGTAGCTGATATTCAACACCGACATACTCCTTCTCTTGTCATTTACATAGAGATCACTCTCTGTCACGTTATAGTGCAGGTTGGCGACAACAAGGTTGGTGCGTGAGGTTCTCTGCTGGCCAGTACGTTCGGGTCTTGAGCCGACGGATGCGCGCTTTTGGTTGAAAAAAAAAAAGGTAAACGTGAGAGGGTGAAAAGGGAAAGTAACAGAAACAAGTGGTTGATAAAGAGAGAGACGAAGAAAGCAGAGAAAGAAAGAGGATGAGGCGGGGAAAGAAAAGGAGGGAGGCAGCAAAAGCAATGTTAGGGAGGACATAAAAGAAAGGGGAAGGAAGAGGTAACAGCACAATGCATCGCAAGAACCTTCCCACACCCAATGCGGCGGTCAGATCAGAGGGTCGAGCGCCCAATGTTAGGGGAACGACATAAAACATCATACAAGATCATAGGCTGCGTCGACGCATTGGACAACATGATCGTATCCCACTGAACAGGCGCAGATGCGTGATTGTGTGTGGTCGTGTATGCGTACGATTGTGCAGGCGAGAGAGAGTGTGAAGACGGATGATGATTGATTATACCCAACATACCGAGTAGTTGTTGTTTCCAGATCGAAAACCAGCGCGTCCAGGCTTGCTTATGCCGCCATAGTTGCTGCCGCCTCGACTGCGGGTGTTGGTTCGATGTCTGCTTGACCTGGTCTGTGAAATCACATCATCGAGGGCCATGTCTAGTGCATTTGATCCAGATGCCATTTTGAGTATCAGCTAGTTTGAGTCTGGGAACAGAAGAAGCGATAAGGTGGAGAAGGAGAAAAAGGTGCGTTTGCCCGTTGGGCGCAGGCAGCGGCGGTCGACGTCGTCATCGCACACACGCACCATACACAGCGTTCCTGATTCATACACCGCCTTCCAATAGAATTGAGGTGCCGAACGTATATGTTTACAATAGCTGAAATAGGCATCTGTACGAAATAAAAAGTATGTACCCATGTGGCGCATCCTTTTTGGGACGAGGTACCACACAATAAGGGGTTAAACGTGGAGCCACGCGAAGCAACCTGGCGCAATCCGCACTATATAGTGCGAGCTATATCTCCTGATCTCGGATCTGTCGTCTGTCTAAATTCTTGGCCTTGAGATCTGGAGTGGATCAGACCAAGACTCTTTTAATAACGCGTCACAGTATACAACTTTTCCTTCAAAAAGAAGCCAAATTGAAAGTCACTAAACATCTTCTGCTAGATATTGAGACGAAAGTGTTCAGTTTTCGCGACTGCATCCATGCCGCTAAATTATCCGGCCATTGTGTGGTGTTGTAAGACGAGACTTCATGTGGCCGCGGAGAGATGAGTTCATTTTCTGTCGGCGATACGTTGACGCAACCCGTCTTTAGTCGCCGGTATCATCAGTAACGACGTGTGTCTGACATGTGGCTTGGGTCCCCAGGGCTTTAAGTTCACTGCGGCGGGGGAATACTTCAAATTTTTTCTTGTTCTTTTTTAGCCCATAAATCACAATGGTAAATCGCTTTGCAAATGACTTTGAAGATCGAAAGTTCAAGTACTTACCTCTATTTGCTCATGTAGTCTGTCAACCCCAAGGCTTTTCCTCTTGCTGATGCTACCTTGACCAACACCATTTTGGATTTGGTTCAACAAGCCTCCCACTACAAGCAGCTCAAGAAGGGTGCCAACGAGGGTAAGCTGAGAAGGGCATCGATTGAGGCGCGTCAAAATCCAAATACTCAATGGTTATCTTATTTGTTTTATAGCTACCAAGACTCTTAACCGTGGTATTTCCGAGTTCATTGTCATGGCTGGTAGGTTTTCTCTTCACGCTTCCCATCGGAGAGGCAAAGCTTCAGGCGGGACACATGTGTATGTGTATGTGTCTCTTATGATGACAATTGCCAAACCGGGTGACAATATATATGGACTTGGAAATATGATTAGTCTTACTGATGAGGACACATACACATGCGATGCTCAATTCCCGCCACGGATTTGTCTTGATACACTCTATCATCATGTGATAATGTTTACTGACGTACATTCGCACGCGCATTTTGTAGCTGACACCGAGCCCCTCGAGATTTTACTCCATTTGCCTTTGCTCTGTGAGGACAAGAACGTTCCCTACGTCTTTGTGCCCTCCAAGACTGCACTTGGTCGTGCCTGCGGTGTGTCTCGCTCGGTGATCGCCGTGTCGATTACCTCCAATGAGGGCTCTGACTTGAAGCCCCAGATCTTGTCCATCAAGAACCAGATCGAGAAGCTTCTTATCTAAATACGTAATCTCATCCCATCCTGTGCATACCTCTTGCTTTCATATTCTTGATGATCGTGTTGGTGCGGACGCCGTCTCTATCCTTTTCTATTCTATTTCCAAGCGACACTGAGCTCCGTTGGGTTGAATGATGCACTGACAGGAGAGAGAACCAGTGTATATATTTCTTGCATTCGTTTCCCTAAACAAATAAATACTACAGTTTCTTCCACTCCAGTTCTTGTCTAATAACTGACCACCATAAAATACTGAATGTCATTTCCGGTCATATTAGGATACTACCCCGGTAGGCATGAGTTACCCAACAGCCAGTGCATTACGAAAACAATTTACGGCGATTTGCTGTTAGTCCACGTTGGCTGGAGGCAGAGGATGACTTGCATGGTCTTCTCGATCTTTAAAAAAGCTGAAGCATACTTTTCTTTTTCTACTATCGGTCTCTATCTCTTTCTTTTCCATGAAATGTATGGGACAACAAACAGAAAGGACTGGACCTCCAAATTATGAGGAGAAGAAGCGCACGAAGCATGGAAAACGAATTTACGCCGTACTTGGGAGACCAGGGACTTTTCTACTCGATAACTAGGTAAGAAGATCGCCATGACGATTCTCCTGCGTTGGACTGTAGATACGCACGACTCCTTAACTAGCGCATGTAAGAGACACGTAGACCCACATACATTAGCTCCAATTCCTGCAAGTTGCGTATGTTGTCATCTAGCACAATCGTATCTCTTATAAAAAGGGCTTTGGCTTTTTGCGCCTTCTTTCTTCTTCTTTCAACGCAAGCAACAATAAAATGAAGGTCCAACTCTTGTCCCTTGGTCTATTGGTCTCCTCCGTCCTTGCCCAGCTGCAGCCATGTATGTTACTCGGGAATGAGCGTTATCTAACTTTGTCTCATATTCCCATATAGCTGAGAGTACGTCATCCATCCTCGACGCCAGTGCTTCAGATGCTTCCATCACCGGCGCAGTTGCCACCCAAAAAGATGAGTCCACCTCCTCTGCAGACGCTGTGGGCTCTTCCTATACGCTCGAAACACCCACAGGAACAGCCTCCGATGCTGCTACTGCATCACCTACGGCTCCGCTGGAGGCTGTGACATCGATGCCTGACATCAATTGGTGGACAAGCCTCGTCAGCGATACCTCGGCTTATCCCACAGTTCCTGCCCAATCTGCTGCAACAGCAGAACCCTCAGGTACTCATGCCGCATCCTCAGATGGTAAAAGTGCTTTATGTTGTTCCCCCTTTCCTTTTGTGCCTTTCGTTGCATCGTCTAAAGATATTGACCATCATAACAGTAGTCATCTCGCCCGCATCGTCTATGTTTGCACCACCGCCTGCGGTCGCATCTACCGGTTACACCTCGACCGGAAAAACATCTGCATCCTCCCCAATCCCCGTAGTTACTCCATCATCCAAGGCTTCAATGCCCGCTACAGCCGGCGCAAATAAACCGGTGGCTGCGGACAGTGCAATGGGAATTGCAGTTGCAGTCGTGGTGGCTGGTATCACATTATTGTGATATAGAGTGTTGTATGCACTATAGGAAATCAGTCTATTATACAGAAATAAATCAATAATTCGGAGACAAGCGATGGGATAAGTCACCATTCTTTTTTCTTCTTACTTCTTCTGGTCGAGCATATAATTGATACAAAGAGATGAAAAACAACAGCCATAAGGTTGTCAAAATATTACTTACGAATGAAAGAGTAGTATCAAGCAGTAGTTACATCGTGAACAAAAGAGAAATAGAGGTCATGGAGGAATTAATAAGGAGTGCATAATATTACACATAGCGTTGGTTCGATGCTTTTGGAGAAGACGTTGTTTTCGGAGGCCGTTGCCAAACGCTGACGCGCCCACGTCGATCTGTGGTCACAATGACATCTTCGCGGAAGTAGATGCCTACGCAAGGGTCGGCATGGATGGCTTTCACCACTGTGGGTTGAAGGAATGCAACATGATTCTTGGATTGGATAGGATGGAGCGTTGGTTGGTTATCTTCTCGGGACTTGTACGCACTAGTGGGTGCCTGGTGCTGCGAGGACACGCTGCTTCCTCGGACCCTCCCCGTTGTTCTCTGATGATAGATCATCCTTAGGATCGAGACAAGGTCCGTTTGTGCAACTAAAAGCTTACCGTCTTGGGTCGATGCAGAGCATTTACAGAAAAATCCCAGAGAATGAGCTTTGCATCTTCGCCCACACTAGCAAAACGGTACACATTCTCGTCACATCGCCAGGGATCAAACGCCACATCTGTCACCTTTGTGAGGATTAGATTTCTGGAAAAAAAATATGTATGCTCTCTCTTTGTCTTCTTACAAAGGATTTATGCCCTTGACATCGTGCCACGATCCGCTGCTCGTGAAATGCCCACATGGTCACAAGATCATCCTCTCCGCCCGTCTAACGGAAATGGCAGCATTGATGAGACAGCTGCGCGTATGACTGAGTCTAGTCGGTAACCGTTACCAGAATATATTGTCCATCAGGGCTCCAGGAAACACATGTGAACCCACCATAATAGGCTTGGTAGATGTCGATCAACCTGTCGAAGGCTATGCATCAGCGTATTCCTGTATTCTTGCTGCATAATGTTCAGCTTTTGTTCATCACTCACGTCTCGCGCACAAAATTGATTATACGTAGCAATCCGTCCAAGCCTACCACCGCGACATGCTGGCAATCAGGCGAGAACGCAAAGGCTGATATGCAAATATTAACACAAAGCTGAAATCGGGTCTAGGATCTAGGCGGCGCAAACCTGTTATCGACTTGTTCGAGAGCTTCCAATGGGAGACTGGATTTGTTTTTCTGCCTGATATTTTTGGAGAGGGCTTTGATATCCGAAACCTATTTTCGAATGAGTTCTTTGGGGTCGAGTACGTCTTTCTAGTAAGGGACACTTGCGTAAATTTCTGCTCTTCGAGCGTAATATTGGATAAATTGCTATGGATATACTGGTTCTTGTCGTCAACTGTTTTCGAGATAAAATGCTTGCGTCGTTGATGAGTGGCTGCTGGGACACCAGGAGGTATATTGCCCGAGAACCCGGTCATCATTCTATTTTCGGGATGGAATGGCTCATCGTCGCGATCCTTGTCAAAGATAATGATGACACCATCCGCAAACGACGCCATAAAGAGACTTTCGGAACCTGGCATCCATCGGATCATCGTGACTGCAACTGAACTCATGACTCCCTATAATTGCCATGAGCTCCTTGTCTGAACATTTCCCATGCTCTCCCCCTGGGCGATCGAAGTTTGGCTTACTCCTTTGTTTATTCTTCCATATTTGTTCGTTAGCGGATCAAACCAGATGATATCGCCGGACGAAAAACCAATGATAACATCAAGATGATCCGAACCTCTCGTCAGCATGTTCACATCGTGGGAAGTCGGACATGCTTTTCCAAACACAACTCTTGACAACGGCTCCTAGATAACAAAAAAAGAGAATTACTCCGTTATTAGAAATTTTCTTCCATCACACGCACATACACCGCATCCCTCAGGTTTTTCCATGACTCACTTTGGGCCGGCCGCATGCATCAACCCATATGAAATTGTATCCACAGTTGTAAAAGAGATTGGTATCATCGCTTGTCCTCGAAACAAGGATGTTGGCCAGCTGATTGCTAGTGACGATGCGAGACACAAAACTTGATGAACTTTTTGCGATATCCGTTAAAGGTTTGCGCCGACCGTCATTGACGCTCCTTGATAAGAATGAGAATGTATTGCTGCTGCCATTAGGTGATGAAGGAAGAGAGGTGTGCGCAGTTGACGCTACTGGGTGGATATTTGCATTTGAGAGGAAAGATGGACCTTCAAGAGAGGAGCCGAGCCTGGGTATCGCGTTCTTGCTGGTAGTGCTGGTGATTGTTGACGTAGTAGTAGTAGCAGCAGCAGCAGCAGCAGCAGTAGTAGTAGTAATAACGGTAGGTGGAGAAGCGATGGTATTCGTAGTACCGGTGTTGCTGTCAGGGGTAAACGGGCTATTATGCGACGAGGACGTGCTCGATAGTGACGAAATATCTTCGCTCTCCTCCGTTGATGCAGCTCGATGAAGTGATTGAGCATCGGGATGCGATTCATACCGATGCGGAGGATGGACTGTCTCTTTATATTTGATCGAGACGAGGGACGCGGTAGTCCCGATAGAGAACGTCGGCTGTAACGATCGAAATGACACTTGGTGAAGCAGCTTATAGTGACCTTCGGGCGTCTCAAATTCTTGACAGTCATGGTCCGGTAGTGGAGGCGGGCAATACGTTGATAAATGCGGATTGCTGTTGGATCGGAGTGCATCTCCTGCTGAATGGCGCCGAGCCAGAAAACCTCCACTCGTCACTGATACAGGCTGAGAGAACATGATGCTGCGGTTCTGGTTGCGTTTTTTTTCTTTTTTTTTTTTTCTTTTTTCTTGATTGTCCTTTATTCACTTTTTCGGGGAATAATCAGCGCTGTACTTATTCTACCATAAAATGGGAGAGGACCACAATTGAAATGCTGGAAGGGTGGATCCTTTGCTTCACCGCTTCCACCCACCCACGCCCCATTTCTGCTCTTTTAGAGCCCGATGCTCGAGTACTCATAGTCCCCCTACTTGTCAAAGCAAGATGGTGTCACAACCCTTCATACTCATAACGGATGAAAACATAAAAAAGGAAAAGCGAATGAATATATTTTTCCCTTATCATGCGTAAAAAAAATGTGGAAGAAGCAATGTTTCTAAGCTTTTTGTATGTGCGAGAGGGGTAATGTGTGCGTGCGGGGTGCGTTGGGTATCGTCTGACTGATATTGAAAACGCTTATTTAATAGTAGCCAGCTTCTTATTTGCAAACTTAAGTTTCGTGCCGGTGCGGTCAACATCGGCATCCAGCTCATCGAGAATCTGATTCTGCACCTCCAGTTCATCACCAATAGCTAGACCAAGCTGCTTCTGGCGCGCAAGAAGTGCGCTAAACTGCTCGACTTGCATATCCTGATCGTTCATCACCTCCTGCTGGTATTGAAGTAGACCTTCATTGTCCAGGCCGCGGGTAATCTCTGTTTCTTTGGCCGCCGCTGCTGCAACCGCAGCCGCTCCAAATGCACGGCCAGGTCCGATCGTGTTGTTGCGGCGGGGAGGTTGTTTATTGTTGGTGGGCAAAGTGTGATCACCGTTTGTGAGCAGCGTAGCTTTTTCACTGTGAACCGTGTTGCTTCGGCGGGGTTGTTGGTGCTTTACGAGCTCCTGATCCTGTCTGCCCGAGTTGACGAGCCGGTGAAGCGCATCTTTCTCATCTCTGAGCGAGTTGAGCATATCCTGCCGCCGCCGTGACTCGCCATCAGCTAACGCAAGACTCCCTAATCCTGCATCGAGGTTCGACAACTTGGAAGATAAACTCAACAATAGCTTCTTGGCCTGGACGGTACAGTTGTGAGAAGCTGAGATCTCATTGCGCGCAATGTGTGTGCTCCGGCGGTTGGTCAAAGATCGCACTTCGCGTGCGATATTGCTCATGTCATTGTATTCATCTAACCACGATTCTGAGGTGTACATTATTGATGTATCAAGAGATCGACCCACGGGAATCGCCAGGAATTCTTTCCAGGCATCTGTCTGGCGCCAGCGATCGTCTCGGTTGCTCAGAATGCTGCGGAGGTAGTCCTCGAGGCCACGGCGCCGCTCATCGACTTTTTCTGGACTTGAAAAGGTCGAGGGGAAGATGCGTTTCCCTGGGAGATTGACGGGCGGTGGGTTGGAGGGGAAGATCTTTTTGAACTGATTATGTAGCTTTTCAAATTCAGAGTAACGCTTCCACACAATCCAAGTGCGCACAGCAGCATGCACCTCGATCTGGTAAACTGTGTGCGGCTTGGGGGTACTGCGGACTTCGGTATTCTGTATGAAGATGGATTGAATGACTTCGGCCATGTAGCTGATCCTGGGCAAGAGGAAAGAGAGAGGGAGAGAGAGCGAGAGAAAGACGGGAAAAAAACAGGGAGAAAGAAAAAGGATGATGAATGAGGTTCCCCTCACAGGTGTCACCTGCCTTTTTTATATACCCATTCAATTATCTTCGTCATCCGTTCATAATGAGCTTTAGCTTTAAAGCATATTTTAGTCACTTGCAACCATCTAGCCCGGGTCTCAATAACAAGGGTCGTTCTTTTTAAACTCTTACTTTCAAATCAATCCTTGCTACCGATCGCTCCTCTGCATCCACTTACTTCCTATATGCTATATTAACACCTTATCTAGTGCAGCTTCTGTTAAGTTTGTTACGAGTTATACCATTCACATGGGTGGCGGTGATGTGGCATGCTCAGTTAACGAGGAGCATCATGCATAGCCATGTATGTCATGCGTTCCCAGCTCTGCTTACCTGTCAGCATTTATTGGTCCTTATAAATGACATATCATAACTAGACGTCCACCTGCTCCTTTTCTCTATGTCCCTAGTAGGTTGACAATTATAGTATGACTTGGGCCCGATACAAGTGAATAAAATGTAGTGGAGCACTCACGTTCGCACACATAAACATGCATCGCTAACGAAATGGTACTGGACATGTTTCATCTTCGTTCGACTCGATAAACAAGTATGCACTGTGTTAATAAACTTTTGTTCAAAATATTGACTCAATGCAAATGGCGTATGCGTGTTTACGCTTATGTGGTGTCTGTCAGCATGCCGAATTGGAGTCCCTATTCATGGCGAGTTGCCCGGGTAAATTAAACCATCGCCTCCGGTGCGACGTACGAAACATTCGAGTAGAGAAAAAAAGTTGTGCCACGTATTGCTCTACACATATTATCTAGGAAGGGCTTTTCATGACATGAGATATATCAGGATCATTCTCATTTTATTTATACATCATATATCATGGCTCTCTACAATAACTTGATGGTATCAGCAGCCGACATGCGGTGATCGCCGCACCCGTTCGCCATGTTCTTCTTGTTCTTTTGTTGGGAATAGTTTATACGGGTTCATAATGCCATTCGGGTCAAAAAGATTCTTGATTTTTCGCATATTGTCGATGATCGTGGTCGATTTGGTAAATGACAGATACGGTGCCTACATTTATAATTCTCGGTTGATGTATCCACGCCTAGCGCTTTTTCTTGTCCTTACCTTCATAAAGCCCATTCCATGTTCCGCACTACCACTGCCACCGTGCTTGGCTGTCCATGCATACACGTAATCATCTATCTTTTCTCTCACGCTTTCATCGTCGACTAAGCAAGGAATGGTTAAATGCAAATTACCGTCCCCGACATGCCCGTAGCTAAAATGAGCAGGTTCCATTGTCAGTTGACGTGCTTCCTTCCCCCTTTCCCCCCTATGTATGGCGCTATCTATACATGTATTACCCATAAACAGCTCTGATCTTGGTGCCAATAAGTCCCTCCTTGACGGCCCATGCACGAGTGTCCTCCACCACCTTGTACAACAGAGGAAGTTTAAGTGATATGTCAAAATGAATGGACGTCGGGCCGGTCTGAACGATGGCTTTCGGCACATTGTCACGCCACGACCAAAACCTGGCGATCTACGTAGGGCCATATTAGAGCTTTTGATTATCTATTCACCCTACACGACGCAATGTGAGCTCGTATTCTCTATACCTCGGCGGGGGTTCGTGCAATAGCGCCTTCGAGGAACACATTTTGCTTTAGCATTTTTTCAAGAAACCTGTCGGCTCTCTATCGCACAAGCACGCGTCAGTGACATTACATCATTATCATCTGCCCTTCATTTCCTATATTACCAAGTCTTCGATATCTCGATCCTTTCCGGCCGTCTCCATGACCACATAGAAGGGGTGTCGGTCCGAAATTGGGAACGGTGATCCTTTCGGGACCTGATAACCCTGTTGCTTGACGATCTCCACCGTGGAAGTATCAAGCACCTCAAATGCGGCCACTGTCTCAGGCAGCTCGCGGCGTGCGTGCGTGTAGGCCTGTACCACTTCTTCGAAGGAATTCAGGGCAACTATAAACACATTCACCGCATCCCGGATTTGGGCGGTTGCGATCGATACGCCTGTCACAAAGCCCAGCGTGCCTTCTGAGCCGATGAACAGATTTTTTAGATGGTAGCCAGAATTATCCTTGCGCATAGTAGTGAGGTTATCGATTATGGTGCCGTCTGGAAGAACCTACTCACACTTTCGGCGTGAGTTGGGATTTTCTTTTCTTTTTTCAACCTTTTTACCGACCACTTCAAGGCCCATCACACTGCCATGGAGATTCCCAAATCGCATCTGCCGAATACCGCCGGCATTGGTGGATATGTTGCCACCAATACGACACTTGTGTCGCGCAGGGAGATCTAGCGGGATCTATAGTAATACGGTGCCTGAGTCACTGATCCCCGCATCTGCTATCTATCTCGTTCGGGCGATCCTACCTGGAACCCAGCACGAATCAAAAAGTCATCGAGATCTTGTAGCACGCAACCCGCGTCACACACCAAATCACCTAATCGTCGTCAGAAGTGAGACCATCGCATCTCACTGGGCACTCAAGGTAAACAGACAAAAAAAGAGTCAGTGCTAAATTTTACCTCTTAGTTCATCAAACATCCGAATCCTCTGCATCTTTTCAGTACTGACGATAATTTCATCAAACACAGGCACAGAACCTAATAAACAACGGTGCATAATTTTTAAAAAAAGGAATGACAAAATAGGAAGATGGCAACTGACCTCCAGAAGCGCTGGTATTGCCGCTTTGAGGTACCACTGCAATGCGTTCATCGTTGCAGTACTTTAGAATTTTTGACACTTGTTCGGTAGTCTGCGGGAGGAGGATGACAGCCGTGTTGGCACGGAACATATTGTACCAGTCGCATGAGTATTTTGCGTGCTCGGCGACAGAGATGGCGTTGCGTTCCAGGACGCATTCACCCGGTAAAATACTCTTGAAGTATGCAATATCCTCGGGCGACAGCTAGACATATATTAACGGGTATGAGGACAGCAGCTTATGATCAAGTTTATGCATCAACCCGTACTTCTTTAAAGCGTTTATCTCGTTTTACACGATCCACCTTTTCGCTAGTAAGCTTAGTGAGTGTAAAACCATGCCGGTCGGCTGAGGACATCTATGAAAGGAAGAAGGGAAGATGGAAAAGGAAAAAAGAAAAGAGATAGAAAGAAAGCGAGGGAGGGGACCAAGAAAGAGGGAATTTGCTTATAAAGGTATTACTCGATAAGGAAACTTTTTGTGCCATAGCACTAGCTTTAACAGAACTCTATTCTTTTTACACTTAGCGTTCCATTGAATAAAAGATTGCTCTTTCCAACTGGCACCGGCACCAGCTGTTCACACGCTCGGGATAATTCAACGAGCTTTTGTCATCAACAGGAGAAATGGACAATATGTTTGGCTTCTGTCCCACCGATGGACCAGGCATTCTATGTTACGTCCCGTCTCTCCTAGATATGAAGTTGAGAGAAAAAGAGGGAAAGGCGCGCGCTCTCTCTCTTCATATCTATCTCGCATGGTTGTCAGATATACCGAAAATAAAACGTGGAATAAAAAACAGTGTCACCGCCGCGATCGAAGTCGTATTCAAACGATGTGCCTTTGCACCAGCATCTAACCGTCAAAACGATCTTCCAGACCGGTTAATTGTTTATTTGGCGGTGTCTTTTTAATCCCCGTGCAAGTGAGAACAGGTACTTGGGGCCTGAACAAATGAGTGGTAATTTCTTTAAACTCCTTTCCTTCGCAAATTGTGCTGGTTGATTTGGTTGAGTGGTCGCCACACTGCTATTGGATCTAGGCGACATATCGGTGTTACCAAAATGGTGCTGAGAAGAACCGTTTACTAGTCCGCTCCTAGGTAATCAAAAATACTCATCGTCTCTTGCATTATTTCTGCACACGTGTACGTAGATGCAGGCAGATACAAAATAAAATAAAGCCATGGAGAGAAAAAAGAGACAGCAGAAAAGGAAGTGCGAAACAGGTATATAATACCTGGGTGCACTCGCTCCTCTACTCATCTTTTTCCCTTTTCCCTATGAGCATGACATATAAGCGTTAACTTCTTTAATGGTGATGCTCTTCCGCGTACGTTCTTTTGATTATCCATTTGTGTACCGATAAGCTCAGGGAAGAAGAAAAACGAAATCGAGCGATTTTAAGAAGCGCAAATAGCTGGCACCTGCGTTGAGTTAGAAACTCCGAAAGCTAAGCCACCAATCAAGTTAAAAGTATAAAATGTCTGCGTTTTATTGTGTTTTTTTTACCAAGGTGGATCCTACTCCTCATCCCTTTTCTACGGTATATTCCTCATTTCACCCAATGTCTGGATTCAACATTGCTACACCTTCCATGACCACCCCTGCGGTGCAAACACCTTCGGTGCCAACACCACTCCATGCACCGACTACGCCCTTCGCACTGCCGTCTACGCCTGCTCCGATTGATGCACCTACGCCGAGCAGAGATCAGAATCCGTATGCAGTTGCAGGCATTACTCCCATCTTACAGTAAGTGTGTGTTGAGACGTGCATGTCTCCCATTCCTGCCGGCACGAAAATGTGGTGGGGATGGAGCGTTTATGGTTTTGACATGGCAATCAGAAATATTGTGGCAACTGTCAATCTGGATTGTCGTCTGGATCTCAAGACGATCGCACTTCATGCTCGCAATGCAGAATACAATCCAAAGGTATCCCTCATCTTAAATGATGTATATATCTATTCGCGTTGATGGAGCAAGTTTGTTTAAACGTTTTTGTGTCGAAAAAAGCGTTTCGCTGCAGTGATCATGCGTATTCGCGAGCCCAAAACAACGGCGTTGATATTCGCGTCTGGCAAGATGGTAGTCACTGGCGCCAAATCTGAAGATGACTCCAAGTTGGCCGCGCGAAAATATGCCAGAATCGTGCAGAAGTTGGGATTCCAGAGCAAATTCACAGACTTCAAGATTCAGAATATCGTGGGTTCTTGCGATGTCCGATTTCCTATTCGACTTGAGGGTCTGGCCTACTCTCACGGACACTTCAGTTCCGTAAGTAGTTTGCGTATAAGCGCGCTCGTGCGCGTACGCACACGCACATGCACATACGTCGAAGGGGTGATTGGAGGCGAAAGAGAAGGGATGGGATGAAGGAAAAGGAATGGGGGAGCGGAAAAGATCAGCGCTTGCCGCGTTCTTTTTGATGTGTGTCACGTGCTATGTGCATGTGTGTGCGTGACCAAAGGATTCCATCGTTGCCGAATCACCTCTGACCAGACAATTCATTTCTTCATAGTATGAGCCGGAACTGTTCCCTGGCCTCATCTATCGTATGGTTAAGCCGAAGATTGTGCTATTAATCTTTGTCTCTGGCAAGATCGTCCTCACGGGCGCCAAAGTGCGCGAGGAGATTTACCAAGCCTTTCAAGCTATATACCCAGTACTCCTTGAGTTCCGAAAGCCCTAATGATCCACACATCTGCATATACACATCAACAAATCAACATCTAACCAGTCAACCTGTGCCATTGCAACAAATTGGCCTCTGCTGCTTTTATCACCTTAAAAAACAAAACGACAACGACCGCCGCAAAAAGAAAGCCCAAAACATCTCACACCTTCGAGCGCGTCATCTCTCTGTATCATAATTTCCAAAGACATTGTTGCTATTCTTCTTGCGCATCGGAAGAATACTGTTAAATAGCGTATCCATACTTCCCCTCTTTCCCCTCCCCTCCACTTCTGTTTTCATAGCTTCTTTCTCATTCTCCCTTTTTTTTTCCAAAAAAAAAAGTGTAATAAAAATAAGAATGTCGGACTATTCGGATGAGGAGAGCCAGCAGCACCTACCACCAAAGGAGAGGCGCAGCACTTGCTATTAAATGGTTTGCGACAGACTTGGGTGATCCCGTTGCTTTTTGCCTCGTTTTCTTTCTCCTAGGGCATGCAACTTGTGTGCATGCACCTTTTGAAAGTAAATCAAGTCATCCTTTAATGAACTGCATAAGGGAAGCAATGAACGACAGTTGTAATGCAGAGATATCCTGCTTCCCACCTACGCCTCCCATGGAAGTCGGCAGCGGCGAGACATCTCTGCAACACCTTGGAATCGTCGTCGAGTTGTCAACCCTTCTGTCCAGGGAACACGGTTGTTATTATTTCTCCGAGCCACAAACGCAGGCTACTGCTATTGCTAAAGAGAAGGAGCGGTCTTCTCGTTTCTGTGACAATGCATCGTACCTGGCCCCTCTGGACGAATTTTTTGCTGATGATGGCGATGGTAGTAGTAATGGTAGTGGTGGAAGAGATAGTCATGACAATATGGTTGTTCTTGTCCCACGTCCTCGCTATGAATCGCTCGAGTGTGTTGCTTTTGCACAGCGCCATCGTCAGCAACAGCAGCACCAACATTGGCAGGACGAGGAAGAAACCGACGTTGAACTTGCTCCATACCTTCAAGATACCCCAGACCAGACTCTTCCGCTTTTCAACGATCTTGCGTTATTTGCTGAGCAACCCCCTTTCTCCTAAGAATCAAACAGCAAAAAAAGAAAAAAAAAAAGACAGTTCTTTATTGTTCATTTTTTTTTTCGGATGCGGGTATCTTTATGTATTTTCTTTGGAGTTACGAGCGTAAGAAATGGTGCGGGTGGGACTTTTGCCATAAATATAGAAATGTATATATATATCTATCTCTGTTGCATTGAAGATCACAAGCAATCCAGAAATGAGAATGCAAAAAAAGAAAGAAAGTGCATGATGAAAGCATGATGGAAGTGTGTTTGCGCCGCTTTTGAAAAGGTGGTTATGGTAATAAAAGGGCATCCTTGCTCGTTACTGCTCATTTAACGCGCCCTCTAACCTTGCTGTATGGTATGCGTATGAATTTTTTGTGTCGCTAAAGTGATTCTTTTTCATGTCGTTGTTGTTGCTGAAATTGTGTGTGTGTGTGTGTGCGTATTTTTTTCGTATCCATGTTTGGTGTGCGTGCAGTATGTATAGTTGCTGTTGTTGCTGTATCTTACATGAGCGGGCTGCTAGAATTCGATGTGTGCTGCTCAACTTCGGCACCACTGACTTCTTCTTTAGCGATTTTCTCGGTGACACTTGCTTGCTTATTGCTGCTTGCGGCTGCAGTTGTTGTGGCAGCCACTGCTGCCAAATACTTTGCGTGGAGAACGGCTGCGATTTCCGGGTTCATGGTGAATGTGGTCGGCACAAGACCGGGGAGAGTACCCAGACTGGCCGCAGGATTCGAGTCTCCCATGACCATATTGATTTCTTCAGTGAGGCGCTTATAGCCCTGGACATGCTGCAGCTTGTGCTTATTAAGCACTTGCTTGACACGGTCCGCGATACACTGACGCTCCCGCAATTCTACATACGAGCTCGACAGGATCTTTTGTATCAAATTGACACCATGAACCTGGTCCATCAGGATATCGTCAATGACGGGATCCGTTGATGAGAAGATGAGTGCATCGAGTATTAACGCTCTTGCCTCAGGCTCTTGCCGCTGGTTGATGATCTTGAGCACCGTAAGTGACGCTAATTTGTGCGTACAGAGCCGGATCAGATTCCGCTTGTCTTGCGTGAGGCGCGGGGCAAGCACACGATAGCGGCCTGGAATACCAGATGTGTCCAGGAGCCAGATCAACAAAAGAGCACCGTTAGCATTTGTCGCGAGCATCGAAGCGTGCTGAATAATTGTGGCTGCTACATAGCGCTAATATTGAAGGAGGTTATATATCCATCTACCCGATGCATGTTTGTAATAAGTTTACCTGTTGGCGTTTGGTTACATGAAGGCTTTCTAGCGTGGCTCTGACAGCCCTTGCCCCAAACCGGCCTTGAGCGATCTCCCAGCAATTGTCAACAATAGCGTCGAAGATGAATTGATTGCGATCCGGACCAAGACCGAGACAGCATTGAACGACATAATTACCAAATTGATCAAGAAGAAGAGCAGGTACATATGGAAAGATGCTCTCACATATGCGATCGATCTAACAGTGCATATGGATGAGATCGTCTTCCATTTTGTTTGCTTCTTTGTTTATATTTATTTTCTACCTGGTCCGGAAGGCGACCCGTGTCAATGATTTTCTGCGCCGCCCAAGTTCCATTCTTGTGTATCCCAATCGACGCCAAGTACGGTGCTACTACTTCTAACATCCGCGATTTTGTTGGTTCTGAGCAACGTTCAAATAGCCGCTGGATTACAGTGTTGCCGATGTAGTCTAATAACGAATATGGATTAAACCAGATATTCCCTGGACAGGGAACTCCCTCGTCTCAAGAACCTCGGATGGCTTACCACTACACAGCTCGACAATTTCGTCGAGGCATTCGATCGCAAACACCTCAAGCTCCTGCACAGGGACATAACCTGTGTCCAATCGCTTTCGGATATCCCGAAGCCGCGCAATATCGATCTTGCGTGTTTGACCAAGTTCAGGAGCTGCCGCGATGTTTGAATAGTAGTTGATTGGCAAGTGGAGCTCTTTCATCCCGCGAGAAAGCAAATGAATATCCTACTGCGTAAATCTCATCTTCATTGCACACTCACCATCAAAATGGGGACCATCATTCTCAATGTCTCCAGTACCGCTATTCCCCAATTGGCTCATGATGATATGTCTCTCTCGAGCAACTGCAGCGTAGATATTGGTGGTTCCCATCTCCGCCATCATGTACATCAAGAGCGTCTGATGATAATCATCCACGTTGTTTCCGCTGCTATTAGGAGCACTTCCGGTCGAAGTAGCTCCTGCTGCAAGGACAGAAGATGATGCCCATTGATACTTGGTGGTCGCAGAGCTTTCTGGGGCGGCCATGATCGTCTCTTCATCCGTCCCGCCAAATCCCGCGGATACCGCCTTGACGGGTACCTTCGCAAACCCAATTCGGACAGGGCCAGTGTTTGGACCCATAATTTCCGTATTTTGCAGGGTTTTCCTAGCAACCATCGCATCCTCGAGGGATTCAAAGTTGACAAATCCGCAGTTCTTGTGCGTCAAAACACGCACAGACTCGATTGGACCAAAAGGCGAAAAGATCGAGTACAATAATGTATATGTCGTAGTTGATGGTATGTTGCCGATCCCTTTTTAGCATGCGTGTTATTCAACTATCAAAATCGGGTCAGGCTCGAACCTATTGACTTACAAAGTGCTCTGGTTGGTTCCTGGGCGTTCGTTGCTGCAGCATTTAAATCGCCATTCGCTACTGTCGCTGCTAGCGACGATGCAAGTTGCACCTGCTGCACCTGCTGCGGTGACTGCTCCGGCTTACCAAAGCCGACTTTGACAATGGAATTGCCCAGGCGGTTGTTTAGCTTATTTACGAGCTCATCCTTTGCCCTCAGAGCTTCTTCGACTGATGAAAAATTCACGAACGCGCACTCGCGATCCGGAAGAATCCGCACACTTTCAATGTTACCAAATTGGCAAAATGTCATACTCAGGTCTTGGCTAGTGATGGTAGGATCGATATTGCCAAGCCAGAGCGAACGTGTAGGGATCTGCGGTGAGGTTTTACCGGAAGAAGATGACATGGCCGGTTCTGTAGCGTTAGGAACCGTGCCTGACGCCACATACTCAAGCTCCCCATTGTTGCCGCTACCGCTGCTGTTGGTCTGGCTTTTGCTATTTCTGAACTGAATCGGATCCTAAAAGCGGAAGCATGTTATTAGGAGAGCCATATCAAATACTATATGGACGTAAATTTTGTTTTACCCAATCACCCTGTTGCTGATTTTGCATCTCATCTCCCGCCCGTTGTCGTGCCATGAGCTCGAGAAGATCAGCACTGCTGCTCGAAGTGCGAAGGACCGGGCGCTCATGATTGTTACTACTGCTGCTGCTACTACGGAGACGTGCTGGCAACTGATGCGTCGCGGCAGTTGCTGTCGGATGCCATATAGAGCGATAAGGCGGGGCAAGAAGATTACTATTCCGCCCGAGCGACGTACCCTCAGGGGCCGACGTAAAGACATGCTGGTGGCCTGCGGAGCCACTTCCAGTGACGCTCATGCTAATGGCGCGAGGTCTCCCTGTCTGGGGTTGGAATTTATCAATGACATATGATTGATCAATATTCAGCGATTCGACCGCCATCGCTGTTGCAGGGAAGGCAACCATGGTTTCAGCAATTGGTGGGCCCCAAGCATCCGTATGCGTCATCTGTTGATTTTCCTGTTGGTGCTCTGTTGCTGATGAATTGAGACGCCAAGAGGACCGCTGGGACGAATGCGAAAGAGTCGAATAGGCGGGTTGCCTTTTGTCTGCCCGTTCATCGTCCAGCCCAAGAGAGGCAAGCGTGCTCGCAATCGTGTTTCCCTCCCCCTCCAGAAGCTGTGCCGTAGTGGGAGTAGTCGGGCTTTGGACAGTAATGCCATCATTGCTGCCCCAGTTGTTATTGACGTTGCTAGCGCTTGTAAATATCCCTTCACCGAATGGACTGTTTCCAAACGTTGCTGAGCCAGAACGATTACGTGACGTTATCGCTGCAGATGCCATTGTCACTGCAGGAGGAAATTGGAGCGTCAGCTCGATCGGGGACGTGTATGGAAAAGAAGTCGATTGGGATGGCATGGTGTCCGCGCGTGAGCGATGATGGTGGTGATGATGGTGGTGATGATGCTGTTGTTGTTGATGATGATGGCAGTGATGATGCGCTAGAGACGATGTATGTTCGCTGTTATTATCGTGAGTTATTAGCTGGACTTTTTTCTTCTCGTGCCACGTCGCATTTTTGGGTATCAAGCGATTAACGTCCATGATGGCTGCATCGTCCTCGTTATTAGAGCTTTAAAAAGAAAGAAAGAAAAGGTGAGTTCTGATAAAAGAATTATAAAACGCTTGGTACATCGACTCCTCGCCCCCCTTCCAGGTATTTGCTCCACCACAGTGATAAACTCGTCCTTAGACTCGCTTTTTCCCTTGAATATCTAATTTCGCTTCCTTATTCACTCACTCACGCACTCACTTTCGCTCTCTTTTTCTGTAGGCTAAACCCAGACCAGGAAAACGCGCATAGTTACCATTTTAGGGATGTCAAGTCAACCGATTCGGTTGCACACCGGGGTTGCGGCCATGGCTCTGATTCCGAATGCGTCATGTCGACCTGCTGCCAAAACCAAGTTCAATGAAATCTGCGATTCAGGAGAGGAATGGGAGAAGGCAGGAGTCGTCGCAGTCAGCTACTGTGATAATTATAGTGAGTCATATATTGATATATGTCTTCTCTTTTCTTTTGCATACCACGCGTGGAGTATAGAGAATAAGTAGGGAGGCACGCCGGTTTGCACGATATACACGATGGATTGAGGAGACGAGTCAAAGAAGAAGAAGAAAAGAGAAAGAAAGAAAGAAGGAAAGAGAGAGAGGGAAGAAAAGAAAGCAAAGGCTGCTAAAAATACACGCAAGCTATATTTACTTCGTTTTTTTTTTCTGTACGGTGTGTGGAAGGGAGCAGGGGCGAGAACGGCGGGGGATATTGGGCAAACGTCAAGACGAATTGGTCCATTACAAGTATGTGGAGGAGAGCGAATGACACTCGGAACATATTCCGAGTGCTGCACATACATTTACGCAAGGCACGCGCCTCAATCAGGCCGTTGTATGCCCGACCCTTTTTCTCGAGCGACGAAAAAAAAAAGCTCGAGATCGTCGACGCAAACATTTGCCGGTCCATAGCACAACACACATATACACACACGTAACCTCATTTACAAGTCATCTCCCCCTTCCCGTGGTTGCTACTTAGCTGAATAAATGGCCCATGTTACACAGTATCGTGCTCAGGAGTAATCCTGCACTGATTTGGTCGCAGATCATGACTCGGCTTTCATACCGAGTTCCGAAACATGCTCCACCCATTCATACAAATGCGATATGGATACAAAAACTCTATGTATATCATGGTAAAATAACATCTGAAAACGTCAACATAGTATACAGTATTGGAGTATTCTCTAGTTATCTTACTGTACAACGAGTAGTCAAGCGAGAGGCGTTGTAACTAACAGCAAAACGTACGCTTAACATACGAGGGTGAACTTGTCTATGCATGTTCTCTCTCTCACTCAGGGTACAAGCTTGGATATTCAGGAACATTCCTAGTAACCTATCACCACTGCTGGTAATACCCCCTTGATCATCCGTGATACACCCGAAAAAACCAAGCCAGTGCAAGGCAATGTGGTGCTACTTCTTCCAAGACATTAACTAGGAAGGATACGGTGTTTTCGCCGGTATCGAGGGACGTGGTTCAAGGTGTATCATGGCCGTGTAAAGTATTACTGTACGTCGTCCATTCCATGGGTGTTTGATGCTGCACACGGATATTTCTTAATGGTAGAAGGGATAGGAGCCGAAGCTGGATACTATATTCTGTGTGGGGATATACACTTCTGGAATTAAAATCAGTGTTATCATGCAACATATGCCTATATCCATTTTTCAAGTGAATATCGTAAGCTGTTTGATAGGAGTATGTGCAACCGTTACTTCCAAGCAATTCATATAAGGTAGGCATTCTATGATGAAATGGTTTATCGGGTGGATGGAACCCGGAGTACAGGAGCAGATTTGTTGTGTTGTCGCTCTATTTGTATCGAGAACATGCAGTGCAATGCTGTATATGCTTATCCGTCAAATGGAGACGGAGCAGGGCCGGCAGAAATGGTATCGCACCATGTCCTCTATTCTTTCTCTTCTCCCATATACATCATATACGAGAGCCAAGCCAGCGGGTCGAACCACCAAGATATATGTTAAATATTGGACTGTATGTACAGCTATGTTACGAGGCACTGATCGTGATTATTACCTAATCAGCAGCCCCTGTGGTGTGAAAGTGGGATGTGTTTGAACATCCAGCACTTGGAGCTCCACCCCTCCTTTCGCCCCGGGCTCCTGTGCATAAGGGGGTTGGCTGGCTGGCTGGCTGGCTGGCTGGTTGGTGGAAGGGTTCCGAGAAAACATTTGTCCCTTCTTTTCCGAAGCGAAGCACTCAGAAGCATCCTAGAAAAACCACGGCTCTGTCGGGCCACGTTCGCCCGGATCTAGGCTGTCGACTTCCCACGGTGTGGCTTGTATTTCTCTGACCCATTCTGCTCTTGCTTGGGCCCTCTAGAGTTCACATCGGCTTTTGGAGCTCAGTTTGCAATTTTTGCGCCCGCCTTGACCCGCCGGAGTGTGTGTTCTCAGCACAAACAACAGCCATGACGGTCTCCATTTCAACGTACACGTACCGCAACAATCCAACTCATTTCCATGAGCTTGATCTGTACATCCCCGAGGGTGCATGGGCTACTTCGCCGTTGGTTGTCTTCGTTCACGGAGGCGCTTGGCGCTCTGAAGACAAGGCAGACCACGCTCCGCTTGCGAACGCCCTGGCCGCAAAAGGCTACCCGGTTGCTGTTCCGAACTACAGGCAAGGTGGAGAGGAGGAATAACGGGATGTAAAGATATACGACATCGTGGGTCCTCAACCCTCCTTTCCTCGAAAAATAGACTCAGCCTCATTGAAGTCGAAGGCCAGCCGCCGTCAGTACAGCATCCAATGCACATTGAAGACATACTCGAGGCAGTGCTCTACTTAGCACAGACATTCCAGTCCGACGCGTATGACCCATCAGCCATTTATTTGGTTGGCCATTCCGCAGGCGGACACATTGTCAGCAGCCTCATGCTTGATACTAACTTTGCGGCGAAGTTGCAGCCCCATGTGCGCGGCGTAATCACTGCGGCGGGCATTCATGACATTCCTTTAATTCTAAAAATGTACCCTGACTACCTGGATTTCATCGCGCAGGCTTTTGGACAGGACAGAACATGTTATGCCGATGCCTCACCAGTGACGAAGTCACCAGACAATGAGAAGACACCGCCGTTCTTGGTCATCAATAGTCTCGAAGACAAGCTTATTGATGTCAATCAGGGGAAAGCATTGGTGGACCACCTCCAGTCAGTCGGGGTCGACGTGAAGTTTGATACAAGCATCAAAGGTGATCATTATGAAATGGTCCATGGTGCAGATTTTGTAGATGCAGTTGTCCATTTTATCCAGCGAAATGAAAATGGCCTCAAGGGAAGGAAACTATCGTCTGCCTAAGTAACTGATAATAAAAAAAATAATCCCCGTCCGTCAGCGTAAATCGGACTCCAAACTGGGCTCCACCCTATTCGATTCAGTTTTTTTTCTTCTTCCTTGTTCTTACTTAACTCAAAGCGATCATGGCTGGTGACGACGAATTCTATGTCCGTTATTAGTAAGAATCCGACATGCTGATTGTTCCGCGACGTGTCAACTAAATCGATGGGTGCTTCTGTTACGCAGTTCTGGCCACAGAGGCCGCTACGGCCACGAGTTCTTGGAATTCGAGTTTCGAGCAGATGGACATTGTCGTTACGCCAATAACTCCAACTATCGAAATGACAGTTTGATTCGTAAAGAAAGTAAGCATCACATATATCGGTATGCGAGAACAACAGCTGATGTGACATTGCTCTCAGTGAATGTCAGCCCTGCGGTTCTTCAAGAGCTCAAGCGAATCATTGAAGACAGTGAAATTATGAAGTGAGTGTGAGATCCGGTTCAGACGCGACAGATATGTGACTTGGTTGGAATCTTGTACGCTGTTCTAAACGCTGTATCCTTGTCTATAGAGAAGATGATAGCCAGTGGCCCACCAAGAACGTTGTAGGCAGCCAAGAGCTCGAAGTCCGAATGGGCAACGAACACATCTCGTTTGAGGTATGGAAGGGCAACGCGTGCTGAACGTGTTAACGAGTGCTTCAAAAGCATGTTCTTTCTTGGCGATGAGCTCATACCGTCGGTTCAATCTAGACATCCAAGCTGGGCTCGCTGGTGGAAGTCCAAGAGAGCCAGGACCCAGATGGCCTGCGCATCTTTTACTATCTTGTCCAGGACCTCAAGGCATTTGTTTTCTCGCTCATCTCGTTGCACTTCAAGGTAGATATATACACATATCTACTTAGGCTTTATTTGGTTTGTACTCATGAATGTTGCTTGCGTGTGTGCAGATTAAACCGATTAGTTAAAGAACAAGAAACCCTGCTGTATAAAGAAAAGATAATCTGCTGGAAAATGATTTAATGGGATGCGTGGGGTTCAGAGCTTGGAGCGCGAGGGGAGTGATTGTCTAGCGCGAGGTCCGCAGCATCGTTCGTTGTGATAGGTTCTGGCAAGGTTGCCGCCGGGGTGGATGAGGCAAGGGCGGTTGCCATGGTACTGGTGGTGGTCTGCTGATCATCCTCCGGATCGTCATCTTCCTCATCGTCTTCTGCCAACATATCCTCCTCATCTTTGTTTGTTAAAGCTGGAGACGCGACTGCTGACGGTGTTGCTGTTGTCGCGGCACTGCCACCATTGGCGTTATACTGTTCCATTGCAACCTCAAACTCTTTGAGTTCTTTGTTATAAAGGTCATAGTAAACCTAAAACGAAGAAACACGGATTAAGACCACCAAGGGAGGCGAATACACGTTGCTATGTGACTCAAACCTGTTTCTCCTCTTTTGATAGCCCCTTCCACTTTTGACCAAGCAAGCGAGTGACCTCACCCAAATTATCCGTTGACACTTGATCTTTAATATTATCACGTTCCATCCGGCAGTATAAGAAAAAGACGTTGCCAGGACCTTTGGGTGCATTTGGATCTCGCTTCTTGCGTTCTTGTGTTTGCCGTGCTCCACCGCTCTTGATTTTTCCGCCCGAACCGGTGATCAGCTTGCCGCCTCGTTTGGTTTTGAAGGAAAACGCATGATGATCGGGCGTTGCCATTGGTGTCCTCTAATATATAATATTGACATGAGCTAACTAATCGGGTATTGCCCTTGACGATTCTCCGCCTATGGAATATTACCGCTGTTGTGTCTGAGAGAGAGCCATCTGATTCGCCGCCTCTGTTTGCTCCTTCGCGATGCTGTCGACCACGGCGACCACAACGTCGTGACTGGTCAAGTTCTTCAAGTAACACACTATTCCCCCATCCCTGCTGTGTCAGCCGATCCATAGGAAATTTTCATTCTTTTTCCTTCCTACTTACATTCTTTCCACCTTCAGACGCTTGATTTGCCGCATCGCTTTGTTGAGCTTCACATGAATCGCATCATTATCCTTTATCCCTCCCCCTTCTCAGTCAGCTTTTGATGCGCTTTAAATATTAAAGAGAAAGTTGCCCCACCTCCTCGATATCTCGGATCCGTTTCTTAAGCAATGAGTATTTTTGCTGAAGTTTTTGCCCTATCAGGAAAGTCCCGGTTGGATAATTGTTGGGCTCCACTTTTATGCTGACATACTGCTATCATCGCTGATAATATTCGACTGGGTTTCGTCGGCTTGGAGGGCACTCATGGTGGTAGTCGCTGTGTTGAGGAGAATAAACGGAAAAGCGAGAGAGAGGGGAAAGTAAGAAAAAGGGAAAAAAAAAAGTAAATAAAGAGTTTGAAGAAGGGAAAAAGAGAGCGAAGAGTTGGGGGAAGGAGAAAATATGGGATGCGCTTCTATTCGGGAAGTTTTTATTTTTTTTTGGTTCGCAGCTTTTTGCCAACATTGCCAGGACCATCTTTTTTATTTTTGCGTGAGCGGAGGGCAAAGAACAAACAGATCGCGAATCGCACGGGATCGACAAGCTACTGCCAGTCAAAGAGATAATCGATCTTCGCTGTCTTATGTGAACGAATGGCAGCCCTAGTGATTGGCGACGCCGTGACCAAGAAGAGAAAATTATATCCTCATTTTCCGTTTATGTTTTTTATTTGAATGAGTTTTCGTCTTTCATTTCGCCATCGAGCGGAATGCGCGTGGCGTGGCCTTGAGCGATCATTCCCCCGTGGTCCTAACCCAAACCTGGAGCGCTCACCTCGCCTTGTGCCGCGCATGCCACTAAGCAATGATTGGTTATCTCCCTCAACGGCTTGAATCACACACACACACAAAAACAACAATTGCTTACTTAATGAGTACGGGAAATTGAATGGCCGACATTGGGAGCATTTGCTTGCCAGCATTGCCGGGAATCAGTGGTTCGAAGAAATAGTTTATTTGTCTCTTTTATCATAGGTATTGAAAAAAAACCACTTTCTGGTATCCCCATACATACATAGGAAAATACATCCATAGTGAAAACAACAACGTCGTATACTGTTATGCTGAATTGGTATCATCAAAGTTCCCACTTGCAAGAGCAGTTATACACCTGTATACTTCGTCGGGTGCGAAATTGCTAGAATAACGGTTTTCATCCGCGCCGTTGTCAAGTCTCGCTCGACTATCACCAGCTGAAGCTGTTGCCGCTGTTAACCCGTCTCCTTGGTGACCATTTGAAGTACGCATACGTTTCGTCCCTCGGCTTTGTACTTCCTCCTCTTCATCATCGCTTATTAAGCTGATCACGTTCTCGGACTGTGTCTCTGTTTTGACTGCTAAAGCTCCCTTGTCTCCACTCGCTGTGCATTCGTTCGACCCTGGTACAAGCGCGGGTTTTGTCTGCGATCTCGACTCCTCGTCTTCTGTATCATCAGACTTGCTTATTCGGTAATTGTCACAGTCTTCGGAGTATTCGACTTCGTACACTTTTTTGTCAAGTTCTCTTAGTAGCTTTTCATTTAGTCCGTCGCGGAAGATCGAGTCCGGGGGTATATAGGTACTACAAATGGGGCAGCGCCATTTTGGGTTTTCGACTGAGATCGCAAGGTAAGATTGGAGATCGAAGCACTGCATAAAATGCCAGGGAATCAATAGACTATTTCTCGACACAGCACATACATGCGCGCGCATATATATGCAACATACCTCAGGATGCCTGCAGTCTTTTCCTTTGACTGGTATTCTTATCCGCATCAACGATATCGGGCATTTAAGGCTTATTCTAACCGTTGGTTGCAGCACCTCCAGATCATCATCTTCGTTCGAACCGCTCTTTCCGAGCAGCTTATTAATGATATTCCGACCAATGTTGATGTCCAGGACTTTGGACATGATCTTGTTCACGATCGCAGACTCCGTTTCACGAACAAACACTTGGATTGAAAACCAGTAACACTATGCCAAATCGTTAGATTTTAAATCATTTCACCCCCCTCCTTTTTCTGAAAACTTACACAGGCACAGTCGAGCTGGCGAATCATCAGCTCATTCTTGCCTTCTTTTAGATACATGGCAAGATCTGCAGGCTTGTCTTTTCCGCTCCACTGATAGACGTTATCAGATCTACCCGGGACACGCACTTTTACTCGCTACATACTGTGTGAGCTTGGCTCATATTGTATGGCATTGAACTTTTATGTACCTTGACTAGTTTGGGCTGTATTCCATTGATTGTAATATTGATGCTATCAGGCCATTCACACTTCGTATCTGGCGCCCCATTGCGCCAAGCAACGAGTACATATGAAATAGGCACCGTGTTTTCCTTTGCCTGTACCGGTTGTCTCCAGATACGGCCAAAAGAATCTCGGTCAATAAAGAACGGAAGGACGGTTTCCGACTTATTGTGTTGCAGACGGAAGGGTGCTATTGCATATTCGATACGATGGATGTACTGATTTGATAGAGACGGCTGCAAATTAGCCCGAGGAAGGTTCCCGTTCGGAAGGTTCGGTGCAATATTGGGTACAATAATTGCAGCAGGAATGGTGGCATTGGATACAGCGATTGGTGGTTGAGAAGCAACTGGCTGCTGGAGTGATATCGGTACCTGTGTTGCTACAATGGATCCTTGAGTAGCCATGTTTGGTGAGACGTGATTCAACTGCAGTTGAGGTGATTGATGAGCCGGAGGAAATGCCGCCACATTTACTGCGATAGGACTCGAGTGCGTTGACAATAGTTGCGGGGTCCCAGTAACGGAAGCACATATTTCATTGTACCAGGTTGTGATCGCCCCTATGATCAGTTTGACGTGCTATTAATAAGTGTGCCCTACTGTGCGATATCCGTGTTTCTTACTCTGCGATCCCTCTGAAAGGTAATGACGAAATTTGTAAAGCGTCTGGAATATACACATGCTTGACCAAAGCCCGTACGACATGTTTTTTCTGACAATCTTTTGCATTCCTGTCAATCAGTATTCTAAAGTAATCCCCATCCCCTATGAACTCTATTACCGCGGAACAGGTCATAATAGCTGCCTCATTTGACGTGTGATATGCGCGTACATCCTGGAGCCAGTCCCTAAACTCGTCACAAGCTGGCCCGAACATAGCCTCGGTTTCCATCTCCTGTGCAAGCTGACTGAGACGCTTGTTGTTACGCTGAAAGACGAGAACCTGCTCTGGTGTATTCGGTGGACGGTGTGGTTGTATAGGGCTTTGTGGGCCTGGGTTAGGCGGTGATTGATAACGTGTTGTTGAATTGGGTGCCATTTGTGCTTGAGCAAGACTGGTGACAGGCGCAATGAGGGTATTCGTAGGTGGTGTTGAAGCAGTAACCACCTGATTTCCAGTTCTAGGTTTAGCCATTATCCATCGTACTGAATTTTGTTGTGCACTTGGGGGCATTTGCTGATAAGCGGTACGAGATATTCCAGGGAAATGTGGCGACGTTGGAGATGGTATTTGGCCTTGGAGAATACAAGCGGGATTGCATTAGGTTTGACACATCCATTTCTGAAGGATCACCTACCAATGCGATAAGGAAGCTGAATACCACCCGACAATGTTTGACTACCATATTGTTGAACAGGGTATGGCATTAGCGGCCTTATAGCTTGGTCTTTGTTGTTGATCGAATATAAATGTTGTGCAAGGTGCTGGTCAGTTGTTGCTGTCAGTTGAGGTACATTTGAATTGTTCCCATGCGGCCATCCTGCTGCCGAGTAGTGAATTAATATGGTTGTACTTGTCCAATTTGATGGACGCACCTGTTGATGCCTGAGGATTATTAGGAGGATTGTTCATCGATCCAGAAAACAAGCCGTCCTCAAACTTTCAGAGTGATTAAATTTTATTATAGTTGCTATTGGTCACGCTGCGCCTGTAGTGCCTTTATGCAAACTGAAAGGAACACAGTTGTATTTTTTTTTTGACCCAATAAAATACAAAGAAAAAAAAATACTCCCAGCGTTTTATTATCCAAATGATTGAGTTGTATCGCAGTAAACTTAATCTTTTTCTACAATTCGCTGCAGGTGGTCGTCAATCTCGTCCACTGACAGCGTGCGGAAATCGGGCTTATTCTTCTCAACAATACCAACTTCAATTTCAGAAGCCTTGAAATCGACTGCCAGTACAGTGGATAACGTAGTGATGGCGAGCTAAATTGTTGCTGTGAGCTTTTTCCATGCCATCTACTTGGCTCTTTCGCTCGTGCTCTCCACCTCCTATTAATTTTACCTCAATAGTGTCCTCCATATTGAGAGTTGGGTTCTTCTTTAGCTTCTTCTCAAGATAGTTCAGGGATTCTTGCTGCTTGGCACCAGCAGCTGTGGCTTTGTATCCGACGTAATAGCCGGCAGGATCGCATTTGTAAAGCTGAGGGCCCTTCTCGTCGTCATAACCGATCAAAATCATAGCTATGGTGTAGATGCAGTTAGAGACCAGTTCTTCCTTATATCCATGACAAAGTGCCTATTACTTACAGACGCCAAGTGGTCGCATGGCCGCCTGTTGAGTATACACTTGGTTGATATTGGCAACGCGCTTTGCAAGCATGTCGGTGGGAATCTCGTAGCCATATTTGTAGCGGAATTCGGCCGCTTCTTGACGTGCTCTTGTCACTTGTGAACGCGCGTCGGCTAAAACGAGAAAGACAGGCGTAAGTTCATCGGTTTTCGCTGGCTCGCTCGCTTAATGGCCAAGAGCGTTTCAGCTCTTCAAACATACGAATCATTCCCGTCATGACGCAACCGATTTTAGGAGTAAGCTTAAAGACATGGGTGATAGTGGCGGGATCAAGCAATTTGTCCTATTTTTTTTGGCAGTAATTCCATCAGAATCAGGTCCAGGCACAATTCCCAAAGAGACTCACAGGCACTTTCTTCTGCGTCACAATAACGCAGCCATCATCACCTCGTACGCCGACTGAGGTAATGCCGCTGTTCGAGATCGCCTTAAAGGCATATTCTAAAAGGTTATATTTGTAGGTGTGCGTATGTAAGTGTTGTCGGTCTTGTGTCAGTCCTGTTTTCAGTGCATCAAATCTCTTTGCAGTATGCACATACCAACTTGATATAATCGACCCTCAGGAGAGAAAATAGTGATATGACGATCGTAACCAGCGCTCGAACCACGACTCATTGTTCACTAATAGAGGATATGTCTGAAAAGAAAAGAGAGCCGTATCAGCTTCAAAATCCCAAGTACGCGTCTCCGACCACGCAATCCCCTCAAAGAACGTCATTCCGTCTGAGGCTAAAATTCAACTGCTGTTTGCGGAGAACAACTATGTCCAATTAAAAACTGCACATGCACCAATAAAAACGATGAAAGGCTAAGCACAGCTCTCATCCTCCCCAGACATGAATACGCTGTGCCGCTAATCTTCTGTATGCCTGTTATCTTTGATTCTATAGGATAATGAACGTGTATGGGCCTTTTTTAGATGCATATTCATACATTCTTTGGGTTCAAAGGCATGGACCAGACAAGCTATCCCTCTGCCTATAGTGATTATCTTCAGCACGGCATACATACGCGGATTGTTTTCGCATGAAGAACATTCCAGGAAGTAGATCTCAATGAAAGAAAGGGGTCGATATATTCAAAAGGGGAGTAGAGAGCATGGGATGGCCTCCTTTTTTTCTTTTTTCATTCTTCTCTCGTTGTTCTACTCGCTCATGTCCAAATCGAATCGCACGGCCAAGGTCGTCGACTCTTACGACTTCGAGGATGACCATAAGCCATCATTTCTCTACTACGGCAAAACGACCTATCCCAACAAATTTGCTCGCACACACAGCAGCGCCGCTATCCTCGACTTGTCATGTTGTCAGAACGAACCATCAGGTGTTTCAGCATACTCCCCAGCTGGTGTATCGTGCCGGCACCAATCGATTATCGAACCTCACTGGGAGATGCCGCCATCAGACATACATGGAGCCAAGGACATTGTCGATGACAGCTGGTGGACAATTCTTTTCGAGACACGTCTAGTGCCCGTGTCGCGCGGCAAGGAATGGCCAATCGTCTTTACGTACATCATTCTGTTTTTGCTCATGGCCATCATGTCGGGAGAATTTGTAATGAACCGTGAGCTTTCAGGTAGCGCACCATCTCCATGCACATGTGCGCGCACGCACATACACTTTTGGCTAAGCCTTTTTCCTTCATCAATCACCATCCCTCCTTTGTCACCCATACTAGGTGAATTCTTTGAACTCGACCCTTTCAATATTATGATCGGGCCCTCTGCGCAAACACTTATCCAGACGGGTGCACGGTACCCGCCTTGCATGCGCAACACCACGGCAATGCCGTCCACCAATCAGTACATCTGCTTTAGCAAACCTTACGAAGCCAATGGTCATGCGGGAATAAAAGATGACAATAATCAGCCCGACTTTGCAGACTTCAACAACCCGCGCCAGTCGCTCTGCACCCTGCAGGAGGTGTGCGGGATGGGTGGGTTTCTGCAGCCACAAACACCCGACCAGACCTTCCGATTCATCACACCGCTCTTTGTCCATCCGGGCCTTGTCCCGCTCTTGTGCAATTTGGCAGCACTCATGTGGATCGGCAGGAGCCTCGAACGCATCATCAATTCTATGTGGATGATGATTGTTTATTTTGGGACGGGTGCGTTTGGGAACATCTTTGGTGCCTATTTCACAAGTATCACCACTCGTAAGTAGCAAATAACAGAAAGAGAGAAAACCAAAGTAGGTGTTGATGTAATACTTGTATATTCTTAGTATCAGCAGGTAGCAGTGCAGCAGTGCTCGGACTCGCAGGGTGTTTGCTAGTTGACTTTGCATTCACATGGCGCCATCTGGCGCGACCGGTGCGTCATTTTGCCAAAGTGATGATTGCCATTGGTATGTCTTTGTGTGTGTGTGGGGGGGAGCACATGATATAGCGGTGGCTTTATTTCATTAGCTTTGCTAAGGTACGCAAGCATAGGCATGTGCTTTATGCTAGGAATACTTCCCGGGTAAAGAAAAACAAGGACAAAGGAAGGGGGGTGCGGGAAAGAGAGCTTACGATCGCATATGCATATACATATATATCGGAAGACGTACCAAAAAAGAAGGATGGGAAAGCTCATCAGGTATCTGGTTTAATGTAGGGCCGATAACTTTTCGCATGTTGGCGGTTTTCTGTCTGGGCTATTGTTAGGCGTTTGGGCAGTCCCTCCACTGGCGATGAGTCCACGCCGACGAAACTTTTACTGGGCTATCCGTATTATCGCGGCAATCACTTTTGTGGTAGCGATATTTGTCCTCAGTCAGCGTTTTTTCCATCCTGATTATCAAGTAAGCGGTCCCTTGATCGAGAGAGAGAGATTGCTGAAACTTATCCAATTATACCTTTTTAGTATTGTCCCGACTGCCGTGACATTTCTTGTATGCCACTCAACGGTTCTTGTAAAACCAGTACCTGAAAAAAGAAACTGCCCCGCTTGCTCGATGCGTACCTTCCTTATTATACCCCATTGTCCTCCCTCCATCCCATATATATATATAAATATATATATATGTATGTATGTATAGAAACCAACCGTAACGTAGATGTTATTATCTTTCATTCCATGACAACGAGTCGAGAAGGCATGCACTTGCGTAATGATGAGGGAACAAAAATGCCAAAGAGATTTTTTCTTTAGAAAAAAGAAGGAAAGAGAAATAACAAAAATGATTTACAGCTTCTTTCCTTCTTTTTCTTGTAAATGGTGGGTCAGATAATTATGATCGTGTTTGGGTGATGATAATAGCGGGGGAGGGGGGAGGGGAAAAAGCCGGCCGGAGGGGGAGGGGAGAGGAAGATGATGGAGAGCTGGCGGAAGTTAGGGATGGGAGATGAGGATTATTCCTCTTCCAAAATGTCATCGTCCTGCATGACACCTCTCAAACGACGTTCCTTCTCGTGTTCCAGCTGCTCGTAGAGCAGGTACAAGGCTCGCTCGTTTGACTCGGGGGTTCCCTGGATGGTAAACATGCGTTCACCCGTTTCGTCATGGGGGACTTTAGCGATCGAAATACGCGACCCTGAAAGTCGACGGATCTCGGTGATCTTTGCACCGGCTCGGCCTATTGAATGCGGTCAGAAAAAGAGCGCATCCCAGTCATATATTCTATATCGCCTGCTCACCAATAATGCAGCCAACCATGTCGCTAGGGATTGAGATATGCTGAGTGCGCAAATTGGGGTTGCTCAGGGGAGTTTGTGAGGAAACGGATGTGCGACGCGTCGGTTGCTGGTATTCGGAAAAATCGGAACCATTGCCGGTGCGGGTGATGGAGGTACGACGAGAGGAGGGCTGCTGTTGCTGCTGTTGCTGTGGCTGCTGCTGCTGACTGATGTCGACCTTGGTGGGGTTGTACAAAATGGTGCCGTAAGCGCGTTCCTTGTCGTCTATCAAACACTGACCAATCTCCATCACTGCCATCTGTACACCCTGAACAGTGCCTCGGACCTCAACCACACGCTCCGTGCTTTGTGGAAGCAGCGTCTTGGAGGCGATCATGCGAACGCCAGCAGTATCCTGAATATGTTTAATTTTCGCACCCTGACGGCCAATCACAGTTCCCATGAGATTATGAGAGATCAAAAGGCGAATGGTGGCGATCGTGTCGGTTCCGTTGCTGGTTGGCGTGACAGGAGAGACGGATGGAGATGTTGGGGAGATTGGGTTGTCCAAGAGGGTTTGAGCAATGAGCGAGTAGGCCTAACGCCGTTGGGTATAAGGTTAGAGACGTAAATAAATCATTGTCCACACCTTCATTGCGACATACATACCTTGGCAACACCTTCCAAAGATCCAGCCACTGTCAGCACGCGATCATGCACGCCCTGGATCACCTTAGAGACACCCGCTTTGACGCCAGTAGCATCTCTCAATTCGGCCACATTCTTACCAGCTGACACGCACAGAACTTTTAGGATCTATTCATTCTTTACCAGCTGCCCTGAGTTACTTACCCTTTCCAATAACAACGCCGGCTTCCTTGGTGGTCACCAGGGCACGGAGTGTCAGCTGATCATCATCCTGTTGAATTTCACTGCGGTCGTGCTCGGGATTGCGATCTTCAAACTGATCCGATCCGTTGTTCGTGAGTTGAGACATGTTCTAAATGAAGATGTTAATCACCCGCTCGGTTTTCATTTGTTCGTTTACTAGTACGTACTCAAAGGAAGAGCAAGTGCGATGCTATACGCGTACAGAGAGAAGAAAAGAAGTCGCGCGTGAGAGAGGGGAGCTTAAAATCGGCGAAAGGAGCAAGCGATAAAAGGCGTGGGTGAATTGGAGGAGAATGACGCGTCGAAAGAGGTTGGTGAGGATGGGTGGATGGAAGGGGGACTGCTGAGCGAGGGAAGACACAAGGGGTGGGGGAGAAAGACGTCAATTTGTATAGCCCGAGGGTAAAAAAAAAAAAGAATTTTTTGGAGCGGGGTGTGTGCGCTGTTGAAATACGGAGGTGACGTCGGTAGATTAACAGTATTTGCTTCCGGTGCCGTCGATTAAGGGCCCTACACGCACTACCGACAGCCGCTTGCTGGTTTTCTTCGCACATCATCAATCGTGGTAGGCGCCGGCAATGTTGTATTTAGTAGTGATGTTGCACAAAGATTCACGCCAAATGTCAGGACACACACATCTTTAGTAACTTGTGTACCATAATCTTAAAAAAATTCTACATCTACTTATAAAGTATTATACTATACATAATTTCGTTAACGCCTATTTCTTTCTTCAAGAGTGTCATTCTATGCACTTCTGTACGCACGCATGAAGTTAACGGACATAATGTGGTCTCGAGCCGCCGTTATTCTACAGCACGATGAAGGAAATTAGTTAGACAGCGGGACGGCGTCGGGCGCCTTACCAAGCAAGACCGGCAATAGACAAGCCATTCATCGTTCTCGCCTTTAAATGTTCTCGCATCGGAATCCATCCGCTTGCTGCATTGCGCACATGCTAGGCATTTCCTGTGCCAGCTCAGTGCTAGCGGACCCAGTGTTTCGTCCATGATTCCAACGCTTTTTCTACATCGAGGGCATATTTTGGATCCCCCCAGAGGAGGGAGTGCTCGGGTACGACTCTTGAATATGTCCGAAGGTTTGCTCGGTTCCATCAATACGGCGTTGCTGCTCAGGCACCGACGGCGTGCGGGAGGAGAAGAGGCGCATGTACCGCAATACAGGCGTTTTGGACCTGCTTCGACCTTGCTACATTGTGTGCAACGGAACGCGCATTGCATGTGGTATTTTTGAAGATCTTGTTCAAGCCAACTGCCATCCACAATATGCTTATGGCACGCTGAACATTCGGGTAAACACTATCGTTGTATATATGTGTGTGTATGTGTGATCTGAGGGTAAGTGGTCTATCTGAAGAATCGTAACTCGAAAGAACGTCGGATGATTGCTACCTTGGGATGGTAAATATCCTTGTCTCGTCGGACAAAATAGTCCTTTTCTGTAAAATGCTGACTGCACACCGGGCATTTCAGACAATCATAATGATACCACATCGGCATTCCGTCCGTTGTGGCGGCAGGCACACGGATTTTGCGGCTTCCTTTCATGGATTCCTTGCACTTTTCGCATAGCTGCTTTGTTCTTACGGGCATATCGATCGGAGAGGAAGCACCTGCGGACCACTTTGCTGGTGATAATGGTGATGATGGCGTTGAGACGGTTGGGCTATTCAGCGTAGATGTGGATGGACGTCGGAAGAACTGAGGTCCAAGTATTGGTATGTGCTTCGGGGTAATATTGGATGAGGTTCTCCCGGATACCATTGACGCATTCGTTCCTGGGCCATGGAGAAAGAAACTACTGTTTCTAATGCTACCTTTTGTAAGAAGAGGTGGTCGACGCACCGGGTTATTTTCTGGTCCCGGAATTGATGATACAACGGGAGTGCTTGCGGTTCTAGAAGGAGCTGGTTTCTGGCCATCACCTGGGCTATATTTTCACTCTGCGTCAGCGCTTGCTATGCTAGTGAAGCGGATGGAGCAGATCATGGGCCTTACCGAATTGGCCAGCGAAGCAGATTGGCATCCATCAAAGATGAATGCATAGTCTCGACCATGGCAGCTAAATGGATGAAGATATGTTATAAAAAAGTCGTAGATGCTTTGTATTGCCAAAGGTTGACTACGTGCCTACTTCGCGGCCACCGCATTTGCGACACTTTCCACTGCTTGCGATCTCACCACAGCGATTGCAGAATCCCATTAATGCAAAGTATGAAGCAGAACAAAGAAACACAGCGGTCCGGCTTGGCTTTTTGTCCTTAAATGCTGCTTGTCCTTTTTTGGGTCCCGTACAACAATACCCATAATTGGGATGGGGTACAGACATGCTTTGCTTTTTTCGTCGTTAAATGCACAATAGCGCCCTGCTTTAGTTTGCCCCACCCATCACGGATCCTCATTCCGCGTATGTTTTTTGTCCAGCAGCCATTCAAATAATATATATCCCATCGGTCTTTAATACTGTCTTTGTTTTGGAGTGTCACTGTTGCCGCTTGACCCTGAAAGGCATGTTTTGATCTGCACCATGCATGACCTATTAGGTTTCACCAAAATACATCTGTCTATTGAATCGTGCAGGGCCATGGCTGCCAGTGTATAAAACAAGGTTTCAAATGGCTGCGTATTATCGCTTTTTTCGTGCCTCTGTTTTTATTGCTGGTGAAAACAGAAGTATCATCTGATATTATGTGTACCTCATTGATTTGTGCAGAGAGGACAATTGTCTTATCTCCTCCCGGTCGCATTATGCAGCCGATGCATTACAATGGTCATGGATCAAAGACAAAGCAGACGAACATCATGACCTTCAAGCTGCCTTGATCTATTATTGTTCCTACTGCATTGTGGGTGTGGATGTGCGCGGACTGCTGCTAATAGGGAGTCAGAGTGCTGACATGCGGAGGCTGATGAAAATCTGTAAATATCACAAGGCAAGCGTTGGGTGAATGCACTTGGCAGCATGCGCTTGCAGTTCTATGCTGGTGCCGCAGTGCGATGACAAGGATCTTCACAACAATAGCTTATTTATTTCTCCAGGTGATGGTGCACCGTTCAATTCTTTCTTTGTGTCTCTCTCTCTTTCCTCCCTCTTCGAGCTCCCTTTCCTTTCTCTCTCTAAACGGCAAAAGTAGGTACCTCTCCCTGTTTTCTGCCTGCCATCACATGCAATTGCTCAGCACCCTGGTCACTGTCCATTTCATCGCAACATCAATAACGGCCCTTTGTTGCTTTGTTGTCATTGACCAGAGTCTGTTGGTGCATGCAGTATCCTCACCAAATGCCAAAGTTGCACCACCCATGGTCGACTTCTTAATCCCAACACCATCCGTTCCCAGCAATTCTGCTGCTTTTAAATCGCGCTCTCGTTCAGCAAAGCTTGCACGACGGCAAACTAGCGCCGTGGTCCAAGGAACGGCAGCAGCGACGACAACCACAAGCGGCAGCAAAAATACAAGTGACCCGCTCGACTCAGACCAAGAAGCCACTTTTGAAGATCAGCTGCAAGATGATCAAGAAGCGCTACATCGTATAGCTCTTATTCTTGGGCTTGTGGGAGGAATTGGCGGTATTGCCATGGTTGCAGGCATTGTGATATATACGAAAATACGGTTACGAAATAAACAAGGGATCGGTCGTGAATCAAGGCAGGGATCGCTATCGGGATATAGTGCCTCCTATCTCAGTCAGGAAGATAATCCATCATGCCGCGCAAGTGTGAGTGGCCTTCCAGAAGAACCGCAAGAGGATGATGCGGGTTGGGAAGCGCCATTGCCATCTGCCCCACCCGCGCCCTTGTCACCGCCTAATCTACTCGTTTTACCTCACGAACAACACCAACACCAGCAATTTTCCTCCTCGTCATGCGCCAATTCCGTTGCATTTTCCCAAGATGCTCCTGGTCCTTCCGCACCACCAGCGAAGGAAATAGATGCCGAACATACAGCAACACGTGAAGTACCCTTCATATACCACATAGAGCTGGAGGAGACCCCATGTCCATCGTGTGCAGAGTGCCGCAATGCTGAATCAGTATCAACTGCCCTGTTGGAGATACCTCCTCCCGCATATACTCCAAGCGCTCCACCCCTTGACGCGCTCTTACAACCTGGCTCAGTGTCATCGATTTCCCGGACATCTTCCTCATCCCATATTGGAAATGCTGATGATATGCATTTGCTTTCACGACTGCAATCTTCAGATCAGCGTAATGACGCGTCTTCATAACCTCAATCCAACTCGTTCGTCCTCCTGCGGCTCGCCGTAGCTAACTCCCGATTGTTCTTATGATTCGATACAGCCCGGGCATGAATGTGCCATATGAAAAGTTCACCACTCTGCCTCCATTAAAAGATGTCGCTAATAAAAATAAATAGACTACAGATTCTCCTTACTCATGTGGCAAAGACTATTGTTTTTGTAGAGCAAACTTGGGATGGCCATATGCAGTCAGCGCTCGATAGAACTAACTAGCGGTGATAAATGAGATTCTCCCAGCCATATCGTTAAAATCTGACCAATAAAACCGTTCTATCTCACCTAGGCTTCCCAGCAACCGCGAGTACCAGTAGCCCAGGTAGATCGAGCACCGATTCTAAAGCCCAACACTTACAGTAATGGCTTTTTCTTCCTTATAACCCTACAGTAAGCATCCCAGTCGTTCCGGAGCTCTTGACATAAACACGGACGTCAAAAGCTATGTTTATTACTTTCGGAATGACATCTTTCTTGACAAACTTACCATCCTCGCGAGTCGGAAACCCGTCTGTATGTTGATTTTAGCATGGAAGAAAAACACAGTATCCAGTGACCAAGCAAGCTATTAGTACCGGAAGTTTGGGCGCAAAAAGATATGCTAGCTGTCAAACATGCTCTACGTATGAAAAATGCCCCGTTATACGTATGTATATATCTTATTGAAATGCTAAACATGGTGGTAGCGAAGCGGAATCCAGGGAGGTGGGAATTTTGATCTTGTCATGAATGATATACGTAGACGCCGTGCATATATGTCCATAAATGAGCTTCCTGACATCGCAGCATCCATCGATGACGTATATTCCCGGCAAAGATATCTTGACAAGCCGAGATGTGGATTGTCCCAATTTTATGGACTGGATGGCTCCTGCCGAGCTGGTCTTTATGTAATCTTCTTTTTATTATGAAACTGCAGATCAAAGAGCACTCCCTCCTTTTGATACGCTGCTTGTAGGAAAAAAAAAGGTGCCTTCTTTTCAAAGTATCTTGTTTGATTTTCACACGGTCGACTGTCATTATTTTACGTAGGATTAACGGGTGCTGTACGCCTCATAACTTAGATCCGCAAACCTCCGCTACACTTTTTTGATACGTACACATCCGAAAGCAAAGATCTAATTCCGCATCTGTGCGCAGCACCCATTGATCGATGTATGGCCAATACAGAAAAACAGATTTTTTTTCGCTAGATCGATGCTTCTTGCTACATATTATAACAAACAATCATGCAACGAGTATTTATACATCCTCCTGCAGAATCTACTAACATTGACATGGGACAAAAATAGGGTTGTCTTTTAATTCTGATCCTATTCGGTTGATCCTGTTGTAGCACAACAGAACCAAAGCTTATAAATCAAAAGATCGCATTGCATAAGCATTAACATTGGCCGGAAATCTTCTTGTGACGTCCACGAGTCAGGGTATATACTATACCACATGGATTTTGATAGTTCATGTAGCACAATCATGGCGCGTCTCTTGATCTGGAGGGGAAAAATCTTCACTGTATTCCTTTTAGTGGCGGCACTTCTGATGATGCTATGAAGACTCTTTGTCTTTCTGAAATCCAAACAAGGATACATTGCACTACAGTGAGCGCATTATCGCCCTGAACACACATTTAAGAACAATTTCTATCATGGTGAGTCATTTGGTCTGTATGCTGTTTTCGGGTAGGTAACTCAAGTTTGTTTCCCAGTTGTGTTTATTTGGGGCGATCTCCCGTGGCTTGTTGCTGCGGATATCTTGCCATGTATAAATACATGCTGGTCGTTCTTATGATGACACATGTCCATAAAGCTCTATCTCTTACAGCCCATGTTTCTACTTGAGAAAAACTGCATGCTCCGCATTGTGCTTGACGAGTCTGTCGCGCATCTTGGCGACCGCAACGGCTCAAGCATTGTACGCGGCGAAGTCATCGTCGACTTCTCAAGAGTAACGCCAGTACAGGGTGCGATCCACGTCGTCTTCAAAGGCGTTCAAATAGTCCATCCATGGTTCGGTACGTCTGCTCCGCTATATCGGTTCAACACCCATCTATCTATGCATATCGAAACATGTAGCTTACCTGTGCGCCATAGAGTTGACGAAACAGCCCAAAGGGTTCAGCAAACCCATTGAGACGGTTATACATCAGATAGAATTTCCCATTTTACTACCCACCCAGCAAGACATAATAACGCAAGGTATCCAGCGCTTTCCATTTGAGTTCCCTATACCTGGCTGGCTGCCTATTACCATCATTATACCCGGTCGCCTGAACATATTCTACAGAGTTTCTGCGACACTGTGCAGGTCACCCGACAAAGGATACCGTCCGTGGATGGACTGGTCACGCTTTACCAAGAAGAATAAATTATCATCGACTGTCTATCTACGCGTAATCCGAGCTGTCGATCCCCTTTCAGATACCATGCCCGAAAACCGAGGTAACGATACGAGTAGCTACTGCCAGCCGATCCCATGCGAAGGACAAGCACAGGCTCCTGGTGTAGGAGCCGACACAGCGGAACATGTGTTTAGCGTGGGCGGCCGGGCGGCCGTCGATGACTTTTACGGAATGACAAGTACTAGACACAGCGCAAACCATGACCGCTCTGGGCTGTCGTTGTCTACACTTGGTCTGGACGAGCAGCACGACCGCCTGGTCAATTTCATGCATGGTCGATCGGTCGATAATTTTTGCCAGCCATTGCCCTGTAATAATTCGCCTGGTGTGCGGTACAAGCTTTGTATGGCTCAGACGGCGATTGCTCTTGGAACTAGTCTCGATGTGCAAGTCTGCATGGAGCCGATTGAGAGTGATATCAAGATCCGGTCGGTGAGTGTTCGCGCCTTAGAAACCCGTGCCTACTCGATAAAGATGCCTAGTGGTCGGGTGGACGGTGAATGCTCAGCGCGGACAGTAAGCGCAGAGGATCATCTTTCGATGGTGCTCAAATGGGGCTATTGTACCACAGCTGAAAAAGACAACGGAGGTCCTCTGGGATCAAACCCAATGACATGCAACGAAGTGAGAAACCCCAAGCCGCGCGTGACATCCAAGGGGCCAAATCGAAGGTCTCATCCTGACACTGCCCAGGCCCACATAAGCCGCATCAGAGCATCCTCATCCGAAGGACAACGATCTCTCAGCTGGGATCAGATTTATCGGGACAACAGCATCCACAGTAGTAGCAGTGACGGCAAAGACAGCGATGCAACTGGGACCCTCGCCTGCGCTGAACTGGTTAATCTCAAGGAGCTCGACATGCCAGTCAATGTTGGCGAGCGTTTTGACGGTCGCTTCAAGATACCTGTACCAAATTGTAACGATATGCTGAGGCCCACAATGTCCCATGACACCGTCAACATTACACATTGGTTTTATCTGGATGTCGTCATTGAGCGAAATAAGAAGATGTACAGACTGACCTTAGGTTCGCCCGTACGACTGCTGGACTGTCGACTCGTGGCTCACAACGACGAGGGACAGATCATATTACCACCACCACCGGACTACAGAGAAGCAAATTCGACCTTTTATCCTGTCATCAGCGCTGATATATGGGCCCAGCGGTGGTCGATCACACAGAGCGCTTTGTGGGGTATGTCGAGCCGGTGTCCTTGTCAACTGAAATGCCTTGCCGACATGGCGAAAGATACAGAATCCATCAAGGATGCTCCACCCAGCTTCATTGCGTAACGTCTCCTATTTCTCATCCCCTGTTTTCTATTGTCCCTTAGTCTCTCTCCTCACAGAAGTGATTCGTGTACCAAGCATTAGTTATCACCTTGGCATCGATTATATTATGAACCTCCTTGAATTCTCCTTTATACACGTTTCTATAAAAAGGGCCATCTCGATCGTCCTCGTCACCTCTCTTTTTTTTTTTCCCTTGCACTCCTCGCTATCCACAAGATCAGTTTTGTGACCCAACTATGATGCTTTTCAAATCAATCTCGGCATTGGCTCTACTTTCTGCAACGGTTGTTGCGGTTGACCCTGCCTTTGTCAGCAAGCGCACGCCCTGGGTCCCAGACCGTCTTCTTGTGAAACGTGAGAACTGCGATGATGCGAATCGGTTCAGCTGCAGCAATGTCGATCCTGACTGTGAAAACAAATGCGGCGCTACGGGTATTCCCAAGCCTTTGGTTCCCACTTGCGTTGAAGGCGTTTGCTACTGTGGTTTCTCTCCTGTGCTCTTTCCCAACTAGAACATTTCTCATCACCTGCCTCCCGCACACCGTACAGATATAACTTTTTATTCTCTTCTTCTCCCACCCGCCCCTCTTCCGTCTCCTTGATGTCCCGAGTATTACGGAGCGTAGTGTAACCAAGATTCCTATTATTATTATTTTTTTAACTGCATTAAAGTGGCTTGACAAAATGTTTCTACACTCCACTCTGCTCCCCTTTTTTTAAAACTGTTTCCTTTAATCACCAGACGCTTCAGCCAAATCATGTCAAAGGTAGCACGGATCGAGAAAGGTTAAGATCATTCCTGTCAATTGACGTGGTGAATTTCAGGTTATCGGTACACACAGCGGTCATTTTCACTGGTAGGATCTCCCTTTTCTTATACGTAACTTGCGCGTAACTCGATTGACCGGACTATCAGCGACGAGGCGTTGGCTGTATGGATGCTCAAGCAGACCAAGGCTTTTGAGGGTGCCAGTCTTGTCAGAACGCGCGATCCTGCTAAGCTTGCAGAGTGTTCTGTGATTGTGGATGTCGGCGGCGTCTACGATCCTGTCCAGCACCGATATGATCATCACCAGGTTGGCAAATAAGCTATATATATATATACCGCATAACATTTTTAACCTTACACACATCGATGCGAATGCACTATTCGAAAATTCTCCCTCTCTCTTTTTTTTTTTGTTAGCGTGGCTTTACCGAAACCTTTGACGAGAAGCATGCAACCAAATTGAGTTCGGCTGGTTTGGTTTACAAGTATGTGTGTGTGGGATGTTGGGGTCTCAACCATTGCGCGGACGGTTGACGCCTTGGTTAGGCACTTTGGCCGCGAGGTGATCGCCAAGGTTCTCGGCCGATCGGAGTCAGATGAGGAATTGGATATCATCTTCCAGAAGACATACAATGCAAGTTTCTTTGCGAATCTCGCTTTTGCAGCTCTTCTCACTATCCCGCCCCGCAACCATAACTAGGACTTCATTGAAGCGCTTGACGCCAATGACAACGGTATCAGCGCCTATCCCAACACAGTGACACCGCTCTACAAGGAAAGTCCTACTGCCCTTCCGCAACGGGTAGCCAAGAAGAATCCCAACTGGAACGAGTCCTTGACAGATCCCGAAGTTGATGTACTATGTCCTTCCTCCTTCTTCATCTCCCCGGTTTTGTGTTTCAGGACATCATGCTAAAATCTAATTTGAATATAGGAACGGTTCTTGTCGGCATCAGATATGGCAGGTAACGAGTTGGCCGATTACATCAAAGGTTTGGCCACGGCGTGGTTGCCGGCCCGTTCGCTCGTCGTAGATGCGTTAGAGAAGCGTGAGCAGGTTCACCCCTCTGGCCGAGCGATCGCCCTTGAGCGTGCATGTCCTTGGAAGGAGCACTTGCTGGCCCTGGAGCAGGAGCGTGGATTGGTCGGTGATAAGAACATCCTTTATGTCCTCTACCCCGAGTCATCCACTGAAGGCAACTGGCGCATCCAGTGCGTCCCTGTTCGCCCTGAAGGTTTTGAAAACCGAAAGAGTCTCCCTGAAAGGTACATCTGCTAGTCACTGCATTGACAAGATATGTATATATACTCATGGATCGCACGATAGCTGGAGAGGCTTCCGCGATCAGGAATTGAGCCAGATCTCGGCCGTGGACGGCTGTATTTTTGTTCATGCTGGCGGGTAAGTTGAGAGAAGGAGAGGCGAGCAGAACAAAGAAAAGAAAGAGGAAGTTCTCACCACGTCTTCCTTCTTAGTTTCATTGGAGGCAACAAATCACGACATGGTGTCTACGAGATGGCACGCTTGGCTTTAGAGAATTAATGCATCCCCTTATCCATCATTTCTAGCATCGAAACAATGCAGCACTTGATTATTTACTTTATTCAATTGAGCCGATGGTTCTAGACTGGTCCAGGTAGAAAGGAAGCATCCGTGTTTTCAGGAGTGACATGGTACTGCATATTATGATTGGATCAGGGGAAGGGCTGAGGCTCATCCTTTCGATATTATTATGATGACTATTGCTATTATTACGTGATGAGGGGTGTATACTGTCTTCTATGCATTTCCGCGTTATACTCTTGGGACAAACTCGACTGGTGCGCCCTTGATGTCGGTACGTCCCGTCCAGGCCCACACAGACGAGGGATGATCCACAGATTGGTCGACACTGCCGCCTTTCAGCTTGTACTGACGGATGAGGGCGAGGATGGTCGTCGCCAGCATCTGCTGACTTGCGTGGCTGCCCAAACAGACCCGCCGACCGACTCCGAAAGCCAAGTGGTCATTTGCTTTTCCTTTCAGGTCGAGAATCGAGCTTCTTTTTGCACTGAAGAAGCGATCGGGGTTGAAGTTTCCGGGCTTCGCATAGAATTGCTCGTCGAAATGGATCTTGTCGAGATTGATGACGAGATCCGTTCCGTCGTCGATGCGGTAGAGTGTGCCGTTCCATTCGAGTTCCTGCTCCTGGCGCGACGTGTGCGTGTAGATGCGCGCCGGAGGGTTGAATCTGAGCGATTCGGCCACAATCGCGTTCGCAAGTGCACGACGACCGTTTTCGCCATTATCATCATCGCTGGACTGGAACAGGCGCTCTTGATATTCGGGCAGCGTGGCCAATCTTTGGATGACAGTGAAGAGGGCAGACGAAAGGTATTGATAGCCGTGCATGACGAGATGAAGAAGATTGATGATGATCTCATCCGGCGTGAGCTGGACGGGTTCAGGGTCGTTCTTGGATGGGTCAATCTTTTGCAAACTCTTGGCAATGCTCATGTTCTGCTGCTCCTGCTGCTGCTTCAGCTCCAGAAGAACCACGAGCGCCTTGTCGCGGAGGGCCACGGTCGAGCTATTCCCGCCCAGGATCACTCCGAGCGACCGCGCGATGCCCACAAAGGACCCGTATCGGTGGTACCATCGGCTCTCCTGAAGAGCCTGGGATGCGTGACAGACATCGATCAAGGTCCTGAGCCCCGCCGGAGCGAATTCCTGCTTTCCAAAGACCATTGTCAGCGTTGCTTCCATGGCCAGCAGGTCGACCTTTTTGCGCAGATCATCTGCGTCGACGGATCCCTTGAGATCCTTGGAAAACAGAGCAGCTTGGCGCTTAAAAACCCCATCGAACTGGTTTACCGACATTTTGCCAATGACCTTGACAATGGCTCTGCGGAGACGGCCCCAGTAGAGTGAGAATGCGGCGGTGAACACCGTCTTGCCTGTGAGTGAGTGAGCGATCGATCGATCGATGGAGGTGATCAGCCAAAGAGAAAACATCGCTCGTCTTCTCCGCCTCGTTCCTCTTCTATCTCTTCTTTTACCATCCTACCTTGATCTCCAAAGACGAATTCCACGCCATCTACCAATGAAGGTTGGGCACGCGACGAATTCTTTTGCTCTTGATCCAGCAGCGCCGCTCTAACCACGCCGGCATGGTTCAAGACGATCACTCGCTTCTGCATAAGCTTCACCGAAAAGATGGGCGCATCTCCGAGCTCCTTTCCCCAACGCGTGAATGCTCGATAGAAATCAGCTTTGAACATCTCGTATCCGTTCCAGATCAGTGGAAGCCCTTTGGGACTTTGGGGCCATGCAGGTTTGTGCCTGCCGTCTTGATATTTGTTCCTCCACATCACGCCGCTGATGATGTGCGATAGCATCCAGGTGATGGCGGTGAAGACAATGGTCCCCATGAGAGATGTGACGTCTACCATTGTGTATATCTCTTTTTGTTGTGTGTGGAAGAAAGGAGAAAAAAAGTTGCACATCTCCCATCTGAAGGGGGAGGAAAAAAAAAAAGAGGATATCATGCCAAAAATGGCATAAACTTCCAGAAATAGCTTATCGGTCAGTGCACACAAAGCGATACATTAGCAAATGACAGAACATCGCTTTTGCAAATAATTTATGTATGTATGTATGTACGTATGTATGTACATATGTATCAGCGTGTTCTTTCTCTGATGGTCTTTTTCCTCTAGTACCTAGCAAGCCGAGGCGAGAATGAGGGTTAGACAGATACATGGACTCCCATTTTCTGAAGGCCTAAAAGACCCCGAAGGGGTAATGGCTGCCTTTTTTGTCTGTGTCACCACCGCTCCCTGTCCGCTCGTTCGATGTCAGACGCTGTCTTGGAAATATCAAGAAGTTCAAAGTGAATTTATCTCTATAGTGGTAAGCGGAAAAGATTCACTATTCATTTGGTTTCCCTTCCTGGAAACAGAGCCGTGCAGAATCCGACTGTCCTCGCGCTTCTGTCGCTGCGTCGGCTTGCGTTTATGGTTTTCTCACAGGGATAAGGGTCTCTCTATTGACCTCGATGAAAGCTAGGGCATTCAGGCCTCTGTGCAATCTCGAATAATCCCCTTTTTGATCATCGTATTTTCTCATGTTCACAGTAAACAATTATTGCATAAAGTTGTATGAAGCCATCATATATAATAATGCCAAGGTGCAGCATATCCAGAAGGATATTGCGAATTCTGGACGCATGAATACGAATTATCATGCTCATTTCTTAATACTGCTCACTTACGAGGATATGCAATCTGCACCGTGTTCTTGTACTTTATTTTGAACTACGGTATATCATGAGTATCATCATTACCTGGAAATATGATATTATACGTGTGCTGTCATACTCCACGTTGTTGTATGGCTTCGTACATGCTGTGTACTATGCAGGAAGTGCCTGGTACCCACCTCAATACGTCGTATAATTCTTGTTCTGTTTCTGTCAGATGCAATTCTGGTTAATACTATTGCCATTGTTTTAAAAGCATTCTCTCAAGCCCGCAACTTCAGAACATGAAGCTTTCCTTCCCCGCATTTTCTAATAAAACCTAGTAGATACGTAGCCTGATCCACCGTGTTTGAAGCCGCCCTACATCATCTACAACGGATTAGAGATGTGCACTCTTTATTGCATCCTTCAGGATCAGGGACTCCTTCTGCGGAATCCTCCTCACTTGCTGGCTGTCACCTCTCGATCCTACCTTGTAACTCCTCGCCTATGCCAACAACGCCATCAGTGGTGGATCAAGGGCTTCTCACTCGCACCTCTCAGGTCCAGCGCAAGTACGTACTCTAAGGCAAAATTTACCCGCATCTGAGGGTGCCTAAACCCGTATGAAAAGCAATCTGTCTCTGATACTTCGTTCTCGCCCCGTAGGACATCCTCAGGATGGCGGAGTTACCCTTGTCGATCTTGAGACCTCTCTATTCAACAAAATGCACATTAGCTGTGATGGCTTCTCTATTCTTGCTGAGCACTATCCCCTCATCATTATGGTAATGAGTTACAATACTATCCAGCGGTCGAAACCAACATTTCTGCCACACACAAATAGCCAATCCAGTTCTAATATTCGATTCGTAGACATTACACAACATTCTTAATCTTTAATAAAAAGTGATGACTTGTATGTATACATAAGGCGCAGGGAATTAATCACTATCATCGAGCTCGTCCTTGGCGTCATCTCCTATTGACGCATCGTGCATGTCTTCATCAATGTCCTGATCGCTACTGCTGCCTAGGCTCTCGCTACGATCATCGTCCTCCTCTTCGTCCTCCTCCTCGTCCTCCTCAAAGTCTACAAGTTCTTCCTCGTCTTCGAGTTCTTCCTCTCCGAGTTCCTGATCATCTTCAGTTTCATTGTCTGTGCGCGTGATATCCTGCTCCTCCTCGTCTTCGCTCACAAGTACGTCTTGCTCGCTTGCTCCCTCGATTAGCTCATTCTCGGAGGTATGTTCCAGATCCTCCTCATCATCATCATCACCGAGGCGTTCTTTGTGATTTTCATCGTCGTCGCCGCCGTCATCGTCATCATCCACGGCCTCCATATTGTCCGAACTTTCCGCTTCTGAGTCATACTCTAAGGGATCCTCATCATCATCACTTGGATGGAAATCGTCATCATTCTCCTCTTCATCATCGTCATTGAGTTCTTGTGTTGTAAATTGCGTGCTTGATTCTGCATTCTTCGTCTTAACTTCTGGTGCTCGCAGCTCCTCACTCATACTCTTATCATTGATGCCGGTCGTTTTAATGTACGCGTCAATGCCGCTATATTCACTCTGTTCGATCATTGAAAACTCGACTGTTATTTCTTCGTCATCCTTGCTGGATGACGGTGATGATGCAAATGTTGAGCCAAGCGGCCGTTGACCCTTGTGTAAGACCAGTGCAATATTGAATGTGTGTTGCATGATACCGCAATAATGGGTGGATGCAATACAGGAGAAGGGGAAGAAAACGGTAGGCTTCTTGAAGCCGTATAGAATGCCTCGTGGCAAGAAATACAGGCTGCCTTCTTTTGCTTTGAGGTACGCATTTGCATGGAACTTGTCCTCTTCTGATGGTTTGCCCGTACTGGACGAAACGAGCGAGGACCGGTATATCTGCTTATCAGGCACGGTGATGCGGATCCCGAGTTTGGATGTCAGCAGATTTACGACGCTGTCGCGCTTGTCAGCCTCGATCGTGCTTTCAACCCCGTCTTGTCGGATCAGGAGCGGGCCCTTCTGCTGGATGTTGAATACAACAGGGTCCTTATCTGGCGTCTTCAAGAACAGGGCATATGCGTCGCCCTTTGCTGCCCCTGGAATAGGCACACAAGCTCCAAGTTCAAAATCGTGCAGTCCGTAGCTATATTCGTAATCGTTTGTTTTCGGGTTGATCAGAAACAAGTGCGTCATCGTCAGAACCAGATTGTATCTTTTCCGCGCTGGGAGTTGAACAGACACGTCCAATATAGCTGCTGCTTCAGAAGCATCCATGTTGACGTTCCATGTCATGTCGGTTTTGCGCTTCTTGTGTTCGCGTTCTTCGTCGCTGGGGATTCCTGCCCTCGCATCGAAGTAGGCTATTAATCGCTGAATAACAGGTTTGCTCTCTGGATGTGCTACTATTAACTGCTCAACAGCTGTCAGCAAGTTCGGATCGTCAATGCTCGTGTGAAATGAGAGGGACATTGCGTTGCTTCTGTAAGGTGGGGGGAGAGCCAGCTACGCTATGGAGCCCAAAGTGGGGGTTATGCCTTGCGGGTGACTGTTGTACCGGGCTTTCACCCCGCTTTGAGCGAAAAAAAAAAAAGAGGGCGGATACCTCCTCCTCCTCCTCCTCAAAACGCCGGCCAACAGTTATCTAGGCCTAAAGGTTCGTTTTGACACATTCAATTTGGTCTTAGTTTCCAATACCCATAACCGCGTATAAATCTGTATATCCCACAGGTCTATGACTATTTTTTTTTAGATGATACCCAAAAGAAATCAGTGATTCGAGACCAAAATTCATTATAGCTACCGATAATGGTGTTTCAATTGGATATGTGTATGCTATCTACATCTATCCTCTCGATGTATTGGTGTATATGAATGAAAGGAGAACCGAAGTTTGCTGGACAAAAAACGGGTGTAATGAAAGCGTCCGCTAAGTTTCCCCTCTTCGCCCTCCGCTCTCGCTCAATCTTCTTCCTCCACCGCCCTCCCCCCAAAAAAATAATAATCATAAAAGAAAGGAAAAACGGCTTTCAAATCCGTCAGAAATTAACGGGAAGCCCGGATAAAGCGTTTCCGAGTCGACCGCAACCAGACGTAGGCGAATAGAGGTCACTACCCCTCATTTCGGCGTTGTCGGGACGACATCCGCGTGGGCTGATGTTTAACTTGGTCTGTTTGTTGTTGAGTGCATTGAACTGAACCTTATATTACGCTGAATTATTATTATTATTACTCCAACATACCTTCCGCCTGCTATGTAGATCGCAAGCACATAAGGGGTGGGAAGCGAGAAAGAGATGTTTGCGCATCGATGAAGACATATCAGGTAAAGCCGAGTGACTTACGCACGCACATAGGTACGTCCATCCACGTCTCCCGATATAGGTCCACCGAATGGACACAATGCATTATGAAGTTGCCCAAAAGTTCCAAAGAAAGCGCGTGTTGTCCTCCACTTGCTACTTGTTTTCGGCTTTGATACAAGAGAAAAGTGGGAGTGGGGCTTTTCTTTCACTCCATGGCCCATGTTTCACATGGGATCTCCTGCGTAGTTTGTTCCCCTTCCTCCCTCCGGCTTTCCTATTCTCATCCGGGCAGTTGCGTCACAGAAAACAATATCAACAAAAGAAAGTTTCGATCCGGGCAAAGAGATACTTAAGGTAATAAGGGGCGATGCTCTACGAAATACTGTATTGTACCTTTTGGAAGACAAAAAAGAAAACTCCCCCCTCCCCCCTGTGGCACGGTATACACTGGTGAGGGCGCAGAGCCGTATGACTGAATTTGGGGCTCTTTATCTTTGCGTTCGCATCCTGCATCAAAATCTCGGTAAGCACAACATAGAAAATCCTCTTTCTCTTATCCATGGTCCCTGACCTTATCAAAAGGAAGAATCTTTTTTTGGGGGGGGACGGTGTAAGGAAGTTATATGATAGTCTCGTTCAATATTCCCACTTGACTGCGGGAACATGAGATCTCTCCATTCAAAAAAGCATTGGCATAACGCGTTAAAATTCTTTTTTTTTTTCTCATACCGGCCTTGGGGACTCCGATAATTCCATGATGGAGAAAGGGAAATCAAGTGATTTGCAAAAGCGACAAGAGCTCGCCTTTGAGAGAAAACCCGTTCTAGATCGCCAAACCGGAAAGACGATCCAATTGCATCAGGCGTCTGATGGACGGAGCGCCCCTCGCCCATACGAATTATGGCCATTCCTCCCCACCGGGAATATTTGTACAGTGTTGTCTCTCATAGCCACACTGTATGACCAAATTTATGGGTAATTTAAATTCCAAGATTAACATGGAATAGATTTGAAATGCAAAAGGCTTTTGGATACAGGGCCATGACCAAATCTAAAAGTCATGGACTCCGGACTATCAGTGTACGTAAATCTCCCATGCACGTATGTGGGCCGAGATGCCTCTCGAATTGGGGAGGCACGTCAGCAGACCCCTCTGATCCCGAACGCACGGCATCTGCAAAGCAGCTTGTACGTCAACCTAAAGAATCTCCCCCTTTCTTTCGTCCAACAGCAGCCGATTTAATCCAACCATAATGGGCCCATGTTACTCTTGTGACTTTATTGGCCGGATTCGACTCTTCCGTTGAACTCGCTGTCCGTGTCAGTTCCAACGCGGAAGAGCTCTTGGGTGTTATAGCTTCCGCATGTATGTGTCATTCTGAGAGGGAAGGGCTGAAGTAGCAAATAGAAGCGTCAAGCAAGCTAGAGGCCACGACAACGACGATAACAAACGCAGGCAAAGAAATCCAACCCTCTAAACAGAGGTCGGTCGTTTCTTATCGCAAAAGATCAGCTGTTAAGCAAGGATTATGTGCAGTTTTGAAACGCGATATCTTAGTGAAGCCGTGCGAATTCGGACTATGACTCGAGTTCCTTTCATTTCTCTATTCAACATGAGACTGTCCCTTTAGGGATTGCAACAGATCCATGGATTTGTCAGTGCAACGTCCCAATAGAATAAGCCAGCCCCAGCAAACAAGTTGAGCTAAAATTTCTTTGCTATTAATTTTTTGACTTCGAGGTATACCAAGGGTTCGTGATCCGGTGTGAATGTCTGGATGGTTTCTTTTTTTTCCTTCCGTCCGACTGAACCTGTCTATGTCCTAAGCTCTGTGTCCGGGTATATTCTATGTGTGCCTTGCTCTGCTTTCCCATTCGCCCATCGTTGCCGCCGCTGTCCCCCGCTCTCACACAGGAAGCTCCAGATCCAAGCGCGTGCGTGCAGCTCCGACAACTGCCTGTAGCTGCGTTACCTCGGGGATAAAGTCTTGGGCAACATTGGCGCACGTGGTAACGACAGCTTGAGACCAACAAAAGCAAAAAAAAAAAAAACGAACAATAGTTCTGAATAGTTCATTTTGCCCATGAGATGAGCTAATAAAATGCTGTGTCTTTTATCGTCAGCATTCAAGTCAATAACATATCTCTCTCCTTTGCCTTTCGCATCTTTGGACGACAGAGATCGAGAGCCCTTTTTTTGTTTCCTAGGTTGAATTAATTAGGTCCCCGATTTTTCGAGGGGAGCACGGTCCAATCTGACAAGTCAGTGCTACAAAGGCCCCGACCACGTAGCAGCACCACGAGACGGCCCCTTGATAGATGTCTAGTTTGTACGACGACAAATGGAATAACTATATTTATTGGGATAATCTATACGGTTGGGGGCAAGAGTTATGTATGGATGGAGGTATACGAAAATATATTCCGGAACAAAGGGATAAAGTATATGGATAAAGTATAATAGATAGCTAGAGAGAGGTAAAAAAAAAATAGGTAAATACGTAAAATGTAGTGAGGGAATACACTTGACAGGCGACGTGAATTTGGGGGTTGGGGGTGGGAGGTGAATGAAAGAATGCCAAACCAGTAGCAAACAAGCAAACAAAAAAAACAGACTTGGAAGACATTTTTTTACACATAAAGGAAAGAAAAAACGACACAAGGGTAAAGAGAGGGTATGAAGGTGAATGAGGCAAGGAAAGTATTGTTGCGGTTGTAAACTAAGCAGCCACCATGACAAGACCAGCTGGCGGTGGAGGGTTTGCAGAGAATTGGGTATACCACACGGGCGAGTTTTCTGCCAAGCGCTTTGCTGGCATTGATGTTGCCTTCTTCTTTTTTACGCCAAGGACCTTACTGAACCAGTGCATTACAGACTGTGGAAGCGCTGCCTTAAGCTTTGTCGTCGTCGTCATCATGGAAGATGAAGACGCCGGCATTGTTGGACGTCGGATCCGCTCCATTGGCGGGGCACTTGCCTGTCGCCGAGGGGGGATGACAGATAGGGGGCTAGGGCGCCGCTCAGCAGCGCTCGCTCGCCTCTGGGACGCCATGCTACCCACCGGGGATTGGCAACGGCTGCTGATGGAACCATGGTGATGGTGCTCGGCCATGGGGAGAAAGAGTGAGTCATTGTGGTAGGGAAAAGGGGACAGGCGTGGCGACGCCATCACCATGTCCGAATGCGTGCTTGTTGTTGACGAGACCCTTCGCTCGCGACGGCTCGACATGGGCGGTGCAGGTAGCGGCAGTTCATTGTAGTAGCGCGCAAGTAAGCTAATTGACGGTTCGGCCTCCTCTGAGTACTCCTCGACAAGGGAGAGATTCTCCTTGGTAAGCGGGAGCGTAGAACTCGAGGAGCGCATTGTCGAATAGGGCGACGACCAGTAGGATTCCATCGTTGTTGTTGTTGTTGTTGTTGTTGCTGGCGATTTCTTTCTTTGCTTTGAGAAGGCAAGTATTGGATAAGATGAGGGGGGGGATGACAACGAAAAACCGGGAAGCTGTAATATGTATATATATATGTATATGCGTGTGTGAGTGTGTGAGTGTGTGTTGTGTTGTATATGTTCAAAAGAGAAAGTAGCAAAGTAGGCGCACGTCAAGTCCCGGGCCTTTATATATATTACTGAAGTGGCTAATGTTTCCCCTTCGTTTTGCTGAGAACTTAAATTATATAAGCTTCGGGTACCGATCAAGATTAGTTGGGTCTTTTTTTCCCTACGTTTGGTTCGAGACAAGCGTGGAGTGGGATTTCCCTAAAAGTCAATGAGCGACTGAAAAATACCGACGGTAGTACTGCGCCCTCGCATCGTCCAACTCAGCCATCGCTAGGCTTACACATCTACGCAGCGCGAACTAAGATGGGCGCGTTTATCAAGCACCGATCCATCGTCAATGGATGGCGTAACCGTTCCTCAACGGTCAGGGCAACTGGTGCCTTGGCCAAGACGTCCTCGACCATTTGTTGCCATCTCACCCGTCTAATGACAACAACCCAAGTCCGGTACACACATTCGCCCAGTGTTCAATTGGGTAGCGTTAGCCTTGAAATGTAGAAATCTTCTATAATTCATCTTGATACAGCCAAGTGACGTTGCTGAATCCAGGAGAAAGGGGAGGAGCAGGAGATGGCCTTTTTTCCACCAAAGGTTTATCCGCAGGAAAGAGCGAGAGACGGGGCCCATCACAGTTTCCAAATTGGTATTTCAAAACAGTGGACACTGTTACACTAGGAGGCATAGAAGAGAGTGAAGGGTAAGTTCGAGGCTATAACATGTGAAATAGTGATTGTCAAAAAAGCATCCAAGCAGAGAAAAAAAGTGGATCCACTAGACGAGTGTTCAAGAGCAAAACGTCTGTGGTTTACTGTGAGAATCCTTTGATTTCTATATTCTGTCTGATGGAACGTGGTCCGCTTTCTAACTAGGACAAAGATCGTCAGAGCTGTCTCCGCCTCGCTGTGAGGAACAGGCCAGGGCAAAGTACGCTTACGCGTTGAGAGGGGGTTACGGAAGGTTTTGATCGGGATTGCCATTCCGATACATGTGGTCCACAAAAAATGAGGAGGGGGTCCGATCCCATATTCTCCGAACTCGTGGACGCCACAATTGTTTCCATTACGTCGAAGGGCTAGGCAAGGCAAGGCCAAGGCCATGAGCCCGGCTGCCCTATTTGTGGGAGTTTCGGCACGCGCATAGGCGCGGGAATCGTGCCGTGGCGTCATCAAACACACTAGACGCTTCGGCTGTTCAACTTATTGGGAACTCCCCCGCTATTTCGTTTTGTTTTTAGACGGACATGCCAAACTCGTCTTTCCGCGCATTGTTGTGTGGAGACAATTGCTGATCCTTTATTGTATCCAGACCTGTTATTGTCGACATCGTATCCATGTTTCATAACAGCACCTCCTCTTATTCTGTCAAAAACCAAGGGCGCATCAGCCCGAAGGGGATTGAGTCGGGGAAAGGGGCATGTTGTCTTCTCTCTTTGCCCAGAAGCAATGTCCCCATTTGGGGAATGGTCGGTTCGGTTGGTCGGCCGCGGTGCAGTCAGATAGCACACACGGACCTCATTACAATCTTACAAATCAGTTATCTATTGTACCCATTTCTCTATAATCCGAGATATCTCAATTTTTTTTGTTTGCTTTCCCAGGTCTAGTCGCAGCGGCCGTCGGGCGGGCCATCCAGCCATCGCTGGAAAACTTTGGTGCAGTCGAACTGTTCCTTTCCTAGCTTAGCATTGACCTCATTGTGCCGACGGCAAAGCCATTCGCTCAGCTTTTTGCGACTGCCGACTTGAACAGGTTCCTTTTCAATCGCCTTTTTGAAATCCTCCTATATGATGCACGCCCACACCTCTTGTGTATCAGTCTTCTTTCTTCTCTATCTCTGACTCATCTTGTCTCACTTGCCTTGCAAAACCAGCATGGATAGTGTTCCGCAAACGAGTTAAAGAATGTTCTCATGCTCTCCATCTGGGATGGGGCCGGACGGTCAGGATAGTATGCTGCCATGGTGTGTAGTAATGTCCACGTCGAGTTTCCCAGGGTCTCGACGTCGACGGGGCAATTCTTTTTGCGCCACTCTTCGTCGTCCGTCACCACTACTTCCTCCTGCTTGGTCGTTGGCTGCTCCAATGGCGGGGAAGAAACGGCCTCTTTATTCTTGGCCACCTGCTCTGCGGGTTTGTTCTTTGCGATTCTCGACCATGTTTTAAAATCGACGCAGGTGCGGCATGGCTTGCCATCCTTCATGGGTACAGGCTTGCCACTGACAGGATCAACCATGACAGAAGTCTTGCCTTCATTGCTGCTCGCTGCATGCGTGGTTTCATTCTGCCCTGCAGACGTCGTCGTGCTTGCTTCGGTTACAGGTGACATGGTCAAACGACACGAGGTTTGGGGAATTTATTGGCAGAATTAAACCAGCAGATCCGGACTTTTTTTTTTTTATTCTTTTCTTTTCTTTTCGGCATGGTTCGCAGCCGCTCTCCCTCCGCTGTGTTTGGGGGGAGGAGAGGGGAGGATGCGAACACATATACCCTGACTGAGGCCTTTTTAAGCCGCCGTCGTAAAAAAAAAAGAAGACTTCTACGATTGTAACTTGTTTGATGGTTTTCATGACGAGAGAGAAAAAACTTGTTATTTCGGCTTTGTACACTTGCACAAAACTCCCGGCAACGGGAACGAAAGAGATGGGACAATCCAAACGAGGTAACCCAAAAAATCTCCTCTCTTTTCTTCACCTTGCATCGCCCACTGAGGGGACGAATGAGAGTGCGTATAGTTATGGGGACTCTGGGTAATGGAAATACATGGCACGCCTATAATTTTGGTATTCTATCACGCTTTTTTTTTTCTTCCACTCATCGGACACTTCCAGGTCTTTGTCCCATTGCATTTCAAGAAAGTTATAGAGCTCTTATCCTTTGACGGAGGACTGTTTCTTTTGTATACTCGACCTGACAAGAGAATGGTATGTATCTGTGGCAAGAGCAGGTCCCTTAGAAAGGAACTCATCTCATCCGCGGAACAAGATAGAATTCAGCCAGGGTCAACTCCTCATTGGCTACACGACGTTTATTAACCATCAATACCCGAGGCGCAATATGCCAGCTTGATCCAACCCCCTTTTTCTTTCTTCTTTCCCTTCTTCACTCTCTGTATTTTTTATTACTATTATTTTCTTCGCTTCCTTCTTAAATAGTTGTTTATTATAAATGCGTCTTATTGTACGGCAAGACTATGAGGAGGTCTCTTCCTATGTGGGTAAGCAGAAAAAAAAATGATACAGCTTCGACAGCTATTGCGTTGTTGAATTCAGCTTATTAAATATGTACGTTCCTTGAAGCCTATTATGTGAAGGAACGAATAAATCAGTTTCGACCAACCCAGGATCGCCCGTTTGTCATCGGCTTGCCCACGGGCTCTTCGCCTATTGGCGTTTATCATAAACTTGTCGACTTTTATACTGCTGGCCAGCTAAGCTTTGAGCATGTTGTTACCTTCAACATGGACGAATATGTGGGATTACCAACGTACGAGCAAGTTCCCCGTTGTTATGGAGCGGCACCTGTAATGATCTGACGCGTCCTGTAGTGATCACCCACAATCCTACCACACATTTATGTGGAATCACCTTTTCAAACATGTCAATATCAAAAAGGAAAATGTCCACATTCTCGATGGCAATGCCACTAATCTAGACGAAGAATGTCGGAAATTTGAAGCTGCTATTGCGCGTCTAGGTGGTATCGAGCTTTTCCTTGGCGGTAAGGATTCCTGGAGAGAGGGGAGGGTAGAACAAAGGAGAGCAGTATGATAAACCAACAAGCGTGCGTCTGAACTCATTTTCGGTTTTGTAGGCATTGGTCCCGACGGACATATTGCCTTCAACGAACCGGGGTCGTCCCTGACATCCAGAACACGCGTCAAGACGCTGGCATATGAAACGATTATTGCCAATGCGCGGTTTTTTGGTGGCGACATAACACGTGTTCCAAAGCTGGCGTTAACCGTAGGCGTAGCGTGAGTTGGCCGCGACGTAGACAAAACGTTTGGATTGATATATTCGACTGTATCTGTCTTATTCTTTAGGACGGTCATGGATGCACGCGAGGTGATGGTAGTTATTACGGGCGCGCATAAAAGTCTGGCACTCGCAAAGTGTGTAGAGGAGGGTGTGAACCACATGTGGACGGTGTCCGCCATCCAGATGCATCCCAAGGGGCTTATTGTCTGCGACGAGGATGCGACACTCGAACTTCATGTCAAGGTATGAAAATAAAGATAAGAGAATACCTTGTGTAGGCGAAGAGGGAGAATGCTAAGACATGCATTGATTGCACAGACTGTCAAGTACTTCAAATCGATTGAACACGTGCACCATTCGATCATTGGGCCGCACAATCTGGGTTTGCAAGGGAATTTATTGAGAAATATGGTGGAGACAAACCAGACAGCGAAGCGCCGGAGGCGGCTCATGCTGCAAAATTTACTCAACGACGAGGATGACAAAGACCGAGAAGACTCGCCGGTGGATGAGGAAGCCGCAGCTGCCGCGGCTGCAGTGGCCGAGGCTGGTCAGAAGCGTAAGAGACGGAACTCTGCCTATTGGCAAGAAACATCAGCTGCTCTGGATGTCAACCCGTAGATGTCCCTTTTTTTTCTTATACACCGCCGCCCAATTCACCCAACCCATCCTCATGCATGCCTCTATCAACCGTTCAATGATAATTCTTGTAGACAACACCCACATTATATAATTCTGCACATTAAAAAGTCAACAAAATAACCATTGTATACAGACGCTTCTACGTCAGATGCAAGCGTTCGACTTCTTCATAACCCCGCACGCGGCGAGAATGGAACTGCTTGAGGCGTTGATATCTGTAAAACAGGTTGGTCAAATCCTATTTTTAGAAATGTCAGAAAAAGAGGCATTTTCGCTACGTGTAGCACTCTAACGTTGTACCTTGGCAACAACAAATAAACATCCGCCGAGAATGTTTCGATGGAAGGGCTCTGGGAAATATCGCCGCAAGAATTCAACTCGATCAAGACAGCTATTCAGTGAAACAGCATTGGTTAATGCTTCCACCCTCCGGGCTGTAATAGACTTACCTTCCCACTACACTACTGATTGTCGGCCATAAAAGTGCTCCCATTATCTTGAGGCCCAGATCGCCCCGTGTGGTGTTGTTCAATAACTCAACCTGGCGTGCTTCATCCTCCTCCTGTCCGTCGTATTGATCATCATGACTAGTGCTCATCCCGCCACCTAACGACGAGATGTTCCTTACGTGCTGGCGTTCTAGGACAATAAGTCGTTTAGCCAGGCGACGTTGAGCCCAGCGAAAAATGTTGCTATAAATGAGCCTGATCCAAGGCAGCGTGCCGAAGACGACTGTTGCAGATGGAGGCCAGGTCAATTGCACAACTGGATACTTCTGCGAGGACGTTGCACGGAGGAGGAGCATGGCGGCAAACGGAAGTACCCGATCCGCCCACCTCGACCGTGCAAGGATAAGAATGGCGGGAATGGCGGGCAGACTAAGCCACGTGCGCCAGCCCCAGTGCTCAGGACGGCCCAGGAGCCGTTCGCTTTCACGTGCGCCAAAGAGAGTTGACACCGTGTAGGCGCCGTACGTTGTGGAAATAACTAGGATAGAGCACCCGATGCCCAGGAATGCCAAGTAAGGAGCGGATTTGCGAATGAGCGAGTCTGCCAGTTCGAGAACTGAAAGTGGTATATTGCGCTTTTCCGCAAGATGGTATGACGAGTTGCACTGCGGACACTTCACAAGCTTAAAAGGCGCCTTCTTTTGATTCTCAGTGATCCAGTTCAGGAGACACCGCTCGTGGGCAATGAGCGAGCATCTGCACGGCTTCACCCAGTTGCCGATGGAGTCAGTTTCTTCCCCAAAGCAGATCCAGCAGCGATAGGGTTCATGATCTCGACTATCTTCCCAGGACCTTCTGCTTACGGATTCTGAGCCGTAATGGCTAGACATTGTTGAGACCAATGTAGGCGTCGCTGAGACTTCTGTTGGCGTCATGGGCGCGATGGTGCTGCCCTCGTCTTCGTCTGAGAGAAAATGTCTAGAGTACTCATTGAGCGCATGCGTGTGATTGCCACTGTTTAACGACGTAAACGGATTCCATGGTATGCTTGAGCGACGAACAGAATCTCGTGACGGTTCAGATGCGCTGTGCTGACCTTGTCCAGTGGAATTAGTGTACTGAAACGGAAAGTAATTAGAGGTACTCATTATATAAAGTAGACGTTGAAGCGACAGCCCATCCTCCCCGCAGCTTTTCGGCTTCTCACCTTCCACCCCCCCCCATCCCCCCAAATTATTCTTCGTCTTGGTTTCATTGCATGTGACTGGGATGGATAATGCAGCAAACTATCCCCAACCCCACCAACCAACCCCCCCCGGCCATAATTGTTTCTCCCCCCCCTTTTTTGCTGCTCATTCAAAACGATCTGCATTTGTGAACAAACACAAAAGCGTCTTGAAAATGATTATCATTGTGCTTGCGAAATTCATCCCCGCCCAAAGAATGTGCATTGATGAGCCCGTGCCCTCTCCGGGGAGGGGCGGTGGTGATTGAATAGACTACATGATGAGAAACCTAGGATACTTGTATAAGTAGAGCGCAAGTGGGATCTTTCTTGACAATAACAGTTTGAATGCCCAGCGGCATCTCTAGAATCCCGGAGTGAGTGGAGGGGAATTGGAGATAGATACTAGACCAGTCCAAACGTCTTGAATAGCAAATGATCCATGTGATCCAAAATACTTTCATTCCCAGTAATAGGTATACGAACATAGCATGAGCGAGATAAAATGCATCGATGTGGTATTGCTTGGCATTGCGAGCATTGGTTGGATTGATTGAAAATCTAGTAGAGTACAGCTGAGCAGTCTTGAGAACATAAAGAAAGTTGATTAGCAGCGGCTGATCCTCGTGCAATGATAATAGTCTAAACCAGTAAGCACTGCCAGTATACACATCGAGGCGAAGTATCCAGCTAACAGCCAATATAGCCGACACTGTCCGTGCATTGGAGACAGGTATGTACGTGCACTCCACTTTGATATCACAAACTCACGTTCCGTCACACGTGGACTATGACCAGGCTTATAGCAAACATACAGAGATCCTTTGCGCGTGATGACAAAGCAAATGTCGCATGCCCTAGATTGCGATTATCGGCTTCTCTGGGCGTGGATCTGCCTTGACACGAACCAACAGAAATTAGCATATGCATTAAAGAGGGAGAGATCAATCCGAGCTCCGCTTGCATTCATCAAGTCAATCAATCACAAAGTAGAATACGAATTGACCTGTTATGTTGCACCCCCTCTGTTTTTTTTCGGTTGACAGATAAACCGGATATGAAGGTAGCAGTATGTTTAACGAAGGCGATCATGTCAATCAATCAACCGCGTAGTTATTTTACAGATCGATTAGTATAAATAGCAAGGACTTGGGCAAGTAGCCTTCTTAACAAAATCCATCCTTCTCTCTTGTTCCTTGAACAATATGTAGACTTATCATGTTGGCTTGTTCGGTTCTGCAATCTTCTAATATCCCGAATCTTCAGTAGGTGACGGCATCAATAATAATTCAAATGTCTTGAGAGGGAGGATACGAGTTTTGGATGGAATCATGATTTGGCTGCCTTCGGGTAGGGACATTTCCTTCTTTTTTTACTTGCTTCGTACCGCCTTTGTGCGCCCCTGTGCTCAGATTCATCTCCAAGCTTTATCGATGTGTGGAGGGTGAAAATGAGCTTACACACGTCATACCTGACTACACGGGTAGCTTACAAGAATTTTGGTGGTACCTGGGGATATGGGGCAATCTCAAAGAGGCACAACCTCCGGCAGTTTATGCAGACATCAACTAAAACCATGTCCGATGACTGGAACAGCCCACCCAGCATGCTGATCAGGCTATCCATTGCCATCACCTGGACTCCAGTCTTTCCTAGTCTGACAGATGAACCCTGGGATCTGTTCTTGGAAACCATCAACAGCCTGGGTACCTTGCTAAGGTGGGGTTGCTTGTCCCTGGCGAGGTGAGCCAAAGGCCAAACTCTTATCACTCCTTGGTTGGCGATGATTCTATACTACTTCGACTGATTTGTCTCGTAAAAGATCCGAGCCCCTCCATAGTCGGAGATGTACTCTGGAATCCTGACGAGAGTTTTCATTCGTCAAGTCCGGGTGAGACATGACGGGCTAAAACATTGCACCTCGTCGGGAGAGTGCTGTAGTTCTAGAATGATCTTGCTGTCATGACTCTCCATGGATATTCTCAAGGGAAGCGGGAGAGGTTTAGCGAGGAGACTACGCCTGGCATGAACACTCCCTGATCGCGGTCGCCGATAGTGGCTTCCTGAAGGGAAGGACCAAATTGATTCAGAGCTCGTCTGAGACGTGAGAAACTTGTACTTCTACTCTCTTGACATAAATCCGATGTGTTCATCCACCATCTCCTTCCTTACACTGACAGAATCACCAGATTCGTTCATATACGAGATATTGACTGACACTGTCCCATTCTCACCTCAATGGAACAATCTAACATGATCCAGATTCGAACGCAGAACTTTGTGCTATCTTCCTCCGAGCAGTACCTGAGCTCGGTGACGGGCACCTTCGTATCTTACCCGGAGCGTATCAACTCACGCGCATCCCTGATAGTTCTCTTCACCAGACTGATACGGTCCATTCTTGTAGGACCCATGCCTTTGGCCATGGCTTCCCAACCTGGACCTGTCATATTGCATCTTGGGGTTCATGCGAACCAAGGGCGAGCCAGTGCTACCATAAATAATTCGACATCTCAACGCTGCCAATATCGGCAATGTGGATATGTAATAAGGGGCTCTAACAGAGATTTTTGACAGCTGTGAGTTGGTTGCTTGGTGCTCAGCAATATAGGTCTTTGATCAATAGATTGGATCTCGCCTCTTTCTCATGATTTGGTCCAACTCTGACACACTTTCAATTGTGCTGACCAGAACAATACCCTTAATTTCATGTTCAGTTACAAGTACAGTTCACAATGCTGGGATGGAAGGGTCCAACGGGGGGAGGGGGAGAGGCGGTTGAATGACAGCGGAGTTACCAAAGCCACGCTCTTCATGCGAGTACTCAAAAGAATCATTCGATTTTTGTGCAAACTTTTTTTCTTCTTTACTTCCTTCACTATGCCAGCCTCGTCCACCACGCGACCTTCTGAAGAACCCGAACATGAACGCTTGACAAAACGCCAAAAGACTGAGGCCATTGCAGACAAATTTCAAGAAGGCCTCTTCGACAATGACTCCAAAGAGAAAATTCGCAATGCCTTTATGGAGTCCAAGCCATATTTGCATTGCAAGATCGACAAGCTGGTGAATGACGATTTGCTGCGCCGTGTCCGTAAGGAAATCTTTGATAATCTCCACTTCACACTGAAAGAAACGGATATCTACAAGGTAAGAAAAGTGTGTGTGAGAGAGAGAGAGAGAGTCAGTCAGTCCATGACCATTGGGGGAAACGAGTGTCTATGGATGTTTGCTGTTCAACTGAATTCTTTTTCCTTGCAGGTGCACCAAACTGGCGACCTTGCCAACCTGGATGGCCTTCCTGCAGACGAACTCGGACGACTTTCGTCCCTCTTCGAGCTCCGTAACGCGATCTACTCTCCTGAATTCCGCGCGTTTATTTCGTCCGTGACCGACTCTGGACCGCTCTCAGGCAAAAAGGCAGACATGAGCATCAACAACTACAAGGAAGGATGCCACCTTCTCAATCATGACGACGTCATTGGCACCCGTCGTGTCTCATACATCTTGTACCTGACCGATCCGGACGAGCGATGGGACCCCAGGTACGGTGGTGCGCTCGAGCTGTACCCTGTCGTCGAAAAGGGCATTCCTGCGCCAGAGCCGACACACATCATCCCGCCCCAGTGGAATCAGTTTGTCATGTTCACTGTCCAGCCCGGACATTCCTTCCATTCGGTCGAGGAAGTCGTGCCTGCAGGCAAGGACCGGTTGAGTATCTCAGGCTGGTTCCATATCCCTCAAGAGGGCGAGCCAGGCTATGAGCCTGAGCGCGAGGCTGGCGAGGCAAAGTCGTCCTTGGAGCAATTACAGGAGGTGGGTTCAGAGCGCAGAGAGTACATTTTGCTTCTTCGTCTAATGACTGACCGATCCAATTAGTCCGACTCAAGCGAGAAGTTTTATCGTTATCCTTCCACTGAGGTGGATGACCAAGGGCTGACAGAAGAAACGATCAAGGCTTTGTCCACATGGATGAACCCGCAGTACCTCAATATGAAGGTCCTGTCCCAACTGGCAGATCGCTTTCTGGACGAATCGGCTGTGCAATGCAAGGAAATTTTGAAGCCGGACGTGTATGCCAAGATCCTGGCTGCGACAACCAAAGCAGACAAGGAACAGTTCACGCCTGGTGTGATGGCTCCCCACGGCACGGGGGTGGGCGCTGGATGGGCAATTCACGGTGCGCCCCACCGTCTCCGATTTTTGGAAGTGGACTCGGATGCCGAAATCAAGTGCGAGACAGCCGAGGTCCTTGGGGATATCAAGACGAAATTCGAAAGCGAAGCGTTCCGTCAGTGGTTGGCCGTGGTAAGCCAGCTGAAGCCACAAGGCTGCCGCGGCTATGCGCGCCGCTTCCGGCCCGGCCACGACTACACCTTGGCAACGACCAACACTCGCGGTCAATCTGTATTAGACGTGACACTTTCGCTCACGACCATGCCCGACGCCAAGAGCGTTGAGTTATGGGAAACGGGTGAAGTTGGCGGCTACGAGTGTTACATGGCCCCCCACGATGAGGAAGAGGACCCGGCCACCTACAAGGCCGCAGATGAAGACGGTGCTCTTTTGACGTTGACGGCCGGTGCCAACGAGATGTCGTTGGTCCTCCGCGATGAAGGCGTGATGCGGTTTGTGAAATATGTCAGTGCTCGGGCACCTGGATCTCGATGGGACGTTGCGTTTGAGTACGACCTGCCTGAAGAGGAAGACGAGGGGGAAGAAAAATAAGAGAGATCGAGATGATGGTGTCATGTCCGTGTATATAGTTTGTTTAATAGATTGGATACAAAAAAATGAAGGAGAGGACTTTTATGAACCTCTCTAGTTTGAACCAAAGTAAGCATCTGCCTCTAAATATGATTGTAGACCGCCGACATCGATTCTGCCAGAAATGAGATAGGTGTTGACAGGATAGCGGGGGTAGAGATAGGCCAAGAATTTGCCCGTTGCGTCGAATGCCTCCTTGGGCTTGCCCTTGGACGATTCGATAAAGGCATCAATCAGCGGCAGGGATTCCTGCGCAAAGTAGTAAAAGCAGGGACATGCCAGCCGCGAAGGGGTCTCCGCAGGATCAGGCTTCTCCAAGAAGCTTGTCACGACGCCGGTGCTGGGGTCCACCTCGACAATGCCGTGCTTGTGGACGCTCTCGTCCGGGACGGTGTAGGTGGTGATCAGGCAGGTTGACGGCGTCACGCGCTTCAACCAGTCCTCCAACCGAAAATCCCTAAGGAACAGCGTGTCACCACCCACAACGAGCACCGCGCCATCGTCGAGACCAAAATGCCGAATGCCAAAGGCGATGTCTGGAACCGCGCCGAGACGGTTGTCATTTGTCGTGGTCCCGTCGCTCGCGATATGATCGAGGGCCAGGCCATGACGCTCAGCCCAGGCACAGAACTGATCGTAGCTTGCTGCATTCGTCACGACAAACACATCGATCCCATGCTTGCGAAACAGCTCGAGCCAGTGCGTGATGAGTGCATCCCGGCCGCCGAGCGGTAAGAGGGCTTTAGGAATGCCAAGAAGATGATGGTGTTCGGGTGATGTCTCGAGATCTCGCTGGAGACGTGTTCCGTAACCAGCACCAAGAATCAAGACTGGAATACATAAAAAGAAAAATGAGGAAGGATATTCAGCAATGCTATGCGGCGCTTCGTTTGTCCCTCTTCGCCCTAGCGGAAAGGGTGGTGGTGGGTGGATTATTGACTAACCTTTCATATTATTCCCTTCGAGAAAGGCATAGGGACTCTGGATGCGGAGAAGTAATGTCGCTAACTCAGAAGTAAAACTCCCGATGCTCCTGCCCAATTGTGTCGCTTCCAATGACGATCCCGAGTCGCTTTATCACGATAGCGTCGGGCGATAGGCGCATTGTTCTTGGGAAATGCAGTTTGTGATGACTAGACTTGGAGCATAATACAGCGTGTACATAAACCCACCAAAGCACACCCTTATGTTCGAGGGCAGATGAAAAGAATCTTGTTGAAGCAAACGGACCGGAACTTCCCGGGTTCCTTCGATAGAATGAATTAGTACCCACATCGTCATGCAATACACAATCCTACTATTCCGAGAGAGAATGATATAATGCCCAAAAAAAAGACCATTACAACTGGCATGCTTTTTTTTTCTCGGAGCAAGTGCATCAGGAAATTGGGGGGGTGGAAGCTGAACAAAAGATCATCGAGCGTTAGGGTGGAATGCTCTGCTTTTTCTTTTTTCGAATCGATGCGCTCTCCAGCCCACTCTTTCAGATTGACAAATATACTGCAGATGCTCTCATCAGGGACTACCGACGTGGTCCAACGCATATTGATTGAGGTCGTAACGTATAGTAATAAAGGGATGCAGCGATCCTGCTGTTACCATGAATCGTATCTACAGTTTCTTAATGCTAGTAAAGGAGGCAACTAGGTGTCCTTTAACATGTTTTAGTTCCCGAAAGTGTTCGAAACATTCCCTTTAAAAGCTGCAACAGACGGTTTTTGGTGAATGTTGGTTAGGTCGTATTGCCGATAACAGATTCCAACAGTGAACATTTTTTCCTTGGATTGTATGTAGAAGACGGTACGTAGCGAGGAGGGTCCATCTTGCGCATGTATATAATGCCCCTTCCACTCCCCCAAAAAAAAAATTGAAAAGCACCCGATTTCAGGTAGTTGGCGTTATGCCGTTTCGATTGAGCCTTCCCCAAGCGCAAAAACGGTCTTTGTGTTATATATATCAATCATACAATAGCTTAGATGCTCCATTGTAGGTTCTCGAACAAAAAGCAGAACTTACAAGATGATGTGCATATTCCCAGGGTACTTTTACTCTGCATACGTAGTCGACATGTTCCTCGAGAGAGTTTGTCATTTTTCTGTATATGATCCCTCAGCACCTCCCTCATCAACAAACATCATTATAATAATAATAAACTCTCGACCTTTGCCGCTGACCAATTGTCCTCCGAGCTTTGATCAACCAGGAAATAGATGACATTTTGCACGAAGGAAAGACGACTGTCCCCTTTTGGGAACATCGATGTATAATTATAATTTGTGAGCTTGCGAATAGAAAAGGAAAATAAATGGGATAATGTAATCTAGTAGTAATGATTGCTTGTTCGAATGGGTGGAGGAATTAGGATTATTAGGAGCGAAAGCTGAGTTTCTTCTCTAGATATGCTGCGACGTCGTCATGGAGAGGAGGTTGCGCTGGGAGGGTGCGTCTCTTGCTCGCAAGGTCGGCGTACTCGCGGAACTCTTGGATGACCCGTTCGCAGAACATGGCCACGGCCTTTTCAAGCTAAGAAGAAGGAGGTAAGCACATATGGCCAATGTGGGTCGTCGCGAGATAATGACTCACCGACTGAAGCCCCTTGTCTGTCTTGCGTGCTACCTCTGCGGGATCGAATGCCTCAAACGTGAGGTCGAACCGGAATGAGCATGCGCTGTCGAGGAAGTGGATTAAATATGTGGGTCGTTCACATGCAAGAAAAAAAGTAGACTCACGCTGAAAAAAATCGAAGGTTCTCGATAGCTCTGTATGTACGTTTAGTATCCTGATGGATCTTTGTGATGAACCCAAAGGGGCGTCGTGATCGTTTGACGGTATTGTTGTATACGTTACATAGCGTGATACCATCCCTGAATTGGAGATATCAATGAATCCACTGCTTATATATGTATACATATACATATAAGCAACTACTTACGCAAGGAAAATCAGAAACGCCTGCTGGTCCTGATGCGGGTCAGGAATGATCTCATTGGGGTCAGCATTATCTTGAAGAAAAGCGTGGTATCGACCTACAAAGCAACTTGCATGACTTAACAACTTAGATACATCATAGTTCATCAGGGGAGGGGCCCTATTTTTACAAAACTCACCCAGAGCATCATTCTGAAACGACCTCCGCTGCAACCACGCAGGGAGCTCGGCGTGCGCCCCGGGGCTGTGCTGCGGCGCTTCTGCAACACTATTTTCTGAAGACTCTGAGCACACAGCCGTGCGAATCAAGAGTGCTCTGATTTCAGGTGGAAAGACAGCTGGAGGGCTGCCGATGTGATGGGGTGGGTTGAAGCAAAAATTCTCGACGGTGGTGAGATAATGGTGAATGGCCTGGCGCTCGTCCTCGAGCATGCCAAAATCGGACACGTGGTATGTGTACTCGCCGACATCCTCGCTGCTATTGTTCACCTGATCCACTCGGAACCTTGTTTCGAGGTTTTTGAGGGAACCGAGCAGGTCGAGGGCAGCGTGGCGCACTTTTTGATGCGCAAGATCAGAGAGATCCTGACGCTGGAGCATGTAGTTCTTGACAGAGTTGATCATCTTGGTGACCGAGTCGAGTAGCGGTAAGATCTGAAACCCTTCGTCTTGATCGGTGCTGCCATGGCTGCTCCCGCGGCTGCTGGAACTCGGGTGCTCACGTGGGCCGGTGACCATTGCCCAGTGTGTCAAGGTGCTCTGAATGTCGCGGAAGCACTCGGCAAGAAGCACGTCCAGATCTGTCTCGACGTCGAGGCCGACCCAACTGGGCGGCGGTGCGAGTGGCGTCGGCAGTTGATCAAGATCATCTGGCTCCTCGACAAGCGTCTCGTCTCGTTTAAAGCCAATGATTCCTAGTCTACAGGAATGTATATGAACATCCCGATCATCAATAGGAACTGTCGTCGTTTTAACTCACTTGTTTAATTTGAGCTCCTTATTGGCATAGAAATTCTGCAATCGTTCAATGGAACCCAGCGTGAGGACCGACGAGCGCCGCTTGGCTAATTAACAAAGCATGAGCTTCAGGTTTTCAGGGGGGACCCCCGTTCGATCTCCTACTACCTGACCGAGCAAATCCTTTGGTTTGGATACCGTTGATCGGTTTGAGGTATCGTCGACCAAAAGGACTCGATGCCCGTATGATATTGTCTGGGATCGGCGAGACGTTGAGCGATCTGGTTTGGACAAAGTCATCACATTCGTCATCAGTACTAAGAGGCGGGCTCGGCGAAAGTTGATCACGGTCTGAATCGCTGGGATGAACGTCAAGCGGGTGTTGTGACATGGTGGTTGATGATAGAAAGGTCACTGGAGAAGGGGAGAGTAGTGACAGAGTCCAGAACACCTACACACCAGTCGTATACAGCAGAAGAAGAAGGACAAAAAAGAACGTAAAGAACGCACTCCGGCCATTTCTCCAAATTTAAAATAAGCCGAAAGAAGCATGTGGCCCTCGTTCGCATGCCACGTTTTCTTACACTTGTTCCCTTACGCAGCCCACCGAATGGCAGACTCGTGGCGACAGTTTATAAATAGTCCCCACTCCACCCCCCCATTCATTTCCGGGAAGCCCATCTTATCCCGACAATTCTCCTCTAAACTCCAAAAAGACCATTTTTTCTTTATATATGTGGTGGAAAACAATCACCATCACCCCTCGGCCGATATTACATGTTGCCACCGCTCCGTAAGCTTTCCAATCGCTGGACAATAAACACACTTGTATCCAGGAAACGTTCCACGCAGTTCGCCAAGCATGCCTCCTCACCACGATCCAGCTTATTGCCGACTTTGCTGATGCACTTGTCCTAGTTTTTACAATATAAGCTTCCTGCCCATGAAGAGAGAGAAAGAGAGAGAGGGATTTTCTATACGATAAAAATTCCATACCCAGCAGCTATCTGTTAGGGTGTGGACAGTCTGTTGGACGCGTGCTTTGGCATTCTCGCCCTCCAGAAACTACGTGTTTGTAACAGCATGGCTGTCAGCACAGAAGACATGGGTTGCGCAAAAGTCTTCATAACATACTTGGGCCAATTCTCGCTGATCCTGTTCACTAAAATTGGGCATTCCTTGCTCGGCCATTGTTGTTGTTTGATTTATAGAGGAAAGAAAATAAAAAATGAAAAAAAAATTACAGAATATGCTAGTATATCTTTTTTGGGGATAGAGGGGAGACAGGGTGTGTGGGTTAGTGTTACCTGACCCTCACACCCCCCACACACAAAACCATGCGGTCCGAGTGGTGAAAAAATAGTCACAAATAGCCATGCATGAAAGAAAGAAAGGGAAAGAGATCAGTAGCCAACTCCTGCTAGGATACCGTAACCCAAGGTAAAGATGAGCACGGTGCAAAGGATGCTCGTGGGTACCCCGATGATGAGAAAATCTTTGGATGAAAGGTATGGCCTGCCTGATGCATCTTCGAGCATGGCAGCCGACATGTTGGGGAAACCAGATACAGGCAGAGCCATGCCTGCGGAACAAGCAAGACCTGCGCCCATGACCAGCAGATTGGCATGCGGTACGGGAAGGGATGCACCCACTTGTTGCACAATCGGAATGATGATAAGCGCTGCTACAGTATGAGACACAAAGGTGGCGAACACCAAGATGAGAAATGAAAAGATGCAAAGAATGGCAATAGGTTGCAGATCCTGGATACCGTCCTTGATGCGCAGCGCGATGTCTTTCAATAGACCGGATGATGTCACCGCCTTGCCGAGCGCCATACCTCCTTGAGCAAGAACCTAATCAGGGCATGAGCGATGTTAGAAGAAGAAGACTCCGAGCTTTTTGAATGGGCAGGGAAGGCACTTAACCACAACGCTCCACAAGAAAGCATGGAGATCATCCTTTTTGAGGATACCGGTTCCGAAGAACAGAAATAGGGGAATTGTGGCAATCACGCCCGTGCTGCCGATACTTTCAATCATGGCCGTCTCGGCACACCATAGCGCGATGGTCAGGAGGGTGATGCACATGATAAACACCTGGGAAGCAGAGATCTTGCCGCGCGAAGGCTGGATCTTGTTGAGGTGAGGCGTCGACCTACCGGGACGGTAGACGAGGAGCAAGAAACACCAGCATATTAAGACGGTGAGGATCGAGATGGGCAGTGCCGCAGCGAACCAGATACCCCAGCCAGGGTTGGGATCCATGTATTGCAGTGTGATGATGTTTTGCGGTGATGAGATTGGCGACGTCATGCCGCCAATGCAGCACGCAAGGGCGATGCCGAGGATCAGACACGGCCCGACGCGGGAGTTGTCCGGTAAGGTGCGCAGAATAGGATCAATCAGCGAGAAGCACAAGACCGGAGTGGCTACATTCGAGATCCACATGCTCAGAAAGCCGGCTACGAACATGTTGGCAAGAAGCACCCATCGCGGTCGGGTTCCGGCCCTCGAGAGGACGCGCGACGCAAACGCCTTGGCAATCCCGTATTTGCTCAGTGCGCCTGCCAACGCAAAGCCGCCGAGCAGCATCATGATCGTGTCATTGAACATGCTCGCGAATGTCGCAGACGCTGCCTCCGAAGCCGGCATAGCCGTTCCGTCATCGTTCCGCATGATCTTCAGCGGGACAATTAAAAAGGGAATCAGGAGCGAGGTGGCGTAGAGAGGGATGGCCTCCGTGGCCCAGAGAATGGCGGAAAATATCAGCAGCGCAAAGCAGTAGTTTTCCTCCCGCACACCAAATATGTCGACATTGAGGAGGACGATGAACACAGCCAGGCCGAGAAGAAAGCAGGCACCATCTCTGGCATGATCCGCAGAAATCGAGAGATTTTTGGAAAATGGAATGCGATACCGGCGCTTGGGCGCTTCGGCAGCATGTGCGTTGTGGGCTATGCGTTCCTGGCTGATCATGTCGCGCCAGACGGTGTTTCGGTCATAGGTGATCTGGTCCCTGAGATGGGACTTCATCTGGCGTACGGCCACGGCATTGTCACCGCCGCAGAACATATTAGCGTAGAGCGCTTCAACGTAATCAATGTGTCTGTGGAGGTCGTCTGCGGTACTGGGCATGAAAGGGTATGCGTTCTGGATAATCTTTTGCATGTATGTTCTCCGCAGCTCTCCGCCTAGCACCTTGTCGTGCTTTTTAAAAATTTTATCAAAAGCGCTCCTATTCAGCTCAATATACGACTCGAGCTCAGAGAGCGATATGTAGAGAAGGATGATGCGCGCTCGCGTGTCAAGTATTGCATCGACGTCCGTCCTGCGTTTCTCGCTAGCCGTTGTCATCCGAGATTCCACGGTGATCGTTTTGCGTAGGCGAGGGGTCGAATCGAGGATCTCCAGCGAACTTCCAAGGTGCTCCAGTACGCTGTCGTTGTCATGACAAACGTCCATGGAATTCTTCAGCTCATCAATCTGATTCAAGAGTTCTTGCTCTTTTTGCGTGTAAAAGGTAACTATTTTGTCGAGCTGTCGATCAATCTCGTAGAGAAAGGTTTCCGAGTCCATTATTGCGTTCCCATTCTTGGTATCTGCTTTTTCCTCGTCCACGCAGCAGCCTTGCTCTTGGTAGGACGCAGATCGAATGCGCTCTTTCTCAACTTGAAATATCAGTTTTTTCAGCTTGTCGTATCTAAGGTCCCGGAGGAGCTTGTCAGTAATTTTTTTTAAAGTGTTCTTATATTATTTGCTTACGCTACATAATGATCGATCCAGTCTGGCACTGCATTGAATTGCAATGCATGGGAAAATTTCATGGTGGTATATGTATGTATATAGGGGGTAGTATAGAAACAAAAGAGAGAGAGAGAATTGGGGGAATCTCCCAAAAATCCGGAACCCTTTAGGGGACGTGGTAAGTCCGGAACATATTGTTTCCACCGGTTAAAAAAATTATTTTGTTCGGATAATCTAGGCTTCCTTCAACCGGAAGAAGCGCAGTAGCCTAAATGTTCTCCGCCAGCTCATTATCCATTCTCCTAATCCCTCTTTTTTTCTGGGAGATTTTCGCTGGTATTAGTATGAACTATGCTCCAAGAAGCGTTCTGTAACATGCTATGCATCTGATTCCTTTTTCTTTTTTTTGCGTGACATGCACGGATGTCTACACGTGGTCTCAAATATCCATATTTGAACAAAAATTTTAAAAACTTTTCGTGACACCAAGCTTTTGACATAAGAACTCCGGTTTTTTTTTTTTTCATCCCACTTGTCCCCGCAAATCAGTGTCAAATACCGGTTATTAGAGATCTGAGATACGAATAAGACCAAACGTGATTAACTTATATAAATATTTATATCAAGGTAGGATATATTACCATGCATGAAGTGAATGCTACGTGAAAATGTCTCGGCCGGCTCGGTGGGGCTATACCGGACGGTTTGCAGAATCCATTCCTAGGAAACATACTCCACCGAACTCTGCTATTGTCCAGTATAACGAAATAATCTAGATCAAGAAAAGTGATCGTTCTATTCATTCATGGATATCCGTTTGATAAATGCTGTCCTCCCCCAACCCGTAATTTTGGAATTTGCGGCTTTTTATCATGAAACCCCCAAAAAGGCAGAAAACAACGCTGTGTGTACGTAGAGTTTTATCGGAAAGTGTACATATATATAACCCGACAATGGGCTTCCCAATGCTGCTTGTTGCAATGGATGAGATGGATATAAATATCAGTGGTTGTTATTTGGTGATGGGCAACTTGCTTATCTTTTCTGTATCTGTCTTCATCTGTTCTGGAGTTGAGCCCGATGGTAAGTTAAATGATTGGAGAAGGGGTATACTTTTTTGTTGTCTGGTGAAATCCTTCCAGGTATTGATATGACAATGCCACACAAATTTTAGGCGACCTCTTTTTTTTTTAAAAAAAAAAAACCTAATGGTGTATTTTCTTGGGAGGATTAGAACCCTTCGAAGATGCCACTGATCAACAATAACAACCGGATTAATGTGTAATCGGTCATCATGCATGAAAAAAGCTTAGCACCTCCAGATAATATCAGATGATCTCCACAATGGAGCTTGACCCAATTTACTGTGGTTAAAATGTTGGATATTTACGAACAGGTCGAATGGATATGGTTAATTGGCTATGAGGATCTTCACATCTTTGCAATGTCAGTAAGAACCTCTGTTTTGTTTTGGAAACGATCGACGATGCATCAATCGACAAGTGCAGTTGTGTATTGTAGTCGGCAGCAACAAGTGCATGCATGCAGAAACCATAACAATGATTGCCATGAAATAATGCTATGCAGGACAAACACGTGCTTTTACAAGTTGCATCACGAATGCAATGCGCAGTTACTGTGGCAAAGCAATAACCATGATCATGGCACAGGATGCTTGCTTTTCTTACGAAGCAGTACTGCGTGTTCACATAACAATCAAAAAATTACGTACACCGTCTCCAGAACGAGATCAACTGTGAATCTCTCCGGTATCCATTTATGCTCTGTGGTTCAGATGTACCTCTATGTGTAAAAAAAAAACAGGCTGCGCTCTAGTAAATGCCGTAGTGATTTATATGCATTACAGACTCAAGGATTATGTATGCTATGCTAATCCTTGACCGGATCTTATTTTTTATCAAAAAATGCCATTACACCGTCATATATCAATAGATTACATCCTCTTTTCCCACTCTACCTAGCAAAAGAAAAAGATCTCCGCCAATCAATATAGCCTTGATCATGTACCTCAAAAATTCGCAAATGCGGCATTCTGCTTTCCGAGTAATGGCAAAAAAAAGCTAACAGCAAAAAAGGGGGACGGTCAACTATTAATGCGAATGCAAATGCAGGCGCTATTTGTATGTGTGCGTATGACAATAATCTTAAAAAGAAGTAGAGGGGGTAGTTGGGCAAAGGCGTTGGCGCAGGGTAGGACCTATACGAGGCATGAATGCGTGCGGTCAATTTTCTATACCGATACAATGCGGTTTCTGATCGGCTGTTTGTGCACATCAGCCACAATTTTTTTTCTATTCTTACAAACGGCAATAACAAAGCAAGTGGTTCGCTGGTCAATTTTGCAACTAGGTATCCTGAGAGCAACTGTCATGTCTGTCTTTGATTGTGTGTGACCATCCAACGCCGGGGATGAGGGATATAACGACTTTCTCCCGATAGCAGCAATTTCTCTGTATGGATATGTATTCTTTTCTGTAGCATAGACTGCATCTTGATCTTCTTTTTCTCATAGAAACAGGGGTAAAGGAAGCGAAGACAGTTCCCGATATACGTATTCAGGGGGTTAGGCCCCCCCCATCCCTTTTGGAAGTGGATGCAATTTTAGAGAAAAGCTATAAAAAAGTCAGGTCCATCCTAGAGTTTTTGAGAAGAGCGAAGAGAGAAAAGGCCAGATATACAAGAGTGAGGGAAGACGGAATTCTTCATAACTATGACTTTCTCCTCTGCTGCATCCGGTTTCGATCCGAGAAGCCTTTTGAACACAAGCATCAACGAAGGATCGATCCATTTAACGTCCTTGCTAGGTATGGGTGCCTATGGTGTTGTGTTCCTTGGTATCCGGACGAACACCAGCCGCCGCTGTGCAGTCAAACTGCTTTCCGAATCCGATGCTGCAAAGAACGAAATCAAGCTTCACAAGCGAGTGTCTGGGCATCCAGGCATCCTGCCGCTCGAAGAGATCATTCGAGAGAAGGGCCATGTATTTCTAGTGCTCGAGTACGCTCCAGAAGGAGACCTTTTCTCGGCGATTACCCAGAAACAAGGTATTGTTGGCAACGATCGAGCAATCCGGTCCATTTTCCTTCAGATACTCGATGCAGTCCAACATTGCCATGACCATGGTGTAGCCCATCGTGATCTTAAGCCGGAAAATATCTTGATGTTCCCCCATCGCAGCGTCAAGATTGCTGATTTTGGATTGGCGACCGGGCAATCTGTTTCGAGCGAATTCGGTTGTGGATCAAGCTTTTATTTTTCACCCGAGTGCCAGGGTCAAGCACTTGGTCATAGCCGCGTTGTCAAGGGTTACAGTACCCGCCAAAACGACGTCTGGAGCCTCGGGGTCATCCTTGTAAATCTCGTTGTGGGTCGAAACCCATGGCATCAAGCAACGTTGAAAGATACCGCATTTGCGATCTACTGTAGGAAGCCAAACCAGGCGTTCTTTAAGCATATACTCCCCTCCATCTCTGATGCGCTTGCTGACCTGCTTGTTCGCATTTTCACCTTGGATCCTGGCCGCCGCATTTCACTCCCAGAGCTCCGTGTTCGGGTCACAGTCATGGAGTCCTTCGTGGCATCTGATAGCCTCCTAGCCAAGGATAATAATAATACGACATGCATGACAGTAGCCGATGGTACTTTCAGGGAAACGTTAGAATTTTCATCATCCCCACCGTCAACATCTGCTCTTCCCTGGACCCGTTCATTATTCAACGCCGTTTGCGAATACGCCAGCGGCTTTGTCGAAGAAGAGACCGGCGTAGAAGATGAACAATTGACAGGACTACCAAGTGCCTGCCCCGCTGCCCTGCAAGGGCGCAGTGCTACACAATTACCCTCAGCAATGTACGCCTCTCCACCACCTTGCATCTCCGTGTCTCTATGCTCATCGATTTCGTCATTGGACATCCCTACCACGCCCCATCGGTATCTCTCAACTGCTACTGCTGATGCTAGTAATTGCCGTCGCTACCATCAAAAAACCGATGTGTCTACGTCTGCCGAAGAAGATCTGGAGAGCAATCAATCGTGGCCAATATCCGTTCATCTAGAAAAGTAGTATTCGCCCCTCTTCTCGCTTTATATATTTTTGCTTTTCTATTACCCCAGCATCATCATTCTAGCTATAATACTGATTCATGCATTTAATTCTTCTGTATATAAATCACAAAATTCGACAACGCACCGCCACTTGATGTGAATCGCGTACGTAGATTTTATTAATTGTGTTCCAAAATATCGTTTTGATCGATGAAGAAAACAGCGCCCAATGCCATAATAGATCCCGTCAGACAAAACATAAAGGAATAGCGGAGCGCGGTATGGTATGCTCCGAGAACGACGGCAAGAACTTCAGGAGGCAGTAAGTCATGTACATCGGTCACGGATTTGCGTGCAATCTCGATCATCTATATATATATATATATATATATATATATGCGTTTGCTGTAGACTAGTATCGGACATGAAATGTGTACGTGGTCGTAGTACACTCTTGCAGCGTTTCTAAACCTTACCTCCTCAGCTCCAGGACCTGTGAGTGCCCTGCGCAAAGTGCTCCTGACCATACCCTGAAAGATGGCGGAGGAGCACGCAACGCCAATCACACCAGCCATGGCACGGAATAGATAGGATATCGTGGTCACTGTTGCCATCTCTGCTCGAGAACAGAGCGGAACAGAGTTGATGAATTGAAAAAAAAAGAGAGGATTTGCACGCTTCCCCCTACCCACTCACCTGATCGGGGAACACATGACGATTTGGCGATAAGGGCCGATGTCACAAGGGCGCCTGAAGAGAAACCATCGGCCATTAAGGTGGGAAGAAACAAAAACAACGTGGTATGCTCCGTCCAGAATCCATACAAAGTCATGGAGCCACATGCCATCAAACCCATTGCGAACAAAAAATATTTAAACTCGCCTGTCCTAATATATGTATATATTGGAATCCACCCCACTCCCTGCATTTAGCACTAAAAGCGTATTCAAAATAAGTTATATGCGTGTGCGTGTGAAAGCTTGTTACCATGATATGTAAAAACCTGATGCCAAGGATCCGGCCGTGACTGCCATCACCTTGGACAGCGCAAACAGGCCTGCGTGCGAAGGAGCATATCCAAGGAGACCCTAGATTCGATCGATTCGGACATGAGGATACATATGTTCGTTCCACCAACTTCCCATGATGTGTTGCAGTATGAACTTACCTGAAAAAAAATTGGTGTCATGTACGTAGCGCCGAAACTGCACATGGTCCCAAAAAAGTTGGCTAGCGAGCATGCAAAAGGCGTGCGTGCCCACATAATATGCCATGGCATGAGTGGATGGGTCACCACTTTGGATTCAAGGACACAAAAGATGATCGTCATTGCCACGGATGCGATCAGGTAGCCGAGGACAAGCGGGTCTGACCAAGGCCGAATGTTGCCTCCAAGTGAAGTGGCCATCAAGAAAGAGACAACGGCAAGCACAAGTGTCGCTGCCCCGAGGTAATCAATCTTTTTGGCACGTACCCAAAGCGATTCCGGCTGGTCATGGAGATTGTAGTTGGTCAGGACGCGTGCACCAACGTGGAGCGTAACAAGGAGTAATGGAAGGTTGATGAAAAAGCAATACCGCCAGCCCACTACGTCTGTAATGAAGCCACCCACGGGCGCACCGAGAACAGAACCCACCTTTCAAGAACAGAAAAGATCAACAAAACGGTTACCACTGACAGGATTACCTACGGTGATGGCAATGTTGGCATAACCTCGATATTTTGCTCGTTCGCGTAGACTGACAAAGTCGCTGAGAATGACCGAGTTCATCTAGTGCATTTTTGTTCAGTCAGTTATTGATCCCGCATGTGCCTCCCCACCACCACCACCACCATTCACATCCATTTACTGACCGTGCTTAGCCCTCCACCGCCCATCCCTGCAATCGCACGCGCGATCACAAAATTCCATAGATTTGTCGCCAACCCGCAAAAAAGCGACCCTGTAAAAAACATGATGGCCGCAAACAAAAAAGCTGTCTTTCGACCCAGCATATCGGACACACGACCATCTGGATGAGAGGAGGGTATGGGAGTGTTTGGTAGTCTGGTTTACGGAGGGATAGAAGTCCATTTTCTATTTACATAGTGGTTGAAGTGCGGTATAACTCAGCATGTACGATGTTGCGATCCACATCATCTCGTTTGCTCTACGATTTAGGTTCAACAAATGTGAGTACGTAGCACACGCCATTTTTCTACCTTTTGAATTCCGTTCCAATCTGAGGGTACACAGTTGCGACAATGCTAGAGTCGAGTGCGGCCAAGCATATACCGATCCATAACCTGAGGCAAAAAAAAAAAAAAGATAAGGTCATGAACTGGAAGAGAGCAGATGCCGTACGGTAGGTGATGCTTCATTGTGTGATAAATGTGTAACGTATGTATGCGTTTTCCTTACCCCGCAAGAATCAGAGAAGGTGGCGTTCCCTTCCTGTTGATGAAGACAGTCGACGCTGTGGGTTCCAGACTATCGCTGTACCTACTGCAGTCATCGCAGCCGCTGAGCAAAGAAGTTTCGGTGGTTATGGAATTCTCATCCAATAAAAGGGGAGTGTTCTCATCCTTGTGGAGTTCAATCATAAGAAGCGTAAATCGTCAGAAAGATGAAAGGCAAAGAAAAAAAAGAGAGGGAGCAAGAAGATGAGCTTCTTTAAGGATCAAACCATTTAAGGTTAATGGATAGGCCAACTAATTGAGGAAAGGCAGGACTGGGGAAGAGCAACGTTCTGGCTTATTCCTGTAAGCTCTCGGCACCTGAAATATTTATATCTATATATTGACCGGCTAAAGGTGGATGGCATTCACTTTTGCTGCCAAGGCAGTGATTTAGAACCAAACAAGAGCGAAAGATGTGCAATGTGAAGCGACACGGCGAAAGATAAATGCGTCGTACAATACCGCCTGATATGAAGCTAACAGAATCTGACAATCCAGGAGCAGTAAGGGGCTGTGCCTCACTGACTGAATGTCAATCATGCATACAAACAGACCCAGGGGATGAAAATACTGTAGAACTTGCGATGGGACAATAGATCAAAATGGCAAATCCTCGCAGCAGTGCGATATGGGGCAAATGGATAACGAGGACTGAAGGACTGAATTTATCTCCTTGTATTACAGCGATATTGTCCGTATCACCGCTGCTTCTTCTTCAATTTCCCCGCAATGCCCGGGGTCGCTGTCTCCTTCACACACCGATCACATTCACATTCAAAAAAATAATCTTCAATAAGTTGCCGGCGCCTCGCATTAACAGGCAAGGTACTGTCGATATACGAGATTGTTAAGGGTTCGTGTGCCTGGACGTCGCGCAAAGATCGGATGATCATGGATCGGTACCCTCCGTGAGCGGTGCTGAAGACGTCAGGATAGTTTACGACCACCTTGATCGATCCATCCGCCTGGATGATATTCTCCTCAACCTTTTCGCCCATCAGATCTGCTTCGAAGGTCTGATCTGCCTCGCAATTGCAGTCACAGTCGTGGTTGAGCATGGACACGATCGGATAGAGTGCTATTTTTCCAGATATGATCCCGTTACTACATGCCACGCCAACCATGGAATGTTTACATCTATATTGCTTGCCTCGTCCGACAGGCTCTTTTCTTCCACCAATATGGATACCAAATCCATTCGATTCAACTCGAGACACACAATGCATGATATCAATGGGGTTTTCGTCCGGGAGATGGACTTGTAAAAATTGTCGGACCTTGCGCCACTGGTTCTTGAGATCTTCATCCCAGTCTAGATAGTGTGACTCGAGGCGCGAGACCAGATCGTGATCGGTGCTAAAGGGCTCGACCTCATGTCGGCGCTGCCAAAACACGGCAAGGACCAGCTTCGCCACGCTTTTCTCGTGTCTGCCGACTTTTTTCAGCGTGGCGAGCTTCCGCAGCGCGCTACAGATCTGGGTGTCATGATAACGCATATAGGTGCCAAAGCAGACCGGGCTGCAAAAATAAACTTGATCGCAAGCCTTGCAATGCATTGAGAATGAGCGTGTAGGGTGGATACATGAGCAATAGGCGCATACTCGCTTTCGGTGACCTTCAAAAATGGCTTAACAGAAACAGTTGGCATCATATAAACACACAGAGGGTAGAAAGATGAACTTGTCCACTCTGGTTCACGTTCCAACGCTTTACGTTGACTTGCCTGTTGCATAAGGGTATACCTAGAAGACGTGGGAGGGGGAAGGAAACGAAAAGAGCATATAAGCGAAGAGTAGGTCACTTTTTATGTCAGTTTACTTGTGCCGTACATGAAAAATTATTTCGTTGGGTTTAATAGCTCTGCTGGCTAAGAACTCCCGTCCTTTGGTGTCAGTCGTGTTGACAATGACAACAGATGGCACGTCGATTGTCATTGTACAAGGAAGGGAAAGGGTTGCTGTGCACCCTTTTCGGGAACATGTGTCGGGTATCAAATTGTCAATTTCCTTAGTTGTCAACCGGAAGAATAGAGCGGGCGATAGAAACACGCAGCCCCTCGAGATAATCCGCACTGCCGGTCAGCCCTGTCGATCTTCGTTGCCTGTTTTGGTTGTCGGATCGAGAGCTACCTACAGGTGCTGCGGTATCATCATCGGCCAAGAGCCCTTTTGAACTGCGCTTCGGTAATTACTGTACGCATAGGCAGGCATTATGCACATATCCATAGCAGTGTAAAAGTAATCTTCATATAAGCAAGGCAACAGCCAAGTGCAAGGGTGTTGTACCCTGTACCTGATGAGCCATGAAGGAAAAGCGAGCCTGCGCACCGGTCGGGTTTCTATGCTCCTTTGCTTCGAGTGGTCCGGATTATCGCCTGGTGCGCTTGAGAGCAAAAGCTATTTTGGAAAACGGCGGCAATTGGGGATTTCTTGTCCCGCCATCATCGGTCCCCCTTGGTCGGGTACACTCCTTTTCCTACTTTTTTCTTTTTCTCGTTTCCATCTCCTCCAGCTTTGGCCATGCATCCTTCTATCATCTTACTATGGGTCGCCGCAACAGCATCGGCATTCGCATCAACACCACTCGACACAGTAAATTCTTTACAGACGCTTCCTTCGTTTCATTCTGTCTTCTGACATCTCTCTTTTAACGACCTAGACCCTCCTTGGCGGTCCTCGTCCAGGGGCGCCGCATCCACCAGGCCCGCCGCCATCTGTTCCAGGTGGTCGACCCTTTGGCGGCTGGATCTTTGACACCTTTCCATTGTTGATGAACTGGACACTGTTTTATTACTTCTCGGGAGTCACGATTATGATGGTCGTGGCCAATATGCTTATGAACCATTGGGAGGACAAGATTGATCAGGAAGACAAACATCTTGCACATGACGCGCAGCAGGCTGCAGAGGCAGGACCTATCCTTGCGCTCGGTGACCAGACCGAGCCAGGAACCTATGGTGCCATGATGGAAGACACCGCTTCTCCCCGTATCTGATTCTTCTGTGCGACATGCCTGATAAATATATATATACGTGTGTAAACCGTTCAACAATCCGTAGACTATGAACTGGGTGCGAGGCGAAAGAGAGGAAGAGAGAATGAGTGTGTGTGTGTGTGTCAAGGTTTGGTGAAGAAATAGACCAAGTTAGACACTGCACTGCACTGCACTGCACTGCTCTCGATCCAGAAATGCTCGTACGATTCTCTCATTGATAAAATCAGATCTAGTCTCCCTTCGTGATTCGACGAAACACAATAAAAAGATCTGATAACCAACCAGCGGGGAAACAGGAACACCGATTTCCCAAAATGGAAATCCCAATCGCTTGTCAGGTTTCTTGTAGTTCCTGGTTGCTTCTCTTTGCTCTTTCTTTCCCTTTCTCGGTCGGTCTTCCTCGATTATGCCAACAGAACTCCATCCGTTTACCGATTTCCACAAGGCCGGGTACATGTACCTCTTGGTCTTCTGGGCCGCCTTCCTCGGTTACAGCGCATTATACCAAATCGATCGGTTCATGAAACTCTGGATGCGGCGCCAGCATCAACTAGGAATGCAGAAGGGCGAATACATCAAAGCCTCGACCAAAACGATGTATCCCATTCGAACACCCATGGATATGCTCGAGGATCTCAGTCGGCCTTTTGAGCGGTCGATGAGTATTCCCTATGTGGCGACGATGATCTCGGTGAAACACCTGACGCTAATGACCCTCTTTATTATCGTCAACATCATCTTTTGCTGGTTTGCGCCATTCCGCCTGCATCCGATGGTGGAGAAGTACGAGTGGCCGATATTAGGCATTCTTGATCGGCGGATGGCCTATGTGTCCATGGCAAATTGGAGTTTTACCATTGTGCTGGGTACCCGCAACTCCATCATCACCGAGCTGTCGGGCTTGACCTTTGAGCAGTTTATTCCTTTCCATCGATGGTGTGGGCGACTCGGTCTGGCCGAAATGGCGCTCCATATTGTCTATCGCATGTAAGCGGGATCCATTTTGTTACCCGTGAAATGAAGGCGAAATGACAGATTGTGTGATTTGTAGTATTGTGGGTTACCAAGAAAACAAACGGATCTATGACGCCTTCTTCCTCGACGAGGAGTACACGTCCGGAACGCTCAGTACGGTCGGCTATGCGCTTCTCTTTGGCACGTCCTTTTATTTCATTCGGCGCCAGTTCTTTCGCATCTTTTACTACTCTCATATTATCGGCATGATCATCGGTACAGGCGGCGCCATGTGGCACGAGTGGTCGTGCATCTACTTTTTCTATCCACCCACCTTTCTCTGGCTTCTTGACCGGGCCATCCGCTCCTATCGCTCATGGGCCTTGCCCACCAGAGTCCTCTCATTAACACATAACGGGAGACTCGTCCACGCCGTGTTTCACCATGCTGGATTGCACTCTATCCGGCCAGGCCAATACTTTTTTGCAAAGTTCTTCGATACCATCCCCGGCGCGATGGACTGGTATCCGATGACTGTCTCGAACGTCGAGGGCCGCGAGAAGGCGTCCATTCATATCAAGGCGCTCGGTGATGACACAACCCGGCTCCTCGAGGCCGTGCGCGATGAGCATGCCAAGAAGGTGGGTTTTCGGGTCGATGGACCCTACGGCCCGCGATTGCGGTACATGGACTACAAGACCGTCGCTCTCTTTGCGGTTGGGATTGGTATCACGCCCGCCATGATGATCCTCAAAGACTGCGTCCAGGAGATCACACGCCAGTCGTGTGTGCGTCAGTTATTCCTTGTGTGGTCCGTAACAACCGCAGGTAAAATTGCTGCTTTTTTGTGATTGCGCGTAACAAAACAAAAAACCAACTTTTTTATGTAGATGAGGTCGAGCCATTCATAGCGTACCTACAACAGAGTATCGAATGGCCCACGAAGAAGGCGCGGGTGGAAATAACGATCCATATGACACGTGAGAAGGACAAGCTCAAGTGCCAGTCTGTGGCGGAGAGGCTAGGATGCACGGTAGTTCACGGCAGACGACCGAACATCCCCGATGTCATGAGTCAAATTCCTAATCAAGTCCGCCATCGTCCAGTATGGGTCCACACCTGCGGCTCCATCCCCTTCATGAATTCGGTCATCAACGAAGCCGTCCGTCACCGCTTCGACTTTCACCACGAGACATTCGAGTTTTGACCAAAGAGACAGACAGCCACCTTTTTTAATATTATTTAGCTTATGTAGTATGACACACGAAGATTGAGGTGCGAGTTGCATATGTTATGTACAAATTTTTGGGATGAAGGAATAGGGTTGGATGCATGGTAACAATAAGGACAGGGTAAAGATGTGTGTTTTTTTTTTTATGAATGGTCAGTCGCAAGATGCTTCACCATAGCGTCTCTGCGTCTAAATTGAGCGTTGCAGGCGTAGCAGACAAGCTTGTTGGTCTTTCCAGAGTGCATTGCCGCGATGTGGCGCTGTTGATCGTGTTTGCGGTCGAAGCCCTTGTGGCAGAGCGGACACTCGAACCGCTTGATCCGCTTCTTATTGTGAGTCAACTGGTGCGTCTTTAGATTATACGATCGATTGAATGTGGCGTGGCAGATGCGACACTCATATTGTCTTGGTTCCTTTACTCGCCTCCTCTTCCTTCTCCTTGGAGTCTGGCCGAGCCGATCTGGATCCTCTTCTTCTTTGGTGTGCCACTCGATGCAGCCCATGTCATTGTTCTCGTTCTCGTCCTCTTCTGTTGATGATCGTCGGAAGATCGTTTTCGATTTCCCGACGGAAACATCCATATAATACGGTTGCGGGCATGGATTATTGGGGCCAGCGCCTTGTTCTTCACAGAGAACCATGTCTTCTTCGGTCAGCATCACCGGGGAAGGTGTCTTTGCACAGTCGTATTCGTCGTCGTCATCACTGCTGTCATATGTGAGGGACGGAGGCGGTACAATGAGCCGCGAAGGATCACCGTCAAACTCGTCAACTGGATCAAAGAGCTCGGGGGAAAGGGGCCAGAACAATGCGTTGTGCGACAGGATCTGACTCAGGTGCGAGAGCGTAAGATAAGACTCCTCGTTGGGTGCAGAGGGTGTTGATGCGAACATGGTTATGCGTTGCGTTAATCAAGTACAGAAAAGCTAAAGAAAAAAAGAAAGAGAGAGAGAGAGATGGACAGGGCCGACAGGAGTCATATGGGCTTTGACTTTTTTATACTTTTTCCTTGTCTTGGTCGGAACACCCCCCCCAAAATAAACTCCTTGACTCAAATCGGATCGGAAACAATTAGTCCTGTATCAGAAACGCCGCCGTTGCCATGGCAACGGTGTGGCACAGCACTCCGTGACTGCCCTCCCAAAAATCCCTGCTCCCACCACCCCAACCAAAAAAATATAGGTGGTCCGCGGGGTGCGAATCGACAGAAAACGGCCTATGCATCGTTTATACGAACATCACGAAAGCATGTTCCCAAATGACTAGCTGTGCGAGAGATATCAACCGAAGCGTACATTGCGCAGAAAGAACTGGAGATTCTTTGACAAAAACGAACCAATGGTGGTAACTCGCGTCTCATGCTTCCTTTTTATAAGGGTAAGGAAGAGAGAAAAGACAAATCAGGGTGCAGCACATGAGCTATAATCATACTTTTTGTCTGTCTGTTTGTTTGTTTGTTTGAAGGAAGCAAAATATACATGAAAGCAAGGAAAAATCTAGATATACAAAAAGAAAAGAGGGAAAAAAAATTGACGATGATGGCGAGCACACACTTTCTATCTCTCTTTTACAAGCCCTTGACAGCAGCCTGGATACTGGCCAAGACGCGCTCAATGGCAAGGTCCGTCTCCTCCTTGGTAATATTGAGCGGGGGAATCAAGCGCAGGGTTTCGTAGATGGAGGTAGTCAAGAGGATCGTGTCGCGCTTGAGGGCCTCGGCAGTAACCTTGCCGGCAAAGCCAGCAGGGACACCAAAGAACTCGATACCAATCATAAGACCGAGACCGCGGACATCGACCGTGACATTCTTGGGAAGCATGTCGGGAATCTTGGTGCGGAAGGCTTCAAAGAACTGCTTGGAGCGCGCATTGCAGTTCTCGAGGACCTTCTCCTCCTCAAAGATGTCGAGGGTGGCCTTGGCGGCAGCGCAGGCAATTGCGTTACCGGCGTAGGTACCGCCCATGGATCCAGCAGGTTGTCTGTCCATCAACTCCTTGCGCGAGACAATCGCGGAGATGGGATAGCCTGATGCAATGCCCTTGGCCATAATCAAAATATCAGGAACAACATCGTAGTGCTCAACGGCAAACATCTTGCCCGTGCGGCCAAATCCGGACTGGACCTCGTCGCAGATCAACAGGATACCGTGCTTGTCGCAGATCTTGCGAAGGCCCTGGAGGAAACCTATACCACGGGGTTTTGCTCTGGGGTAAGCCTTCATCCATCGGACCCATCTCCCAGCCTTTCCCACGCCACGCCTCGCCTCGCCTCGCCTCGCCCGCGTTCCCACCTCTTATTCATTCAACTTACTCTTAGGAGGGGCAACATAGCCACCCTCGCCCTGGACGGGCTCAATCAACATAGCAGCGGTGTCTTCGGGAGCAGAGCGTTGCTTGAGGAGGATCTCAACCTGACGAAGAGACTCTTGTGCGCACCACTCGGCATCAAATCTGGAAGGATCGGCGCGATGAGCAGCCCACTGTTGGTAGTAGGGGAAGGGGGCGACATGTACACCGGGCATAACCGGGCCAAAACCGGCGCTGTAGACTGTTTTGCTGGTGGTCAAAGCCATGGCGCCAAAGGTGCGACCGTGGTACGAGCCCTGGAAGACGATGATGTTCTGACGCTTGGTAGCGTGGCGGGCAAGCTTGATGGAGGCCTCAACAGCTTCCGATCCAGAGTTCCAGAAGAAGAAGGTGTCGAGCTCCGGAGCAGGCATCTTGGGCTTGAGCTGTTCAATCAACTCGAGCATGGGCTTGTGGAAGCAGAGGTTGACCTGTCCGTGCGAGAGATTCGCGGCCTGCTTCTGAACAGCCTTGACAACCTTGGGATGACAGTGACCTATACGTATTTTCATTTGCATGAGTCCTTCGCTCCCATAAGCGAGGCCAGAAAGGAAAAGCGCCTTTACCAGTCGAAGTGACACCGATGCCGGTGGTCAGATCAAGGTATTTCTTGCCGTCCACATCCCAGACGTAGGTGCCCTGGCCACGCTCAATGACCAGTTCGGTGCTGCGACCGATACCATGGGCGATGTGCTGCTTTGCGAAATCAACGTATTTTGCAGAGGACGACATTGGCTTGTGATGAAAGGGGGAGAGAAAGAAAATGAGGTTTTGACCAGGCATACGCGCTTGTTCATGCTTTATATGAAATGAGACAAAATTCCCGACATTTGTCAGCGGTGTCCAATCGGATGCCGTGCACTAAATCTTATTACCCACGTTATCCGTTAGGCCCGTCCCCGGCATGTCAAAGCCTGTCCATCCTTTCAAGACATAATATAGCCCAACGTCGCCCGCTATGAAGGTTAAACCCAAGAGGCCCCATGTACACCGCACTGATGCCATCCTTGTCTCCTCGCTTTCTGTTTTGGGGGACGAAGAGCAGTTTGTAATAAAGACTACCCTATCCAATTGCATAGTGTAACCGCTTTTGAGAGTGTGAACGATGACAAATGGGAGCGACGCCTAACCTTATCTAGGTGTCACCAACTCGCCGCCTTGTCTCTGCACTCCCCTCTGCCTACTATTTTAGCCGACCTGACGAACATCAACGAAACAAGCCCACGGATACACACACACACACACATCCAAGTGCCGGGTTGGCATTGACCAGCTCTACTTCTAGAACTTCCGAGCGCAGCATATGCGCCGTGGGAATGTTTGGACCCAAAAAGAATGCGGGGCAACGCAGATAACGCTAGTGCCGATCTGGTACGGGATTGTCGCACCATCCTTGCTCTCGCTCCTTACCGCTGTCCCCTCTTAAGCAGAAAGCCTTTTGTTTCTTGGCCCGGTCGCTTTTGCAACAAGTGCAACCTTCGGGTGACAGGGCCAAAAAAAAGTGTGCTGCTTACTCTCAAATGAGGAGGGCCCAGGCATCCGCCGCTGCCTTGCGGCACAACACGTTCGCCTTGTCCAATTTCCTTATTCTGAACAAAAGGATCGTCTTGACTCCCAGACCTACCACCCCATCTCCCCTTGCAGCGTCTGCTCTACCCGATTACATCAGTCCAGAGATACTGTGATACTTTAGTTGATGCCAATATATATACACATACACACACACACATATATATAAATATATATATATTGCGACTGGTTTAGATATTTGCGGAGGTATCTTTACAGATGATGACGAATATACTCGATTGCTCAGCGCAGAAGAGAGAAGTAGGTATGTACATTTTGCTATTGCTTATTTTCGATGTCGTGAATCGTTTTTGCGATTGTCGAGCGTAACCCTTGAACAGCATTGGCACGCCACGCGCTATTGTCAAGGTGATTGGCCTATTTTAGAAGATAGGGTTAATCTAGTCTGAAAAGGAAATAATCGGGTTAACATACAAGCAACAATTGTTCAAAACGGTCGGGATCCGCCATGCAAATCTGGGCGAAATGAAGTAGATAGACACCGCAATCAAAAGCATTGCCTTGAATAGGAACCTTTTTACAAGAGAAGCTTGGTCAGGGAACATGGATTATCCGTGCTCCTGGTATCTTACATTTGCATGATAAATCCTCGGCAGCCGAAAGTCGCTTTCGTCTATATTGCGCCTGTCCTTTGCTGCGGACTTTAGATACTTTTGGATTGTTTTGCCAAACCGAGTGCGCTTGATTCCCAACGAGTCCAGAATGAATATCCGAGGACTAACAGTATAACAACCTCAGTGCATGAACCGCTTCCACTCTTGACGAACTTACTCATCACCAGATACATCATGCAGGCATGATCCAGGATTAGTGACAACTATTAAGAACCAGTGGAAACTACCACACGTATAAAAAACATGTTACTGTCTTCTTTGTTTTCTCCATTACCTTTCATTGACAGGTATAAAGATAAACCTTTTCTCGAAAATATCTGCCTTTGCGGCCCATCGTCGAACCGCTTCGTAAGGATCGTTGCTGTATCACCCACCTTGTTATCTCCATGTGCACAACCACACTTTCATCCTCCATACCTTGTTGAGTTTGAAAGCCGTTCGTAAAAGAAAGAATTAAATACATAGATCTCATGTCCGTTGCATGAATGGTCAAGCAGCCTTGATCGAAGCCTCCCCGTTAATCATCTCAAACACCAAAAGTCGTCATATTTTCCTTACCATCTCAGATAGAATTCTATCAGAGTATCGTTCAAGAATTCATTTCCCTCTAATCTTTCGATATCGCTTTTGAAGATTCGAATACCGCCTGCACCTTCGGAAGGATAAGAACAGACACTACCGTACAAATAAAATGAGTATTCTATTCCATCCAGCGGAACCAAGACGACCACGTACGGCTCGTTGTATTTTTCCACCTGGAAAGGTTCCTCGTTGTCCAGGTCGATACAAATCGGTTCATCCTTCTCTGCTTTGGAGCTTAGACGCGCAGAGAAGCGGGTAGGCACTGCAATGGGTACAGGTCTCTGGGTGGGCTTGGTCTTGACTGGACTTGATGTTATTCCCGAATGAGGCGGTGATGATGGCCGGCTAAAGGAAGCGCTTTTGGCAAGCCGCTGAGTCCGTTGCTTTGATAATGACATGTTGGTTCTTTGGGGTGCCGCCGGTGTCCCATTCTGGTTGCGCCCTTCATGTACATTTGTTGCTCTCGATTTTTCTGCGAGGATCGCATTGGTGAATGCATCAATTTCCTGGAAAGCAGCAGCCGTAGCAGCAGCAGCAGCCGTCGCCGTACACTTTTCTTCCCTGACGCTTTTTTTCGGCCTTTTGGACAGCCTCATCTCATCGTTGTCCGAGCCCTCCTCTGGAACGCCGATCAGATCTGGTACAGTTTTCGCCTTGTTACTTGTTTTTAAGCTGAATCCGCCATTTGCCAAGGTATTTTCATGTGGGAAGCTCTTGCCGATAACTGCAATGGCCTTGTCTATGATGTTGTCGTCTGTATGGGAGGATGATGCTGAGGACGACCGTGCAGTTGCCTTTTGTTTCTTTTTTTCTTCCGGAGAAGAAGTAATGCAGAAGCCTCGACGCCCACTGGTACGGTTGAACACGCCGCGTACAAGCTTCACCTCCTCATCGCTGTCCTCGAGGACAATGCCGGGATTTTCCTCCTGAGAAGAATGCATTTTAAGTCGCTTTGGCTTTCTAACATAGGTTTTACGGTCCCCATCTGTGAGATCGAACATATGATTCGCCATGCTTGTGCTCGTACTGGTGCTGGTTCTGTTGCTGGCGCTGCCGGTGCTGTTGTTGCCTGAAGCGGTTATTTCCTGGCTTATCCATTTCCTCGTCCTTGACCGTGCCGCAGACTTCGATTCGGATAGTACACTATCAGACGTTGGTTGTGAACTAAGTTCCTTGTTTTTCATTCTTGCAACCCGACCTTTTACGACCAAAACAAAAGAGTTCGTTGTCAGCAACCTCGGCTATTCTGTTTCCCACAAGCTCGGCACTCACTCTCTCGTTTGACACCAAGAAGATTACTGGTCTGATTCATTCTCACTTGATCAGAGCGTATGATTCTCCCTGAGCGTGGATCATTCTGCAAATTTGCAATGTCACTGGAATTAGAAACCTACATTTGATAACAGCATTGCATCAATGCCTTTAATGGCTGATAACTTGCCATTGGAATAGAGATCGGTATTCCGGGAGATCGACTTGTTTTTAACGAAGACAAAAGTGACGAAGACGGAGCTTTACTCTGCGTGTTACGCATCTGAGATGGATGTGGAGTGTAAAAGGATTGTTGTTTTTATATGAAAAAAGGGCGGGATCTTGAATCCAATGGCACCTACATACCTCTACATTTTTGTTCTGTTTCATCGCGTCGACGGATTCAAGTGTCACATTGAAGTACACTTTTAGACGCGAGAGAGAGAGAGAGAGAGAGAGAGGGGAGAGGGAGAAAGGGAACCGTGCTTCCCCGTCCACCAGGAACTACTCCTGCTCTCCCTCCTCTATTTTTTTTGAATTACCATATTCACAGCATATGACAAAAGCATTGGCTACTTTCGAGCCAATATATTTTATTGAATTTGCACTGTGTACCAAGATCTATGTCGAAACTGTGCAGGAGAACGACGAAAACTAGGATTTCTGTAAAAGCCCATGCAGATGCATCTGGCGACATTCAAGACGCGATAAATGCTACCCATCGCATTCTAATATCGTAAACTCTTTATGCTGCAAAGGTTAACATCCGCACGACAGATTAGTGTTCGTGTCAAATTAGGCCCTCCCTCCATAACCAGGCGGATGTGTACAAAACAAAAGATATCACGTGACGTTGAAAAAGAATTACCAATGACCTTGGGCGGGGAGGATGGCTACAAAAAAATGTTTGTTTTGGAAAGTAAATACTTTTAACTGCGATTTCGCATGACCCAATCATTTGAAGATCGGCGATCGCATCTACGCACAGACGAATATTTACGCTTGTATCCTGCACCCATTCGATTGGGCGGGTACAGGGCTTTTTGGGAGAGAGCTCTGCTAGGTTTCTGAGAGAACTTCTCCGGGTGGGCGGCACAAAAGAAGTTCAAACATAACCAATGCAATTTATATCAAAAACTAATGTCGACGAGGTCTGCCCCAAAGATCTTTTTCCTTTTTTCATCATTGTTTCATTCTCGAACCGGATCAAAGAGCGGAGAACACGGGCGGCGTGTTCCGATGGGCAACGAGGAACAGAATTCGCCCAGTTCCGGATAAAGGACGATGGCCCTTTTTCTCCCCTTTAGAAGAACCAATCTGAACCTTCTTTCACTCTTTTCAAACACGTTTTCTCTTAACCTCAGCCATGGCAACAGCTTCTTCCGCACTGCTACAACATCCCTCTGATACTGACCTATCCATACCTGCACCGACCGATACCGACCTGCCTGTCAAAACGCAAAAATCCATCGCGAAACCCAGGCGAATATCACTTCCGCCGCCTGTGACGTTCGACAGCCAGTGTTCTGGCAAGACGCCGTGGACACTTGCGATGCTATCCGATAGGACATCGTCGAGCTATTTCCATGATGATCTCAGCACCTCTGTGATTCTTGCCAGGAACCAAGCAGCCGCCGTTGATCGTGACCAGTTGCAGTTACTGCTTCATTCGCCACCACTCGGTTTTGAAGCACACGCGTCGTACAAGGACAGGACCGCCAAATCTTCCCAAAAACTCGATCGCTTTTTTGGTGCCCAGGCCCCTCATGATACTTGTATCAAAGAAATTCGGAAGGAGGGTCTGAAGGCGATGCTCCAGAGCAAGACTCCGTTGTGTTACTTTCTATATCATCTTCTTAAAGAATACTCCAGCGAGAACTTAGTAAGCTATCCATGGTGTGTTCCGGCCGAACCAACAAACAAACAAACAAAAAAAAATTCCTTGATTGCTCATGTACTCGCAAGTTCTTTTTTATCGAGATAGAGCAGTACGAAGCATTCGACTACGCGTCTGTCGTGCAACAGTTTGCGACGGCCCAACACATTTGCACCATGTACCTGGACCATGACAGCCAGTTCGAGGTGAATGTCGATGACAAGGTTCGACGGACGGTCATCGACGCCCTTCGTAACAAGCAGATGCAGGGATGTTTTGCTGTAGCCAAACGCGCGGTATACGACCTCCTCGAATCGAGTTACAAGAGGTTTCTCCGGGCGGATATATTCGATCTGATGGTTCATGATTGTGGTATTGTTTTCTATTCTTTTTTTTTTGCAATGGGACAACAGGACAAAGGGGAAGGTGGAGCAATGCCTAATATCCGCGTGCGTGCGTGCGTGTGTTTCTTGATGTTTTCAAGGGGAATTGACAACGCATTACGACGAGACCTCCCGCCGGGCCGCTCCACAGCTGCTTCTACAGTACCTTGAACAGCAGTATGCGATCATTTACACGAATCCACACACGGACCAGGCCGCTTTGCTGTCCGCGAGCCATCAGAGCTCCCGTCGCCGCCATGAGCTTACTCGGTCCATGATCCAAGCATTCTGCCGGACGAAGCTCGACGTGCAGATTGAATACTCCTCGTCCTACGAGCCTTCGAGAACGCAAGAGCATAGCCGTGCCGTAACATCTTTTGATTTCCTTTGTTCGAGGCGTAAACAGTAAAACACTTGTCGCCCTTAGACTCTCGCCGCCGCGCTTCTTTGGGACAAAAGTTGCGTGAAGAGCAAAGAGAATAGTGGAAATGCAAGCCCTTCAAGGCACCCGCCATTTCCTAACATGACACCATGGCATATGATACATCATCATCGCATATCCCACACACACATATTTGCATTCCCTTTTCCTTGCATCTGATTGTGTAGAAACTAAAAGGAACATTGCTCCATAGCATCGATAAAGCGTACAGAGAAAATAAGACGTGAATTCCATGTGGAAATAGATGCGGACAATCACAAGAAGAAACTTGGAAGTGGTGGTGGGGGTTCTATATATAAGAAGAGCAAGGTTCCCTGACTGGGGTTTGCGCACAATTCATCCAAAAGACGAGCGAGCCCCGCCCCATGTGACATAAGAAACAGAGGGGGGACTTGCTTGGATTGGGTATACAATAAAACTTCCAATCAACTGTGATAAGTCGTCTGGTGGGTGGGGGGAGGTAACTTAGTACCCTTTTGTCGCCGGCCTCTCCGTGCCTAAATTTCAACAGGAATATCAAATCTTACGGGTGCGGATGGAACTCAAACGATTTGCAGCAACGCGTAAAACAAAATCGTTTTGTATTGATGACCTAATTCTAGAACCCCTACCCCCTTATCTACGCGAGCGCTTCTCCGCGATAACATCTTTGACCTTCTGTTTTTGATGAAGCCTTAGATGGGGGCCATCGCAACGATGGATTGCCTCTTTTGGAAGCATTGTCAACAACCCTTGACTATTGCGTTTACCTTTCTCTTGTAAGCCCAATAAAAGGATTCCTTGCATCTTTTTATTTGGAGTGTATGAACTACCTCCATTTGTTTTTATTTTCCTGGTTCTTTTGGGGCGGAACGAAATGTTGCAGAAACAAAGAAGAAAAACAGGTGAGGACAAACATGGTCATTCATATGACCCCTTGCTTAGGCTTCTCCCCAACCTCTCTACACTCCGCGGCGACGGCATCGTACGGAGGAACAAATGTATTAGATACGATAGCACCTGTACTCTAATGAGGGCGTGATTGGGCATGATATCATTCTAAAGACAAATCTGTTTATTGACATGTGTTGCAAACCAAAGATTTCAGGATAAAAAAAAAGTATACATACAAAAAAAAAGAAGTTTCTTGTGTGTGTGTGTGTGTGTGTGTGTGTGTACATTGCAATGACGTGTGCTAAATGAACCAAGATGCGCGGATATGTGTGAATATGTCATAAACTCGAAAGTAGCAAAAAAGGGGGGGAAAGAGACTGATAGGAAGTGTGCGGGTGAGACTGTTAATAGCAAGGGAAAAAAGAAAGACATTGTAAAGAAAGAAAACGGGAATAACCTGATCTGCGCATGTAGACTTCCATAGGGATGATGGCTATTTAATACAAAGACGAGTAAGTCGGTGAAGAAAGGTCTGCCATTGGGAAAAAGTTCATCTCAACCGCTGCTGCTGCTGCTGCTGCTGCTGCTCCTGTAAGCGCGGCAGAGACAGACGTTGTGGAAGACAAGGAAGATGACCGGTTTGACAAGGCAGGCGTCAAGGGAAGGGGTAGGGAGTTAAGCGCTACGCTCTGCGACCGAGACAGCAGCGACAGTTGTTGCCGGCGCTGTCGCTGTTCTTGCTGCTGTTGCTGTTGCTGCTGCTGCTGTTGCTGTTGCTGCTGCTGTTGCTGTTGCTGTTGCTGCTGTTGCCCCTGTTCTTGATGTGACCGGGTATGTTTTCTTAAGGAACGAGAATGAAAGTACGCTTTGCCACAGCCAGGCACGGCGCAGTGATAAGGTCTGATATTTGAATGTGTCTTGATGTGCGTACTAAGCGAATCAGGTCGAGAGAAGCGTTTTGCGCAGCCCTGGACAGTGCACTGGAACGGCCGCTCGCCGGTATGCGTTCGCATATGGTTGTGCATCTTGTGTCGCTTGGTGAACGGCTTGCGATTGCGCGGACACCCAGCCCACAAGCAAAAATAGGCGGGCTTGCCGCTACCGACATGGTCGTCCCGGATATGGACCGTGAGCTGTTCAAGAGTCGCGGCCCGATAGTGGCAGTGTATCCACCGACAGCGGAACCTGCTGTCTTCAGCTGAAGCCCCAAGGTTTGGGATGTCCTGTGATCCACCCCCCCAGAGTGCCAGTCAACGCAAATAAGTATATTCATCCACAGTAGGCGTCAGAACACACAGAGAGGTCACGCTTTCTCTTTTATAAAACTTTACCGTGGTCTCGTGATAATAATAGTAACTCTCCAGAGGCAACATCTCGGCTCGGCTTCCGGAGCTTGCGACGAGCGTCGATGCCCAAGGATATTCGAACGGGACGTAATAGTCCATGCCTAATGCTAAAGAATAGACAACCGCGAGGGGCTAGGTCAGCAAAAAGAGAGAAAAAATCCCATCGTTTGTCAACAGAGTGAAGGGGGCCCATGAATTTCACAGCTTCTTGTATTTGAGTTGCCGTGGCAATGCTGACAGTTTGCAGGCCGGGGGGGGAAAGGATCATGTACTTACTAGGATGGTAATAGAAATCTTGAGGAGCTATGGCTTGAGTGGTTGACAGGATGGTGTTCATTGTTGTTAAACGCGAGGAAGGAATGAAGAAAAGCATCAAGATTTCAGGCTGCATTTATATATCCATCGGCATGCTCCCGATGGCTGCCGTAGCCAAAGAGGATATGGAATGCTCATGCATCACTAGGCAGTGCTTCGCATGCTCTTCCCGTTAAAGCTTCCCGAGGGGGGGGAGAGGTAGGGGCGGAAACATTGGGGTTATGGAAGATCATCATGGTTACCTCGATGATATCAAATGATGTTTGTGCTGGCTGTCAGCCAAACCCCCTCCCTACTTGTGATATTCTTCTATCGGAATAGAAGAGAGGGAGGGACAAGATCACCGACCAGATCTGCGCTGAACCAATTGGCAATGGTCAACTTCCTTGTGTCTACGCCATGTGATCTTTTGCGTTGAGTTTTCACTCTTTACCTGAAAATCTACCCCAAGGCACACGGGACTCTCTTTTCGAGCAGGTGACCAAAAGTACATTGATCTCTCGCTGTGGTGTCTTGTTACTGGTTCTCTCTATTATTATCCCCATTAAGCTACTTCTTGGGCTCGAACTGTATTTCCATCCAGAGAATATCTAGCCCGTACCTCTCTCCTCATTCCTTAAAGCACAGCCCCTGCTACTTCCCCAAAAAAGTTCTGTCACACTCTGGAAGAATGACCTGCCCAACCAATTCGTTGGTATTTCACTACAGTATGATCAGCTGACTCTCGTTGACTATCCGAGCGAAAGGGTTCAGTACCAATTAATGGCGCGTTTATCGCGCAAAACATACAAGAGAAATGGATTTTTGCGTCTAGTAAATCGAGTTGATTGAATTTATTTTTACAAAGAGGCCAAAACCTTTTTTCTTTCTTTCTGAGAAAACATTATTTGATAAAAGGACTGTTTACAAAGCAGAGGCACCAGTGATAATATCAACTATAAAAAATGGCGCCATTAGACTTCGTATCTGAAGGCGTATCCACATTAGATACTTACTCAATTCATTGGTAATGACAGCCTGGCGACCACGGTTGAAGGTCATGGTGAGCTTGTTGATCATGTCACCAGCGTTGTTGGTGGCGTTCTCCATAGCAGCGCGCTTGGCACACATCTCGGAGGCATGGCCCTCGACAAGAGCCCAGAAGATGGAGTTGGCGAAGGTGAACTCCTGGAGGTTAGCCAAAACGTCATCCTCGATTTCGTAGACGGCAAAGTTGGCTATTGATTCACGTTAGCAAACGTTCCCGGTTTTGAAAAGAAATCCCTTGTTAACTTACGCGAAGACTTGAAGGCCTCCTCAGAGAAGGCAGAGATGGTGTTGGCCTCATAAGCAATGACGGACTTGAACTCGTTGTAGACAACCTTGGCGCTGTCAAACTCGACGCCGCTGCTCTTGATGGCATCAGCAATCGAGGCAGCCTCAGCGAAGGTGGGGACGTCCTTGCCAATCTGGCTGAAAGACAAGACAATGTTCTTTCTGGCGACACGGCTGAGCTGAGCCTTGGGCTTGTCACCCAACACGACCAACTGGGCCTCGGGAACCTCCTCCAGAATACGGCGGGTAGCCTTGGAGACACTGCTGTGAATACCACCGCACAGACCACGATCAGACGAGGCGGCAATGAGCAAGGTCTTGCCATCCTTGACCTCAGTCTGTGCACTCTCGAAGAGAGCTATAGATTTTTTTCGCCATCCCAATAATCGCGATGAGTAAAGACACAAGTCGGAAAGATTTGACGCGTTGCTCTTCTTCTACTTACAGTTAGAGGCAGAGCCGAAGACACGGGCAGCCTCCATACCGCGCTGGGCCTTGTTGACCTTAGTCGAGGCAATCATCTTCATGGACTTTGTGATTTTCTCAATGTTAGAAACAGACTTCAAGCGAAGCTGGACTATAAAGGCGGATGGGTAAACTTCGTCAGTCCTCTGCTTCTTCTCTCTTTTTTTCCCCTGGGTTCGTCGAAATGTATGTGTGTGCACATAAAATATAACACAAGGGGTAAAGCCAGTAACGATAATTACTTTCTTTCAAGGTAGCCATGTTGCGGGCCTGAACACCGTGGCTATGAATTCAAAATGAGCAAAAAGATCATCTCGAACAGTAGACGTGTCGTTCTTAAAGCCGTGACTGATTTACCTCAAAGGCTGAACGGCAGGACGGAGGGCGATGCGCGATGCAGAGGACAACATTATCGAGGCAGTTGAAAGCTGAAAGGGTCAAATTTTTAGAGCAACCCCCCGTATGTTTAGTGGGGGTATTACGAAATTACAAGTCACAACGACATGGGTTGGAAGATTTGTCCAGCGGGCGTTGCCCAGGTGTGGGTAAACCCAACTCCAGCATTTGTTATCAAGCAAAATAAACAACCGTTCTGTTGACTCTGATATTTTATCTTTGTCCACATTGAATTATGGTTCTTTTATGGGCTTGCTTCCTCGTAGCTAAATGGAAAAAGTGTGATTACATTATCATAACAAAAAAAAATGAACACATGTCTTTTTTTGCATGATCTGTGTAATAGTAAAAAAAAATATTAATAATAATAATAATAATATTGGTCTAAACGGACGGATCTCCATGCTCAGGAAGACAAGGCATAAACAACTGGGAGAGCCTGGGAGCACGCCGGGGAATGTGTAGCTCAAAGTATTGATTACCGCGTGCGGATTTAGGATTTACAATATTAATTCACTTGATAATCTTGTCTGCTACTGGTGGAGGATAAAAGGTACTGTGATGATGAATGGACTGTATCAAAGCTCAACAGTAAGAATAACTTTACAGGCAGACATACAGATGCTGAACCGTCTCTAAAGTGTAAACTTTTTCCTTTTTATTGGTGCTGTGTACGGATAATGGAGGGGAGAATATGATCAGTCAATATTAGAGCTAGATGGCGAAGGGACGGGGCATGGTGAATTGAGCACAAGACGCAACAGGTGGAAGTATCTCTTGTTCAGTGGCTGGTAACAGAAGCAGGAATCTTGACGATGGATCGCAAGTTCTCGGTCTTCTCGCTGGTGTAATGCAGGAGCTGCGAGTGCGCGGTTTGCAAGACGGGAACGACCTGCTCCTGGACGCCGTGAACTACGGTGCGCACCTTTTCGATATTGGAGATGTCGGTGCGTTGATACTGTTCGCGGACGAGCTCGTACTGCTTAGAGGCAATGTCGACGAGCGACAGCACGCGGCCCTTGACCCAATCGGGCATAGGTTGTTCTTTGATGTGGGCAACGATCGTACTGACCTGCGAGTTGAACTGGTTGGCAAGATCCTGGAACCAGGTATGCGGAAGCTCGGTGGCAGTCTTGTGGCTGTTTGCAGCGTAGTTACGGACGGTGTTCTGGAGCGTCTCGAGGCTCTCGACGAGCTTGGTGTGCCTGTCGCCAACCATAGCACGCACCTGGTTCGACTTTTGCTCCACAGCCGTGGTTAAGACCGGGAGCTTCTCCTGAATCAGATCAAGCGAGCGGCAGCCCAGGTCATCGGCCCGCTCTACATGTCGTTGGAAATAAGCGCTATAGTAGTTTTTAAGAGATTCGTTCTGGGAGATGGTCGCAAAGGTTTCGTTGGCAAGGCGGCCAAGGCGGGTATCGTTCGCATAAGCAACGCCCTCCTGGATGAAAGGAAGAGTCGCGACCCGGTCAACAAAGTGCTTTTGATCGTCGTGATGATGATCAGGAGATTCTGCTAAAAATAGATGAGTCCTTCGAAAGATGAGCAAAAAAAAAAGCGGGTCTTGTTCCGTGCTTTTATTACCAGTGGACATGATGTAAAGGAGCAAGAAAGCGGAAGATGTGTGATAAACTAAAAAAAAAAAAGAGAAGGCAAACAACGACTCGGCTGCTTTTATACAAATACATAGACAAGACATCATTCGTGACAGAAGCCCAAATCAGGAGGAGCACAACGAGCTTCAACAACATTCTGTTTCATTGTATTATTTGTTTTATCACATGCAAATGGATGGGGTCCTGCTGTGGCCAGTGCTTCAGCTTTGTTTTCTTTCAGGCGTCGACAGTTCGTCAAAACGAGGTTTTTTTTTCATCATGGATTTAGCAACAGCTCGTGAGCGCAGCGTTGTGACATCCATGTGAAGACAGCATTACTGCGGCTGTTATTATCTTTCTAGTCCATAATCCACGGAACACACGTATGCACACACTCATGTATGCATACAAAAAGGCATTTGCTCATGCATTGTGCTTGCAACAATTTTCTTGTTTCTTTTTCATCTGTAACATGTGATACAGGGTGTCTGCGTCAGGAATGGCGGAGAGTCAACTTTTCCACAGGTGGCTGGGGGGAGGGTTCGGATTGGGTTGGTTCTTTTTTTTTTTTTTCCTTTGGGGGAGGGGCGGTGTTGGTAGGAATGCAATATTCCTGCCGCTCCGCCTATGCCCAGCGGGCGGCCCTTATCGCGTGACGCATTTGATCGCAACACAACACGCACGCACACACAATCACTCACTTATAATGGGCGAACACAAGCATAAATCAAAGAAGTCTAAAAAAGAACATAAGAGACACAAGAAGTCAAAGCACAATGACAGTGAACCCGAAATTGACTACTCGGATCCTTCTCTCTGGGTAGAAGCAGATCCCGCATCCGGTACGTCAGCGACAACAGCGGCGCCACCTGCATCATTGCAAGAAGAGAAGCCTATAGTAGAGCGCCAAGCTTGGATGATGAATTCAGATGGTTTTGATTTTGGAAGCTTGGGGACTGCGCGCGAAAAACCACAAGATAAACCGAAACGTAATCCGGACGATGTAAGATAAATTGAAAGAAAAAGAAAGAGCACGACATTGAAAACAACTTGTTTGGTAGCTCCATGTCAGCGAACGCGAGCTCAATGTTCATCTGAAGCAAGGGCTTTCTGTCGATCAATACCCCGAAGAAAAGCCAAAGATTCAATTTGGAGACGCAGGTTCAAAGTGGCGCATGATGAAACTCAAACGAATCATAGAACAAGCCGAAGACGAAGGCCGCAGCGTTCAAGAAGTGGGCCTTGAGCGCTATGGCTCCATTGAAAAATTGAATGAGGCACTCGCAGAACGAGATTATCTCGATAAGAACAAGAGGACACGAAGGGATGATGACGATGATTATGCCAGGTCGCATCGGACACGGCGCTATGTCTATGCAGACTCTGAGAAGTCAGCAGCATTTCGGAGACCCGAGAATGTGGATGAATTCGGGCGCGAGATGAAGCGTCGAAAGACAACGCCACCACCGACGGTAGAATCAGAGCGTCCCTCACGGGTTTCAGCAGCACCACTACCACCTATCGTCAATACAAAAAGCTCATCCGACGGGCTTGTGATCATCCCTCAACACGAGATGCCCCAGGCGTTCTCACCTACGGAACGGGTCATGACACGCGACGAACTCAACAAAATGAACGCAAAAGTGATGAAGGCAAAAATTATGGGCGATGATAACGCTGAGGAACTTGAAAAAGAGTATGAACGGCAGGTGAAAATGTACGAGGCTGCAGAGACTGGAATGGCCGAAGAAAAGGCAAGTGGGAGGAATAGTATCACCCATATGTCATTTAATAACCGTTTTTAGATTAGGATGCTTCGGGACACACGGTTCACATTTTGCCGACTGTGGATAGTGAAGGTCGCTTCTACGACTATGCACTTAAGAATGATGGAACAATAAGCTCTGACAGAAAAGGCAAGAACAAAGAGCGATTCAAGGACACTCATGACCCTCGAACAGGCGAGCGACTCAAATATGGCACTGTCGACGATGCCATGTCGCTCATGGACATGGTGCGCCAAGAAAAAGCAGGAAGCCGTGCAACTAGCAATATGGACCTTGAATTTGCCAACAAGATCATGACAGATGCTTCATTTGAGGTAATCTGCTGATCGATCTTTTTTCAAGTATCCTGGACTTACCCTAATCTAGAATAATCTTGATTACATGGATGAAAAAGCAGACGTTATGGGTGCAAGAAAAGGCTTGACGGAAGAACAAAAGATGCGCTATGCTGTGAAAGGTAGAGACTTTCCTGGGATGTTATACGAAATGTTTTTCTTGTACTGACGCTCTGTATAAGATTATAAGAGAACACAAGAGGCCCTAGAGAAATGCCGGCTCTGCTACCATGGCGACAAACCACCGCAGCTCGCAATGATTTCTCTGGGCATGCAAGTATATCTCGCGCTCCCCAACGTCCAAGAATTAACCCCAGGGCATTGCATGATTGTCCCAGTTCAACATGTTACCTCGACACTCGAACTGGATGATGACGCATGGGATGAAATTAGGGTTAGCTATCCGATGTGTAACCCATGAGATGAAGGCTGACTTTTGTCTGTAGAATTTCCAAAAATGCTTACTTCAAATGTTTAACGAACAAGGCTGTGGTGTGATATTCATGGAGACAGTGGTAAAGAAAAACCAGCATCGTCATACAGCAATCGAAGCTATTCCTGTCCCCTACGGAACGTATGAGCAAGCCTCTGCGTACTTTAGGGAGGCCATGCTTCAAGTAGGCGAAGAATGGTCTCAGCACAAGAAGATCATCAACACCACAGAACGAGGCTTCCGCAGATCTATGGTCTCTGACCTTCCTTACTTCCATGTGTGGTGCGGCCTAGAGTCAAGCTACGGCCACGTGATAGAAGATGAAAAGAAATTCCCTTATTGGTTCGGCAAGGAGACCATTGCAGGCATGCTGGATATTGGACCAGAGCGATGGAGAAGGCCAAAATACTACCACCACAGCGAAAACAGGTCTCGTCAACAGATATTTTTGAAGGATTGGGAAAAGTGGGACTGGACATCGCAATTTGCAAGCTAGAGAAGTCTACGTATCAGTACAGAACTCTTGCTTTGATGAGATGCCTAGTCAGCAGTCCACCCCATGTGCGTTCTATTCTCGGCATATCTTTTATAGATTTGAGACTGTACGAAATGTATATAATGCTTTTTTAAGAGATCCATGATAAAATCTACGCAAGGTTTTTAAATGTCTGAAGAAATCGTATCTGGACAGCTTATCTGATGTCCAACAAGAGCGTGCAGGGAGGAGGTAGGGCATAAGAGGAGGATAAGAGAAGGAAAAAAAAGGATAAAGTGCGTATCCTCCATATTGCCTTATCATTATGAGTTACCTTGTTGACTTTTGGAGATACTGGTAATTGCTAGAAGGCATCAATCCACGCGCAATGCGTACATTTGAGCCCCGCCAGCATGAGGTTTTAGGCTAACACAGATGGTTCTTGTTTTCTGGCGGATCGCACTGGGGACAAAACGAGATAAAGCCGAGTCCTTCTTTGCTTTTTACAATCTTCTTTATTGTATTCGTTGTGAGTTATTTTGTCTTGATGAAATATGAGAAGAGAGAGGCTGCATTTTTCAATTTGGAAAAAAAAAAGTGAAAAGCGATTCATGGAAACAACCGCCGTAGTTTGTGGCGTAACATTGGCTTGTTTTGTGAAGAAGAAGGTGTGTAATCGGATGCTGTTACGCAAACGCGTTCTGCTCGGCAACCTCATCACCGCCCCCTTCTCTGTCTCAGACGAGGCTACACAAACGCAAGTCCTACAGCAGAGCTTGTTCTGTTTGGTCATTCCTTATCGATCTGGTCAAGTAGCCGAAGTGCTGAGGAATGCCCCCCCATCTGCGATATAAGATAGGTTCGATCAAGTGTTATTTTGTTTCCATTTCTTCCCGCTACTCTCATTTTTTTGCGGGACGGGCAGGCTGTTCCTGAAAGCTCATGCGCATAAAAATAAAAGTGACCATGACAACGAATAGAAGCAAGTCGAGATCAAACCCCGCCAACGGCCGCTTTATAGACACGTCCCTCCCCCCCGCCAGAGAACAAAGCGCGCTTATCATTATCATCTAACAGAAAAACAGATGAGCAAAATTCAACCTATAGCATCGTCTTTTCGGTAACGACGTATTGATTTCTCTATAGAACATAGGAAATCACCTATAGATGTTCCGAGACAAGATATAAGATTTACATCGAGCTAAATGCAATGCATTCTCGGGAATTAAGACGAGTGGTAGGTGGCTGATAACAAAAGAATTAAAGGGGTGTGTATGCGTATTTCCAGGGCAGAAAAACTGGATTCGGGTTGCCCGTGTAACGGACCAGGCTTTTTTTTTTTCGGCTGAGCCAAGAAAAAAAAAAGGTGGATATTCATAGAAAAATTAAATGTCCTCAAAATAATGGGAGTTCCACATCTGCTTTCTTTTCCTCTCGTTATTCTGAGTTATCATGTCCGCAGCCCCTACCTCTACTACTGCCGCTCCTCCTCCAACCCTTTACAGTGTCGAGGGTATCAAGCTTAAAGTTCGCGAAGGCGTGGTGTGCCTTGACTCCCAGCTCAGCCAGTACAAGTACTGCAATGATATCGAGCGCATAACCGGCGTGCCAAAATCCTACTTTGTGCTTGGTGCTGGCGCCATCATCTTCATCATGATCTTCTTCAATCTCGCCGGCCAGCTCTTGACCAATTCCATCTCGTGGATTTACCCAGGTTTGCCTTCTTTGATATACCTCCCAGAAAGAAAAAAACAATTAAAAGCTCATGCTTCTGATCCTTAGCGTACGCGTCCTTCAAGGCTATTGAGTCCCCATCACCTGCGGACGACAAGCAGTGGCTGACTTACTGGACTGTGATTGGCTTTGTTCACATTGTCGAGTTCTTTTCCGACCTGCTTTTGTATTGGTTCCCCTTCTACTATCTTCTCAAGACTATCTTCATCCTTTGGCTTGCTTTGCCTCAGTTCCGCGTAAGTTCTCTCTCTTTCTTTCTCTCTCTTTGTAAAAGGATGGGAAGTGCGAGATGGAGAAGAGGCGTTGTAAGAAAAAAATGAGGTGATTGACGTAGTCTCGGGCGTATTTGTGTGGATTCTTTTTTTTTTTTTTTTACCTTCAGGGTGCCGAGGTGCTCTACGTACGTTTCCTTCGCCCATACCTGTTGAACGCTCAGGGTGACATTGACAAGCGCGCCCATGAGTTGCGCAAAAAGGTCGGCGATGTCGCTTCCGAGCTCTCAAAGTCGGATTAAAGGAAATGCAGCACGACTGTCGTACTTGCTGTGCATGCGACAGATAAATAAAACTGTACAGTTCTATGTATGATCGAGAACAAACCGCGCTCCATGTACCTGGACGAGATTTCATACTCAGCGTAGTAGCGCGTTCATAGAGGGCGATGCGAAAAAGCGTACTTTTGTGTGTGTGTGTGTGTGTGACATGTTGTACCGAAACTATTTGGCTTTCATTATTACCACATGCTTCGTTTTTTTTTCTACCGGCGCGTTTCCCTGGTGGCACAGTAGGCAGTTTTACTAAGAGTAGTTCCAAGGAGAACTAGCATGGGCAAAAATAGCCGCAAGGGTAACAATTGTATAAAATATGCACTGTCGTCCCTGAACAGTTATTGCCACACTCATAATAAAAGGAGACGTCTGCATATACAGTATATCCCACTACTCGCATTCTCCCTTTCACCATTGCCTCTATGTATGCACATTCACTATCTTATACATACATACACACACACAAAAAAGTTCCCAAAAAGAAAGAAAATTGCCCCACCCTTTCCGCACCCCCCCTCCCTTGTTCTTAGGATCGCAATTTGTTATCATCACATACTGTTGTGTTTTTTTTTTTGTCATAACGTGCCACCCGCTCGATAAACAAAATACGTTGACAGTTGACGGCAGATTGACAGCCATTTGACTTTCCACGCTGTCAATAGCAAGTCAGTCCCCTCTTGCGAACTGAGAAGCAACCGCGCGCATAGTTACAGAATACAAAGATGTGCATTTACTACCTTCGTGCTGTGCGTGCGTGTATGTGTGCTTGCGTAGGATCAGAGAAGCATTGCCTATTTCGTCGTTCCATCAGTCCACGTCAGGTCATTGGTATATGCATGCATGACCCTTGACCCTTTTTTTCTAAATAAAATATCTGAAATACTACATACTCACATAGAAAAGAAAAAAAAAAGAGAGAGAGATGCTGCAAACTGCGCTTCAGATCGTTTCTAATTGCATGATCTCAGTATCGACCAACACGAATGCATACGGCGAGAAAGCAGCATCGTGTATATGGTATTTCGAAGGACACGAGTATCAGTTTATCTATCTCTCCGTGGTCTGATGGTAATGCAGCAACGAAAATTAGAAGCAAATACACCAGAGGTCTTGGTCCCATGAAGACACCAGATCATTCGTGCGGAGAACTCAGATCCTACGTGACCGCTCACACACATACACATGTCCACACAAAGAGATAGAGAAGAAGAAAAAAAGAGAGGGTACCCGGAGAGAGAGAGAGAGGATGCTCGCGAAAGAAGACATGCAGACGATGTTCTTCGGGCGTAATGGACGGACGGAAAAGAAATCAAGGTCGGGTATCACAACGCCTGGTGACAATTGTAACCAGGTGATACGATGATGGTTGGCTGTTATTGACAAAACAATGGGGGATTCCATTAAATGTATAAATGTGAGCGTGAGCATGCTTTTTTTTCCGGGTCCACACAGACGTATGAATTGTGTCAATGGAGTCCTTGCTTTCTTTTCTGGGCTTCCCTCCTGCAATCACGGGCACCCCCCCCTCTTCTCTCTGTTTTTCTACTGTGTGCAGCCATCTTTTCTGGGGCCCCCCCTTTTTACTATCCCTTTTGGACAATAATACTTTCATATATTTTCTTTTCTCTTTGGTTCCTTTTCTTCCTCTTTCTATTTCTCTCTTTCTCGAAAGAGGTAAAAAAAAAGTTTGCCCAGATTGTTCTTATTTTTTTGGACGCCCTGAACAAATCAACCGCGAACTATAGAATGCCACCGTGGTTATCATTCCTTGCACGGGATCGCAACCCGGCGATCAAACCGACACCGGCTCTCAAACAAATCGGTGATTATAGACTCATCAAGACAATCGGACGCGGATCATCAGGTACGAATGGCAGTGTATCTTTGAATCTGTTAAGATACTGAGTGCAATACATATATATCCAAAACAGGGCACGTAAAGCTCGGTATCCATCACCGTACGGGAGAGTATGTTGCAATCAAAATGATTCCACGTCGCCACCTGCTCTCGTCGGTCACCATGGCTCGAGCAGTTGAGCGCGAGCTGGCCATTCTCCAGCTGATCCACCACCCGCATCTCATCGATCTGAAGCAGGTCCTCCAGGACGCCAACTACGTCTACTTCGTGACCGAGTACGCCCAGGGAGGAGAGCTGTACCATGCTCTTGCGGGTCGCGGTTGTTTACCTGAACAAGAAGCCAAGCATTTCTTTGGTCAGGTGGCTGCCGCCTTGGCGTGGTGTCACGCTCATAGAATCTGGTAAGACAAGAGGAGGGATTGTCCGATCTGCAACTCCTCCGAAACAAAACGAATGGTCTAATGCAAATTATAAAAAAGTCATAGAGACTTGAAACCCGAGAACATTTTACTTGACAAGACTAGGACAAAGATTAAGATCGCCGATTTTGGAATGGCTATCATGCAATCACCAGAATCGCTGTTGCGTACCAGCTGTGGGTAAGGCCATCCTCAGTCTTATGTCACTTTACATCAAAAAAAAAAAACCTAAAAAAAACAAACAAAAACAGATCTCCGCATTACGCTAGTCCCGAGATAGTCGCAGTAAGTCATCAAAAAAAAAAAAGGGAAGAAAAGGTTCGGAGGGTTGAGCAAAAACTTGCCTTGTTAGGGAAAGCCCTATTATGGTCCTGCTACGGATGTATGGTCTTGTGGCGTGCTTCTATTTGTCTTATTAGCAGGCTATTTTCCTTTTGACGATGAGCATGTCCCGAGGTTACTCATGAAAATCAAATCGGGTCGCCGGCGCAGGATACCCGGGTCCCTTTCACCCTCTGCCAAAGACCTCATCCGACGAATGCTGGCTACCGACCCGGCAAACCGCATTACCGTAGGTTTTGCGTGCACAATGCTTTGACCGATACTCAGTCTAATGTTGATTATTCAGATGGACCAGATATTGCAGCACCCTTGGCTCGATGGGCAAGATAAGTCTGTGTACATTGAGGAGAAACCCTTGCTGCATGATCCTGTTATTTCCGAGGTCGGCGAGCTCGACGGCCGGACGTGGGAAACTCTGAAGGTGCTATGGCGTGACCAGGGACAGCAAAAGATCATTACAGCGCTGGTGTCGAGAGGGTATATTATTATTAGTATTATATTGGACTCCATTCTCCTATGGCTGACATCTGGCGTATTTAAAGCGAAAATGTTCAGAAGCTCACATTTCATTTGCTACAACAACGGACACGTCGGATGCTTGCCGGACTATCGGAAGACGAGAAAGAAAATCGATCAGATAATAATAACAAAACAGTAACAGCGTCAGATCAGTTACATAAGCAGATCCTGTCAAATACAACATCTATATCTTCCTCAGATGACCAATCCAGTACATGTTTAATATCGCCCAATGCACGCTCCACGCAAACGAGCCCGGCATCATCTTTATCGCACGGGACCGATTGTGTTACTGTGCCTAAAGCTGCCAGGTATATTATATCATCTCATGTTTAATGTGATTCTTGTTCCAGTACATGATTCTCGGCTCAACACATGCATATACGTATATATATATATCATAGCAATGATGACACTCACGCGACTGCCCTGGTTCATCGACTCCCGCCCTTTTGTGTCTACTCTGCAATTGATCCCTTTGCGCTCAAGACAGCGGCTGCTCAAACCATTGTCACTCAAAAGTCAGCAATCGCCTCACAAAATTATCGTTCGCTATCTGAAGAGGATATGACACTCAAGAGCACGACAACGGGAATGGCACTAGCCGTTCATCCCGGTTACCAGTTCTCTCTTCTATCCACAACCAAAACTGCAGCATTCTTGTCCAATGTACAGCGGCGGTTTTCGATCGAGCAGGAGCGACAGGAGCATGCATCAACATGTAGCACGAGCAGTTGGACTACAGCTGAGGTGGGAAACGTTGCAACCGCACCTTCGAAGCTCTTTCGATGAAAACCAGAAGTTTATACATACGCAAACCGTTGACGCTTGTGGGGGGCCCACTTGGGGCTTGAAAACTACCAATACACCCGTCCCTTGAACTGCGTTTTCTTCTTTTTGAATGAAAGACGAAAAGAAAGTGAGAGGACGAGAACGATAGAAGGCGTATATATATATATATACGTATAATATGTTCATCCATAATGTAAGATACGCATGGTATATGTAAGTACTTTATATGTAGACCTCCTCTCAATGTAGGATTATATTCATCTCCCTCGTAGTATTTTTTTTTTCTCTCATATAGGTCTGCATTTTGCCATTTAGTTTACATCTATCCTATTCCCATATCCCCATCCCTGCCACGTTTATGGAGCGAAGAAAGGGGTTTGACAAAGAACAGTTAACCCCCCCCCGGTGTGTGAGGCGATGAAAAAAAAACACACACATTATGAATATCGTTTTTCATGTCTTATGAATTGAATGAGCCGATTGGTTGATGTCACTCAACGATTTGGAACCCGGCAAGTCCCATCGCTTTGCAATTACATTTTTCATTCTCCTTTTATTATTATTATATAAAAAAAAATGTATGCAGGCTCGCCCATGTGTTACGCGTAGTTAACGCACGACCCGGGTAGACAAGCGCTGTTTAAGAATCCCTCTCTTTTGATGGGAATCGTGACTCAGCCCACAGACAAATAAAAAGAGCAGGTCGACTGTAATATCAAATTGAAGTAAAGATCTTCCCCCGAAAGCGCCGCCCATAAAGTGTAAGACAACACATATCGTAACACGAATTGTGGGTCAGAAAAAAAGAAGCACTCCCCCCATCTCTTCAGCGCCCCTTGCATTGCACTCGAGTGGTTTAGCGATGGTTTAGTCAACACAGACAACCACTCCCTTGGTCTCTACGCTTTCAACCCGCACTCACAAAGGCACCCGACTGCTCCCTACCCCCAACGCATGAAAAGAGAACAAATGTATTTTACTTCGATAATAATGAGCATTGCGGATAAGGTCAGGTTATAGCGACTCAAATAGTGCTTCGTCTCAAATGAGAAACAAGCGAATGATACCTTGACTGAGGATCATCTTCACCATAACCAGCCTTTATATTTCGGACGAACGCAATTCCCCCAACGTGAATGGATATCATTGTATGCTTTTATCAGTTGCTGAAATGTGCCCGCGTGGGTCTTTTCTGGGCCAACATACGCTTATGAACCGTTCAGGTGCCCTGAACCGAACAGGCTATTTAACTTTGCAAGAGACCCTTCATCGGCTGCATGACTGGGAACATGCTGACATTGGTCTTAATGAAATGCGCCACGGCGCAGGCCGAGAAAAGGAGCTTCAGCAGTGACTATAGTACCAAAGACAAGACCAAATGCCAGCGTAATCTATGGTGCAGCCTTGGCATCAGACATCATCAAGGGGCCATGATTTGGTAATGCATCTTATTTGAGATACGGTTTTATCTTGTATATGATATTCACTTTTGGGAAAATAAGTACGTCAGAGAGCAATTCTAATGTTAAAAAAAGCACGGAGGAAAATATTTCAGGGCATAAATAGAAAGTGATCACCAACGACTGGCACCAGAGCCATAATAAGCGCCGCCACTGGGACGACCTCCACCATACATGCCTCCTCCTCCACGGCCACGATAGCCTCCTCCTCCACCGCCGCGGCGACCTCCACCGCGACCTCCACCTCCGCCACCTGAAGTAGCACTCATCATCTCAAGGCGGGGGTCAATGTGTTGGTTAGTCTCGCGGAGGATGCCCACAAGGTCCCGGGCCTGTCTTGCGTTGTCAGGTGTGAAGAAAGTGAACGAAGAGCCGGTAGCACCACCGCGACCAGTACGGCCAACGCGATGGACATAGTCCTCGATGTTCGTAGGGAAATCATAATTGATGACAAACTTTACGTCCTTGACATCTGTTGTAAGATAGAAGAAGATTAGAATACAAAGATAATCATAAAGGTCCCTTCCTGCACATTGAAGGAAGAGTCCCATGCACGCAGAACAGAGAGCCAGAAAAGCGAAGTTGCTCACCAGACCCAGGACACGCGGAGATAGTTCGTCGATGCGAAAGAATTGATATGAAAATAACAAGGATGATCATAAGTAAAATCCTTCTGACAAACTCCCCCCGCACTAGTCTTGATGTGGGCCAAGTGACAACTCCAAGAAAATAGCGCTGTACAAAACTCGATCATGATTCTCTCGGCTCACAGGGGAACGCAGTCGTCATTAGCAGCATGCCAGTAAACATCGGCATGCTCCTGCGGTCACTGTCAGCTTATAAACACGATGATCAACGTTGCAGCATAAAGATTCCTGATCTTCCTGACAACTGTGCTTCTGAGCGGCATGCATGCCCGGGACTCCTAGGGATAGCTGTTTCATCAAGCTAGTAAAAATTAAACTTACCGATACCACGCGATGCGACATCGGTGGCCACCATGATCGGATGTCCTCCAGAGCGGAATTGGCTGAGTACCCAATCCCGCTCATTCTGTTGTTTATCGCCGTGAATGGCAAGTGCAGGGAAACCGTCTTGTCGCAGATATCGCGTAATTTCATCGGCAGTTCGCTTGGTACTGGTGAAAATCAGAGTCTTACGCTCGGTTTCCTTCTCCTCCATGATGCGTTCCAGGTGTTGAATAAGTCTTTGGGGGGGACCACGATTGATCAATATGGGAACCTTTGCAAAAACTAACAGCATGTACTTACTTGGAACGCTTCTCTGCCTCAGCACAAACCTCAACGATCTGAGTGACATTTTTTGACGCGCTGAGCGAAAGAGAGCCAATAGTAACCTGGATGTAATCCTTGAGATATGATTCGGCAAGGCGTTGAACACTTCGTGGCCAGGTGGCGCTCCACATCAGGGTCTGTCGGTCAGGTCGAATCTGATTTACGATTTTACGAATTTGAGGTTCGAAACCCATATCAAGCATGCGATCGGCCTCATCTAAAACGAGGTAGGTGACACGGCGAAGGTTCGTTTTGCCGGATTCAAGCATATCGATCAAGCGACCAGGTGTAGCAATGCAGATCTCAACGCCTATATGTCATGATGTAAATATATCTGATACGACGATAACATATGGTAATCGAAAACATACCTCGTGCGAGATCTCTGATTTGCGGTCCACGGGAGGTACCGCCATACAAGCACGTATTTTTGATTCTAGAGGACTGTCCAAACTTTGTGCACTCTTGCTGGATCTGCACAGCAAGCTCACGGGTAGGAGCAAGCACGAGAACAATTGGACCATCTCCGGGCTCCAATAGAGGCTGCGCGTTAATGTGGACTATACCGGGAAGAGTGTATGCGAGTGTCTTTCCTGAACCCGTCTCAGCAACACCGACGACATCGCGACCACTCAACGCCATAGGCCAGCCTTGGCACTGAATAGGTGTAGGTGCAGAGAAACCAAGCTGCGCCAATTCTTTCATGACGTAAGAGGGGAAATTAGCCTCTTCGAATGTCTGCAAAGGTTTGGGAACATTATGACCAACGACGGTCATATTTGCCTCTGCTCTGATCCGAGCGACTTCATCGAGGGATCTCGCTGCAACATTAGGATGTTCGCTATAGAAATTCTTCTCAAATTTGGGAAGGGCTACTTGGTCCCACTGGATATCTTTGAGGCCGCTGCCGAGTTGGCCCATCCGATCGCCGCCACCAAAACCACTACCGCCACCGTAGCCGCCACTGCCGTAGCCGCCACTGCCATAACCGCCGCCTCCACTGCTGCTGCCATAGCCACCATAACTGCTGCTGCCGCCGCCACCATAGCTGCCGCCGCCGCCATAGCTGGAGCTGCCGCCGCCATACGCAGCTCCACCACTGCTGCTACTACCTCTTTGGTAGGAATCGCTAGATGAACGATAAGAGCTGTACGAAGAGTGCCCTCGGTCATCACGGCTGGATGAATGATGATCGTAGCTATAGATGAAGTAACAATTAAAAAATGCAAGGGATGACGACAACTAATCTAAACTTACGTTCTGCTCGATCTTCTAGGAGACGCATCGCGATGTTCTCTTGAGCTTCTGCTAGAGTAGCTTTCGCCATAGCCTCTGCTGCTGCTTCGTCCGCCGCCGCCAGATGAATAAGAGGATCCGTGGGGATCTCGTGACGATGAGTAATGAGAGGAATATGAAGACATTACAGAAGGAGTGAAAAAAGATGTTTTTTCCTTTGATGGAGCGAAAATATAACCGACCCCGACGGTGACTCTGTTTTTTAACCCTGAATGTAAGGAGGTATAAAAATTTTCCATCAAATTTTTGGTTGATGCCCAAATTGGTTAAACTCTGCTGTTTGGTAGAGTACCAGAGTGCCCTTTTTATTGGGGATGAGATAAAGCCATGCAGCAAAGTATTCTAAATGAAAGAACGGGACGATAAGCATGAAAAAGAATTCTCAAAACTTGCGCTCTAGCGCTGGCTCAATTTTTTTTTTTCAACTTCAGCGGAGTATTATTCCAAGCTCAGTAATTTCCAATTCATGGGGCTTGATCTAAATTCCAGGAACGGGGATGGTTTCATGAATTATTTGAAGCGAAAGCGATTCAGCATCAATAGAATAGATCTTTCTTTGTGTTAAGCTGAGAGATAAAGCGAGAAATAAGGAGAGAGGGAGTGTGCCTTCAGCATTTGAATGATCTTGGATGCCCAAATTCAAGGTTGTGAGATCGGTGTTGATTCCTTGGAGAGTCTATAAAGTGTCTAAAACTTTCTGGCTGTTCCAAATTCCACGAGACACTACATCATCTATTGTGGCTCCAAAATGGGTCGCTCGTGTAGATCTCAGAGCTCATATTTTGATATCCTTTAGGCTAGATGGGTGAGGAAAATAGACATTACGCTGGAAATACACATACTTTGAGCACCCAGTTGGTTTGTTAGTGTTGCTGATTTTGCTGCAAAGACGCTTGATGAATAGAGTGGAAAGTCCGGGTTCATTATTCGACATTGCTGATAATATACATCAAAAGCTTTAACGGGACAAAGCAAGGGGTCTGCATGTCTAGTGATGGCAATGCTCTTACGTATGCACTGGCCCAGTCGTTTTTCCTTTGTTGCGACTACCATTAAAATGAAGAGATTTGTGGACAGAAGCTGGGGCCAATTTGGTCCAGGCCGATCCGCTCATTTCCGATGGCTGCATGAAGCCAAAACAGTTTGTCTGTTGCGTGTATCTCTTTGGCTCTGTCTAGTGTTTAGTCTGTTTCGAGAGAAATAGTCCAACATGTGATGTTATTTACATCTGCGATATTATTAGGACGAATAGAACCAGCACTAAGTGCCTTGAAGAATGACTGATAAAGATAGGAACAGGAAATGAATTAACGGTCTTCATACAATTCCAATATTGCGGAACGATAACTTTTAATTCTGGCTGTTGGTCACCCATGCTTTCGTTGTCCTTGGGCTAATTGAAATTGGCATCAGAGTTCATAACAAGGCTCGTCGGATTTTGTACTACTAGCGAACTTTGCCGAGACAAAAAGATGATAAGGACGTAAAATGGGATAACTACGTATTTCCCTTAATAGTAGTTTCTCGAAATGATGACAATGCAATCCCTACTGTTCCTATATTCGCAGTTACGGATTGCTCCGCTCTTTTGCTCTTTTCCTCTTTCTGGCTGGTGGCTGTGGGAATCTCAAGTTACATTTATAATGCTTGATACCGAAACTGCTTCCAAGAATGTTATATTTTTTCGTTCTTGTTTTGACATTGTAATTGCTGCAGAAGCCCCTTTCTTGGACAATGCTATGTTGTGCTTCATATTAATATGGAATCCAGACTCGTCAAGAAACCTATAGTTTTTCTAAAGTCAATGTCAGTCATGTCCCATCGGCTCACACAGTCAAACCATTCTTGGTTCTTTGCATCACTATTCATGAAACCGAGCGTTTTCAACGACAAGTTGCATTCATTTTTCATATATTGATGAGCGTCGTTTTAAATACTTTAAGACCCTCAAATATCTGGAGCAATTGCTCTAGGACAATGGGTGGACTCTCTTCAACCTATTCTAAAATAGCACTCATGTGCTCTTCGTTGAGAATATCTGAAGGATCTCTGCCTCTACTCTTTTAATTATACTGTTAGGATCCTTTCCGTACTGTACATAATGTCCATCGTTGTGCTGAGCGAACATGGCTTCCTGGCTGTTTTGCAGCAGCTGGTGCACTCAGGACCTTCTCAACAGCAGTTTAAAAAATTTCGGCCTTATCTTTTTTTTTGGTGTAGCCATGCTTAAGGTGTGCTTCTTTCATCTGAATGTCTACAACCTTTCACTTGGGGATATGCGTGTCAAGAAGGTCAGGGTTTCTTCTGCGAGATGTACCAAGCAGATATTCTGTGTCAGAACAAGCGAACTTCAGAGAGTACATTTCCTCATCAATGACAAGGTCATGTCCACCCTTGAAAAAAGATAGATCGCTCTTTCCGAATGTAAAACAGATATTGAGATGTATTTTCCAAGCTTCTTTTGTGTGCCATCTGTTTTCCATGCATGCGGCTTCATTTTTGGAAAACAGTGCATGGCAAATACCACAATGAAAATCATGCAAAGGATTTGCGCAAGGTCGCATGACGGTGCCACATACCTTTATCTAAAGGGCTTCCATAGTTTATTTTCAAAAAATATTAGACAGTGAACTCAAAGAAGTATAAACGAATCAACAAAGAAAAATGTCAATCGAATTTAGGCTCATTCAATCAGAATCGTAAGAAGGCGCTTGAAAGATAGCGGTGATAGCAATTTCCTATTTGTTCATCAGGTCTAAGAATCAATGCCAGGTCATGAAAATCGTTTGAGACCATCAGAGAGAAATAGAAAATGTCATTCTGCTAATCCAGAGGAAAATGTGGTGGCCATCAAAGAAGAATCCTGAGCCGCCTCGCTGAGGACCGACATTGTAAACTCGGTTCTAGCCATTTGATTCCGTTAATTATGTCTTGAAAACTAACGATTTTTCGAGTGAACTTGCCTGGGCAGTCCGAGACGGGAGAATCAATAGCGGCCAACTAGGTGAGCGCTGAAGTATCGAGAACCAAGTAGAACTGGGCCAACAAAGTTTATGCGAGGAAGGCGTTTGTTGATATATCTTCTTTAATACCCTTGAGATCAAGTTCTAAGATGGATTGTGAAGGAATTCGTCCAATTGTTCCACGGTACAGTAGATACATAGGTATAGATTCATCTGGATCTGGGAGTTGAGGTTTGCGTTTCGATAATAACTGATTGTCCAGTTTGCAAATAGGTCGATGGAGGAGAGTATCCAGAAAGAGTTTAGCTGATAATAGTTTGTCGGTCCGATATGGTACTGATTCTCAAAGTATTGGCGGGCGAGATCCCATATCGCAACTTGGTAATGGATCACTTGGATGAGATGTGGTGGGACCAATCCCGGACTTTGGTTGCGAGTTCTAGAAAGAGAAGGTATCTGCTATTCCCTGGCTGTTAATAGTACGTAGAACGCGTTGAGGACTAAGTGCGCCACGTTGAGTGTCTGCCAATTGCTCGATTGCGGTGCTTTTAGAAAATTCTAGTAACCATGCACTCAACGACCCTTCCAAATGGCGTTGATGGCATTGATAAGCAGCGTCTGGAAAACAACAATGAGGATCATCAGTCCACCATCCTAACTAGGGGATCGGGGCTATCTACGTGGTGTGTACGGTATTCAGTACTAATCGAGGTGCTCTTAACTGTTGAATGGGTTTCAAACTGTTGTAATAGAGTTGCTACATTTTATGCTTGTATCATCAACCGCTTGGATATATTCCATTAAAAATATCTAGCCATCTGGCTATGTTGAGATCCTAATACCTTGTGAGCGCAAGTACTCCAAGTTCATATTTCTTCAAACTTTGGCGGAGACATATTATGAGTTGAAGGCAGAGCGAAAAAGCGGCAGTCCGAGATTGGTACACTAGACCCATCCATATCAGGCAAAAAAAAAAAAAAAGCGATAGGAATTAGAATGGCGGCCTATGTGCAAAAGTACATCGGATAGATTTAGTATGGAAGTGGAATATATGCTCGGAAGTCTACTTCTCCCGTATAAATGTCTATATTCTTTCACTCGGACACACACGTTCAGAATTACTGTTGCAAGCTATACGAGGCAGATATATTGAGTGGATCACTCGGCTAGAGAGAGTACAATTCCTCATCGTAGGTCAAGTCAGTCATGTTCATCAACAACTATTCAGATGTTGGAGGAGTCTATCTATTATCTCATGATCTATCTATCTTCGTTAACAAATTTATTTCCCGTTTTAAACTGATGAATTTGTATAGACAAAGGCGACGTATTCTTATGGAGGTGGGTTTGTTGATCTTTGGGTGACATCTGGTGGATCATATTGTGCGAAGATTTCTTAAGCTTTGGAACCAGATGGCATGCGACTTCGATTTTGGAAAATTGTGTAATGCGAGCACTTCTGACGGACACTGGGAAAGCTTGCGCAAGGGTATTGCTTTCCATAAATAGATGGTGTCATCCATCTCGCAGATTATGTTACCATTTTTCATATCAGGATCCATGGATCCATAGTATGTTATATCTCTTTGGTCTTCACGATAATTCCAGGAACATTTCAGCCTTAGCTTTTCAATAATGACCATCAAAACAACATAGATGTGGTCGCAGCAAAAAGTTATATAAGGAACCCCTCAGATGAACAATGAATATCCCAAGTCCTCTCTCATATCGATTGGATAATCCTCTCTAAAGCATGTGACACAAACCTCGGAAGACGGACTGACGATATGGGTGATAATTTTCTCTGCAAAAGGGGGCGGGGGCTACGGTAAATTGTGAGATTCATGGCTGGGCTGGCATCTTCGCCTGGTCAGGGGTGAAAGCATGGCGGATATAGTTTACATTCGTACCACTACAGCACTGCTCAAGTTAAATGAGTTCAACACAGAACCTGTCATGCTGGAATGTTCCATCTTCTAGTTTTGCAGTGCTCAAGATAGGTGCCTTTTACGAGCTGGTTATGTAAAATTACGTTATTTAAACTCTTCACTCTCTTTTGAATCTAGAAGCTGAAACAAATCTCATTCAGGGCGGTAAAATATGCAGTATCGAGATGCATACAGATGCACAAACCTTGCAGATAGGAGGTGCATGAAGAAGACCCGAGGTTCCGGTCGAAACTTGTTTAGTGCTCATGATGCTTACTGTAATTGGAAAGCAAATGCCCGTGGATATATATCTAACGTTATATGAATTTTCCACCTGCCTCAGCAAATCCCGCATGCATACATGATCGTCAGATCATGTTTCATAGCGAGCGATGCGTTAACTTTAAAGATGGTCATACGCTTTGTAAACAGTGTACTGCTACAGCTTCGATGAAAGAAAAAAAAAGCGCCAGGAGAAAAGAAGCGCATTAATAGAAAACGACTAAATTAATCTAAATGAGGTACTGATCACCAATCGTGCTTTTTCAGCGCGTATACATTGCTACTGCAGTGAAACAAAGCACATTCATAGGAAAAGTTACATATGAGACCACCTGATTAAATATTCATAAGTTCGCGTTTGATGCATAAAAATCAACGTACGTTATTCTCTCGTCCTCCATATATCTCCTCCAACGCGCGCGCGCGTTAAACCTTATATTTCGTATAGGTCTGGAACAGCGAGGCAAGGGGGGAAATACTGGCTCCTTAGTCGTATTTGATCATCAAGCGGCAGAAAAAAAATAGTGTAGTGCGATTTACCTTATTAAGCTCGACGCATGCAGCAGACAAACCGGCGTACGACGCGCTTTCCAATATGCTGTGAGGTGCACACACCCCAAGTTTGCGTAATACCTATTGGGCATTCTCAATACTGCATGAGAAAATAAACACATAATTTCCCAAGAGACCTTCTTCCGACAAAGCAATATCGAAACCTGATCAAACAAATAATTCTTACCGATGCCGATATGACCAATGTTTAGGAAAGAATGTCGTTCGAGTTTCTGGTACGATGATCAAAATGTCCGTACTACCTACGTTTGGCAGGTTGCTGCTGGGGCCCGTAAGGTTAAAATAGACTGCCAATATATTTTTATTCATCAGAGGCCTGGAGGTTTGGTAAGAAAGGAAAGTTATACATGAACCGACGCCCGCATATCTCCGTCAGCCGCGATTTACCCTGCCTTGTGTTTTATCATACAGCCAAAATCTCTTCCCCCCTGCTAAAACCCATATTCAGGCACACATTGGCATCTACTTGTTACAGATAGCCCATCTCCTGCAGAAGAAATGAGATTAGGATTTCAAGAAATAGACATAGAAATCGAGTGACAAGGACGGTACCACATGCATTGGAAGTACAAGGCCCGTATGTGTGCGACAGCGACGGTAAACACAACGCTAAGGGTGAGCCTAGAATTGCTGCATACACTGGCGGACAACAGCTCAGTTTGTCAGGCTGTGATACGTGAAGTACCACAATGCAGCAGACCTTTGGCGGTAGGTGCTGCTGCAGACTTATAATATTCACTATGCTGTGTCCCCGTAGGCGAAGTCAAAACTTGTTTTGGGTCCGAAAGCTGATCGCGCCGAACATATTTTCAGATTTGCAGTTTGCATTCTTCTTTATCCTTTTATTCCTTTTCTCTCACCGTCTGTCTTTTTGCACGGCAGTGAGCGTCGAGTGTCTTTAAGGCTTTATTCACACTCACTCAAGAAGAAAAAAACAGCGCTCTTAATTTGCACTTTTGACTGATAGCTTCCAGTCAATCACCCCAATTATGTCCCAACAATTTCCCCTTAGTAAGAAATAAGATCTCTCTTCAGTATCACTCATATCGCTCACGCACGCTACGTTAATCAATGTAGGCTGGTTTTTCATCAAGAACCAGAATGGTTACGTGCTTACTTCTGCCCAAAACTCGGAGGGAGCAAATATCGTGATTGCAGCACTTCGCAACAATGACCCGAATGCGCAACTTTGGCAGCATGACGGCAACGGTCTCCTCATCAACAAAGAAAGTGGTCTGGTGATGGAGGTTTCCAAAGGTAAAGCTTGTGCTGCGTTGAAAGGCGTGTCCCTTTCCAGTTTTTTTTTTTTGGGGGGGAGGGGTGGTTGAAGCAAAGGTTAGGTAGTCGAGTAAGGAGAAACGATGGGGGTGGGGAGGAGCGAGAAATGCCATCACCTCCTCGGGTGGAGAGCCGATTGCTTTGTGTTTCACGAGAACTTTAATTTTCTCGAATGGACATATGATTTGCTATTTTCGCGAAGCACTATTGTATTTCCGCCGTACGCAATGCGAATAGTACAGCCGATGCTAATGCTCATTTACTCCGGCTAGGCCAACTCAAGGCTGGCTCCGAGATTGTCCAGATGAAGAGCGCATCTAACAAGGACGCTTATCAACACTTTGCCATCTCGCAGAACGGTCATATCTGCGTCAAAGAAAAACCTTCCTTGGTGCTTGGCATCAAGGAATCGTTCTTCTCGCGTCGCGAGGGTCTGCATGTGCATCTACAGAACGAAGACAAGCGCAGTAAAGATCAGCATTGGAACTTTGTCCTACCCGTGGTCAAGTCAGCATCCTCCTCCTCTTTGGTTAGCAAGTCTGGACTGAAGCCCTCTCCCAGCTCGAGCAGCATCGGTAGCAACAGTGGCGCCTCGGTCAAGCCACCAGTCGCCAAGAACTTGACTCATCTCAAGGATGACGGTAAGAGGGGGGAGGGGAGTTAGAAGATATAGAACGTCAAGTTGAGTAACGCAAACACACATGCGTATGTATTGTTTTTAGATGCGCAATCTGTGAACTCGGCATCTACGTCGACCTCAAGTCTGGACCAACATGCTAGTCCAACCATTCCTGCCGGGACGTTCCCTGATACTCCATTCTTCTTGAAGTCCCAACAGACAGGCCTCTTCATCGGTGTTGAGGCCGCGCAGATCGCTCAACCCAATGCCCGCTTGGTGGTTGACGCGCTGCGAAAGTCTGGTTATGACAGCCAACTCTGGTCATACGATCGAGCCACTGGCCACGTGCTAAACAAGTCATCTGGTCTCGCCCTCAGTGTTGAGGGAAATCTCAAGGACGATGGGTATGTCTGCCAGGCTAAGGTCGACAGTAACAACAAGCATCAAGCATGGTCCCTCTCTACTACCAACGAAGTCTGCCTCAGAGACGACTCGTCATGGGTGCTTGGCTTAAGAGACAGCTGGTTCAGTGCCGCACGCGAGGGAGCTCACATTCACATCCAGAAGAAAAACAAGAGCAATGACAACCAGAAATTTACCATCGTTATGCCAATCTTCAAGAAGAAGACTGTAGAAAGCGGTGTTGAGCAACAGGGCACCTTCCCTGATAACTGGTTTTTCATCAAGAACCAGGAGACCGGTGACATCCTCACTATTGATGATCTTGAAGTTCATCTCACCAAACTCGACACTTCCAATTACGCTCGCCAGCTGTGGCGATATAAGAGCGGCTTCCTAATCAACAAGGCTTCGGGAAAAGTCCTTGATGTGCGAGGAGGTAAAGTTTTGCTATCCCATGACTTTTGTTTATTTGTTCCTAATCGTACGTTTGTCATGCAGGAGTTCTATCAAATGGCGCATCTGTTTGCCAATATGACCAAAAGAGACGACATACCGAAAACCAGCAATGGGCCTTGACGGTGGACGGATTTATTTACGTCCAGTCCCAAAGCTCGCTTGTGTTGACGGTCCAGAAGAGGGATGGCAAGTCCTACGTCCACATCACCGATAAGAAATCGGCCGAGCACAAAGAACAACGCTGGAACTTCGTTTTGCCAGTCTTTAAGAAGAAACCAAGTAAGTGAGAAATTTAGAATTGTCGCATATCCCGTAAAATTGCTAATGCCCACTGGCACTCACAGGTGAACGTGCAGTAACCACTACCACTACCACAAAAAAGACCGTCACCTATCGGTATGCTCAATACCCCTCTGGATGGTTTTTCATCAAATCATTTGTTTCCAAGTCTACCCGAGACAAGCCATTTGTTCTCACTGCAAACAAGGACACAAAATCGCTTTCTTTGGCTGTACTTGACCGAGAAAACTGGCAAGCCCAACTATGGTCGTACTCGGCCGGTGCTCTGGTGAATTATGCTTTCGACTTTGCTATTGACGTATCCAGTGAGTAGAGTGCTTCGCTTTACCCATGTTTAGCATTTGCTCCCCCCCCAAAAAACTCATGCCCTCTTCCTCTATTTAGGCATTGCCGCCGGTGGCACTTTGAAACTCACTGAACAGGACTCCAAGGTCCGCACTCAGCGTTGGTCTCTTTCTATTGATGGCTATCTTGTCAGTGGATTCGAGCCTTCACTTGTCGTTGCTCCGCAGGTCGAAGAGCACGGTAACTATAAGCTTACACTCGTCGACCACCGCTCCTACAAGGAAGAACACCGGTGGGGTCTTCTGATCCCTGAAATTTCCTATCGCGACTCGGTCCAGATTCTTATCCGATGGTCCGTCGCTTACCTGCAGGAGTGGTCCGCAAAGACGGCCGTCATGAAATCTGTCGCACATGTTGCTTCCTGGCCTGAGGGAGAGTTTATCATTAACACGCCTGAAGGTTACGCACTTGTTCCTGAGAAGGCAGAGGCACTTTCCCAAGTCACTTTAAAGAAGCTTGATGCCAATGTTGACGCCGAACTGTTCAAGTGGTCCTACAGCTCAGGTTATCTTATTCACGTCAGCACCGGTCTTGTGTTGCATGCTGATGGTAAGTGCTAGTTTTTTTAACTGGAACACGTTATTCTTGCAATATAAATACTCATACCCGCAATTAGATCTTTCCGCGCACGCAAGTAAACTCCTACTTCATAGCAAGATCGTACAAAACAACAGAGCCGACGATCGTCAATTGTGGAGCATCAAGACCAACGGTTCTATCTTCAATACCAGCCAGACTCATCTCGGTTTGGGCTTTACTCGTGTCGGTAGCTCGTGGCGTCTCGAGCTTTGGGACACAAAGAAGCAGCGGGTCGAGCTTTACAGCTGGAGGCTGTACTATGGCAAATACGAAAGTCGCTACAGCGAGACATACAAGCGCAAAATCCTAGTGATTATCGTCTGGTACAAGGTCATTCTGGTTGCTCGGTCCACCACGGAAAAGGGTAAGTCACCGAATAGACATGTTTTCTTCCCAGTTTCTGACAATATAACGTGCCTTTTGCCGCACACTAGCTTCGAGCACCGCGCATAAGATGGTCACACAAAAGTACGGCATTTTCCCTAAGGAATGGTTCTTCATCCGCTCAAGACAGGACAGCTCCCTTGTCGTGACATCAAAGACAACCAGTGAAGGTGCCAGATTGATCCTCGCAAAGATTGACTTCAAGAACTACAAGCGCCAGTTGTGGAGAAGCGATGAAGATGGCTGCCTAGTCAATATGGAATCCAACCTTGTGATTGATGTTGCGGGTGGCAAGCTGGAGCCCAACAGCAACATCATCCAGTGGCATGAGAAGCTTATTCGCCGGACCCGCAAAAATCAGCATTGGGGACTTTCTGTTGAGGGTCATATTCATACCGAGACCCGGCCAAGCCTAGTGATTGCCCCCTCAAAGGACGAAGCCAAGGACGGCATTGAACTTGTCCTCAAACCCCGTGGCGTCCTTTCGGCGCTGTACCAGCAGTGGTCGTTTGCCGTTCCTATCTTTGGAAAGAGCGCGAGCCACACTATCGAGAGTGTAGGTGAGGCTTCTCTTGAGGTGGCTGACCGCGAGCGTTTCGAGCGTGTGGAAAAACGCACTATCATCCGTCGTTGGGGTATTTTCCCCACTGGCGATATCTTTATTCGCATCAATTATGGCACTGAGCGTCTCGCGTTAACTGTGGAGAAGCAAGAGGGCAGTGTTTCCGAGTATGCGGTCACCGTTCGACCATTGAACTTTAAGGAATACAAGTGGCAAATGTGGCGCTTTGAGAATGGCCATTTGATCAACGTCCAGACTGGTCTTGCTCTCGACAGTGCTGTGGGTCGGGAAGTCGAGATTGAGCGTGGACTAAAGACACTTCTCGTTGTCCGTGCTGTGTCTGAAGCCGAGTCGCAGTATTGGGCTCTTAACGTAGACGGCGAAATTCACCTCAAAGCTAATGAGCGTATGGTGATTGGCGTCGCCAATGAACAGCGCGCGTCTGTGGCTGGCGCGCAGGTTGGTCTGCGTCAACTCCGTCTCAGTAAGTCGGAGCAAGATGGCAAACATCAAGTCACTGTCCACTCCGAGAAATGGCTCCGTTGGATTTTCTCAAAGCCTGTGTTCGGCGCTGCTGCTGAGCTCAAGGACAGCGAAGACCAAAAGTTCAGCGTCGTGGAAGAAGATGACGACGACGATTCCGATGACGATGTTGATGACGATGAGACTGAAGATGAGGCTGACGATGACAATGCTTCTGTCGCTTCTCTGGACGTGTCTAAGCCCAAGGAGTCCTCTTCCACAAGCTCGCGCAAGTCCAACCGGTCTTCAAGTTCCCGCTTGAGTCGCAAGGACTCTTTCACCATCACAGACGATTATATCCCCACCGGTTTTGAAAAAGTCATGCGGTACAAGAATCACCACGGCGGATTCCCAACTGCAGGTTATTTCCTTATTAAGAGCGAGCTCCATGGTTACGTCCTTGATCTCGACGGCGATATCAAATCGGGCTGCAATATCATCTTGACTCGTCTGCGATCCACCGACTATGCCAGCCAGCTCTGGTCGTACAAGGATGGCTACCTCTACAACCTCAAGGGTGGAAAACTCGTATTAGATGCGTCTGAGGCTACTGACCTCCGTGGCGGAGAACGTGCTCATCTCTCCACCAAGAACGTCGAGATGCACTCTGGCGACCAGATGTGGGAGTTCAGCTCTGAGGGCTTAATTGCACTTCGCGCGAAGCGTAATCTTGTCCTCTCTCTTAAGCAGCTAAAACATTCGGATGCTGTGCAGAAGGTCGATGTCTTTGTGCAGGAAGAGAAGACCCATGGCAACCTCAAGAACGGCGCTAAGCGTGAGCAACGCTGGGAGATTCTAATCCCTTCGCTTATTCCTGTTGAGAAGACCGAAACAGGCGCCAAGGTCATTGGTGCCGGCAAGGTCGAGGTGAAGACCGTTTCGTCCGTCGCCGCCATGTTCTCCCTCCGCTATCTCAGCGATGTTCTCCATTATGGGATCACTGCAGAGGACACGTGGCCTGTTTCGAAATGCTTCTTCATCCGATTCGGCGCTGATAACCAATTCCTCGCAGCGGGTGTCCAGAAGGGCGAAGTCGGGATCTATAAGCTTGATGAGTCGGTTGACTATAAGCGCTTCCTTTGGGTCTACATCGACGGCTACCTCATCAATTACAAGTACATGCTCCGTCTTGTGTACCTGTCAGGCTGTAAGTATATATCATTGGGATTTCGATGATCTATAGATTTTAACATTTCCCCCCATAAGCTCGCCAATGGATCCTTTCCGACCTTCACGAGAATTCTGATCAGACTTGCCACATTTCAAAGAGTGGTACCTTGTCAATCCGTATCCGTACCGTGATCTATTATCTCCGCATCATCCGCTCGGGTAGCCAGTACCAGCTGGATGCTTCTGAAGAAAAACCTTCTCGCGAGGTCGCTGGAAGCTTCGAGTTCCATGTGCCGACCTTCGCGAAGATTGAGCACTCCAAGGATGTCGAGGCCTTTGTGCTTGCAGCAAATGCTTTTGCCCAAAAGCAGAGACAATCGACTTCTATTCAGTATAAGACCATCTCGACCACTGTCAAGCGCGCGATCTTCCCGACCAATGAATACTTTTTCATCAAGGTGGATTCAAGCGATGCAAAGGACTTGGTCTTGGCGGTCGACAGCGATGCACCAGGTTCGCCACTTGTAGTAAAGAAGATTTCCTTCTCTGGTTACAAGAGCCAGCTATGGTCCTACAGCAATGGTTTACTCTACAACTTCGGTAATCAGCACGTAATCAACGTTCAAGGTGAGTCAAAGAGGATAAATACAATGGGAAGGAAAAAACGAGTTAGTACTAACATATAAGCTGGACAAGGCGGTATCGCTCCGTTTTCGAAGATTGCGCTCTGCCTGAAGACGACCGCTAGTCTCAAGTGGTTCTTGACAATGGACGGTTACATTCGCCTTCAGAGCTATCCTGGTCTTGCTCTTGGATACCGTGCTGGCTCATTGACCGACGGCAACTCGCTTGTTCTAACCCATGCTGAGAGCTCTGAATATGTGATCCGCTGGAAGTTCGCTGTACCTGTCTTCTCAAAACGCCAAACCACCGGTGACATGGCCATTGAGCAGGGTGCAACAGTCGAGACCCTCTCCGAAATCACAACCAAGGTTGACACCGAGACTAAGATCGACATCGCCCACGAGGAGTCTTCCCATAAGGTTGTCGTGTCGTCGGAGCTTT